>CM033473.1:131905480-133105480 GCA_019447015.1 Hymenochirus boettgeri | reverse complement strand
TAAGTCAGGAGGAAGAAAGAAAAGGGGGCCCCATTTTCTTATTTTTTGTATGATGGATATATCCTCCTCCCAGAAAACCACTTTTAGTACAACAAACCATAATATAAATGGAACCATGTTAAAACACTTTCACAGAACTTATTGATGTTCTGAAAATCTGATTTAAACCCTGTTGAATCAGAATTTTTCGGAATTTTGATCGCAAAGTATTTAAATTTTCAATTTTTTTTTCCAATTTAAAAGTTTAGCATTCCATTGGATACGCGGATTTGTGAAATCACCAGTCCCGAATTTGAAACCAGGTTTATTTCAAAACCGGGATTCATTACTGATACTCATGTTAATCTGATGGATTCAAAGTAGAATAAATGAAACTGGTGGGTTTTAAATTAACTTCAATGCACAGACCAGCCATAGAACTCGGAAGAGATGTGACACTTAAGTCTTACTTTATTTTCTGATTGCTTGGTCTAATGGGTCTATGACGAAGGATTTTAGTTCCTATAAAAAAAAAAAAAAGGCACCTTTTAACCATATTGCCATCTACTGGCCGAAATGCAAAATGTGCTATTGTTGAACACAAACAATGTATCAGTCTCAGAGACGATACCTCTACAAATAAGTGAATGTTTTCTGTACTGCACCTTCAAGGCACAGAAAATCACACAAATGCACCACAATGACCTTCCAGCCTGCAAAAAAATGCAGTCAAGTAAAATAAGCCTTGTATGCATTTTTGATTGTTTTAGCAGCATTGCAATATATTTAAAACTTTTGAAAAGTATCTTCATGTCTATAAAAGGCAATTGTTTAAGGAAAGTGTTTTATAGCAGTAACAGCTAGCGATGGTAGAAAATGTTCTTGATAAACAAGAAAAGACTTTGAGACCAAAAGGAGACTTTGAGTGTCAAGCAATGTTGCAAGGCGTATTCCCATAGGCCAGACCTTGGGGTGAGGGCAAATTGGACTGCAATCACAAGCTAAGGTAAGTATTACTGGCATGCAAGGGTACACCCAGCTTTGGGTACCTTACGGTTTAGGATCATTCCCTGGGTACTCCTTATGGTAGGGGATTGGTTGGGAAGTATAATTCCCCATTAAGATTATATTTCTAGAAACTTGCTTCATGATGCTTGAACTTAATGAACAAACATGTTGTATATTTTTACCACATCTAAATGTGTGCTAAATAAAGATTTAGTTGACTGTGATGTGTTACCAGAAGGTAAAGCACAAATACAGGCTCCCGATAGGTCCAAAAGGCATCAGGCATTGATATAATAAATATTTCTATTTGCACACACGAAGGAGTTCGAACATTTATTTCCTATGCAAATCCGGGGGTATTTGTGCTTTTACCTTGTGTGAATTTCGTCCAGCGATGGGCTCAGGGCTTCCGCACCCGGGCCACCCGCATCCAGGGGTAAGCTATAAGTATTGTCTTTTGGAACATTGTATTATACCACTTCAAATATCCAGCACCTGGACCAAACTTTGAGAAGTAAGCACTAAGTGCACCACTTGTTTTATAAGACTATATCAAATATAGTGGAGTCTGAGCACTCACTACACACCATTTTCTTTTGAATCCTGTGATGTTACCAGAAGAAGATGTCATTCTTATAACATGGATAATACCTCTAATATATCCAAAGATCTGGATCTTGGTGAATGGTAATGAAAAAGGTCTAAGAAAATGTTAAAAGTTATTCTTTGCAAATACAGTATCCACCTACCCATATACAGGCCATTTTTCTTAAATGAGAACGGTGGTCTTCATACAAGTTTCCTCGTTTTTATAGACATATTAATTAAATTTCTAATAAGCCTTGGGATCATGTCTATAGCTGCAGTCTATCAAGTTACATCCATGGAGTGTTGGACTGGCCCACCACCATAAGGTACAGGGAAACCCCTGGTGGGCCCATAGTCCTTTCACCTATGAAAAGCAGAGGTTAAAATTTACATACAGTGACATTGGCAGAATAACAAATTAAAATGAATACACCTAAGGTGTCAGGGCCCTATGTCTTTTACACCCCAGTCTGATATGGTTTATACTCCCTGCTTGCACTGTAACTCGAATACAGCTGTAACACCAAGGAAACCCATTGTATATATAGGTGCTAATTAACATATCCCAAACAAATCAATATATTTTTTTTAACAAAGAATATTGTTTGCCTAGGTCTGTTAGGTAGAGGCAAACAGATATGTTTCAGGCACCTATTTCTGTGTAAAACAAGCAGTAAAAACTGTAGTGAGCATGTTCAGATCCCATATACCGAGGGTTTGGTAATGCCACGGAAACAACACAAACAAAATTTTTTTATGCTTGTTTACTCTGGATATATCTGCAACTACAGACACAATCCTGTGCTTGTTTGAAAGATAGACAAGAGGTCTGTTAAATGAAGGACACTTGTATGGAAACTACAATTCCCCCTTAAATACAGGCAGATTCATTTTAACCAAGACCATTTATTTTGTTTTGATTATTCCTGATTGATTAATGTTGCAGCTGCACAAAATAGCTACGAGTCATTATTAAAGCAAACATAAGTAAGTTTGTTTGTTTGTTTGACCATGTTTCAGATATCTCTGCTCTTGTTCATGGAAACAAAAATGAAGCTTTGATTAGAAAGCCAAAAGGATCTACCTAAAGCTTTTGCAATAGCCTGTGGCCTTTGATAAATTAGTTCTGCCCTGTGCTGGCTTAGTTATCCATGTAATGCTAAATGACATGTAATAAATCATAGTGTGATTTCATGCATAGAGCCTTAAAGGGATCATCTGTTAGTACATTTCTTTTGTTAATAAGATTTTCTTGTTTTTTTAAAAAAATAGCATTATAAACAGTTTACCTATCAGTGTGACTTTCAGGCAGCTGAAGTTTATACTTTACTATAAAAACAGGTCATATTGCAGAACTAAAAAATAGCCAAGTATACAGTAGTTTCATCTCCACTTTTATTACATATTTATATATTATTATTAACCACCACCTTTGGAATAATGGGATCATTTAAGGTAGAAAGGCTACTTTATGATGCTGCTGGGTTTTTTTTGTTTGTTTGTTTTCCTTCACCACAGAGTTTCTGGTATTTAAATTGTTTATTTACTTTTGTCATTGCCAAATATTTTTTCTACCCTACATAGATAACCCTGCTGCTCTTCAGTGTAGTGCATAGCAAAAATAGTCCATTTACTGTGCAATGGGTACAACCAGGATAGCCAAACTTTAATGCCAGCAGATAGCTGGCATTAAAGTTTCGGAATGGGAAAACCCCATACACTATGCACTGATAGCTGTTATGAGTTTAGTGCATTACCTAGAGGAGGCAATAGAGAGTGATAATGGCTCTCCGTACATAATCCTTGTATCATAATCCTTATTGAGGCCATGTGGGGCAAAGTGTTCAATTTATTGACCCAACATACCTCCTTTTGCTTAAAGGGACATTATACTGAAAAAATTACTTTGCCTCATTTTACCCTAATCTATAATTAATTGAATACATGCAAGTAGCACTTACTCTGATTTGTGTGTGTTGCTGCATGCCTTCAATCCACCACACATTTTGTTTAGGAGCAGTATCCCCCCTCCCTCTTTTAACCACTCCCACTTCCATCCGATCTGTTTTTTTCCCCACAAACCAACTGTAAAGCCTGCACACAACATTAAGCATTCCAACTGTCAAAACTCTGTCACCATTCCAGCTACAGTAAAACTATTCACAAAAGAATAGTTTTTGAGAGCAAGGAATTTGATTGACAGCTGAAAAATAAGTTTTAGATTGGATATCTAAAGAAATAGGGGGCAGATCAACAAAAAAATTATACAGTGGTGGTTGGGAAGAATTATAGTTTCCAGTTATGGTCAATATAAAATAACCTTTTTTTTTTTGGTATAGATGCCCTTTAAGGCCTTTATTGCCCCATGCTGTAAAATCTGAACCATAAATGGAAGCTCACTTTCCTTTAATAAAATGCTTGGAGACAGGTAATTTTAAGTCTCCAAGCCTAATACTGGATCTGTGTACTGAGATGCAGGATTTAACTGCCTGAGTGGTCTCTCCCACATATAACAACTTGCATGGACACCATAATACATACACTACAAATTAGGAATTACAAGTATTGTGTCCCCTTAGTTAAAACACTTGGGAAGTACCTGGGTGTTGGAATTTATTATCTTTTACAGCACAACAACACTGTGCGTTTATGGTTCTCCCCCCCCCCCCTAAAAAATTTAATAGTATATACTTACAGGGAACTGTAATAAAAGTTCTTGTTGTTAAAAATGGTGCTAATTTTGCCCCAGCCAATCAGATGTTATTTACAATTTGAAAGCTATCGTCTGAATGGTTAGGGCAAAATTAGCACTATTTTTAACAATAAGAATTTCATTACATCTCCCTGTTAGTCTGTTGAGATGCATCTGTGTATTATACTGTATTATAATGTATACATGATTTGAGGTATGGGAATTCTGTGTTCATATACACAGGGGTAATTAATGGGATTGTGTCATTTCCTGTTCACATGTTTAAAAATGGAAGCTATTGATGGTTAACTTAAATCTTTTTGTCTTATGTGAAGAAGAGAGCAGAGGCTCTCGAAACATCATATATTGGTGCATGTTGGATGAAGATATTCCAATATTTTTTTTTGTGGGTGAACATGCCCGTTTAGAATGTTATATACTGAGAACTCATTTGAAATAAAACAACCTTTTACAGGTTTCATCTATTTCTGATTTTAGCCGTTTACTGCTTAGAGTAGATATCTTCTCAATAACACTGTCAACAAAACGAGATGGAGAATACTTATGCTCAACCCTCCAAAAAGGAGGCAATAGTTGTCCTCACAAAAACAATTATCCAGCAATTATGTTTTAAAAATATGTATAACTCTTTTTTGCTTTCAGAACATTATCAAAAGTTTTTCAGGCTCTGAGAATCATGGGGGGAAAAATATGTGCAAAACCTTACATTAAGAAAGTCAAAATACCAAAACATATGATGAGGCTTTTATTTTATTTATATATCCCTGAACTGTGCTTATGTGAAGGAAATTCTAATTAGAATGTATCTTAAGCCATTGAACTATCAAAGTATGTTTACAGAGTCCTGTTTCCCTGAAGCACCTTTGAATTACATATTGATTAACAAGAGAAACAGTTCCTCTTGGACACAGACTAATACAGTGTTACAGAAGAATGCCTTCCATTACACCAGAACTACATTATAAGGAAATCTAGCACTTTGAGTAACTTGCTTGATACAGAAAGGTAAAATGCCCTGTTTCTAGTGGATAGAAAAACTTCCCTTCCCCTATTACAGTATTTTAGTGCTGCACAGTTTTTTTTTAATATTCTTTCAGGGAGATTCAATAAACGTTCTAATAAAATATAAATGTAATTATGCAACAAAAACTTAGGTTTCAAGAAAAGTTTTAAAGAATATTCGGGTATGCAGCCAACAAGCTCTGGAGGGTGAAGAAATGTTAATGTGCATAAGCTTTTACAGCTGGATGAAGGACAGCTACCAATGTGAAGTCAATTTGGCTCATCATTAAGTCTGACATTGATAGATGATTCTAATGTGCCATTATGACCATCTGTACTGTGCAAATCATTGATAAACAGAAGTATGTGTGCTTGTCTTTGAGAAGGAACATTTGAAAGGAAGTATAGTCAGGGACATCGATTTGTTATTAAAGTCTATGGTGTTTAAGTGTCCGTTTCTTTATGTTCCCAAAAATATAGACTATTGAAATGTAATCAAATTAAAGTAAAGAAATGTGGAAGAAAAATCTTCATTTACAGAATAAAAGATGTGTTGTTGCTATCTCTGTTGGTTTTCAGTTGTGGGCTGATCTCCAATTTGACACAAACAACAGTCAATTGATTTGATTTGTGCAATTTTGAATTTCAGCAATATTTTGGAAGAATCTTGGATAGCCCAGTATCAGTGTGGCTGCAGACATTAATACAAATTAGCAGAACTTAGTGACACAGCCTCTGTATATGATTGATATGATATGGTAGCAAAATGTAAGTATTGTTGGCCTAACAAGCAGCAGTATACCAAAATGCTGTGTTGTGTTTTGCTTTCAGCGCCTACAAGAAATAAGTTAATATACTAAGGGCAGTATTTTTTAATCTGTGCTTTACTACCCTATGTACTGTATTGTCTTGTTAAAGTGTTCTCACTGTTGGCACAGAATTGTTCTTTTATTTGGCATTATTTATAGTACTTAGTTTAAAGTAAAACTAAAGCGTAATTTTTAGGAAGAAGCACAATAACTCCCCTTTATAAGGTCCCTTGCTGATTTGCGCCCCTCTCTGCAACTTCTGTCTTCTTGAATTCTTCTGATTGTGCTGAGCTACCGTAACTTACACAGTGGGCAGCAAAATGGCATATGGTAATCTGACATGAACCGGACTGCCTCAATTAATTGGCATACTCCTGCTCATGGCATTGTTTACTTTTTCCTAAAAATTATGCTTTAGTTCTAATATAATTTAGAAAGCATGTATGTTTTTGAGTACAAAAAAACTGTAAAAAAAAAAGACATTTCTGCTGTAAAACTGCACAATATATTATACGTAACAAAACACAAGTGGTAGTACTCCTACTTCCAATTATGTTTTCTAACCTGAGCAGTGAGCTATTAATTACACCACTTACTGTATCTGCATCTGACACAACATCAACGCTCCTTCCCTTCGCAGTTGGCATGATCCCTTCTCTAACATAACATAGTCTCTCGTGTATACTATTGGGGGAGGGGGGGTTAATGAAACTGCAGCCTTGGACCAGCAGTATCTTTGGCTACTTACCGCTCATGTTAGCATTAAAGGGGAACTGTGGTACTCCATTTTGTATGTGTATTATGGAAGCTGCAATTGATTCCTCTCCTACTAAAGTAGGCAGTCTACTTATGTCCCTTTTGTATGCAGTCTATGTAGATGTTCACCAATCAGAATGGTTCTGCATAATAATTTAGCCACACGGAAAAACAGATCTTTGTCCATTTATAGTTTAGCATCCATTAACAAGCAGAGATCAACCCTTTCCCCTTCTGCAGCCATATCTGGTTTATTATGTGAGCTGGGTGTGTATAAGTAGCATATTTATCTATATAAATACACATCAGTCTGTTTTATTTTTTAACACATTGATTTGGCATTTGCTAGTGCATATTCCCCCCTTTTTTATCTTATATATCAGAATATATTTGTACCATGACCTGCTTAAATTGTTAGGAAAAAAAATATTATCTGGGGATATCTGAACAAAATACTGCAATGGTATTGTATGGGCCAGTGTAAATCTTAGATCACAACAATGAGCATTAAAGGCACGGAATCACAAAATAATGATACCACGTCTTTAGAAATATGTCCCAAAGTAATAAAAGGAGGGCTGCACTTATCACAAATGTGTTGCTTTTTCTCTGTAGGTATTCTGAGGCCTGTGTTTCTAATGCTGCCTTTGATTACACTGTTGTTCTCTATAAAACTTTGTTTCAGGAAAATGCTGAAAGTGGATTCCAATTATATTTTTGATAATGTACTAATGATCAAATGTTTAGCTCGAGGAAGATAATCTTACATTTCAGAGAGAATGGGAAGTATCGTAGCTTTTTCTTTTCTTACAGGCAACCAAATACTGTGCATAGAATCCACCAGAACTGCTCAGGCTCTCAGCCTGAGCACAAACAAAAAAACATTTCAGACCAAATTCTTACTGAAACTAGCACCCCCTAACATTCACTATTTGTAGTGTATCCTATCTCCACCCCTAAATCTGATTGGTCCAATACCAAAGATCCTATCAGATTTAAGATTTAAATTTGACCAATCAGATTTGAAGGTGTGTTTGGGAGACACTATAAAATGTAAGAGACCTGAATTGCAGCTCAGTGTTGACATGGCAACTATACTAATAAGTTGTAGTCTTGTATTTAGGTATACGGTCTACAACAGTTAGCTGTTAATGAAGTATACACTTGGCTGGGTAGGCTCAATGAGCTGCCTTCAGCCCTAGTGATCCTAATTATTTGAAGGGTAGTATATGGTGATAAGTATTTTTAAAAGCACTGCTATGGCTTTGAAGCAAGGCATGAATAAAGGTATTTCATTTCAAATACTGGCTGTTTGAAAACCCCTTATAGTAGAATGCTGGGTAGTTCTCTGTTGGTTATTTTGTAACAGGCCCTTTCTTAATTATTGAGCAAAATTTTGCAACAATTTCTAACAGTAAAGAAAAGCCATGGCGTGGTAGCAGTTCTAACATATTATTTATTTATATATATATATATATACACAATACAAGGATTGTGGAAGCACTCCAATTAGGCTAATTTACAGCTACATTGCTAAATTTAACGGAAGTGCTACTGATCTGGTCAAACATTTATACAAACATAGAAAAAGATAATCAATGCACATTCCTAGGCCCCATACAATATCATATTATCTGCACACTGGCATACTTTATAAACAAAGGGGTTTTAGTATACATTACTGTGATCACATGAATGAAAAGCCTTCCAACCAGGCCCAGAATGCACAGACAGCTTCTGGTATACATACACTTTAATTCTGTGTATCTTTACTTTACTCACTACTTTACATTATGTGAAATCTATTGTTTCTTTTTAAAAAAAGACATCAAAGAACTTTTATCTAAAATGAGTTGATAAAGCCAGGAGTCACTATATGGAAAAAAAAAAATGACAGAGCCATAGGAAATCCAGCATCCGCCATAAGCTGAACTTACTGAAATTCTAAACTCTCTAACTTCAGTAAAAGTTTGGCAGTTCAGAAACTAACCCATTAAAGTCAATGGAGAGTGATAGTTTGGATAATTTACAGATAAAATAACAATGGTAACTTACTGTAAATGGCTGTGGCACCTGGGAAATGGTCTGGTGAACATGTCACTGTCGCCAAAACCTGTTTAAGCACTTCTTATTTCATGATCTGGCAATTGTCAGGTTTGTGCAAGCTACCTTCGAGGGTTACGGGCAATTCGAGGGTTACTGAACAATATTTTCGAGGGTTACAAAAAATAGAACTATACATTCGAGGGTTACTAAAAGTTTGAGGGTTAGCGAATCATACATTCTAGGGTTAGAATGTTCTCCTTGCTCCCCCAGCCCCAACCGCTATATTTGTGCCCCGATAGTTACTTACCTTCCCTCTTTCCTCCGCCGCACTGTCAGGCCCTCTGCTTGCGCGAAAATGCAAGCGGGGGCCGGACTGGCATTCGTGTCTGTGATTGGCTAAGAGACAGCCAATCACGGACGTGGCTGCCGGTAGTCCTGAATGCCGGAGGAGAGAGGGAAGGTAAGTTACTATCGGGGCACTTTCTGTCTATACAAATATAGTGGTTGGGGCTGGGGGAGCATGGAGATTATTATGTCAAAAGTTTTTTGAGCTAGGGGGAGGGAGACCAAATAGGGAGGGAGAGGTTGGGAGATGGAGGGGGAGAATAGCTGCAGTGCGCATGCCAAAATTCTCCCGGAGAAGAGACAGGAGGCAGAGTCCTATATGGACTCTGCTATCCTCCTGGTGGCCATTTTTTTGGACTGGGGGGGGATTACAGGAGAACCATATGGAGCTAGGATGTAAGGTAAGGATTAAACTAAACTACACATTGGGGCCAGTAGTGGGGGGAATTATAGTTTTGGGGGTGGACATACCCTTTAACCCGAAAACTGAGATTTTACTTTAGAAAAAACATATAATGAATTTACTTTTATTTTGAGTAAGAAATCCCCTTTCCCCTGGTTTGTCAGGTGCCCTCTCCCATGTTAAACTTGGTGGATGGCAGCAGTAGTTTATTCAGGCTGTAAGAACATCTCCAGTCCCATTTAAACTATGCAGAGCAGATAGACAGCAGTGATTTGACTTTCCTCACCCCCTTAGCATGCTGTGGCAGCCACAAGCCAGAGAAGGACAGAGAGCTCCTGCACAGTAGTTTGTCACTCACTGCACTTTCCCCTCCCCTTCCTTGGAATGTGCAGAAGCGGAGAGAGAGCACATGAGAGACTGATGTTCACGTGACCTTTCTCTGCTTCAGACAGCCACAACACTTTCTCAAGCTTTGCATTGCAGATAGGGGAGCAAACTGGGCCATGTGTCTCTGGCTTTCTGGTAACATACTCTGGTGAACTCTGCTTTGCATGAGTGCCACAGAAAGGGCTTGCAGTAACACCACAATCCTATGGCATTGTTGCCAACAATTTTAAAAAATATTTTAGGGCCATATTTTCTAGGACCTTACTCTGCTTAATGAACAAAACACTCACATAGTTTTTAAAAGCCCCTCCCTTCTTAAAGTTTTGCTGCATCTGCATTGTTTTTATTTTTCATGATAACATTCTACTCCCAAAAAGAAAAAAAAAGGTTTAATGCAGAATGCTCCATGATAATGCTATGATCTGGTAGAGCAGTTAGTACCAATACCAAACTCAGCCAGATGATAATGTACAGTGACTACAGCCATCACTGTCTTCACACAGTTAAACCAGAGAGTACTGGTGCCTGTCTCTCTCCCTTTTCCCTGCCACTATAATTTCATCACCCACATAGTACCTTCAACTGCATTTTTTTCTACAGTAAAATCAGAATTCAAGGCCACTAATATAAAGAATAGAGTTCAGGGCCCCTGAAATAAGAATTCTGGATGCCATAAAAAGAGGAGATTTTAAAGCCAATAAGACTCGTCCATTACAAAAAGAGAGAGGCTAATTTAGGTACATTTTAATATGGGCCATGCAGTTTTTTCTCCCAACTGTTGGTTGGTTTATCGATCAATATGTCTGGCCTAGGGATCTATATGGAGTATAAAAAATACCTTACTAGTAACAACAAAAAATAACATTAAAAAGTAACAAACTTAAAAGCAAAAAAAAAATGCTTTTAGCGAACTTTGCAACAAAATGTTAACAGATTGTCAGGGCCAGCAACTTAAGCTACCATACAGCACAGCAAGAGACACTGTGCACACATTTATTTTGATTTATTATCGTAAAAGTTCAGAAAATGTTACTTTGACTGATGGATGTGTGTTAATAAAATAGTAATTAACCATTGTAACCTTCTGCTTACTATAGTATCTGTTAATACGTTAATGATTTAGAATGTGCACAACATAGTTGTGAAGAATAAAAATCAGATTTTGGTAATTAAAAATAGGAAATCACTTAAGGAAAAAGCATTTAAGTGGTACTTATAAGGAAATGTAAATTATCAAGAGTCTACAATACATACTGAGATTGTGCTTGAAATCCTCCTTCAATGACCTTTCTACCATTATTCTTGAAGTTTTCAGTTGTTTTTAATTTCATCTAGAATTCTTCTGCATGTAGAAATCCAATTTAATTGATATTCATTTACTTAATCCTACTGTATAATGTCTGTTAGGCTATGTGCACACCAGCCATCGTCTGCCTGAACTTTTCAACCTACAGTTCGATATAAATCTCTCGGTTGTCTGTTGGTTGAAAATAAAGGTTTACAGATATTGTATTTCAGCCTAACTACCTGATCCTGCGTATTAAAATAGGTCTTCCAAAAACTAGTCTATTTGGCCTACCGTAACTGACTTAAAAATTGCATCAATCATTTGGGCTGGAATATCAACATTTGTGTACATGATCTTAATCTTAAAGGGGGAATGGTGGTCTTTAACAAGTTGGTATTTAAAAAAAAAAAAAATCCTTCAGTCTTCCCTATAAAATGTGACATGATCACATCTCTAGAAGTTATCCTACATTTATATTAGTCATATATAATGTAGTATACAAGCAAGCCAATAATTCTCCCAAATGGGTTGACTAAACTGGATTGCATGTCATTTCTCATAGTTGTGGGTAGAAATACCTAATCATGGAGAGGGAGGGCAGACAAAAACTCACCGGCAAGTGCAATTTCAGCATTATCAAATTGTTGTATAATCACAATTCATTTGTATCGACAATACTACTAAGTTAGGATTTTCTTCCCAATTGATAAAGCAGAGGGCTAGTTCCACCACTATGCTTCCATCCAAAGCAAGATAATATAAATTAAGCAAAATTAAATTGTTGTAGAAAACAGAACTTGCTGCTAGAGACTGCTTGTTTCCATGTTTACACCATGACCTGTTTCAGGCCTCATGGACTTTCTAACTTTCTACTTGTGTGTCAACGTGGCATAAAGCTGCAGTAGCATCAGGCTCTGCATTGTTTGTTTGTTTTTTTTATAGTTTTTTTTTTTTTTTCATTTATTGACAATACTGACATAAGTTCCTCTGGTTTATTAACCCATTATAACCAATGACCACTTATATGTAATTTGAACAAGCTTAATTTTAAATATTTAAATTACAGATCTCATTGAAAATATTGTCATTTTAAAAATAATAATTTTGACAGTAAACCAGAACATGGAAATCATTTTTTTGTTTGCACCCTCGGTTTAGTACTTTAAAAGTGGGGACAATATACATTTAATGGTATGCATTCATCTGAAAGGACTCTCCATTAAAAGCTAACATACTGTATAGGGCAACTCAAGCCTAATGCACAGGAATGACCTAAAGTGGTCACAGAATGTACATCAATAATTTTTTTCCTTTACCTTTAAAATTATTTTCCTTGGACGATAGCTCCAAGGAAAATAACAAAGGTCCAAGGACCAGAACAAAGGAGCTGTGAACCACAAGCAGGCCATTTCCAGTTGTTTTTTTTTAATTTAGACCAAACTTTCACTGATCTTTCTTTGACTACTTAACAATATAGATATAAACAAATCAAACTAAATTCTATAAGATATCTACTGTATATAGACCTGCAGGTGCTGAGAGGCATATTATAGAATTCTAATACAAGGGTCATCACATATAAATTTTTTCAATTGGAAATAAATCTGAGGAGACAAACTGAAATAGTTGAGTTAAACTTAATACTTCTTTCATATCTTTTATGTGTTATCATGTCTTAAGCTAACTTTTTATCCATTTAACCTTTTTATCCTTTATCCATTATTGTTTCATCTTTATTTCATTCTATTGCATAAATGTATTGTACTATCTTGAAACAAATGAATAGTACAATCCTGCTGTCATATTTGACTACAACAACCTCCATTGTTATCATTGTCCCTATAGTCTAATCCTGACAATTAAACAAAAAAATGTATAAAATCCTGTAAAGATATTTTTCTTCAAGTGATTCTAACTAGACCTATCTAGAGAATGTTAAAATGGCTTACATTGAATATGTAAGTAAATAAAATGCATATGGCTTAAGAAGGGGCACTATGGCCCTAAAACATACATCGGTAATCTGAGTGCTTGCATAGCCAGCTTTTATTTACCAGATTCACAGTGATAGCGCGTTTCTTTTGTGTTCCTGGCCCATCGCATTTGGTGTTTGGAAGGACATGACAATTACTGTCTCCAAGACAATATGCAATATGCAGAAGTCCCCTGCTCGGTGGTGTACGCCTGGAGCGGACTACATGCCTTCTCCATTTACTCCGCATAGACAGCGTCTGTTATGATGCGAGTAACATTTTTATTGAGACCTGTTCCTTTCATGCTAGGAGCCGAATACTATCAGGTTTATTTTTTCACTGTGACTTAACATGTACTTTATACAGCCTAACTTTTGGTACTGGCCACAAAGCTCTACCCAGGACTCTATATGTTTGTACATGTATCTGATGTTCTATACTATGGCTATATTGTGAGTCTTTGTATATTTATGTTTATGAGCTACATATTTTTAATGATTTGTTTAATAAAACGTATCCTTTTTTATCCACCACTGGCTGCTATATGACCTTTTAGGTAATTTAAGGTCCTTATGGTCAGATTATTATTACAGTGTGGATGCCCACATCTTTTGGGGATGTGGTATAATGATGATACTTTTGGAGTCTTTCTAGTGGACTCCCCTCTTTAAATTAATGTTAATAAAGTTCATTAAAAAATGACAGCGGGGCAGGCAGATCAGTTCCTCAGCAGATTGAGCTGCACAGTCTGAGAAGACCTGCTTCTGCCTTCACTAGAATCTAATAAATAAGTTATTGTTTCACAATCCAGAATCTCGCTATTAGGGAGTACAGCAAAGCAACAAGAAATAATTTATGCTTGTGAAGGTTCTCATTCATCCAGGTCATGGTATATCTGTTGTATTCAATTAGATCAACTGTCTGCCATGTACAATGCTGTTTTAACACCTTACTCTGGGCGTTCCTATAACACCTCTTAGCCACTATCTAATCACACCCTTAACACCTGGCTGTGATATGCTAATTGGGATTTTCCAGGGTACATAATTGCCACAGATTCTTGTACAAGTCATTCTGAATTGAGAAAGCCAGTCGGATGACTAGCGAAACGTCTTCAAGAACTACATTTCAAGTCCAGTTGATCTAATTGAATACAACAGATAAGAAATAATTTACTACATTATCAAGATTTCTTCCAAAGATTTCATAGCAGACTAGCATTTCAAGATCGTTTAAGTTATTTTAAATAAGACTAAAGAAAAACCATAGACATGGTGGCTGGAAAAGAAAATAGAATGAAAGAGATTGTGGCCGAAAACCCTTCAATGAGGAAACAAGACCAATCAGTTCAACTATGTGCAAAAACATAAGATACGGGGTGCTCTGGAGTGGACTGATGAGTCAAAGTTGGAAATATTTGTCTGTAAGAGAAGGCAGTTTATTCAACAAAGGATTGACAAGCAGTACACTAATAAGTGCGTAAAGGTATAAGTAAAGCATAGTGTAGGTTTCTTGCAAGTTTGGAGCAGCATTTCAGCAAATGGAGTTGGGGGTTTGTTCAGGATTACTGGTGTGCTCAATGTTGAGAAATATAAGCCTCATCTAATACAAATATTCTGCATCAGGACAACAACCCCAAACATAAAGTCATTTACATTAATTATCTTCAGTATATATAATCCCAAGGAGTCCTGAAAGTGATTGAATAGCCCATATAAAAACTGCAAAGCCCTGATATTTCCATCATCAAGTGTATCTTTGAATTCATGATGAGACAGAAGTATTTAAGGCAGCCTGAAAAAGATCTATGATAAGTTCTCAAAGTGCATGTCCACCCTAAAACTTAACTTTTAATATAAGGTAGCTCCCCCCTGCCCAGACCCTAACGATGTGTTAGTCCTTTAACAAACAAATCCAAATCATACTTACAATCCCTTCACTTCCACGGTGCACTTCTCGCGGCTCCCTGTTTGTAGGAAGTTGCAAACAGGGAGATGTCCATCAGCCACGTCTGTGATTGGTCAAGAGGCAGCCAATCTCAGACGCAGTTGCCGGCAATGAAGATGCCATGGGAGAGAAGGGCTGTATGTATCATTCAGATTCATTTTTTTAAATAACTAATGCGAGGAGGGATCCGGATGGTGGGATGGAGGGGGAAAGGTCTCCTCTGGGCATGCAAGGAAACAACTCAGAGGACAGATCAGAGGCAGAAACCGTTTGGACAGGAACACAGCTCCTACTCTTCCATTTCTTGGACAAGCACTGCAGGAGAGCCATAATGAGCAGGGATGTAAGGTAAGGATTTCTTTAAACTTCACAGTGGGGCCAGTAGTGGGTTAATTTAGTTTGGGGGTGGACATGCCCTTTAAGCATTCGATTACTTAGATTGTCTTTACATGCCAAGATCTACTTCTTGTTGCTTTAATATTGTTTTGCTCACTATTTAACTTCCAGTGATGTTCATCTAGCTCAGTGAACTTAGTAGTATAAACACCAAGAACAAAGTTAAATCATGTATTTAAATGTCAGAGTGACAGAGTGGCTTACATGTTTCTGAAAAATTCCAAAATCCGCAAGATGGGATGAAAGAAATCCACACAGATCTGCCTAAATATAATGTACAATAGCAACTCTGGGACCTGGGAAATGGTCTGGTGGAAAGGACAACCAGATTCTTTTTAAAATGTTATTTTAACCAATTCTGACTGGATACAATCCAGATTATTTTAAAAAGAATCTGATTGTTCAGTATACCAATCAGATTATTTCTGAAAGAATCTAATTATAACCAATTCTGATTGAACAATACTAATACTTGGTATGCTAACCAAACCCATTCTTTTCCAATCAGAATTGGTTACAATCAGATTCTTTCAGAAAAGAATCTGATTGGTTAGTATACTTTATTGATTGTTTCTGAAAGAATCTGAATGTATCCAATCAGAATTGGTTACAATCAGATTCTTTCAGAAAAGAATCTGATTGGTTAGTATACTTAATTGATTCTTTCTGAAAGAATCTGAATGTATCCAATCAAAATTGGTTACAATCAGATTATTTCAGAAATCTGATTGGTATGCTTTTTGGAAGAATCTGTTTGTAACCAATCAGAAGCGGTTACAAACAGATTATTTCAGATCAATTCCCAGGTCCCAGATATTTGATATTTCTCTTTTTTTTTTTTTTTTTTTTTTTTTTTCTTATTTTCGAATGCCCCTTGAAAACAAAATCCACAAAGTGGAATTCAGCAAGATCCGTTAGATCCACGGTTGGTGGAAATCCACCACAGAAATTGGGATCGACAATCTGGTCCATCTCTACCAGGGGGCAGGGCCTGCACCTGCAGGGGGACACCACTTTCTTGTTTTTTCTTTGATAAATATAGTCTCCTCCCAGAAAACCACTGTAGATGAAGCAGAGATGGGAGCCCATCATAGTTTTGCTGGAGGCCCCAGTGATTCCTAGTTACCCAACTGAACTGTGCCAGACAAATAATGGTTTTGGTCCAGTGGATCTCTCTCTGCAGGAGGACTTTGTTTCTTTTCAGGTTCCCAGTCTATAGTCCTTCATAATGTAGGGTCCAGGCACACTCCGTGGCTATTAGCCAAAATAATAAAAGGTGCTACCCTAGTCAGTCCTCTACCAGGCACCAGCTATAGCACAAGCAAAAAATGGACTAGGGCGCACACTATTTATTTCTGCATTACAAAAAACAATGTTTTGGGGAACACTCTGCCCCCTTCGTCAGGTTCAGGGAACGCTCTGCCCCCTTCGTCAGGTGTACACCTGATGAAGGGGGCAGAGCGTTCCCTGAAACGTTGTTTTTTGTGATGCAGAAATAAAAGGAATTTCCTGATTATAGTGTGCACCCTAGTCCATTTTTTACTTGTTCCCAGTCTATAACCATCCATTTAAGGGTAGCTAACTAGTGGCCATCTGGTGATTGGCCATTCTTTGTTGGTGATTGACCATCCTCTCCCCCAACAACGTGGTAGTCTTTCCAATATAATTCTTGCCACAAGGGCAAGTCATGAAATAGATAACATGGTTACTCACACAGTAAGTTTGGTTCTGATCTTTATCTTTTTACCATTGTGGGGATGAGGGAAATCTGGTCCGGTCAGGACGTATCTGCAAACTGTACACCCTTGACATTTATAACATCTAGTTTTTGTCTGGGACAGCCAGGTTCCTCTTGTTTTCGAAGAGGAATGTTTCTTCAGGCCTGTTTTGACCAAAAGATTCCTGAGGTTTTTACTCTTTCTATATGCAAGCAAGGGTCTTCGATGTTTAAATGGAAGTCTCCAATCACTGGACACTATTTTCCAGTGTTGTTTCATGTGGTCAGATTTATTTGTGGGCCCATTAATATCTTCCTTTTTATTTTTGGCTCTTACCAACCGCACTTTCACCATGGCCTTTTTATACCCCCTTTCCAGAAATTTTTCATCATCTCTTGTAGCTGTCACTCAGCATTCTCCGGGTTGGTGGTGTTATTGAGGACCCTAATAAACTGACAGTATACCACCCCTCTCTTCTGATGTTTTGGGTTGCAACTGGCTGCATGTACCAGTGTATTATGATCAGTAGGTTTTGTGAGGTGGAACATATCTTTCCTCCATGGATTTTAAAAGAAAACTTTATTACCACAAGGTCATGACGATTCGGGTCACATGACCCTTTCGCAAAAGGGAAAGGGTCATGTGAGCCAAAACGTCATTACTTGCCAGTTGCAAAAATGCCTGAGAGAGCGTGTGGACTCCAAAGCCTTGTATTTTAATAAATGTGGGAATAAAAGTTTGGATTTTTAAAGCAAGTGCCATCTTGCATCTTTGGTTTGGGAGTCTATGAGGAGATATAGCGGAATCCTCGGACGTGCACGGCAAACATACGGAATTACCGGGTGCCAATGTGAAATCCTCTTGATCTTACCATAAGGTAAGTCTGTATTACCTACGTGTTTCGGCCATGATAATTGCGGCCACAAGTATCATGACCGAAATGCGTAGGTCACACAGACCTGGTAATAAAGATTTCCTTGAACGGGGGGGCTGTTTAGAGATATATATATATATATATATATATATATATATATATATATATATATATATATATATATATATATATATATATATATATATATATCCAAACCGCACTAACCATTTTCATTTGCCAGGTTAGTCCTAGAGCATTCTTATAACAGGAATTTCTCATTCCCAAGATACCTAGAGAAATGGGTGGGGATATGCAAAATATCATTCTTTATTAACAAGATAAAGCAGTTTTAATTACATTTAACAGTAAGTATTGCAATGATTTAATAAGAAAACCTAAACTGTTTCCCCACATAACATGTGCAGTAATGGAGTAGTCCCTGCCTATGGTGCACTACTTTAAATATTGACCAGGCCTGTATATTGTGTGTCTTTGTAAGTTAGTGTATACTTTATATCCAATAAGGTAAATTGTACACAGGATCTTGTGTTGCATTCGATTAGGACATCACACTGTGCAAGGAATCACACCAAACAGATCAGTCCCATCAGGAGAACACACCACACACTTCTATCTACTTTCACTTTCTCTCATCCTAGCAATAGAGAGCAGGGATGTCTTGTCTTCTATTACTCACTGATACCACCTGCAGACTGGACGTGGTATATAATGATCTTTGGTGTATATGTCCATTACAATACACATAACGTCTTGTGTAGCATACAGTAACTTATTTTGGATTACACTTCCTTTCAGTATTCACATGAAGCCCCCTTAGCAATCACAGGGGTGTGGTTTAAGCCCCCTTAGCAATCGCAGGTTTAACCTCCCTTTTTGACTATCCCATATTAAAATAGGAATTTCCGATCTGTAATTAAGTTTATATATTTTGTCTTGTACCTAATATAAGTCAGTGCTATACTTTATATACATTTAGTGATGGTCATTAAAATGGTAATAATGTAAGTACACACATACATATACACCATTCCTATATGTAATATCCTATACCCCCCACCTCATTGGTACCTCCTAAAAACTCCTGCAATCAATCTCCTGTGAAGATATAAATATATTTATATAATATAAAGTATAAAGGATATACATACACAAATATATTAATGGGCCATATAATAAACTCTTTTGTGCATTGTTCACTAGTAGGTAACATGTGGACAATTTTAAACATGAGGAGGAAATAATATTATTCAGGATAGGAAAAGCTTTTTTTTACAGTCAGAATAGTGAAACTCTCCTCCCAGCAGAGGTGGCAATGGCAAGTTCATTAAATAGCTTTAAAGGAGAACTAAAGTCCCCAGACAACATTGTACCAATAGACAGAGCACATTCAGAAACACACAACAAGCTGTGTCTGATCTCTCCCTTTGCTGTGGATGCTGGGTGATTTATGAAAATAACCTGTGAGTACAAGGGGTCAGCTCCCATAATTCACCTTATCTGGGAACACCCCGCTAAGTATGTGCAGTACACATTTATAGGAAACTGCAGTCTTGCTTCCTGGAAGCTGACAGCCAATCATGTTACAACTCAGAGATCCCTCCCTCTGACACAGAACTGCTAACATGGATTAAGGAAATGGAACATTTAACTTTTCAGAAAAAAATAAAAGTATGGGGAATCGAACCAGCAACCTTCTATACTGTGTCTTTCTAAAAACAGTTTTCTACCGCAATGCCACATGGGCTAATTAGTAATCATCTACATGTATAGTCTTTATCTTTTGCTAGACACATAATAAAAACTAAAATAAAGGGAGCATGGGGAATTGAACCTGTGCCCCAATAGTCTATTTTTCTACTAACCCAGCACTTTAGCAGAACTCGCTACCAGAAAACTTGCAATGCATAGATGTACATTTCAGTAAATGTCAGTAAAAGCAGTTCACTGTTTTGTATTGCTACTAGAAGACTGTCAGCAATTCACGCTGGTTGGTAAATAAATAACAGCTGCTATATATGTAGAAGCTTTATATTTTTCTAGAAACATGGAAACAAACAAACAAACAAAAAAGCAATAAACTCAGGCAAAATAGTAAAATAACTGCTAGTGGTAGCAGCCATAGAAGAATAGGAGTGCAGGGAATACCATTGAGATTGCAAGAAATAAACTCAGTCAGTAGACTGTTATATTGTTTCATAAGTAAACTTAGGGATTAGAACTTGTGACTTCTTGGTCTGTTTGTTCCTAAAAACACAGCATTTACATGGTGCGCCACCAGCAACTCAACTGTGATCACAGGTACATTTAGAAACTTTCTGGCTTATTCAATAAAATTTCTTATCATTAGAGATGGCCGAACTTTCGAAAGTTCGGTCTGTTTTCGAACTTTTGAACTATAGGGAAAGTTCGAAAGTTCGAAAACGGACCCATTAAAGTTAATGGGAGTGAAATAGTTCGAAAAGTTCTAATGAAATACAATTAAAATATCAATGGTAACTTAATGTAAATGGCTGGGGAACATTTTGATTCAGTCGGGCGCCCGAAAATATCTGCTGGTGTGGGGCGGCCGGCCGTGACAGACCTCAATCAGATATGTCAGTAAATTCCGATCGATTGGAGTCTGGAGGGAATTTTTATCCCCTTTTCATCTTTTTTTTTTTTTTTTTGCCTTCCTCAGCATCAAGTGTTAGATAGGGCTCATGACTAGGCTAACCCTATTTGCTTCTTTTCTTTAAATTCTGCTCTAGGCCATGCCATACAGTACCAGTTAGCATGAGATTTGACCTGGTTTGGGTAAAAGCAACCTATACAGCCATAGAAAAAAAGAGGTGAAAGGCATAACTTGTTATATCTTATTATATATATCTATATGCTTTCTATTTTGGGACAGTGTTGTTACTAGAATGGTCCCGGCTTACCACAATGGGAAATTGTTTAATTCCTAACAATTACCTACTTTAGAAGTCCTAGTTAAAAGGAAAGTTCAGTACAGAGATGATTTCATTTATGAATTTCTTACCAAATTAATTTGGTTTCCTGTCATAATCTCAACTTGGAATGTGGAGGTATTTGCAAGCCATATATTGAATATTTGAAGCTGCTATGGCACATCCTGTCTTTCTGCAGTGTCCATGTCCATCATGATGATTCTTTAAAGGGCAACTAAAACTCCAAAAGGATTGTCAGAAATGATGTACCTGATGCATAGAGCTGTATGTAACAGCAGATTTATAACATCTAAATTTCTCCAAACCTTCTCTTATAATCCTTGACTGTGTACATGCACATACTTTATTATTTGAAATATTAGTGATGAATCCTGGTTTGTAACAACTCTGGGTTCAATTAGTAATGTCCGTTTTCTAAAAAAAAAAATGTTAATAAATATTTGAAAATCAAAAACTCAAATTCCATTCAAAGATCGAAAATCCTCATCAAAAACTAGAAAATTAGAAAAATGATGGAATAATCAATGTACGATTGACAATTCCCAAAATCCGAATCAATTGGGTTTAAATCGAATTTTCTGTTCAAGACAGGATTACTATACTGAGGAGAATCTTTCCCTAGTACAGTTGGGCTTGGCGTTCTGCATACTTGGCTATTTTTTATTTTGCAGAAGGTTTCTGAATGTAGAATGCATGTAGATGTAGTGTTTAATGATGAAGATCGCAGATGTTAGTAGAATTAATTAATGGTAATAATACCATTCTTACACTCGGCAGATACACCATCTCATCATCTTAGGGGTTGTGAATTACTGTCAAGAAATAACCTTGTTTAAGGTTTAGAGCTTCTTGCATAGGCAGAGCAGATTCATTACATCTGAAGATTCAGGTTGGAATATGTTTTATCCTGACAGTTTTGTGGCAAGGTTTTGAAGATAAATACATCTTTTTAAAAAATGGTCCCTGCCTTTTATTGTTGACAGGAAGTTCCATTTTTTCAGAACTGCATGAAGCATGTGCTTAGACTTTTTTATTTTTTATGTCAAGGTGAGTGCATTGAGTCTTCAGGTTTCCTAATGACAGAATCAGGTCATTTTAAGATTTCCTTAAATGTTTAGTTAAAATGACTTGATGTTCTACAAAAATGAAATGGAAAAGCCCATATATTACGTTGGTAATAATGCACTGCAAAATTCACAGGATGTTTTTTTCAATGGTCAAGTTTTTTGACCAAAAGGTCAGTAGCCATTTGGGTTTCTAGCTGCTGTTTTGAGCCCCTCAATTTTAGTTTAGTTTACTAAAAAAGTATTGACTGGTCACTTTATTTTTAGTCTGCATGTGCTGTATCCAGGAGCACATCTGCCATAAAACACCTGAGATGATCACCTCAGATAGCACAATCCAGCCCCATAAACCTGGATGGGAAACACATAGCAGGGTAGTTCACTTTGCACAACACAGCCCTCTTAAATGAGGCTGTATCTTATATGTATGAAAAACATCTGTTAATTTGTGTTCAAATTGGAATTGGCTCCATTAATTGGTTTATTTTGCATTGTTAAAAAAACAAGAAATCCCTGCTCCATGAATAAGTAAATAACTTTTCATGTCTATTTAGATATCAGAAAAGAGTTTGCAATTTGGTTAAATATCCCACAATCATAAATAAAATGCTAAAATGCACAAAAACCTCCTCATACTTTGTTGCTCCTTTTCGCCCATTGATCTTGTTGTTGCAAGTCAATTAACACTAGGCTTTCAGTGTATCCTGAATGTGTATCGAATGTTCAGACAAATGTTCAACTGTTATCGGATTTTCAACTATTATTGAATATTATCGAATACTGTTTTTGTGGGTTATCTAAAATGGCCTTGAACGTTTAATAATCAAAAAAAGATCGGAGACTACTTTTGAGTTTCCAATCGTTTTTTCGAGGATTATTTGGATTTTGGGATGGATCATTTGGATTTCGGAACCAAGGGGTTTCGTGCGGATCCGGGTCCGAGTCGGACCCAGATCCCATCTGTAATATTTAATAGAGATGAAGCTCAGGTCCGGATTTTGTGGAACTCTGAATTCTCGGTAATTTTCAAAAATGTCAAGCATTTATGTGATGTAAAAAAACTTGAATCTTAATAGTCCTGTGGGAAGACATGTTATTAAATACAGTGGGGGTTCCACTAAATATTTGGGGGTTTAGGGCATAGTCTGTTGTCCCAGACGTGAAGGTAATTACTCCTGTGGGTTTCTCAAACAGGAAGTTTTCTGGATCTTCCAGTTGGTACCAAACGGTTTCAATTCAGTGTGGAATATCCCATGTTTTGTTGAATAACTAATGAAAATATAAATTGAATAACATTAGAATATAATAAAATAAATTAATATGATACAGAAACATAAAAAATTATTAATGTTAGGCTTATATATCTAATACAGATTATCCTTAAAATGACCAAAGAACATAGATAATTTAATACACGAGTATGCTTTATATATATGTTTGGAAATAGAAGTGCATCCAGTGAGAATATCACATCATACTAAATTTCAACCTCACCTTTAATCCTTACCTTTAAGGGGTGTTAGGGGGATTATCCTTAAAACAACCAAGGAGCAAGGATTGTATAATATGAGTATGTTTCATGGATACATTTTGAAATAGCAGTGCATCCAATGAAAATAAGTTTTTAAACTAAATTTCACTCACCTTTAATCCTTGCCTTTAAGGGGTGTTAAGGGAATTATTCTTAAAGAAGTTATTTATATAATGCAGCCAAATACTTTTTAGTGTATGTATAATATGTGCAGTCCTGTTTCCAAGTCCATTAGCTTTATCATTAGCTTTATGTAAATGTATCTCTAAGAAACTTATCTTTTTGTTTCTTTTGTATATATGTGAATATACTATGGTTTTTAATTTACGGGAGAGTTTTGAGTCTATGTTGTCAGAGGGGGATGAAAAAGTGCTGCTATAGCACGAAACGCATCAGGTGTTTCTTTTTTTATGGTGAACATGTTTTTATCATTGATGCCATGCAGTGGGATTCCATCTTTTTTTTTTTTTTTTTTTTAAACACATTTTATTTTTATTAAACTATTTACATCATGTCTGAGTCATGTCATCATTTAAGAGGGAAGTTTACTTCTAATGCAACATTGTCTTATATGATTTACATTCTCTCGCATTATTGTTTGCAAGTCAGCATATCACATTATTTCAACCATGCAAGTTTATGGCAATACTTTATAGGCAATGAGATTATAGGCAAATTTAGGAAAGGAAAGGGGGGTGTTAGTATTAGTCCCACTCTCAAACCCTGTTGTGATTCCATCTTTACCCATTGTTTAAAGGTAGCGCACCCTGATGTACAGTATGTTGTTTAAAGGTTTTCTGTGAGGAGGCTATATCTGTGATAGGAAAAATTTTACTACATAAATGATCAATCTGTCCTAGCCTGTAGATTTTAATTGCAGATGTTTCATCTTAAAGCAGTAGAACAAGTGTTTAGATCTTTGGAATGCAATAGCTGAGTAAATTCTTTTTAGATTGGCAAACCGTTTTATTAGTAGAGCTAAATAGTAATGCAATAAACCTTTTGTTTTAAATGCAGTATAACTCCTACACAATAGATTTATATTTTGAATGTTTATATTTTAGAAAAATGAAGAAAACCATTAATAACACTGAAAGTTTAAAACTTATATCTGGGAAATGGTTTGAAGACCTAAAGTCCGAACGATATTGTGAATATTCTAGTGCCACGGACTTACTAAAATATGCCTTTCACCGTGAGAGAAATGCAGGTAAGCAAAGTATTTCAATTTTGATTATTTACATAACAAATATACAGTATTCATCCAGAAATCCTTTGGTCCCCAAGATTTTCATTATTTCTTAATAAACTACTTTTTTCCCCAGCCCAGTAAATGTTTTGTCAGCTGTGTGTTCTACACCATATTTTGGATTTATGAAAAAATGAACCTACAGTAGATATTATAAGGTTTATACTGTAGCAGTGATGTCAAACATGCAGACCTCCAGATGTATTACAATTACAACTCTTAAAGACATCTCAATTTTCATCTCATTTTCTTGGCATTGCAGCAACAAAATTTGCCATAATTACAATTGAATGGATACTTGCGACAAAACAGTCCTATTAAAATGTGTTCTTTAGTATTTTTGTTAATTAAATTATTTAGCTAAAGAATAGCTTTAACGTGTGTATTACCTTTTTTCCAACCAAAACAACCATTTAACTGTGAAATGAACAGTAAACAAACAACACAAGCAGGTACAGTATTTCCTTTATTCCAAATGTCCCCATGCATTCTCCTTGCTCATTGAGCTCAGGCATGTTCAGTGTGATTCACCCAGGAAGAGAAAGGAACCAGCTAGATTTACATGTTTTAAAGGGGTAAGGGGGGCGGGGGTTTAAACTGGTAGGGGAACGCTTTCTATAGTGAGTTTATTGAACAGATATATACAGTAGGAAGCACACTTAAAAGTTGTCATAGCACAGCATTTTGAGGACATAATAACCTTCTACTGTATTTAGTAACAAGTCAGTTGCAATCACAGATGTATAACAATTGGAAATCTGCTTATATTGCACATCTCATTTTACACTGTTGGTTATTAACAGCTTCAAATAAACAACATCAACAGGGTGTCATAGTGAACGCATGTTGAAAGCAACTAAACCAACCACAGGAACAGATTGTGGCTAATTATCACACACAGACCTGTAAATAATATTGAAGATGGAAAAGAAAATCATTGCAATAGATATAGCGAACATCTAGATATATTTGATAACGTCTGCCTTTGTCTGAAATTGCCTTGAAATAAAATGCATTCTATTTAAATCCTATGCACTTTTTCAAACTATATAAAGTTAACAATTTGGATAATGTTGACTATATCAGGCTAATGTCATTCCAAATTTCTGACTCATGACAGCACTTCACAAAACACAGGCTTAATAATTTATTAGTTGAATTTGTATTAGTGGACTGCAGAGTCAATGATTACACTCTGGGACATGCTTTGCATCCTTCTGAGCTCTTCTGCCTGATCTGGTTCAGTACATTTAATAGAAATTGCTGAAGGAATCCCATCACTGCAGTGAACTGGCAAAATGTATTTTGTACATTTATTATTGCACAAATTATGGCCGTGCATGACTGAAATATTTGATTGTGCCAACACAGAAAGATCCAAACTGGCTTTGGTGTGTTGAATTAATTGAGTAACTTGGCAGGGAGTTAGGAAGGAAGTTCAGAATCCTAAATATCTTCAAGATCATTGCCCTGAAATGTAATATTAAGTAGAAATGTTACTGTATGAGGTGCTTTAATTTAAATCTTCCTATTTCTAATATAATTGCTGGCATCTGGAAAATGCCATTGAATCCCATTCTTTATGTTAGATCTTGTGAACATTTTAAATTAACTATGTGAGTTTCCTAAGTGTGATTTCGTATTTATTGAATATTTCAGAAAAGGTAAAGATTAAGAAAGAAGTGCATCTTTATTACATGTAAATATAATCCAGGGGAACATATTTTTCTCTCCAATAACTATTTTCTTAAATGGAATTTGCATCACCCAAATATTTTTTCAAACCTACACATTTTGTTTCTTTTTCAGGAATTTTCCTGCTGCATTAAAGGTCTTTGTAAGAATAACAATTACATTTGTTTTATGTAGAATAGAAGCATTTGTAGTAGATTCATTTTAGAACAATAGGCACCTTTTGTTTTTTTCATTTCATTGTGCATACCTCCTAATTTCTGATGGAAGCAGCTTAGGTGGGGCCTTTCTTTGTCCAGCCTAACCCTGAACCATACAAGGGGAACTGTCATCATCATGTAAAAGAGCTCTATCTTACCTTTTAAACAAGCCTAGTATGACATATCTGGCTGTTGTCAATCAAATTAAAAGGCTTGTTAAGTCTCTCTTCCCACTCTGTCTCTTTGACTACAGCTAGAAGCATGATCTTGCAGTCATGTTAAAGTTTGTAGTCTTGTCTTTTTTATAGAGGGCACTTCTACGAAGACCACAGTTCTCAACCTACCTTATAGACACCACATTTGTTCAATATTTTTTAACAATGCATAAAGTATTCAATTTATTCCATGCAAAATGGGGCAAAATAGGCAAAAAATGGGGCACTATTAATGCATAATTAATTATAACAAACTAACAGGGTGATGCACCAATGGGCGCACCGCTCCTGTTTTGGAGTTTGCATTGGTTGATTAAACCTCTCAAATGCTAGGTTATGGGTTACTTTTTGTAAAATGTTTCAGACTCCCTTACATACGCAGACATTAGTACAGGTAATAAATTAACCAAAATAGTTTTTTTTAAAGTAATTGAACAAGACATATTATCTTATTTTATAAACCATGTTCATGATGTATTTAGATTAGACAATCGTAAACTGCTATTCATATTTTTTTTTATTCGGCTTACTGCAAAATCTAGGTGGATCACTGCATTATGTTTCTCATCCTTGAATCGTTTTCATCACCAGCTGCTGATTAAACCTCATGATTAAATTGGCAATACGCAAGAGGTGCTAGCCTTTTAATTGCCAATGACTGTGCTTCATGTTTAATACATTCTATCTCTCACAATAAATGTTGTGAATCAAAGTGGAGTGACAACGCTTTTCAATGTAAAAGTATGTCATAGCATGAAGCCTTTATTACTACTGGGGTTCATTATTACAAAAAACATAAGATTTTCTACTGTATGTTACCTTGCAAACGTTATAAACTAATGGGTTTTGATTACATTGTTATGATCATAACAATCGTAAGAATGAAAAGCCTTCCAACCATGTCAAGGTTTCTCCAGCCTGAAAGGTCCTAACTTTTTATTCTTAAAGGGACAGTTCAGTGGAAATTATGAATATTTGTTAAATTGTTAGTTTGTGTAATGTCTTCTTAGTTATTCTACATATTCTCTTCCATTTTGAAAAATCAATTGATTTCATACCCCTTGCTGTTCCCTGCTGTTGACCTTAGTGAGCTCACATTTCAGGTTCTAACGGTCCTTCTTCTTCCCAGGATGCACCACATGTTCCTAACAGTAATTTCTACTGATTGGCTGTTGGATGGGTCAAAAATGCTCAAGGGCAAGACCAGAACGGTCTCTATACGAGGTCCTGCAAACAGGAAGTCAGTATTTGGGTTGCATTTATTTATATACAGACAAAATGCTGAATTAGCAGATTAAGGTCATTAGGATGAAAAAATACTGCTCTTTTTTCTGAAAAGCATATGTATTTGCACTGAACTTCCCCTTTAATTGCTTTTTCTTGGGAGAAGTTTTTCTCAAATGTTTGCTATTCTCAAACTTTAACATTTCTTGCACATTAGATTATTGTAGCAAGCTTTTACTTTCCTCTGCCTACTGGCTTTATATTGCGATAGAATAGGTCCTAAATCCAATGCTTTATATTTAAGGCACGCAATCTCCAATTTAGAGATGGAGTAGCCGAACTTATCGAGTTCGAACAGACTCGGACTTCTCAAACTATCCCGCATCCGTATTTTTTGGACTTTTGAACTTTCACTAATTATCAAATTCGAAAATCGAACAATCTTCGAATCGTTTATGGAATAATTATCAAAAATCGAACGCAAGGAGCTTGAAAGTAACGTGCATGAGAATAAAATCGATTTATTTTTAAACGTGTTCCCCAGACTATTTCCCAGGTCCCAGAGCCATTTACATTAAGTTACCATTGATATTTTAATTTTATTTCATTCTAACTTTTCGAACTATTTGACTCCTATTGACCTTAATGGGTCCAATTTCGAACTTTCCATATAGTTCGAAAACGGACCAAACTTTCGGAAGTTCGGCCATCTCTACTCCAATTTAAAGGGCTGGGTTAGGAGTGCTGACGCACAATGTACAATGGTGTACCGAACCTATGTTTCTGCTGACTGTTAAATGTATGGGTGCTCGCCCATACATTAAACAATAATTAACCAAAATGGGCATTTGGTACACCATTGTGCAGCCTAGGTCAGCCCCGCAATTGCGCGTGTGTACAAAGCTTTAGGGCTAGGCCACACTAGTGCGGTTTGCACACGTGTTTTGTGCTCATGATTGCGCACGTGATTTTTGCTAAAATGGAAATTGTGGGAACTTGAAATTCCTGTGATTTCCGATGCGCATGCGATTGCATGTCCGTTCGCGTTTTGGTAACGCATGGGTTCACCATTTTTGGTGCGTTAACACATGCATTTCCATAACGGAAAACGGCAAAATTGCATGTGCAAAACACATGCGCAAACGCAAAACGCACAAGAATTGTGCACACAATAGCGTGCGATAACGCTTGTGATTTGGTGCATGATTCCTGTGCGTTGCAGTGTGGCCTTAGGCTAAATTCCAATTAAATAAGGTGGAAGTACTACACATCTGGTCAAAACATAATACAAAGAAAATATAATCATTGCACATTCCTAGACACTAGAGATGGGCAAAACTGGTAAAATCCATTACACATGTGGATTCACGGATTTTCGAAAAAAGTTGCAGAGAAACAAATTAAAGTCAATGGGACGAAAAATCTGCAAATATCTGCCTAAATATGGGCCCTGGGAAATGGTCCGGGGAACACGTCCCTGTGGGAAGAACAGCAAAAAAATGGAAGTAGCACACACACGCACTACTTTCATTTTTTCAACCCAGGACCCCCGCCTGGGTCCTTAGAAGGACCATTGACCTAACAAGTGCCTTTTGTGGCTTAAGGATTCCTGCAGCTCAAAACCGGGACCCACCTCCCCGGGACTTAGAAGGACAAGTGCCATTGTTGAGGGTCTTTCTTCCTTCCTTCTTCTTTTTTCTGCTATCACTGTGACGTCTTCTGAGCTCCTCGAGGCTTTGCACCTCTTCATATGATCACACATTACCCAATCATATTTGAATTATAAAATTTAAATATGATCTGTTAATGTGTGATCATATGATTGCTAGCATTGAAATATTAACCAATCACAATTTGATTTGGTCCTTCAGCAAACCTATATAAAGAGGTGGAAGATGTTGGAAAAACCGACTACATTGATCATCGATGTCACTGGCGGCTGCAGTGACATTGCCCGTGGGCAATGTGGGAGCACTCCTGTGGCAAAATAACTTTATAACAAATAGTGGAAGTGCTACTGATCTGACCAAAACAGTAAATTAAACAAGAAAAGAGATTATCAATGCACATTCCTGGGCCCCATATATCATAATATATGATACAAAGTCACTTGTCAGTGCTGCTAGGGCACTTCTAAGTGCCAAGGAGGGGGGGTCCCAGTTTTGATCCCCAAAAGGCCCTTCTCATGGTCTTTCTAAGGACCCAAGAGCTGCGGGACCCCCGAACGTCCAGCCGCAGGTTTCTCAAATTCGTCCATTCGAGGATCATTGAACGGCCGGGAATCCTTGAACATTTGAGGATATTAGAAAATATTGACAAACGGGGTTCGGAAAAAAACGGAAAGTGGAATTCTGGAAATTTCGCAAGATCTGCCACGAATCCTGGTTCGGATCTGCGATCCGGCCATCTCTACTAGACATCGTACATAAGCATACTATCTGTGTACTTGCATACATTATAAACAATGGAGTTTTTGTAGCATTATTATAATCACAAGTATAAAAAGCCATTTAACCATTTTACCCCAATTTGAAAGGTCCTAACGTTTTAGGCAGTATCTCTGTAATTTGAATAAATGTAATACAATGGATTAATTCAGGTTAAAATCTAATGATCGCTATCTAGTGAGATTAACTCTTGCAAATCCCAAATTACATTTTATCATATTTAGCATTTCAATAAGGCTTTTTATGAAAAGAGCATTATGGTGCCAAACAAATTTACAAGTTACATTACGATATCTGCAGGATAAAATATAACTCCCAAACCCCAAACATAAATATATTATTAGAAATTATGGAGGGTACATTTCAGAGAAGCTTTTATTTAATATCATCCTGGGGGGGGGGGGGGGGGTATTGGTCATTTATGTTATTAAATAGCACAATTAAGGATAAAAAAAATCCTTGCATTTTAGATTAACTCACACATTCTACATTGCAGAGATAAACATGATCATAAGCAGTGCATAGCTTACGAATATTAATAAATACTAAAATTTACTGAGCTTGAAATTTGCTTATGATACTCACTTCAAAGGGTCATCTTGTAAAACACAGCATGTTAATAGCTAAATTCAGAGTATATGCATGGCTAGGCTGCATGATTAGACATTATCTGACTGTCAACGTGGTTGTTTTTCTTTTTCTGGAAATCTCAAATGAACCAGATTCTTGTCAAGATCAGTTTGCACAGTGTTCTGTTTGGTACAGGATATGCTATTTTACAGGCATTGGTTGAGACTATAAGAACCCACAATTTTTTATGTTTTACAGTCCAAACTTACAGTGCATTTTGCACTCATTTGTATTCTGTTTTCTCAATGGACAATAACAACAATTTATACTATAATTATGTACTTCTTCTTTGTTGTATAGGTTTATTGACATCATTGAGAAAATCCTGGTTGCCAAAAGCAAAGTTCAGAAGCATTACAAAATTGGAAAGTATGTTTATAAATCCAAGATCTCCTCCGATAACAATGGAAAGGTAAATATTCATTGTTAATTCATTGGATACTGTTGATTACTGCAGACAGGTTAAAATTAATTTTTTTTTAAAGTAAAATGAATCTCGCCGCTGATGTAGACATTATGTGGAACAACAATTATCCTACATGTACTGCTCAATAACCATATTATGTGTAATAGCCTACATCTAAATTGAATCAAGAAAACTGGTCCTATGTGTTATTGGGCATTGTGGAAATTTTTAACACTACAAATTTAATATAATATCCTTTCATATATGTGCTCCTTAAGCAAAATTTTAATATTAAAAAACTTGCAGGGTTATTCAATAAAAGTTCTTATCTTTAAAAAGGGTGCTAACTTTGCCCCAACCAATCAGATGTTAGCTTTGAAATGTTAAATAAGATCTGATTGGTTGGGGTAAAATTAGCACCATTTTAAACGCTAAGAACTTTTATTGAATCTCCCTGTTGTCAAATAGTGATGGACAAACTAAGGAGAGTTTGGTTCACCAGTAGATCCCTGTAGTTCGTAAAAAAGTTGCAAGTTCACTGCAAATACTATTTAAGACTTGGGTAGCTGAATGTAAGCATTCATTTAGGCTCATGGAATAGTCATTACTAATGTCAAAACCCTTTCTAAATCTTTTGCAGGGCAAATTTAGCACCATTTTAAACGATAAGAACTTTTATTGAATAACCCTGTAAGTTTCATACTGTTGACATAAGAATCAGACCCAGGCCCTGAATCACAAGTCAGTGGTTTAAGCTATGTAGATTAGATGTTAGATCTCATTTGGAGTGATCCTTATACAGTCTGTTTAATCAGGATTCAGCTTATGATCCCTATACAGACAGGCTGCTTGTTAGTTGCCATGCAGTGTGTTCTGTACTATGGGAAGGAACGGCTGGAGAGATTGGGAGACCTTTTGTGACACGGGAGAATAATAACTACTCCTCTGCAACATCAGTAAATGGACAAATCACTTAACAATGTCTAGGTGACAACAATCAGTGTTGTACACAGCTTTATTCACTGCTTATTTCTTGTCCATCCATATAGTAAACTCTACAGTTTAAGATTTGCTGTGTATTATTTGTCAGGTCTACTGTGGGGTGGCCCCATTGCAAAGACGCAAGAGATTGTCTCTTATTATATTATTATTACAGGATGCATCATTGGGTTGCAGGATGGAAACAAACTATTCAACTCTACAAATAATGGATTAGATGTTTACAATGATTTTTTGATGTTTTGGGAAGTACAGTAATTTAAAGTTATGTAGTGAGGACAAACTAGCTGCTTACAACATAGATATTCTGATAATAAGGCACTTCAATGACAGCTTAAATGTAAGATGTTTCAGACTGGATATCTAAAGAAATAGGGAACAGATCAACATAAAATGGTACAGGGATATCTGGGAAATAATTATTGTCTCCAGTAATGGGCAATTAAAAAAAGCCAGTGTACATTCTCTTTAAAGGGACAGTTCATTGGAAATTATTAATATTTGTTAAATTGTTAGTTTGTGTGATGCCTTCTTAGTTATTCTACATTTTCTTTCTTATTTTGAAAAATTTTATACCCGTTGCTGTTCCCTGCTGTTGACATTAGTGAGCTGACATTTCAGGTTCTAACAGTCCTTCTTCTTCCCAGGATGTACCACTTCCTTGGAATGTTCCTAACAGTAATTTCTACTGATTGGCTGTTGAATGGGTCAAAGATGCTCACATCTCTACTGAGCAACTGAATCAACCCAGGCGCTGGGTCAAGGGCAAGACCATAACGGTCTCTACTAGGGGTCCTGCAAACAGGAAGTCACTATTTTGGTTGCATTTATTTATATACAGACAAAATGCTGAATTTGCAGATTAAGGTTATTGGGATGAAAAAATACTGCTTTTTTTTTTTGAAAAGCAAATGTATTTGCACTGAACTTCCAATTTAAGGATACACATTCCATATGGAATCCATATGAAATTCATTTTAATCTCTAAACTTTCATGGATTAAAATAACTAGTAGATCAATAGCTACACATGTGGTAGAAACAGCACACACAGAAACAAATGACCCCCATACACGATATGGGGATAAGTCAGTCATGCAGCCATACACTGAACGTATGTAAAGGGAGCCTATACCAACCAACCAACAAATAATTCCCATCTTTCCTGACTGTAATGCCCACTGAGGTTGATTGTCGGTACTGCGGTCGGTCAGTTTCTGCCCCTACACACTGATGATAATGAGTAAATCCCGTCATTCCTCAACTGGATTTATCCATTATCGTTAGTGTGTATGGCCACCTTTAGGCTCTTGATATTATTGATCTTATTCATTAATAATTAGTCACTTGCAGTGGAGACAAAAAGAATGGATATTTTTAGATCTATTCATTGTCAGACATTCACTATCCTTGTAGTTATCAATGGCCAAATCCTTTGACTTAACAAAATCTTATCTGGAACAGTAATTTAATGTCTGCTATTCTGTTCTCATTATTATTTGGCTGCTGAGTGTTTTTTACTTCAAAAGATAAATTGAAACAGCAAAGACAAGTTAGGGACAATCTGTATTGATTTGTTTTAATTATTGTTTCATAAATTGAGGAAGAAGAAATAGCATTAGACAATGTTCAACAAATCAATTATTGTGCAAATTAGACAGTTTTGTGTTTTGGCTTGTGTGTAGATATATTTTAAATGCAGTTTAACCTTGAACGTTGTCTTTACTTACTGTTGCTAGTACAAAGAAATAAATGTGCTATGCTAATGTTCATACTATCTTTTTACAGGATATCAGCAGGCCATTTACTTATTTGTTGCAACCATTAGCTCTCTACTTAGACATTAGATTACATCCTCAGCACGAAGGATTAGTGCATATGTAAGATTGACTGGAGGGTATTGCAAAGAGCTATGGAAAATTATGGGGCCACTAAACACAAATTGAATTGTTGGCAGAGCGGGCTATTTAGAAAATGTACTAAATGTTTAGACGGCATGAAAGATCCACGCAGCAGGAAAATTATTAAGATTTAATCAACAAAAACAACCATCAACAAAATTACAAAAACGCTTTTAAGAAGAGAGGTATGGGCTCAACTCCTTTTTTTCTAAACTAGCCCAGAGAGTGCTGCTTAAAATGTTGCACTTGCCTTTCTGTGCAATATCCTCACAAATATAAAATGTATAGCTACAGGAGTACAAAGGCATGAAAATAGCTTTCTTTATACTTACTGTAAATGGTCACATTACTTAGTCAAACAACTTTATCCTGGAACCATAATTTTAGACATATTGGCATGGCAGTATTTCTCATTGTGCCTGCTTTTTCAATAAATTATTTAGTTTTTAGTGACAGCTCCTAATGTTCCCCTCCATTAATCACCACCTTCTGACCCTGTTCTCCCTCACCCTCCCAGTTACCGTCTGTATTTCTCTAGGAGACATGTGCACATACTTCACAGACTCGACCAGGCCTGCCGCATCCATGAAGTAACTCCAGAAGTCAAGAGATGGAGCTACTAGGAGGGGTGGGATACCTGTAAATCCATTTGTAAAACTTTTTTCACTTATACTGTAGTGTGGTATACATGGAAGAAGGAACAGACCAGGATTCTCTTCTCACAGATAGATAGAATTCATGTCTTTATTGAAAAGAATTCATAAAAGCTAGGCACACGCAGGTAAAAACCCTGAAAGAGGATATACCTCAATAAACCCATTGGAAGAGTACATTTTTCACTTGCTACCACTGCAAGACATATCTAGTAAAGAGTTAAGTTTCTCATTAAATACATTGACCTTAAAAGATTCAAAGTTTTACTGTAAAAAAATGCATTCTGTGTGCTTCACCTAGATAGACATAAAAAACAAGCATACAAGTTTGCATGTATGTCATGTTTTTCAGGCTAAAATGAATAAAGGCTTGCTAACATATTGTATACTATATTTTTATGTGCGTTTCTTTTTTTTAGCTCATGCATATTGTATATGTATTGCTTTATATTTTATATTTATTGCTTTATATTTGAACAGGGAGCAAGAAAGTGAAACATACAGCCCTATACCAGTTTCAGCAGAAGAGGTCTGGAGATCTTCTTCTTTTAATAAGGATCTACTTATTAGAAGATAGACGTTATGTCATTATTATTTTTTTATCTTTTAGATGAGCATTACACAGATTCTTAGAGATCTGGATTTAATCTTAGAACTGGAGATAAGTAAGTCATTAGCCCATCCCATGTTTTAAATTAACATTGTGGGGGGATGTTGTTTGTTTTGCAACAGAATCAATGTTCCTGTGATTTTTTTTTTTTAACTGCATTTTCAGACTTTTTGTTTAAAGGTATTGTTGTTCTTCATCAAACCTTTCATTATCTTTCCCTCTTTGTTTTCCCTTAAACTGAATACACACTGATGCATTCTTTCAAAGATGCCAGGTTTTTAAAGATTCTGTCTGTCATATTTGAAAGGTGTGGCTACAGAAAGTCACGAGCATTCTCCCTATATAAAGGAAAAGGAGATCAATCATGACTGCCATATACCTAACAACTGCAGTCGACTTCCTATACTTTAGTACAGAAAGACGACTGCGACAGAGGGAAACATTCCTTTCGTAGCAATCACTCTGGTTGCCGATGCCAAACATCATCGGCTTTGGAAACCGAGGTTAAGGATGTACACACATAATGAGAAAGGGCCAATCCCGTTGGTAGAGGTGGGATTGACCCTTTTTTGCTAATGTGGGTATCCAGCTTTAGCTCTCCAGTAGAGATGTTCAAAACTGTTGAGTTCCGTTTTCGAATTTTCAACATTTTCAGAAAGTTCGAAAATTCTAGTTTCGATTTTTGAAAATCGTCTAGTTTCGAAAATCTACTTTCGATTTTCAGAAATCATCTACTTTCAATTTTCGATAATCATCTACTTTCGTTTTTCAAAAATTCAAAAAATCCGGGTTCCGTGAAATTCGGGAGTTCCGAAAGTTTCGTCGGGACTTCGAACTGCTCAGATTCGATTCAAAACTGGGTTCCAGTCAGCACTGCTAGGAATTTACAAAGTTGAGGAACCTTGAGCTTTTCACAAAAACTCTGTGATCTTGCAATGACAATCCTAAGACTAGTTTTGATTCTACAAATAGCAATAGAATTACAGTTCCTAAGAAAGAGAGATGTTTGTCTAACATAAATGCAAGAATTGCATTTAAAAAGATCTGATAGGTCTTTAAATTATCTTTTTTCTTTTGCTATTTTAGTAGAAATCAGATGCACCCAATAATTTGTCTGAGACTTTCAGCAATAAAAAGACATCTAACTAAATAACATATTTTAGTACTCATCTTAAATGGGTTAGAGCCTGAATTGTGGATGTGTTCCACCCAGGTAGTGCATGGTAATCATTATGCTACCAAACTATGCAAACACTTCTATATCTAGTATTAAATGCAAGCTTTTCATTTTGATGCGGCGGATGAACATGTTTTCTAGAGCATCAATTTTTCCACGGCGCCAACCCAAGTATAAATCTTATTTTTTCAATTATTCGCCTGAGCGCATAGGTTTCTAAATTAGATTTCTGATGCAACTTCTGTGTATCGTTGATTACACAGAATGTTTTCAAAAGCGACAATGACAGCCTCATTTCTACAGTGACAGTCATTCAGAAACAACAAATATTGCAAATTTTAAACAAAGATTGGGTTTCCTGTGCATGTTTATATTCTGTCTTGGCTGTTGTATTAAATAAATGTTCCATTTCATGTTGAAATTGTCACATAATACATGGATTAAAACATGGAAGTAGTCAATTTTGCAGAAGTTTTAATACAATACAAGATATATTATTTACTGTATATTTTGTTGGCTATCCAATTTAGGATATATAACTTAAAACTAAATATATTATTTTTTAAATAAATTTATATGTTATAAGTTATATCATTTACCAGAGAGAATTGGATTTCTGGTCATTCTCGCTCCCATTGATTGTTTTGTCCTTAGAATCCTCATATTTTTTGAGCAAAAACATATATGGCTACACAGTGAGATATATAAAAAAATTAAACCTTTATTGTATATCATGTATTGTATATTATGTCTATACTAAAAATTTCATAATATGTACGAGTAGATATACAAGTAGATTGTATAACTATAAAAGATTCAATATTGTTTTTTTGTTTTTTTTACAAAAAAGTTCTTATCGTTTAAAAGGGTGCTAATCTTGCCCCAACCAATCAGATCTTATTTAACATTTGAAAGCTAACATCTAATTGGTTGGGGCAAAATTAGCACCATTTTTAACAATAAGAACTTTTATTGAATAACCCTGGTAGTGTGCCAGGGGGAGGGTCTGAGTGATTGGCGGTTACCGCCCCTTTAAAAAGTAAAACTACCAGAGATAAAAAAGGGGATAGGAAGGTCAGAGAAGGAAAAAAAAACAGATTTAAGATTGATGGTAATAAATCCTAATTACTGTGTGATTAGTTAAAAAATTATTTGCCCCAGTTTACATGTCTTTTAAATGCAAAATACAGCACTTTGTGCATTATTGGAACTCATGCACAAATATTGTGTACACGCATGAATGTGCAACTTTAAAGATACTGCAACCCTATTGTAAAATGCAGGTATATTAGAAGCCACCAAAAAGACTGATAACAATATAAAACAAGAAGACCTCAGGCTAAAGTTAATTTTCTATATTTTCCAATTTATACTGTTATTACTGTTTTTAACTAATGATCTTAACAGACCTCTTAATTGCAGAAAATGATGCTTAAGAATAATTATTATTAATAATTATAATAATAATTAAGAAGAATTAATAGTTGCCAATCGGCCCAGAATTCACAACTTAAATTTATAGTGCATCTATCTTTGCATTCTGAACAATCTAGAGGGCAATAAAATTATGTTCTGACTTGTGTACTTGTTCACCAAAAAGAATGGATCTCTTTTGTAATATATATAGTCCCAAGTGCTGATAAACACAAAGACTACAGAAGAAGCTGAGGATTCAATTTTAATTTCTGCCTAATCTTGTTAACATTATGTATATACTGTGGCTGTGTCTCACCGTTTTCTGCCCCATGTTCACTAAATTGTATTTGTATTCCTCTCACCATATCAATGCCCCAACTCTGTTTATATCTCTTCTCTCTACTCCCTCTTACTGTTCCCATATGCTTTATCAGCTCCTCACTGCACTTCCCTTTCATTCAAATTCATAAAAAAAACACAAATCTTCTCCCCACTGCTGTCTCTTTTTTACCTCTTACTTCTGTCTGCTGGTGATGTGTCCCCCAAATCCTGGTCTATGTAATATCTCGATCTGGCAAGGTATCAAAGTAGAGGAGCACACTACTGCAAGTGAAAATTTCTTTAATAGTGCGAAAACAACATACTACAACGTTTCGGGAATCTGCGTCCCCTCCTCACTTTTCACTTGCAGTAGTGTGCTCCTCTACTTTGATACCTTGCTTGGTTATGGAGCCCTGGAAGTAGGGGGCTGAGAGGATTGCACCTACCTATTTGTCTGGCTAAACCAGCCAACAGCAGTGTGCCTAAGTACACTTGAAACTTTTGGAAAATATCTCGATCTGTCACTGTCTCAGCTTCTCTTGCCCTCTATCATGGTTTAATTCCCTCCAACCTTATATCTATTCCTTTGATTCCGCCATCTTGTCTCCCCTTCTCCTGTGCTCTGCTTAATGTATGCTCACTACAAATCTACCCTCATTCCTGATCACTTCTACTCCTAATAATTTTCATTTTGTTGCCCTTACTGAAACCTGGCTTTCCCAACATGACTTGGCTACCGAAGCCTTGTTTGCTTTTGGTGGGCTCCGCTTCTCCCATTCACCTCACTCCTCAGGTCGTGGTGTGGGGGTGCTTTTACTTCCTTCTGTCAATTTAATAACTACCCCGCCTGACCTTTCATTCACATCTTTTGAGACTAATTCAATTCAGCTCTCACACCCCTTGTCGCTTCGAGTAGCTGTGGTGTACAGACTGTTGTCTAAAGCATCTCCGGCCACATTCCTCTTTGACTTTAAAACTTGGCTTACTTTCTTTCTCTCTGCTGACTGTCGTTTCTTACACTTAACATCCTTGTTTGATCTTTAACAGTGGACTAACACCAGTACTCCTAAGGATGCCCACTTTCTGGACCTTGTGTTAACTAAAAACCTCTCGGTCTCATCTTTTGAATCTAACCCCTTCCCCTTTTTGATCATTATCTTATCAGTTTTCTGGCTCAACACCCTCTTCTTCCCCTCCTGTCCCTCACTCTTGTGTGTCCGTTCATAATACTAGATCCATAGATTTCCCGGTACTTGCCTCATCCCTGTCCTCTAGTCTCTCATCCCTTTTGACCATTGATGACCCTGACTTGCTTGCTAATTCATATAATTATATACTGACTAACACAATAGACTCTTTTGCCCCCTTGAATTCCCCCAGTTAAGGGACCTCTAATCCTTGTCCGTAGCTCAACTCCACTCCCCGTTTTATACCCAGGTGCACACATAATGCTAAACTTGTGTGGAGAGGTATGACTCTCAGATTATGTTGCCCTCGTCTCCCTCTGCTATTCTTGAATCTTTTACTCCTGTGATCCATTCAGAAGTCTCTTGCCAGCTTCTGTTCAGTCTGCTCATGACCGGTCTTCTTGATCACATGTCCTCTGTATTACTGAAGCACTGTAATCATGTGCTTACCCCTATATTCACCGACATTTTTAATGCCTCCCTTACATGTGGAATTTTCCCTTTCATTTTTATGCTTGTCCATTTTAAACCCATACTAAAAAGGCCCTTGCTAGACTCCTCTTGTTAAGCTAACTACTACCCTTTCTTCCTCTTACCCATAGCCTGAAAACTGCTAGAACGATTAGTCTTCTACCGTATCACTAACTACCTCTATGCTCATACCCTATTGGACTCTTTGCAATCTGGATTCTATCCTGCACATTCCACTGAGATGGCTCTGTGTAACTTTGTGAATGAGCTGCAGGTTGGAAAGGCCAATTGTCACTTTTCTATTCTTATCCTTCTCGACCTATCCTGCTTTCGACACATTTTATGATTTCCTCCCAATGCAGATACTTCACTCCTTGGGCATTCGGAATGAAGTGGCATCCTGGTTTCTATCCTATCTTTCTAACTGACCATACTCTATCAAATGCTAACAAAACCTCTTCTCTGGTTCCTCTTAGTGTAGGGATGCCACAGGGATCTGTTCTTGGGCCCTTATTGTTCTCGCTCTACACTATTTCCTTGGGACATATATGCAGATGATCCACTGCTACGCTAACTCCACACATACAATCACGTGTCTCTGACTGCCTCCTTGCAATCTCCTCCTGGATGTTGTGATGCAGCCTCAAATTCTAAAACTAAACTGATCATCTTTCTTTATTTCTGTTGAGAATACCCCCATTTTCCCTATCCAGTTGCCACGCTGCCTAGGGAATTATTGACTCCTCTCTCTCCTTTTCTAACCACATTATCTGTGTTGTGAAAACCTGACTTTTTTTGCCATATATATTTGATCTGACCAATTAATCGGTACAAGCTGTCACCACTTTAAGTTATGGCCTTAAAGATGCCCCAAAAACACTCTTGACTCTCACTGACTATGCACACCCCTGTCCTGGCAGCTAAATGGTTAACACTACACCATTCACTCCAGCAACTAACTGGTTAATTAGCATCAGTCCTTCACAAGCAGTCACAGAGTTAATTAGCATGGTGTTATAATAAAATGACATACAATAGGTACAACACTTTATAATATATAAAATAAAAAGGATAAAAATATTCACAGTCCCTACTCACTAGAAGAAGTCCAGTATCCCGGGGCAGGAAGAAACATTGGGTCCATACACACGGTTTTAGCATGTCCCCTCAGTATGAACAAAGTTATAGGGGCTACAAGGATTTTTAAACCCTTTGATGAACCACCCCCCTTCTGCTATGCATGAGGTGGGAGTGTCTAGGAATGTCCAGATTTACAACTAGCCAAAAGCATTCATTCCCCTGCAGATTCCATATAAATGTAGATATGTACATTGTATTGGGATATTGACCACATATTACGCTCCTGTATTAATTATCAATTCCTCCAATACCAAACATGACCTGAGTGTAATCCATATTTCCCAAGATATTAATAACTTGCCTTGGCAAGGGAATAAGGGCTCCATGTTGGGTATCATTTTAATGGACCTACCTTCCCATTCACAAATATAATATTGGTTTCTGTCTTACATATTCCAATACTGAAATACATTTATTTTACATATAGGGTTGTCCTTAAAATGACCTCTTAAGGTACCCACCAGACCCCTAGCTGAAGAGAATTCCAGATACACGGTTCGGCCCCACATTGTCTGGAAAAGATGATCTGGTTCCATGCTTCACTAATCGTAATATAAACAATAGGACTGTTCCAGGTTGGAATGGTATTTTTATTGGTCCTTTGCAAGAACTAATACCAATAGTTAACCCATTCTTGCTAAGTCACTACACATTTTCCTGACAATAGTGAAAATCTGCAGGTTCCTTTCTCTCCCAACCACCACTATGCTTATGCACGCTCTTATCCTATCCCACCGGGTCTTTTGTAACCTACTATTTACTGGTCTTCCTGATTCCCACCTCTCTCCTCTTCAGTCCATACTGTCCATACTAAACTCTGCTACACGCATTGTTTTGCTCTCTAATAAACAGGATCCAAAATCTCCTCTGTACCGGACAAAAACCTGCCTTCCTTATTAATGTAAGGTACATCCCATGTATATTTTATTTGAGAGCTTTTATCTCTACACTAAAAAATGACCAATCATTATCTTTATTAACATTGGTGCTGTGTATACCCAGCTTTGTTTGTTAACCAATCTTTCAAAAATGACAGACAGAATCTGTAAAGTTTTGTATACAAGCCAGATAATTTTTGCATAATTTTCCAGATGAATGACCCATCGCTCGCCATTCATGCGAAAATGAAGCTTCATTGATCTTCTAAGACCAGCGATCCAACTATTGGCGATGTATGTACAGGCGTCATTGGCAGAACTGGCGTATAACAAGACGGTTGCTAAACGTTGGTCAGGCACGTTGTGTGAAAATGATCTGATGTGTGTACGAACCTTAAGATTCTGTTATTGAAAGATTTGGCTGCATACAGTTACAAGTTTTCTCCCCATATAAAGTAAATGGGGATCACTGATTACTACCACAACCCAATAATCACAAATTGCTCCCCATACTAGTACAGGGGGCCGGCTGCCACTGAGGGAAATTTCCTGTTCATAAAGACCATTTGTGGTGCCGACAATGAACATTCGTCAACGAAACGACCGTTGTCGTTGTCGTTCAGCACACATTACTGAAAAAAAATCAATCCTGGAATTGGCCCTTTATCAGTAAAGTGTGTACTGTTGGTCATTATAAAGCTGGTCTGTGCACCTTTGTATGTATAGTGCTGGTAATCCACGTGGTGCTGTATAACTAATCGCATAACATACTGTAAGGGTCCTGAAATTCCTGAGTTATAGGAAAAGACCAAAAGCCAACTGGATCAGAACAGATGCCACTGGAGCAAAGTACTAAAGAACAAACTGGAAACAAAGTCAGGAATGTAAGCAAGGCACTTAAAGTCAATCCAACCAGGTGAAGCACAGAATAATAGTCTAGAAAAACGCAAAGGTTGGCTCAAACAGCAAGATATGAAGGCAAGGAAATGTTCCAAGTCAATAACAGAATAGCTAGAAGAAGATAAACAACACACCATGAGGAGAGAGCCTAAGCAAATGCTGCAACAGGCAATTTGCAAAAGACAAGGTTAGCTTAAAAAGTTCAACTGAATAAAATTGATTGGCCTATCATGAAATTCAAGTTATAATGGAATCACTTCCTCAATCTCATCAGCAAGATGAGATTGAGGAAGCATGGTTAAAGACCTGAGTTTTGGTGTCAGATGATATACAGAAGAAGCAGAGTCACTTTGTAAATATGAAGTTCAGCAAAGACCTGAATCCCTATATACAGTCTATCGAGATTATTCAATAAACATTCTTATAGTTTAAAATGGTGCTAATTTTGCCCCTACCAATCAGATGTAAGCTTTCAAATATTAAATAAGATCTGATTGGTTGGGGCAAAATTAGCACCATTTTAAATGATAAGAACTTTTATTGAATCTCCCTGTATAAATTTTACTTAAAATATATTCAAAAAATGACCTGTATGCCATTGTGTACTGCTGTCCTCCTTTTCTTCCAAACCTCTTGTCTGCTGGCGTCATCTCCTCATCAGTCAGATTTGAATTTGATAATTTTGATGTGGCCCGGAAGAACTTAATAGGGCTGAGATCATCAGCTGTAGGGCATCGTGGGGAAAAAAGAGACCGTATCAAATGTTAACTTATTTGTTAGTATCTTAACCTATTGACTACTCTAGTTCTCTGATAAAATAGTTTAATACTTTTGAGTGAACTTTTTTAGTTTGGTAATTTTGTTGTTTCATTTGTTACTATTTGTTACAAACCTGGGTAATCACACATTTCCTAATTATTCAATGCATTTGCATTTATATTGTGCACCCAATGCCTCTATTTAAGGAAATACTCATTTCAGTTTATTGAAAATAATGTTCAAGGCCTATATAATGATTTCATTTAATTGCAAACCAATATGCTTCAGAAATGAAACTGTGCTAGCAATTATGCCACATCCTCCCTAAAGAGTTTACCAGCATGCAATGTACACAGAGATTTCATTTATTTTTCTCCCCCCTATTTTTCAAAATTGAACATTTTTCATCTTTTTTTAATAGCCCTTGACATGAAGGCTTCATTGCTTCTGCAACTCTGTCTGATGACTCATTAGTTCTGTTCTTGCAAATTAATTTGTGTACAGTCCATTACTAACCTCTACTATTTGATCTTTAATTCCAAAGGAATGAAGGCCTTCTAAAGATAATCTATTTTGTTTCTATTATTAAATGCAATGCACTGTTCCTATTTTCTGGCATTATTTTTTTTTCTATTTAAAACTATAAATATATATATTATCCTACATAAGGCTATGGTTTTAATTGTAATTAATTTTATTTTTCAGTTGCATACTACAGCGTAGATTCGCTAGTAATTATGTTTTTGTTATTGACTAGTAATATTTACAGTATATTATATTTCCCCCCCTTTATGCACATATGGCCCTGCCTTACAATGTATTTACACCAGCTGTAATTGCTTTGGTATCTATCTTTACTGTTATTAGTCACAGACATACAGGACGAGTAACTTACGTACGAAACAAAATGGAAATGAGTCAATTTGTTATAATAACAACTGGGGATGTCATAGTGATACAATGTTAGTCATAAGGATCAATTTGAATACAGAAGTAAGAAGGTTGCTGAATAACATTCACTATTTCGAACAGTCCAGGGGGAACAATGCCATAGGAGAAAGACTGAAGGGCTGAGAAGAAGGAATGTATAGACACATCTGGTCTATTTTCTAGTGTCCTTCTGTGCAGTTTGGCTCTGCTGTCTCTGGAACTTTGGACGTGCTAAGGGTATTGGATAGAGAGAGAGAGAATGGATATAATTAGTTTACACTGTGCAGTGGGTTTCTAATGAACAACAACAACATTATGCTTTTTGCATTAAAGAATTATTATTTTTAAGGCTGAACCATTTAAGCGTGGTGGAGGTTAGACGGGAGTGAAACTTGTGGGAGAGAAATTCCAATGCACCCCACAAAGCCTTAGGTTGTTTGAACTGGGCTTCTCTTCCAGCAAACCAGCTTAGAAATTCAGCTATCAGGTGTTTATATTTCCTGATAGTTTTGTGATGCAAGTATAGGTCAATTAGTTTGTTAGAGGTAGTGGAAAGCAGAAGAAATTACTCGAGCTGCTATCTGCTTTAACTGTGGGAGCTTGGACAAAAGGTCTGGAGTCTACTGTGATGCCCAGTGGTAACTTCTGACCCACTATTAAAGGATGGATTTTGGGGCACCATGGCTTGGAAGGCCAGACTGGGTATACAAGAACTAAGTCCCTCATTCTTTCCATCATAATTTTGTGTAGAACCTGTGGCATTAATGTTGGGGGGTGGAAAAGCATAGAGGGGAGGTAGATCTGTCCATGGAAAGTCTAGCAACGTCCTCTCTCCACATGTTCCTTGACCATTCTCACCTCCGCAAAGTCTGTGCTTTGGCAGTTGTTTCCGATGTGAACAGATCTATCTGTCTCTCACCAAAGTATTGATTTATCTTGGCAAATAGAATGGCTTTGAGGCAGAGGGTTGAGAGGGTCATCTGCTAGCTCGTTTGATTGCCAGGGTATGTTCTGGGCTACAAGGTTGATGTTTAGAGAAAGTACCTTCATCCATATCTCTAGGGCTTCTAGGAAAGGTAATCTCAATTTTGTTCCTACTCTTTTGTTGATGTAATATACCGCCATTACTGTCTTGCCTAATAATGTTTTTGATAGTAGGCTGGTAAGGGCCAACTTTGCTGCTCAAAGTTCCAGGAGATTTATGTGGACAATACTCCTGGAGAGACCAGCAACCCCAAATTGCCCTGGATGTGGTGAACACACCCCACCCTATCAAGGAGGCGTCCATTGTGATTGTCAAGTCTGGGGGTCCTAATCTGAATGGGCGAGGTGGTAGCTGGGGAATGAGCAGTATCTGTTGTATCTCTTGTCTTACCTGGTGTGTAGGGGTCCATGGTGAGACCATGCCATCCCTTTCTGGAGACATTCTCAGAGGAACATCTGGGTTTGCCTGCACAGTATGGGGGCTTGTATAGAAGCCTGAGCTACGGCTACTAGTTTCCCAATGAACTTCGCTTTGGGATTTGATTAGTTCACATTTTTCCTCTGGAACCTGAATGGTGAAATGTTCTTTGTTTATTAGAAATCCTAAAAACTGAAGGGAATTTGTGGGTGTTAGGATGGATTTTTGTGTGTTCATGGAAAACCTTAGATCGGTAAGGGTGAACAGTATCAAGTCTCTCTGTTCCAGGATCACAGACTCCACTGGGGCAAACACCAGAAGAGTGTCCAGGTAAATAAGTGACAAAATACCTTTTTGTCTGAAGTGCTGGACTACTGGTTTTAATAATCTGGTAAATGAGTAGGGAGTGTTGGATAGGCCAAACACCATCATGTTCCAATCATATATTTGACCCTGCCATTGAAATTGAAGTAGACGTCTGTGATTCGGTGTAATTGTGTGAAAGGCGTCTCTTAAAGGAGAACTAAACCCAAATTTTTACACTCCAGAATCTGAACATATATCCTCTAAAAACATCAATAAACTGTAAAATAGCAATACAGTAAATAGCATTATAGTAAACGTTACCACTTGTTATGTTATTCAATGTAGTTCTGAGGTTTTAGTTGTCCTTTAAGTCTACCTTTATCATAAAATAGTCCCTGTGCAAAAGATACTGAAGGTCAGACAGATTTTCTAGTATGAAACTCTTGGGTTTTATGTAGCGAATCGGTGCCTTTACATTTAGGATCGGCCGCAGGGAGCCAACCTGTTTTTGTACTGGGAACATGTGGCTTATCCAACCTCTTTTTTTTTACTGGATAGGAGGGTTTTATTTCCCCCGTAATAAGGCTAAAGAGAGAATGTTGTCTAAACTCTTGTGTGTCCCTGCCTTGGGGACTCTGTACTGGTTTGAGAACTGAAGCAGGGGAAGGGTTAGGCCTTTCTTTATGATTTTGAGGACCCATTGGTCCGAACATATTACCTCCAAGACTGGATACAACTTTATTGAAGGAATTAGGCAAGAAGAAGGGGTACCTATCTGCAGATGGTTTCCAAGCAATTGCTGCTCTTTGGGCAGAGGTGTGCTGGTCTGGTCCCTGTCTACTAGGGTTGAATCGTCTATAGCTGTCCTGGTTGAAATCACGGGACGTCCCTTGGGCTCTAAAAGGGCGTCCCTCCTGTTGAAAGGGCTTCCTATTTGTAAGTGATTGTCTTGGTTTTTTGAACTTGGTAAAGGACTTTTTGGCCTTGTATCTGACTTTAACCTCCTGCATGAACTCCCTACGAAAAAGTGAGCTGTTTTCCAAGTTTGGAAATTTGTGGGACTTAGGGGCAAGCTCTGCCATGCCTGCAGAGGTGAGGTTATGGTCCCTTCTTATATTTAATATATAGTTAAAGGTCTGACCTATAATAAGGGTAGCCCTGCTGGTTGTTTTATGTAGTTCCTTCTTTGAAGAACGTAATAGGCGGAGGATTGGTCTGCATCTATATCGCCCTCCTGTTCAGACTTGGACAGCATGAACAGGAGGGGACCAGCTGCATCTGCTATTTTATATTGAATATTGCGCATTGTATTATCTAAGAAAAAATGTGGACAATATTGCAGGGTCCAACTCTGGGGCTATGAGAGCCTGCAAGTACTCGGATAGTTTCTGAGTACCAGCTCATCATCTTTGACAAGTGTGAAACTAAACGCCAGCTGGACGTTAAAAACTTCTGGCGAGTTTGATATGTCCCAACGCTGTGAGAAGTTTTGAGGGGGGTTCTTTGTGAGCTAACCCCACGCGAGCCATCTGGAGCTCGCTAATCTTTCCCCTTTCTGAGGAAGCAGAGGACCTGGATACTGTCTCAGAGTCCCAGTCCTTTCTGGAAGATGTGGAAGGTGCGTCAAACGATGCTGTTTTGTGTGAAGCAAATACCTCTCCTCCTTTATGACCTCTGCTTAAAAGAGCGTTGGGGAGAACTCTGGAAGAGACATGTGGGGTGTGCAGTTTGTGAAACAAGCCTCCGTTTCACCTTGTGAGGACATTTCTTTTCCAGCCAAGGGCTCTTAGCAGGGCTAATGGCTTCCTCAGAGATACCTGAAGTGTCTGAGGGAAGCTTCTGGAAAGGGTGTAATCTTCTCTTTTTCTAAACAGGCTCCTTATCTGTCACTAGGTGGCTGCCTCCCGTGGGACAAATTCCTGTTGTCATGAACATTAGTGCGATGTAAACTCCCATAGACAATATCTGGAATTGCAGTCTTCATTTTCAAATTATCTTACTTTATCAGCATGGTCAAGCAGTATGGCAGCTCCCACGTGTTTAACTGTCAGGCAGTCACAGGGTTAATAAAACCTCTGCCTGACAATTTGTAGGAGACTTTTCTTCCCATACCTGGCTCCATTTGTGTTTGTTTAGCCAGCATGGGGTCTGGCTTTAAAGAGGCCATAGGTGTGAAACCTCACTGCCACAGCAGATATTGTGGCAGGAGAACAGAACTGAGCAAAAACCAAATGGCAGTTCAAAGGCCATTCATATTTCTTAATAATTCAGTGTATAGAATTCTCATATTTTTATAAATACACTCAGTTTATTCTGGAATCCAAGACGCATCTACAGTATACATTCCTTCCAAAGCAATTCATAGTGAGGGAAAACTTAATGTTTGATATCTTTTTATTGTGTAAAATAAGTTAATGACAATCATGTTAATATTTTGAATGTGGTTTGTATGGTACTCACAGTATATCCTAGAGGAAAATAGAAATTAAAAGTTCCCTCCAAAAATAGGGAACACCTTTCAGGGGCAGAACCAAACCCAACAGCCCTAGAGACCAGACCGCTCCCATTTTCAGGAGAAAAGATAAATTGGGAGTATGGTCTCAGGAGTTTGTCATAACATCTTAAGGAACATCTAGCCAATCAGACGGACCATATTTTGGGATGCAATTGGTTAAAGCATATAAAGCTAAACTGGGCTAAGATTTTTGTTATCAAATATACACCAGCTACTAAAAATTTGGAAAAGTTCTTAAACAACCACAAGCTGATTTTCAAAGAAGGTTTTGGCAGTATAAAAAGTCTGAGAGCAACAATCAAAATGAATTCAGATGTCAAAGCAATATTTCATAAGCCACATCCTTTGCCTTATGCTCTAAGGGAAGCAGTGGAAGAAGAACTTAAAAAAATGGAACATCATGGCATTGTCACGTGTCAAATATAGCAGTTGGGCTGCTTCAATTGGAGTGGTCCCCAAACCGCTGTGTGGAACCAGAACCTTACCCACTACCAAATGCAGAAGATTTTTTTGCTACCTTGGCTGGAGGCAAGTTTTTCAGTCAAATGGATTTGTCAAATGCTTATCAACAGCTTGAATTACGGTAGACTCGAATTCAAAGCCGTATCTTACCATAAACACACACAAAGGCTTGTCCCAGTACCAGCGCCTACCATTTGAAGTTTCAACAGCTTCAGCCATTTTTCAGCATGCTATGGATCAGATTCCTCAAGGGATGGATCATATCCTGTTGACGAACACTTTGTTAGACCAGCTTCTCCATAAATTAAAATCCTCAGGTGAAGTAAAACTGTCAAAGTGCCACTTCTTCCAAGAATCTGTATTGGGGTATCATATAGATGCACAGGGTCTTTATCCAACAGAAAGCAAATTAACAGCCATTGTAAATGCACCCTCACCTACAAATGTTTTTAGGCCATGCTAAATTACTATGAACGGTTTCTGCCAAATCTTTCTACATTGCTGCAATCCTTACATGAGCTTTTAATAAAAATGCCATATGGAAATGGACCACAGAGTGTAAGAAAGCATTTCAGGATGCCAAACTGGGGCATAGCTACCAGGGTTGCAGGGGATGCGACCACACCAGGGCCCTTGGTCAAGAAGGGGGCCCATTTTGTGCTAAGGTTCCAAAACTACCAGTCTGTGTGCCATCTGTTTTACCAGTGGTCTGTGTACAAAGAATTTTTACCATGGTCTGTGTGCCAAGCATTTAACCAGTGTCTGGCTGTGTGCAGTGCCAGTTTCCCAACCAGTTTATCAGTTTCTGCATGCCAACCGTTTAACCAGTTTTTGCGCCAACTATTTTACTAGTGGTTATATACAAAGCATGTTACCACTCTCTGTGTGCCAAGCATTTTACTAATTTCAGTTGGTTAGTTATTTTACAAGGTTTGAGGATATAGAAATACTGTTTGAATCTGATTGAATAGTTTTGCTAGGTGTATGGGTAAAGTATGTTGGTCTGTTTTAAAATGAGTGCCTTCAAAAATTTTAATGAGGAATTTGGATTTTTTTAATGGAAATGATTATTTGATTTGCGGTGGTGTTGTGGGGCCCATGCTCAAATTTTGCATCAGGCCCCATAAGTCTGTAGCTATGCCACTGATGCAAAAGAAAGGCTACTTGACAGCAAGTGGTTAGCACATTTATTATCCTACTAAGCCACTAAAATTAGCATGTAATGCATCAGCTTATGGAGTTGGATGGAGAAGAACATCCAATTGCATTTGCTTCTAGAACCCTAACGCAAACAGAGCGTAACTATGCTCAAATTGAGAGAGAGGCACTTAGCATAATTTTTGGAGTAAAAATTCTATATAAGCAACATTTACTACACTGAGTGCATACTATCCTGTTATTTGGACATATATGTGTGTAAGTGTTCTTAACCGATGTATAAAATTGTATTTAATTTATGTCTATCTGTATAATTGCTTGCACTTATCACCTTGTTTGCATACTCTGTATTTTATAATGTACAGCTCTGCATACCCAAGTGTGCTTTATAAATAAAATTATACATACATAAATATATATACATAGATACTCTAGCAGCTCAGATCATTTCAAACTGGTTTCTTGAACATGACAATGAGTTCACTGTACTCCAATCAACAGATCTCAATGCCACAGAGCCAGTGTTTGAATAATTGCTATTTAACTGAATGGAGAGAAAGCGTAACAAGCATCACCATTACAACGGTTAAAAGTACTGTAGTTGATTGTCATTAAGTTTAATTATGTGGTAGGACCATGTAGTCGTGAGAGAGATAGTATCCTAGGCCAGGTTATATGCTTCCTTCCCTTGCTAAACTCCCTAGTAGGGATGGCCGGTTCGCGGATCCGAACCCGATCCGCCGCGGATTTTCCGTCGAACGGCGGATTTTCCCGCTTCTGAACTTCTGAACCGCGGATTTCTCGTATTTTAGAAAATTTTCGAAAATACTAGGATGTCTCTTATTTTCGTAATTACGTATTTTGAAAATTTCCGAAATTACGAGGATTACTTGTATTTTCGGGAAATATGTTTTTGAAAATTTTCGAAATTACGAGATTTCCCGTATTTTCGAAAATTTTGCAAAAATACGCTAAATTCGTAATTAAAATTTTTCGCAAATACAAGAAATCTCGTAATTTCGAGAATATTTTTTCATTTAAACGGGTCTGCTTGCGGATTTTCGAATTTTCACACTTTTTCCGAAAATTCGCGGATCCTCGAGCGGACCATTTTGTGAAGTTCGGACATCTCTACTCCCTAGTTTGCACAGCTATCATAAAAGGTGACCTATTTGCACCCCCTCCGTACATTTATGGGACTTCGTCAGTTGTGCTACTCCGGGTTATTAAATGTAGGATGGCATAGAACTCGAACCCGAGTTCGGCCGAACTGTTCGAGTTCGAACGGACCCGGACTTCTCGAACTATCTCGGACGCGAACTTTCGATATTTCCCGGACTTTCGTGATTTATCGAATGTTCGAACGTTCGAGTATCGAATCCGCGAGTAAAATGTCCATGGTATCTAGGCGCGAACATCGAATCTGCAGTAAAGTCTCCATTACAGCCTATACGCAAGTATCGAATCTGCGAGTAAAATGTCCATGTTACCTCGAACTTTCGAACGCGAAAGCTCGAAAGTAGCACGCGTGAGAGTAAAATCGATTTTACGAAAGTCCTGGATATTGGAACATGCTCCCCAGACCATTTCCCAGGTCCCACAGCCATTTACTTAAGTTACATTAATATTTAGTTTTATTTGACTCACTTTTCAACTATTTGCCTCCCATAGACTTTATGGGTCCGTTTTCGAACTTTCGAACTTTACATAGTTCGAAAGTTCGAAAACGACCGAACTTTCAATATTTTCGACCATCTCTATTTAAATGCTGAAATGCCCATGTGGACTAGAATATGTGGGTAAAACCAAAAGACCGTAAGAGACCGCAGAGGAGAGCACAAAAGGGATTTTCAAAATGTGATTTAGATAAAAATAAATATATAAACCGTGGTGTCCAAACATTTTAAAAGCAGAAGACATAATGCTGCACAGGTGCAATGGTTAGTGCTAGAGGTGGCACTGGCTAGGAGATCCCCCCCCCGAGGGAGGACTATGATAAAAAAAAAAAACTGCTCCAGAGAGAAGTATATTGGATACACTGCCTCAACACCATTAACCCATAAATGAAGAACTGAATTTTTTTAATGCTTTTTGTGAAATAAATTAAAAACACACAGTAATGGGAATATGCTAGTTTTTTTAATATTAAAGGGCATGTCCACCCTTCTAAAAAAATTTTGATATAATATTCTCCCTGTACCCCCAGCCCCAACCACTATAGTATTAAGTTCAGAAAGTGCCCCAAATATTACTTACATTCCCTCTTTCCTCCGCCGCACTGCCAGGCCCTCTGCTTGCGAGAAAATGCAAGCAGGGGGGTGGGACTGGCAGCCAATCACAGACACGGCTGCCGAGAGTTCAGTGCGGTGGAGGAAAGAGGGAAGGTAAGTAATGTTCGGGGCACTTTTTGAACTTAACAATATAGCGGTTTGGGATGGGGGACAGGGAGAATATTATATCAAAATGTTTTACGCTAGGGGGAGGGAATTCCAAATTGGGAGGGGAAGGGAGGGGGAGAAGGGCTGCAGTGCGCATGTCAAACTTCTCTCGGTGGGGAGACAGGAGGCAGAGTCCTATATGGACTCTGCAGTACTCCTGGTGGGCGTTTTTTGGGACTTGGGGGGGGGATAGCAGAAGAACCCTATGGAGCTGGGATGTAAGGTAAGGATTAAACAACACTACACAACAATGGGGCCAGTAGTGGGGGGGATTATAGTTTTGGGGGTGGACATGCCCTTTAAAGTATTTACTATAAAGTCAAACATCAAATATTCAGCTAAAAGAGACCTTAAATTCCATCATCTTCCCCCTTTGCAACTCATTACAGATGACAAACCTAAAAGGATAGAAAAGAACAAACCATAATAAGTAACCAACAAAGGAATTGGGTGAATTAAACAAAGTTTTAGAAATGTGTAACAACAATAGTTATAAATCAAGTAGAAAATAATGATCATGCACACCTTTAACTAGCAATGGCACTGTAAGGAAGTGCTTTTTCTTAAATGCTGGGTGCCTCCAGAGCTGTTGCCAACACAGGTAAGTAAGTAGAAAAATAAGAGAAGGTGGGAACACCAGTCTTACTGCAGCTCCCACGTGTTTAACTGTCAGGCAGTCCAGGGTTAATAAAACCTTGCCTGACAATTTGTAGGAGACTTTTCTTCCCATACCTGGCTCCATTTGTGTTTGTTTAGCCAGCATGGGGTCTGGCTTTAAAGAGGCCATAGGTGTGAAACCTCACTGCCACAGCAGATATTGTGGCAGGAGAACAGAACTGAGCAAAACCAAATGGCAGTTCAAAGGCCATTCAATTTCTTAATAATCAGTGTATAGAATTCTCATATTTTTATAAATACACTCAGTTTATTCTGGAATCCAAGACGCATCTACAGTATACATTCCTTCAAAGCAATTCATAGTGAGGGAAAACTTCATGTTTGATATCTTTTATGTGTAAAATAAGTTAATGACAATCATGTTAATATTTGAATGTGGTTGTATGGTACTCACAGTATATCCTAGAGGAAAATAGAAATTAAAAGTTCCCTCCAAAAATAGGAACACCTTTCAGGGGCAGAACCAAACCCAACAGCCTAGAGACCAGACCGCTCCCATTTTCAGGAGAAAAGAAAAATTGGGAGTATGGTCTCAGGAGTTTGTCATAACATCTTAAGGAACATCTAGCCAATCACGGACCATATTTGGGATGCAATTGGTTAAAGCATATAAAGCTAAACTGGGCTAAGTTTTTGTATCAAATATACACCAGCTACTAAAAATTTGGAAAAGTTCTTAACAAAACCACAAGCTGATTTCAAAGAAGGTTTTGGCAGTATAAAAAGTCTGAGAGCAACAATCAAAATGAATTCAGATGTCAAAGCAATATTCATAAGCCACATCCTTTGCCTTATGCTCTAAGGGAAGCAGTGGAAGAAGAACTTAAAAAAATGGAACATCATGGCATTGTCAGTGTCAAATATAGCAGTTGGGCTGCTTCAATTGGAGTGGTCCCCAAACCGCGTGTGGAACCAGAACCTTACCCACTACCAAATGCAGAAGATTTTTTTGCTACCTTGGCTGGAGCAAGTTTTTCAGTCAAATGTATTTGTCAAATGATTATCAACAGCTTGAATTACGGTAGACTCGAATTCAAAGCCGTATCTTACCATAAACACACACAAAGGCTTGCCAGTACCAGCGCCTACCATTTGAAGTTTCAACAGCTTCCAGCCATTTTTCAGCATGCTATGGATCAGATTCCTCAAGGGATGGATCATATCCTGTTGACGAACACTTTGTTAGACAGCTTCTCCATAAATAAAATCCTCAGGTGAAGTAAAACTGTCAAAGTGCCACTTCTTCCAAGAATCTGTATTGGGGTATCATATAGATGCACAGGGTCTTTATCCAACAGAAAGCAAATTAACAGCATTGTAATGCACCCTCACCTACAAATGTTTTTAGGCCATGCTAAATTACTATGAACGGTTTCTGCCAAATCTTTCTACATTGCTGCAATCCTTACATGAGCTTTTAATAAAAATGCCATATGGAAATGGACCACAGAGGGTAAGAAAGCATTTCAGGATGCCAAACTGGGGCATAGCTACCAGGGTTGCAGGGGATGCGACCACACCAGGGCCCTTGGTCAAGAAGGGGGCCCATTGTGCTAAGGTTCCAAAACTACCAGTCTGTGTGCCATCTGTTTACCAGTGGTCTGTGTACAAAGATTTTTACCATGGTCTGTGTGCCAAGCATTTAACCAGTGTCTGGCGTGTGCAGTGCCAGTTTCCAACCAGTTTATCAGTTTCTGCATGCCAACCGTTTAACCAGTTTTTGCGCCAACTATTTACACTAGTGGGTATATACAAAGCATGTTACCACTCTCTGTGTGCCAAGCATTTTACTAATTTCAGTTGGTTAGTTATTTTACAAGGTTTGAGGAATAGAAATACTGTTTGAATTGATTGAATAGTTTTGTAGGTGTATGGGTAAAGTATGTTGGTCTGTTTTAAAATGAGGCCTTCAAAAATTTTAATGAGGAATTTGGATTTTTTTAATGGAAATGATATTTGATTTGCGGTGGTGTTGTGGGGCCCATGCTCAAATTTTGCATCAGGCCCATAAGTCTGTAGCTATGCACTGATGCAAAAGAAAGACTACTTGACAGCAAGTGTTAGCACATTTATTATCTACTAAGCCACTAAAATTAGCATGTAATGCATCAGCTTATGGAGTTGGATGGAGAAGAACATCCAATTGCATTTGCTTCTAGAACCCAACGCAAACAGAGCGTAACTATGCTCAATTGAGAGAGAGGCACTTAGCATAATTTTTGAGTAAAAATTCTATATAAGCAACATTTACTACACTGAGTGCATATCTATCCTGTTATTTGGACATATATTGTGTGTAAGTGTTCTTAACCGATGTATAAAATTGGATTTAATTTATGTCTATCTGTATAATTGCTTGCACTTATCACCCTTGTTTGCATACTCTGTTTTTATAATGTACAGCTCTGCTTACCCAAGTGGTGCTTTATAATAAAATTATACATACATAATAATATATACATAGATACATCTAGCAGCTCAGATCATTTCAAACTGGTTTCTTGAACATGACAATGAGTTCACTGTACTCCAATGGCCTCCACAGTCAACAGATCTCAATGCCACAGAGCCAGTGAGTGTATAAATTGCTATTTAACTGAATGGAGAGAAAGCGTAACAAGCATCACCATTACAGCGGTTAAAAGTACTGTAAGTTGATTGTCAGTTAAGTTTAATTAGTGGGTAGGACCATGTAAGGTCAGTGAGAGAGATAGTATCCTAGGCCAGGTTATATGCTTCCTTCCCTTGCCTAAACTCCTAGTAGGGATGGCCGGTTCGCGGATCCGAACCAGATCGCCGCGGATTTTCCGCCTTCTGAACTTCTGAACCGCGGATTTCTGTATTTCGAAAATTTGAAATACGAGATTTCTCGTATTTTAGAAAATTTTCGAAAATACTAGGATGTCTTTATTTTCGTAATTACGTATTTTGAAAATTTCCGAAATTACGAGGATTACTTGTATTTTCGGGAAATATGTTTTTTGAAAATTTTCGAAATTACGAGATTTCCCGTATTTCGAAAATTTTGCGAAAATACGCTAAATTCGTAATTAAAAATTTTTCGCAAATACGAGAAATCTCGTAATTTCGAGAATATTTTTATCATTTTAACGGGTCTGCTTGCGGATTTTCGAATTTTCACATTTTTCCGAAAATTCGCGGATCCTCGAGCGGACCGGATTTTGTGAAGTTCGGACATCTCTACTCCCTAGTTTGCACAGCTATCATAAAAGGTGACCTATTTGCACACCCTCCGTACATTTATGGGACTTCGTCAGTTGTGCTACTCCAGGGGTTATTTAAATGTAGGGATGGCATAGAACTCGAACCCGAGTTCGAGCCGAACTGTTCGAGTTCGAACGGACCCGGACTTCTCGAACTATCTCGGACGCGGACTTTCGATATTTCCCGGACTTTCGATGATTTATCGAACGTTCGAGGATCGAATCCGCGAGTAAAATGTCATGGTATCTAGGGGCGAACATCGAATCTGCGAGTAAAGTCTCCATTACAGCTATAAGCGAGTATCGAATTCGGAGTAAATGTCCATGTTACCCGAACGTTCGAACAGGAAAGCTCGAAAGAGCGCGCGTGAGAGTAAATAGATTTTACGAAAGTCCTGGATATTGGAACATGCTCCCCAGACCATTCCCAGGTCCCACAGCCATTTACATTAAGTTACCATATATTTAGTTGTATTTGACTCAAACTTTCGAACTATTTGCCTCCCATAGACTTTAATGGGTCCGTTTTCGACTTTCGAACTTTCGAACTTTTACAATAGTTCGAAAACTGACCGAACTTTCAATAGTTCGACCATCTCTATTTAAATGCTGAAATGCCCATGTGGACTAGAATATGTGGGTAAAACCAAAAGACCGTTAAGAGACCGCAGAGGAGAGCACAAAAGGGATATTTCAAAATGTGATTTAGATAAAAATAAATATATAAACCGTGGTGTCCAAACATTTTAAAAGCAGAGACATAATGCTGCACAGGTGCAATGGGTAGTGCTAGAGGTGGCACTGGCTAGGAGATCCCCCCCCCGAGGGAGGACTATGATAAAAAAAAAAACTGCTCAGAGAGAAGATATTGGATACACTGCCCAACACCATTAACCCATAAATGAAGAACTGAATTTTTTTAATGCTTTTTGTGAAATTATTAAAAACACACAGTATGGGAATATGCTAGTTTTTTTTAATATTAAAGGGCATGTCCACCCTTCTAAAAAAATTGATTTTAATATTCTCCCTGTACCCCCCAGCCCAACCACTATAGTATTAAGTTCAGAAAGTGCCCCAAATATTACTTACATTCCCTCTTTCCTCCGCCGCACTGCCAGGCCCTCTGTTGCGAGAAAATGCAAGCAGGGGGGTGGGACGGCAGCCAATCACAGACACGGCTGCCGAGAGTTCAGTGCGGTGGAGGAAAGAGGGAAGGTAAGTAATGTTCGGGGCACTTTTTGAAATTAACAATATAGCGGTTTGGGATGGGGGACAGGGAGAAATTATATCAAAATGTTTACGCTAGGGGGAGGGAATTCCAATATGGGATGGGGATAGGGAGGAGGGGAGAGGGTGAGCAAGGGCTGCATGTCCAAACTCTCTCGGTGGGGAGACAGAGGCAGAGTCTATATGGACTTGCAGTACTCCTGGTGGGCGTTTTTTGGACTTGGGGGGGGATAGCAGAAGAACCTATGGAGCTGGGATGTAAGGTAAGGATTAAACAACATACACAACAATGGGGCCATAGTAGTGGGGGGGATTATAGTTTTGGGGGTGGAATGCCCTTTAAAGTATTTACTATAAAGTCAAACATCAAATATTCAGCTAAAAGAGACCTTAAATTCCATCATCTTCCCCCTTTGCAACTCATTACAGATGACAAACCTAAAAGGATATGAAAAGAACAAACCATAATAAGTAACCAACAAAGGAATTGGGTGAATTAAACAAAGTTTTAGAAATGTGTAACAACAATAGTTATAAATCAAGTAGAAAATAATGATCATGCACACCTTTAACTAGCAATGGCACTGTAAGGAAGTGCTTTTTCTTAAATGCTGGGTGCCTCCAGAGCCTGTTGCCAACACAGGTAAGTAAGTAGACAAAATAAGAGAAGGTGGGAACACCAGTCTACAGCATGTGTAACAACGTGTTTTATCGTGACTTTCTGTACACGATCTGTGCCGCCTTCAGACAAAAATAAACTATAATATATTATTAATTTATTATAAAAAATATATATATATAATATAATATTTTTGTCTGAAGAAGGCACAGATTGTGGTGCCGAAACTAGTTATATACTGTAAGTGTATAATGTTAAAAAATTAGGCACTTTAAGAAATCTGTTTTATATTATGTATGACTTATAATGATGCGCAGTAAGCACAATGTAATAATGTGTATAAAGAAGTATATGTTTAATAGCACTTTATGTATATGCACTTGAAATTGATCAGATGCAAGAAAGAAGTCCAGGCAGGCAGCAGTAGTGGACCATGTAATAAAACTTCACTTTTATTAAACAATTAAAAACATCTTTCAGCCTGCCTGGACTTCTTTCTAGCATCTGATCCCTTCAAATGCATTACATAAAGTGCTATTAAAATAACTTTCTGAAACACATTATTACATTGTGCTTACTGCATGTCTAAAATGACTTTTTAAAAAAGGTTTACATTTTTTTGCTAAAATGCTTAAAATATTGAAAACTTATTGGAACACCATACAGTATGTGAGAACATCAGTCCTTGTCAGTCATACATTGATTTTACCCATAATTACTGTAATTTACAGGCATTCGTTTACAGAGTTACCGTTTTTTATGTTTTTTTCCCTGGTTTTGTTGTTTAGAAAGTATATATTTTCTTTGTATTCTTTCATTTGAAATTGTAAAGCATTATTTCTTTCATTCCATTTAGAAAACAACAATAGTGGTTCAGAAATAGTGATATAATGGTTTTGGTCTAGAGAATGAGATGGTTGAGAAGATACTGCCTGTGGATATGGCTCACATCAAATCTATCGCTACCCAGGTATGAAAGCGAAGAAGCAAAAGTCTCACTACATCAATTTTCAGTAAATTGCTTAAATAGATAGCAGATACAGTGCTGTTTCAAGTCTGATAACCTGGCTATAAGATTAGTGTGTGCTTCCACTGAAAATGCTTATTTCTTAAGTTTACAAATAACATTTAATATTTCTAGTATTGTGATTTTTTTTTTGGTTTTGTTCTTTTATCTAACGATAACCATATTTTTGCAATAGGAATATCAAATGTATACATAGATCAGTTTCACAATGTTCTTAATCTTATTTTTTTTACCTTATTTTATATTTATATCTATATCGATATTCTTGCATTTTTAGCTTAGGCTGGTCATACACATGATACATTACTATCTAGAGGGTGGAGTTCATCAACATCCGGCCTCCAACATATGCGAGGGCCCTTTCCTGATAAATTAGAGTTTTGTGCATAGAATTTAGGTAAGCTGACAGTCTCTAGAAGTACCCCATTACTATTGTCTTACATTATAATTCCTATTTTGTTAAAAAAAATGTTTATAGGAGATTGCATTAGGTTTTTAGGAGTTATTAGTGAAAGATGGGGGTTAAATATTATTAGTTATAGGGATATAGGATATTTTTGTGTGCATTTGTTAGTATTGGCATGTATATGAGCAGAAGTAAGTGTATATAAAATATTGTAGTAAGTTATTGTAAAAGTACTTTTGAGCTGCTACCTCTAATTTAATAGAATATTAATAAGAATGCTTGTATTAAACCAATTAATACCTTAGGTTTCATAATTTCTCACAATATTGTCTCATGGCAGTTTTTAACTAATCATAAAAAAAGTACTTACACTTGGCAGAGAAGCAATGTTCTCTGGAAACTGGGTGTAGCACAGGTAGAACTTCCATGCTTAGCATTTGTTCAGAGACAAGAAGGAACTTTACTGGTAAGAGTTTTTGTTTTTACTGCATTGCCGATTCTCATTGTAAACTCCTAAATCTTAATGCAATTCCTATATATTTATAACTCTGGATATCCATTTTTTTAAAAAAAATATTTATTTCAATGGTTCAATGCTATGCTGATTAGAGATGTTCGAAATGTTGAGTTTCTTTGAATTTTGGAAAGGTCGAGTTTCAATTTTCGAAAATCATCTACTTCGATTTTCGATTTTCGATAATTATACTTTCAATTACGATTTTGAAAATCATCTAGTTTCATCTACTTTCGATTTTCGATAATTACTACTTTCGATAATTCTTTAGATTTTCGAAAATTGTCTACTTTCGAGCCGTTCCGTTTCTACTAAACATCTGGTGAGAATTACCAGATGTATCACTTGAACCAGTGACTTAATAGGAGGTGTTCACCATAAAAAACAACTTAAATCCTATTTATAGACCATAAAGAGTTAATTAAATTAAGTCATTTGCAGAAAAAATACGTTTTCTTTTAGGGCGATTTACCCAGCGGCACTGGGCAGGTATTTGGAGATAAAGTCACACTAACACCATTAGCACTTCTTTAACTCCATATTAGAGATGGGCGAAACTGCTAAAATCTGTTCCGCCTGCGGGGAGTGCGTAAAGAGACCAGAATTTTAACAATGTGGGAGGGGAAGGGAGGGGGAGAAGGGCTGCAGTGCGCATGTCAAACTTCTCTCGGTGGGGAGACAGGAGGCAGAGTCCTAAATGGACTCTGCAGTACTCCTGGTGGGCGTTTTTTGGACTTTAGGGGGGGATAGCAGAAGAACCCTATGGAGCTGGGATGTAAGGTAAGGATTAAACAACACTACACAATGGGGCCAGTAGTGGGGGGGATTATAGTAATAATGTGTATACAGAAGTATATGTTTAATAGCACTTTATGTATATGCATTTGAAATTGATCAGATGCAAGAAAGAAGTCCAGGCAGGCAGCAGTAGTGGACCATGTAATAAAACTTCACTTTTATTAAACAATTAAAAACATCTTTCAGCCTGCCTGGACTTCTTTCTAGCATCTGATCCCTTTCAAATGCATATACATAAAGTGCTATTAAACATATACTTCTGTATACACATTATTACATTGTGCTTACTGCATATCTAAAATGTACTTTTTAAAAAAGGTTTTACATTTTTTTGCTATAAATGCTTAAAATATTGAAAACTTATTGGAACACCATACAGTGAGAACATCAGTCCTTGTCAGTCATACATTGATTTTACCCATAATTACTGTAATTTACAGGCATTCGTTTACAGAGTTACCGTTTTTTAGTTTTTTTCCCTGGTTTTGTTGTTATAGAAAGTATATATTTTCTTTGTATTTCTTTCATTTGAAATTGTAAAGCATTATTTCTTTCATTCCATTTTAGAAAACAACAATAGTGGTTCAGAAATAGTTGATATAAATGGTTTTGGTCTAGAGAATGAGATGGTTGAGAAGATACTGCCTGTGGATTATGGCTCACATCAAATCTATCGCTACCCAGGTATGAAAGCGAAGAAGCAAAAGTCTCACTACATCAATTTTCAGTAAATTGCTTAAATAGATAGCAGTATACAGTGCTGCTTTCAAGTCTGATAACCTGGCTTATAAGATTAGTGTGTGCTTCCACTGAAAATGCTTATTTCTTAAGTTATACAAATAACATTTAATATTTCTAGTATTGTGATTTTTTTTTTTGGTTTTGTTTCTATTTTACCTAACGATAACCATATTTTTGCAATAGGAATTCACAAATGTATACATAGATCAGTTTCACAATGTTCTTAATCATTATTTTTTTTACCTTATTTTATATTTATATCTTATATCGAATTATTCTTGCATTTTTAGCTTAGGCTGGTCATACACATGATACATTACAGGCAAATCCTGCTGTGGGATTCCATGTTATCTGCCCATTATCGGCCGTTTGTATGGATTATGTTATGGAAGACAAACTATTGCCATTGGCAATAATGGCTAGGAAACTATAACAGTAGGGGTGTTGGTTGTAACTGAAATGATTGACTTTACAGATATGCAAATTCACGCTTAACTCTATTAAATGTCACCTACGTGTGTGTGTGTGTGCGTCTGTGTGCAAGGAGTATCAAAGTATCAAGCTTCTAAAAGCCTGCTTGGGACACGCCCCTTCACTTCCGGGTTTCTAACCAATGGTAGGAGGCACTCCTTGAATAGTACGTCTTACCATTGATCAGCTCTGCCATAGTTATGGCAAGGGAGCCCTGCAAGCAGAGTACAAAGACAACTTTGTAGGGTTCATTCCAGGACATAAGGTAAGTCCCAGGGGTGAGAACCACATGGTTGAAGTTCTCTGGGTGACAACACTTGCCTGTTTAATATTTAATACAGTATACTGTACATGTACTTGTATATACATGTATTTTTAGTTCACAAATTTCAGCATGATATAGTCTGTTATAGGTCACTCTAGGTGTGATAGATAGGAGTAGGGTAGATAGTGAGCAGCCTAAGCTCCAACAAGGAGATTTATAAGGACTAGAGTCCTGGGTATACCAACCAAAAATAGGGACATAGTACCAGACATAGGGGTAGAAGATTCTACTACAGTGACCTGAGAGCTGGGGTGGCATTAACAAGCGGATTGCTATTTATGCTGTTTCTGATTCCTTTGGTTTGTGAATATTCATCTGTTCCATGCCATGTCACCTCTATGGTGCTACTTGCAATGCCTTATTAATATTGTTCTGTTAATAAATAAGATACTGTTTAAGTTGAAGAATCACTGGCGCCCATTTATTGCATTCTATCTAGAGTGGTAGTTCATCAACATCCGGCCTCCAACATATGCGAGGGCCCTTTCCTGATAAATTAGAGTTTTGTGCATAGAATTTAGGTAAGGCTGACAGTCTCTAGAAGTACCCTATTTTACTATTGTCTTACATATATATTCCTATTTTGTTAAAAAAAATGTTTATAGGAGATTGCATTAGGTTTTTAGGAGCTTATAATGAAAGATGGGGGTTACATATTATTAGTTATAGGTATATAGGATATTATTTGTGTGTCATTTGTTAGTATTGGCATGTATATGAGCAGAAGTAAGTGTATATAAAATATTGTAGTAAGTTATTGTAAAAGTACTTTTAGAGCTGCTACCTCTAATTTTAATAGAATATTAATAAGAATGCTTGTATTTAAACCAATTAATACCTTGGGTTTCATAATTTCTCACAATTATGTCTCATGGCAGTTTTAACTAATCATAAAAAAAGTACTTAACACTTGGCAGAGAAGCGATGTTTCTCTGGAAACTGGGTGTAGCACAGGTAAGGAGACAAGAAGGAACTTTACTGGTAAGAATTTTTTGTTTTTTACTGCATTGCCGATTCTCATTGTAAACTCCTAAATCTTAATGCAATCTCCTATATATTTATAACTCTGGATATCCATTTTTTTAAAAAAAATATTTATTTCAATGGTTCAATGCTATGCTGATTAGAGATGTTCGAAACTGTTGAGTTTCATTTTAGAATTTTTGGAAAGTTCGAGTTTCAATTTTCGAAAATCATCTACTTTCGATTTTCGATAATTATCTACTTTCAATTATCGATTTTTGAAAATCATCTAGTTTCATCTACTTTCGATTTTCGATAATTACCTACTTTCGATAATTCTTTAGATTTTCGAAAATTGTCTACTTTCGAGCAGTTCAGTTTCTACTAAACATCTGGTGAGAATTACCAGATGTATCACTTGAACCAGATGACTTAATAGGAGGGTTCACCATAAAAACAACTTAAATCCTATTTATAGACCATAAAGAGTTAATTAAATTAAGTCATTTGCAGAAATTACTGTTTTCTTTTAGGGCGATTTACCCAGCGGCACTGGGCAGGTATTTGGAGATAAAGTCACACTAAGCCACCACTTAGCACTTCTTTAACTCCATATTAGAGATGGGCGAAACTGCTAAAATCTGTTCCGCCTGCGGATTCACGGATTTTCGTAAAAATTAGAAAATTCGAAAATACGTGTAAAAACCCATAAAAGTCACTGGGAGGAAAAAATACACATATATCCGCCTAAATATAAGTTAAAATAGCAATGATAACTTAATGTACATGGCTCTGGGACCTGGGAAATGGTCTGGGGAACACGTACATATTTTCAGACCTTAAATAAAAAAAACTTTCTTCACAATTGCATTCCGCATTCTATTTTCGAGCCGCATTCAAAAATGTTTACCGTATATACTCGAGTATAAGCCGAGTTTTTTAGGTTTAAAAATCAACATAAAAACCTTGACTGGCTTATACTCGAGTCAAGCAAAAACTTACCTTGATTCCATTTGCGGCCGCGATTCAGGAAGGAAAGCGGCGTTCCCAGTAGTTCTTCGCGGGTGCGCGATGACGTATCGCGCACGCCGGCGGGATGACGTCATGCGCAGCCGCGAAAACTACTGGGAACTGCACAGAGGAGCGGCAGCCGGCGGAGAGCTGAAGACCTGAAGACTGAAGACCGGCGGAGAGCTGAAGACTGAAGGATGAAGACTGAAGACTGGAGAGATGAAGACTGAAGACTGGAGAGATGAAGACTGAAGACTGGCCAGGTACGGTAAGTGAACTGGGGGGGCTCTAGGGTGGTCATACAGTAGCACCTAATACCTTTCTACTATAGGTGTTTGGAAACTACAACTCCCAGCAACAAAAGCATGCTGGGAGTTGTAGTTTCCAAACATCTACAGTGGAATGGTATTAGGCAACTATCTACCCTCGGCTTATACTCGAGTCAATCATGGGTTACCCATTTTGGAGGCAAAAATGGGTACCTCGGCTTATACTCGAGTCGGCTTATACTCGAGTATATACGGTAAATTTTCAAGGAATTTTAAAAAATGTTGTAAAAATTATACAGTACCTTTGCTCTGGGACTACGGAAATGGTCTGGGGAACAGACCAATCTGATTGTAACCAATTCTGATTGAAAAGGAATCTTATTGGTTAGTATACCAATTAGATTCTCTCTGAAATAATTTTAATGTATCCAATCAGAATTGCTTACAAATAGAGGTGAAGTTTTAAAACCCTAAAGCTTGAAGCTCGTTGTTTGTAGTGTACCTGTAGATGTTTTTAAGGACTGCGGCACCATGCTGAAAGGCCGCTGACGTGGAGCCTCGCTAATGGAGGGGGTAAGTGAACACTCCCCTTAGTCTATTTTCTGTATAGGTAATGGAGCACTAAAGTCGAGGAACATCAATTCGAATGTTCGATAATTATCGAAAATTCAATAATCATACACCATCATCATAATCAAGTTCGAAAATCAAATCTGGAATAGTTTGTGTCCATTCATACTGTTAAAGCTCGGTTTCCAGTTGGGGTCTAGTCCATCTCTAGTCAGGAACTTCCTACAGTGCTTGCCCCTGGATTTGAAGCATTCCAATGGGCATCATGCACGTACAGTGTCAGGAGTGCACTATAATGGAGGGGCTACATAGCACTGGCTGGCATGCCGTTTTGGCATCCATACCACTGTCTTGGTCCTCCAGAATTAGTTTGTTAATTAAGGAACATTCAGCGTTAATTTATGTCTGCGGTCATACATTATCGATAACGCACTCTATCACTAAATTGCAATTCCGTGTCTTTTTTTTAGACCTCTAAAAGGCCAAACACTAAATTTGTCCAAAAAACTTATGGGGGGGGGGCAGTGTTCCCTCTAAGCTGTGCGCTTGTGCACATGCACACATCTCTGCAGAAAAGGGCACGCAAGTGCTGCGGTATGGAGCGCACAAAATTTACTTTTGCGTGCGCACAGAAAATATATTTCTGCGTACACAGCCAATTTGAGCTTAGAGGGAACACTGGGGGGGAATTTAGTCCTCAAAAGGACTTTTAGGTACCAAATTGTGTGAATACAGCAGTGGTAAACAACAAGTGCTAATCCACCACACTAAAATTCACACACAGAAAGCTCAAAAAGCAGAAAAAAAATCTACACTGTCAGGTCTCCACTAAACTCACTTTAACACACTGACAAAGTGGCACCTGTCTAGCTGCCTTTTATACCCAAAGGGTTGGCACGGGTAAAAATAGATGCTACATAGGTTTGGAAAATCCAGAAAATCCACGAGTTCCGCATGGAACCAGGTTTGGATCCATCTCTAGTTAGTATGCCAATCAGATTATTTCTGGAAGAATCTGATAGTATCCAATCAGAATTGGTTACAATCAGAGTCTTTCAGAAAGAATCTGATTGTAACCAATTCTGATGGGAAAAGAATGTATATTAGTATAAAAAATTATGGTTCGTGAAAATTCTGATTGTAACTAATCAGAATTGGTTACAATCAGATTCTTTCAGAAAGAATCTCATTGTCTGTTCCCCAAAACATTTCCCAGGTCCCAGGGTTACTGTATCATTTTTGGCAAATTCCTTGAAAATTCTAATTTTTCGTAAATTCTCGAATTTTTTAACTTCTCAACATTTCGAAAAGTTTCAAACGCAGTTCTGAAAAATATTCGGAAAGCGGAATTTTGGAAAATCCGCCAGATCCGGCCATCTCTCCATATTAGTGCCGGATGCATGGGTTAGGAAAAATACACCTACGCATCTGGCGCTCGCAAAATATGCTAAAAGTTTATTTTCAGAGTGGACATGCCCTTTAACTGCAGGAGTTCTACAGGCAGCCCAGGGATGAGAAGGGGACCTTGCTATTAAGTCCTCACCCTGGGTACTTTTATTGGTTTTATTAATAGGGGGGTAGGGGAAAGAGTACAATTCTCCTTTATTGGCACATTTGCATTACCGAACACCCAATCAATATCATTTGTCCTGTGCTGCCTGTGAAAATACATTTTCCTTTTTATCTTTCTATAGGCTGTTATATTTTAAACAAGTGTCCAGTAAAAAGGCTTATTTAATAGCTACATATTATTGGGCTTTTAAAGGTAAGTTGGTATAAAGCTCACATGTAGCATGGTTATTTTTCAGACCTTTTCTCATGTGCCTCAGCACAATGGATTCTAACTTAGCTTTGATGTTTTTACGTAGCAAGAAATAAATCAGAGCAGCTGGCGTTATATATTTTAATGATGAATTAAGTATTGAGTTTTATTTTTTTTAATGCAACATTCTGATGAAAAGATTTGCTAACTTGCAGATGGGGTGCAGTGAAAGAGATGATTGCATTTGTTATTATATGTAATTTTTATAACGTTATACTGCTATTTGTCAGTGTTTTGTTTCTTTGACACCTGTTGATGAATACAGAGTTTAACGCAACCATTAACAATAAACATAAAAGGAAATTACAGATGTTACAAGTCTGCTAAATCATGTGCTCTTTCATCTGTTTATATTCATTCTGTTTATGCTTTCACCCAAAAAACAGAAACGCACAAAGGGATTTAGCAATGTTATGTGGTCCTTGTGTTCAGATAAACTAGCAGTGTATTTATAAAAGGTTTGAAATAGTTATTTCTTGAGAACATGAAGCACCTTCTGTAGCTAAATATTCCCCATTTACACAAATATGGTTAAAGAAAAAGGGTTGCAGACTTCAACCCATTCTTTACAATCTTTGGTCACATGTTTAGGTGCCATTGCCCTGATTAGGTATTCCAAGCTGAATCCAATATTCAAAGGCCAATATATAATTTAATGTGCACCTTCCCCAATGAATTCCTTTTAGAAGTGGCTAAGCACATATAATGGCATTATTAGGGCAAGAGAGCCCTAAAAGCATCTTTTCATGGAAGCAACTTGCCATAAACACCAAACTATACATGGATTAAACTGTATTATAACTTATACATCTAATATACTGTACCTAAATTGACATATACAATAGAATAGATACATTTAAAAGGTACCGTATATACTCGAGTATAAACCGACCCGAGTATAAACCAAGGTACCCAATTTCAGCTAAAAATCCTAATAAAAGTTGTTGACCCGAGTATAAACCGAGGGTAGAAATGCCAACTCACTTGGCATTCAAGATGTTTGGAAACTACAACCCCCAAGCATGCTTATTAGCTGGGAGTTGCAGTTTCCAAACATCTTGAATGCCAAGTGAGGGGGGCATTCAAGATGTTTGGAAACTACAAATCCCAGCATGCTTTATTAGCTGGGAGTTGCAGTTTCCAAACATCTTGAATGCCAAGTGAGGGTGGCTTCAAGATGTTGGAAACTGCAACTCCAGCTAATAAGCATGCTGGGTAGTTGTAGTTCCCAAACATCTGAATGCCCCCACCCTCCACCCAGTTCAGTTTGTACCTGTGGGCTCTTTCTCCCTGTGGGCTCTCTTTCTGGGTCTCTTCTCCCTTCTGGGCTCTTTTCCCTGTATCGGAATTCTGGCAGGCATTCCGGCAGCCGAGCGCGCATTCCTGTACTGGCGCACCGGCTGACGTCACTCCCGGCGCCGGGCAGTGACGTCAGACCGGCGCGCCAGTACAGAAAAAGATCGAGCGGCTGTCGGAATGCCCAGGTAAGCTCCTGACTCGAGTATAAACCGAGTCCGAGTTTTCAGGCTGATTTTTCAGCCTGAAAAACTCAGTTTATACTCGAGTATATACGGTAAATTTCAAAAATTATACCTTTTAAATACAGCTAGATCACACTGGTATAAAACTTTTTTCAGATTTTAAATCTGGGATGTAGATCCTAAGAAATCATCATTGTAATCACAGCATTTACAGGGAAAGACCTGTCACTCTATTGTAATATATGACCCATTAATGACCTCTTACTAGGATCTTTAGCTGCCTGCCTGCACACTATCTGCAACAATTAAGAGAATCAGCAGAGAAAAGAAGGCAGGAGGAGGGAGATGTGTATGCAGAGCGGTGTCCATGGTGAGGCTGTGCATAACTTATAAGTGTCGCAGACACTAAAAGAAGGCAGTAAGTAAGGGAGGCTGGGGGCAATTAGGAGTACTCACTAAACATTAATAATTAAATGACAAAGCAAGCACAGATAAATATGTGAGTACCATCATTTTACTTGTCTCAAATTGTAGTAAAGTTGTTTGAGTGTGTATAGTGACCCTTTAAATCACAATATTATCGAAAAGCTGCTGACACCCTAGGAATGGGGCGTCCCCCAATAAACCTGGGTGTGTGGGGTAGAGAACTCTTTTGGTAAAGTCAATACAGTTCAAACACTGTCAGCACAGCTTTATCCAATATTCATTCTAATTTTCTTTTTAGATAGTTGTGCAAATATATATCATCTGTGCAGAAACAAAATGAAATTTTGTGCAATACATACCTTATTACTGTACCTACAGATTTTTGTGTGCACTCTTAAGTATGTGCAGACCTACTCAGTTGTGTGCAGACGCATGAGTGAACATCTTAGAGCAGGGATTCTGAAACTGTGTGCCTTTTGAAAACAACAACTGCTAGCATTCCACTACAGAAGGAGACCAGGGAGTTGTGGTTTTCAAATATCTGGAGGCAAACAGTTTAAGAATTCCTGGCTTAGAGGGAACATTGCCTGTCTCATGGGCATGGTGCCCCGTCCAACTCAAATTAGATACTGATTACTTAGAGCTGGGTCAGACTGGGCACAGGATTTATCAGGCCAGTCCCAGAAGCAGCCTAGTAACTAAGTACAGCCCAAATATCCAAGGAGGAACAAAATATTTCCCATTAGTTGATGAAGGGTAGAAATGCACCCTCACTTAACATCACATCACCTAACACTTGAAGGCTGTTAAAAGCTTATAATCAGAGATGGACTAAACTCAAACCTGAGTTCAAAACAGATTTTACGAGTTTGAAAGAACTTTTCAGACCTCAAACTTTAGAGGATTTTTTAATTTGTTGAAACGATGCTGACATATTTCACAAATTTATCAATGACAGCTATTTTTTGCAGTCGGTATAAAAGGCAGCTCAACCGGCATCTTGTGAAGTGTTGTTTTAAATAGGTGTGTGTCCTCTGTGCTTCAGATATCTATGGGGGGATGTGTTGTCTTTGTGTGGTATCTAGGTATACAGCTGAGCCTGAGTTTCTCTTTTTAGATTGGTTTAAATAGATTAGAGATGGGGTGCGCAATCCTCCTCACACTAGAAAATGAAATAAATCAGCGGTGATCAGTGGTAGTGTACCATAAATATCAGTCTAAAATCCAATACAATAACCATATAAGACAAGGCAGCTATATATCTTAAGAAGAGGTGGACCAATAGAAGCAAAAAGCCCTCCAAAGAGCATAATCATTTTCAGTATATTTATTGAATGTTGAATGGGGAAGCTTGAAAGTACCACACGTTAATAAGAATTCCCGTTTAACAATGTCGTTGTATTTATGCAATTCACATACTGTTCTGTTCATAAGATTTTGTTTTGAAAATTCAATAAAAATTTACAATAAAAAAAAAAAAGTGCTGCATGTGTGAAATAAGTTACTATTTCATGTTATAGATATATGTACGTGTTCCCCAGACCATTTCCCAGGTCCCAAAGCCATGTACATTAAGTTACCATTGCTATTTTAACCTTATTTTATTCAAACTTTTCAAACTATTTATTCGCATTGACTTTAATGGGTCCGATTTAGAATTTTCAAACTTATTCAGAAGTTCAAAAATCAGAAATTGGCCTGGATTTTCAGAAGTTCAGCCATCTTTACTTTTAATACACAAACAGGGTTATTCAATAAAAGTTCTTATTGTTGAAAATGGTGCTAATTTTGCCCCCAACAAATCAGATCTTAACATTTGAAAGCTAACATCTGATTGGTTAGTGCAAATTTAGCACCATTTTCAACAATAAGAAAAAAAAAGAACTTTTATTGAATAACCCTGAAAGTTTTAAATTTTAATACAAAGAACAGTCGATAATATACTTCAAATAGTAACTTTTCCATGTCACGGAATGCTAATATATGATAAACTGTGTGACCACTAAAGATGGACTAGAACTCGAACCTGAGTTTGTGCCAAAATAATCGAGTTTAAACAGACCCGGACGTCTCAAACTATCCTGGCCCGGATTTCTCGGACTTTCAATAATTTTTGGACTTTAGATAATTATCGAATGTTCGACCGTTCGATGCGCGGATTCGAGAATTATCGAATTAAAAAAAAAACTATGCCCACATGTCCAAAATCAACCAATGGCAGCTAATTTGAGTATTGCCAGCTCCCTGGGTATTAAAGGCAGTACAACCGTCGCCATTTTGTCAGTGTGTTTAGTGGAGACCTGACAGTGTAGGAGTTGGAGAGAATTTTTTGAGCTTTCTGTGTGTGGATTTCAGTGTGGTGGTTTAGCACTTGTTGTTACCCACCCCTGTATTGAGACCCAACAGTCCTTTTAAGGACTAACCTTGTGAGACCCAAAAGTCCTTTTAAGGACTAAACCCCCCTATAAGTCCTTTGGACAAATTTTGTGTTAGACATTTTAGAGGTCTAGGCATCCTGTTTTTTGTTTGTTTCTGTATCTGTGTGTCAGCAACTGTGTGTTTGTGTCTGCCTTTAGCAGCAATCAGCAGCTTTTGCTGTCTGATTTGCTGTTTGTGTCTGTGTCATATTTGTGCTTTTAGTGTAAAAAAAAAAGATTATCTGTTCGTCTTTTTGTTTGTGTAAAAAAAAAAAAAAAAGCTGGGAGCAGTGGTCAGGGAACGAACATGCAGGCATGCACACATTCCCTTCTTCGTGCCCAGGTAGCCATTGTTCCTCCTCCTCCCCATCAGCTGCTTCCTTGGTGGAAGTTAGGGAGGAGAGACAGCCTTTAGACCAGTAGACAGTGCAGCGCACAGTGGCAGGTGCCTGGCCATAGGTACTTTGCCCAGAAGGCAGTACCAGCCCTGCACAACCATTTGCAGGGCAATATACCACAATATGGGCAAGTGTGTCCACATTACTATGGATGCATGGTCCAGCAAGTGCGGTCAGGGGCGGGGGGTCTCAGGGGTCTCATTTACTGCCCAGTGGGCCAAACTGCTAGCCAGCAGAGACGTGGCACAGGGCAAAAGGGGTGAGATGGTGGTACCACCACGTATTGGTGAAACACCAGTCTCCACCCCTCCCTCCTCATCCAGTGAGTCCTCTTCCCAGACAGCCCCGTACCCCCCAGAGCCTATGCTTCATGCCAGGTGAGACTGTGCCATGCAGTGTTGCAGCTTCTGTGTCTCGGTAATAGGAGCCAAGCCAGGGCAAAGTTGCTGGCAGCACTGCAAGGTGGTGTGTGACAATGCCACCAACATCCCATCTGCTTGGGCAGTGTCACACATGTTTCCTTGCCTTGCACACGTTTTCAACCTGGTTGTCCAGCGGTTCCTCACCAAGTACCCTGGTCTGCAGGAGGTACTGAGGATGGCTAGGAGGGTGTCCAGTCACTTCAGGTGGTCATACATGGCCACAGCTCATCTGGCCAAGTACCAGCAGCAGAACGGTCTGCCGCAGAACTGCTTGATTTGTGACACCCCACCCCCTGGAACTCTAGTCTTATGATGCTGCTGAGGCTGCTCCAGCAGAGGCAAGCCATCATGGACTACTTGTATGAGTATGAGGCTAGATTAGGCTCTGGAGACCTGGGATTTCTGTTACCCAGGCAGTGGCTGCTGATTCGGATGCCTGCCGTGTGCTCGCACCATTTGAGGAGGCAACCATGATGGTAAGCCGCGATGATGCCACCATAGCCGATACCATCCCACTGGTGTTCCACCTTGAGCACACCCTGCACGGCATACTCAACAGGGCACTAGCTGCCAAGGAACAGCTACTGGAAGAGGAGGACGCCAACACCATGGTGCTTTCTGAGCCCGGGCATCACGGTGCAGAGCAGCTGTCCGATGATGAGGAAGGGGATTTAGGTGATCTGGACCGAGAGGAAATGGGCAATCCTCTAGGGGGGCATCTGAACCCTCCCAAGTACCACATGTCATCCATGGTTGGGGAGTGGTTGAGCCCGACACTATTGTCCTTAGTGACAATGAGGACATGGGGTCCTCTGCTTTCGGCACTTTGTGGCATATAGGTATGCATATGATGCAATGCCTGCGCAAGGACCCCAAGATTAAGGCCATCAAAGAGAAGGAGCAGTACTGAGGGGCCACCCTTATAGATCCCCGCTATAAGGGTAAAGTGTCAGAGTTCATTCCCGCATCTCAGAGGGAAAACAGAATGCGACACTGCTACGTTGCCTCTGTTCTGCTTTCCCAGGTGCTGGTAGGCCTACAGCATCTAATGTTGGGAATGAGCACGTCCCCATGTGCCTGAGAGGAGGAGCAGCAGTTCTGGATGTGGCCTTGCAGCTAACTTTAGGCTGTTTTTTCAACCACAGTTGCCAGGCAAATCTACTGGCAACTCTACCAGGCAATACCTCAGTTGCCAGGTCACCGACTACATCGGATCCAGGGCCAATGTAGTCACCTCAGAGACTGAGGATCCACTGGACTACAGGGTGGCGAGGCTGGATATATGGCCCAATTTGGCACAGTATTCCATCGAGGTCCTTTCATGCCCGGCATCCAGTGTCCTTTCGTAGAGGGCCTTCAGTGCGGAAGGGGGTGTTGTAACGGAGAGGTGGACCGGTCTCTCCCCTGAGAATGTGGACCGCCTTACATTCATCAAGATTTAATGAGGCGTGGATCACATCTCAGTACAGCACCCCTATTGCTGATGCCAGTGACTAAAGGCCTCTTGCCCCTGGCCACGCATACTGCTCCTTCCGCCTGATTTTCCACCTCGAGGCTTAACTGATGCCAGCTTAGCTGGCAAATGGCAAACTTTTTCTATTGGTAGGGCCATTTATGGTCCTACCTTGCTCTCCAGCATTCAATCTATTAAATTACAAATGCTCTACCGCAACAGCTACTCTGTGGCTAATTTTTTTCCCTCTCTCTCTTCACGAGGCACCTTTGTGGTGTCACCTACTCTTACATACCAGCTCATACAGGCCTTTTCATGAAGCGTAACCCCTTCCCCGCTCTCCGCAATAATGTTGTCAAACTGCAGTGGGTCTACTGTTACTCAATGGTGCTGTTCCTACGAAGCGTACCCCCTTCCCTGCTTTCCCTTGCACAAACCATACTCTGAGGGAGAGAAGCCAATGGGGTGTGGGGTCTGTCCAGTGGGGCTAAGCCTGCCCGGCTCCGCAATAATGTTGTCAAACTGCAGTGGGTCTACTGTTACCCAATAGTGCTGTTCCTATGAAGCGTACTCCCTTCCCCGCTTTCCCTTGTATGAAGCATACTCTGAGGGAGAGAAGCCTATGGTGTATGGAAAAAGCCTGAATAATTTGTAAAGATAAAACAGAGATTTGTTTGCTTCAACTGGTTTACTAAATGTAAAAAATAAGCACCAGTGACTTTGTTCGTGCCATATATATCAACAATAATATAATAATAGTAATAATAATAACAATTTTAAAAAAACTTGGTGGGAAACAAAGTGGTGGGTAGGGGAATTTTTTTTTTTTAAATGATTTCCCGCTTTATTTGCCTAATGTCCTAATGCATGGCAATCATGCGCCTCTCCATCCTCTTCAGCCTCTCCACCATGTCATTCTGCCGGCGCTGGCGTGATGTCCTGGTGCATTCCATGATGCAGTCAATGGAGAGTTTGATAGCCCTTGAATAGTTTTGGTAAACCTGGAAACATTCGGTAACCCTTGAATCTGTCAATCGTTTTTGGAATAATTATCAAATCTGCGAGTCGTTTATGGGATAATCATTTAATGTTCGAATGCGGAGCTCGAAAGTAGCCCGCGTGAGAGTAAAATCAATGGTCCCCAGACCATTTCCCAGGTCCCACAGCCATTTACATTAAGGTACTATTGATATTTTAATTGTATTTCATTTGAACTTTTCAAACTATTTGACTCCCATTGACTTTAATGGGTCCGTTTTTGAACTTTCCATATAGTTCGAAAGTTCGAAAACGGACCAAACTTTCAGAAGTTCGGGCCATCTTTAGTGGCCACTGATAAAATTAAACAAGACTAAAAAAAAATAATTAAACTTAAATTGCACAGCTTAGCTGAGGTGTTATATTGCATATTTGTTGCACCGATACATATTCCTTTGATTTATTAGTGATGAGGTTTAATCATTGAACTAAACAGCAGTGCACAATAGCCGATGTGATACAGTTTAGTGAAACAAAGCTGTAAAACTCATTTTGATTAGAAAATGTTAATGATGTATGCTCACCCAGTAATGTGATTTCTCAAAACAGAGGTCTTAATTAGCTTCTGCAGTCATTTCTTGGTAATGGAGAGCTTGCTTCTTTGTTGCTATTGACCAACTCTATGTTTCCAATTTTAAAAATACGTGACTGGGATTCTGGAAATCTTGTTTATGGTACAAAGAAAAAGAAGAAACTCTTCTCTTTTAAGCTGATAAGTAGAATGGGAATATTTAGCAAAGAGTCCCATGTTAATAGATTATGTCTGTCTGTACGGTAAACAAGGTAAAACAGTCTGAACAAGTAAAAACAGTAGGACAAGGTTTTTGTGTACTTTGTAAATAGCTAATAAAAGCCTACTGCTGGTTAAAGGACAGGTACTTCTTTTCTGATTGACAAAACCTGCTCAGCAGTAATGTTTACCTGTGGAGCAGCAAATCGAAAGGAAATGATGCAAGAAGAGCTAAAGTATTTTTATTACCTCCACTGACAATGAAATAAATGGAGAGGTAAAGAAAACAGTTTAACTAAAGGCTTTTTTCTTAATTCTCCATTGTTGGTTTGTATGTAGAACACTATTGCAAACTTGCAAAGACATACAATATGAATACATGTAAAAAAGAATGGATTATGGATCACCCTCCCCACGCACGGTGATTCAAACAATAATATAAAGTATAGCACAAAAATATCCCATTAGGGCTAGGCCACACTAGCGTTTTTCACACGTTTGTGCCCACATTTTCGTTCACGATTGCACCCGCGGTTTTCGCTAACATGGAAATTGCGGGAACACAAACATTCCTGCGATTTCCGATGCCCATGCGATTGCACGTCCATTTGCGTTCAAGCATTTTTTCGCACAATTGCATGCATTTTCTCTTTGAAAATAGCAAAACCGCATGCGCAAAGCCAAACAACGCACGCAAATGCACAAATTGCACATGTGCAATAGTGCTCGTGGTTGCGTGTGCGATTTGGTGTGTTGTAGTGTGGCCTCAGCCTAAAAAAGCGGAACAACCTGAATGCACCAAAGGTGAGGGGAGAACCGGGTGCAAACATGCTCTGGATCTCTCACTTACATAGAAACATAGTCCAGAAAATCCAAAACACCTGATCATCTAGTAATTTAAAAGAAGATAAAAATCCAGGTGTTCTGGGTGCCACCGCCCCAGACCCGTCGCTAAGTCTCCAGATACAGGATAAAGTAAGTGCAGTAGCGTGTTGTGCTCCCTAAAGGGTGAGTACGACTGAAGGTAAGTTAAATGATTTAAGGCAGAATTGATGTTATGGTGGTAATGGTATGGTGGTATGGTGATGGTATCCTGAAATAAAGAAGTTCTTTTAACTTACCTTTAGTCATACTCACCTTTCTGGGAGTGCAACACGCTACTGCACTTACCTTATCCAATATGAATACATGAATGCGTAATATATATCTATAAACCCAAGACAAAGGGAAGATATATAATGTTCAGTCTGTACAAGAAATCAACAACACATAGTTTTAAAAAATGGTTATAGGTTTATCTGTGCAATGGTTGAAGGTTTCAGGTTGAATAAAGATATACGTCCATCCAGTCCAACCCATCTAGCAATATCCTCATTTCCTGCCTAACTGTTGATCCAGAGGAAGGCAAAAAAAACCCAGCAAATTTATGAAGGGGAAAAAAATTCCTTCCTGACTCCAAGTGGCAATCGGAAATTTCCCTGGATCAACTCTACTTTATGTATCAACTCATCGAGCTTTCTTTTGAACCTGCCATCACAACATCCACTGGAAGACCGTTCCATAGCTTTACCATTCTCACAGTGAAAACCCCTTTCCGAACTTGAAGCCTAAACCTTTTTTCTTCAAGTCTTAAGGGTTGTCCGCGTGTCCTCTGACATGCTCTATTGGTGAACAATGCCCCAGATAGTTTATTGTATGGCCCGTTAATGTATTTATACACAGTTATCATATCCCCATGCAAGCACCTTTTCTCCAGCATACATAATTGTAACTTGGCCAGTCTCTCTTCATAGTCAAGCTCCCCCAATCCCCTTATTAATTTATTTCCCCTTCTCTGAACCATTTCCATTTCTGTACACAGGATTCCAACATTGCACTGCATATTCCAAATGAGGCCTTACCAATGCTTTGTAAAGAAAGAATAACATGTTCCTCCCTTGAATCCATACCTCTCTTTATACAAGACAATACCATGCTGGCTCTGGCTGTTGCTGCCTGGCACTGCTTGCTACCTTTAAGTTTGTTATCCACCAAAACTCCAAGATCCCTTTCCAACAGGGATTCACTTAACAACACAGAGCCATTTATATTATAACCAGCACGAGGATTTTTAAGTCCAAAATGCATCACCTTACATTTATCAACATTGAATTTCATCTGCCATTTAGCAGCCCAATGTGACAATCTAGTTAGATCCCCCTGCAACAATTGCATATCCTGAAGTTTTTAATGGTCGAGAAGGTTTTGTGTCGTCAGCACCCACAGAAACCTTGCTGACAATTCCCACTTCCAAATCATTTATAAATAGATTAAATAGAAGCGGCCCCAACACAGAGCCCTGTGGCACCCCACTTAGCACTTTAGTCCATAATGATGAAGCCCCATAAACAACTACTCTCTGTATCCTATTCATTAACCAATTTTCTATACATGTACAAATGTGACTCCCCATCCCAACAGACCTTAGCTTATACATTAGTCTCCTATGGGGGACTGTATCAAAAGCCTTTGCAAAATCCAAGTATACTAAATGTACTGCTATGCCAGAGTTTAAATTTCTACTCACTTCCACATAAAACCCAAGCAAATTAGTTTGACAAGATTTATTCTTCATAAATCTATGCTGGTTACTACTTATAATGGGTGTGTCTCCCCCTCCCATCCCCAACCGCATGGTTAGTTCGAAAAAATACATAGAATAAACTTACTTATCAGCCTGGGATCCCTGGGATTGGCTGAGAGGCAGCTAATCACAGATGCGGCTGTCGGCTATTGAAACAGCCAATGGATCCTATGCTGGTAAGTAAGTTTTTTTTCTATCTTTTTTTACGAACTGGTTGGGATTTGGAGGGGGAGAGCTACAATATACTTAAAGGGTTTTATGCTAGAATTTAATATGATCTCAATGGATCTGGATGGAGGGAAAATAGAATGCCAGAATACCTCCAGGAGGCAAGAGAATAGGCAGAAACATTTACCCAGGAAGACAGGCTCCTACTCTTCACTTTCCTAAAGTTAACACAGACACTGCAGAGGAACCATTTGAAGCAGAGATGTAAGGATTTTTTTTGCACTATACAGTGGGGTCAGTATGGGGTTACATTTTTTTGGACAATTTTTTTGCACATGCCCTTTAATGGGTTCAATCTATGTTTGGTGAATCCAGACAGGGTCTATATTCAAGACAGGTATATAGCCCTATTTGGTGTCAGGGATATCCCCCACTAGTTTGTTTTTTTTGTATTTGAAACTACAGTATACTCCAGTTCTAAAGTAGAGAATTGTAAAATCCTAAAATATGCTTCTATTCTAGAGGGTAGATGAGAATTCTCCCGCAACAACATTGCAGGAGACTAGGTCTGAATGTTGTATTGATTAAATTAATTATTGTGTTTTAGATGTTCATTTGGAAGTGAAAACCCTTGGTAGTTGCATTGGTAATTGTACCTTTAGATACAGAAAGATCCCACTGCTCCAATTTTTTTTGTGAGCTGTATATTCTGAGAAATCATCATTTAAAATCACAGCACTTACAGGGAAAGACCTGTCACTTCAGAAGCAGAAATATTATGTCCCATCCCTGACCTCTTACTAGGATCTTTAGCTACTAGGATCTGCAACATTTAAAAGATTCAGCAGAAAAAAGAAAGAAGGAGGGAGGGAGGGGGATTTGTAAGCAGAGCAGTGTCTATGGTGAGGCTGTGCAGAACTCAATAAACATGAATATCAACAAATAACAAAGCAAGCACAGATCAGTAGGTGAGTACCACCATTTTACTTCTCTCAAATTGTAGTTTCAGAAAATGTAAAGTTGTTTGAGAGCGTTGTTTGTGAAGTGTAAACAGTGGAAAGTGAAAGTGAGCCTTAACCTACCATTCTCATTTCACAGATCTATGACTTTTATCTATTTTTTATTGTATCAAACCAAAAACACAAGGTCACAGGTGCAGCCATTTTAACAGCAAATTATTTATTTATGGGCCTAAAAAAAAAATTCTAAAACGTGCCTCTATCCAACTGTCTTCACAAATGATCATATGCAGAAAACAAGAAATCGTGCTGGATTTGCTTTCATTATTATGAATAGCAAATCATACAGAACTCAAATTCAAATATGAGGAACATTTTTTCTCAATAAAATAATGTGATAAAAGGGTTAGATAATGTATACTTCTAGTTCCAAGAAAATAGAATGATTAATATATCAATTGTAAGAAAATGGTCCTTTATTGCTTCATATACAGTACAGAGCCAAAGCTCTAATGGCTTTTTGGCAATATTTCCCATCACAATTCTATACTACTGATCCTTTGCTAATGCATATTGTATAAGCTTTTGTGTTTCACAGATGTATGAATCTTGTTGCTGTATTTATAAAAATCTTGCTTTTATTTAAGGCATATGTGCTTTTCGTTAATTACAGTAAAAAAAAGTCTTAAGGGTATGTTCAATACAAAAAAATGAAAATCAGTGAAAAGTTATACAAATACAATCACATTTATTGATTGTGGCATGTTTTTCATCTTCATTAGCCTATATAGCCAGGCTAAAATGTGCCTAATAATGCATTATAACTTGGCATTTTTTTTGATGCTTGACACCAAAAAACACTTTTTGATGCTTTATAAATAGGATAGTGTGTTTTTCACTGCAATGTATGGTGATATGCCATTAACTGGAAAAAGTATTAAATAGTTTCCATAATTGTAGAATTAGGTAAAGATGAGGTATCAATAAACAGATTTCCTTATTGAGTTGCATGAAGTCCTTGAGAGGTACCTCATCTTTACCTACTATACAGTATGGTGATATGCATTGAAAAGGGTAATGGCAATATGAAGCAGAATAAGTTTTTGCTTATTTTTATAATATATATTCTCCAATTACTGGGGGGCCTTGTGGTGAATATGGTTTAGTAATGTTTAACTGCACTGTTATTTGAAGTTAAAGTTAATAAAACCTTTTGTTTTTCCAAGTGAGTCTGAAAATAACACACTAGGGTTTTTACTGGGTAATGCTTTTGAGATGGAGCATAACAAAAGTTTGTCAATACATTTATTTACCATTTAAACTGAGGTGGTAGCCATAGCAAGCTTTTGGAACATACCTGGCTTGTAATGATCATCTCACCTTTACATCATTTTGTTATAATTCATCTCAAACTACAACCCATAATTCTTAGATTAAACATAAAACAACATAAGTATAAGACTTTATTATCATTGTACTTTTGTTTACTTTTCACTGTGGAAAGGAGTTTAAGGGACAGTTCAGTGGGAAATAATTATTTGTTTATATTACACATACCTATTCATTCTACATATTATCTTCCATTTTGAAAAATCAGTTGATTTTATTGTTTCTGTTATGCTTGGCTATAACAGCCCTCCCTAGGATGCACACTTCCTTATAATGTGCCTGACAGTTATTTCTACTAGTTGGATGGGCCAAACATGCTCAGATCTCTTCTGAGCAACTAGGAGCATCCCTAGGGAATTTGCCACCTAAGCCAAACTTTTTAATGCTGCCCCTATGTACCCCTAGGTGCCATGAAGTGTGCCAACGCAACCAGAGTTAGTGTGCATGGCTTCCAGGAATGGGTGTTGTTAAACATTTTGGTCTTTTTAAACTTCACATGATGGCAGTATTTCTCTCCCTATCCTATTTAATTTATTGGTGACGTCGGTCTATAGGCGCTTCACACTGCAAAACCAGAGGCCTGCGCTACAATGATGATGGCTCAATAAAGCTGAAACCGGTCTGTAGTTGGCGTTCTGGATTTGCTTTTAGCTTGTGGAATGCTATAAAAGTCTTTTTTTCAAGATATAGCTTTTCTAAAAGCTTCCATGGAAACATGGTAAACACCCAGAAGTCTTTTTTCCTTATTTGCATAAAATTCCTCAAAAATACATTTATCCATACCATAATTCCTGTACAATAAAATATTTTTTTCCAAAAGATTTGAAAGCCTGCCACCACGTCAAGGTAGATTCTTAACCAAGTTGCCCTTATGCCCAGCTTACACAGATACGTGCATATAACATGCCCTAATGCCCAGATAACACATATAACATGCCCTAATGCCAAGATCACATAGATAGGTACGTATACGTTTCCCTAATGCCCAGATCCCCTAAACCATGTTGAAAATAAGATGTGCCCAGCTCTGCACAAACAAATAATTCCCCCACTTACCCTAGGACGATCAGAGCAGGGCCTGCATGTAGGCGGCAGTTAGTGCAGAGTTAAAAATCATGCACCCGTGATTTTATTTTCCTTCTGCTCTGCCCTGCCTGCTGCTGTTAAAGTGAGCTCTGACTGCCGCCCCTCTGATTTTTATCAGGGGTGGCGCCCTGAGCAATTTGCTCATATTGCCTTGGAGAGACACCCCTGTAAGCAACTGAATCAACCCAGGTGCTGGGTCCAGGGCAAGATGATAACGGTCTCTATTAGGAGTTCTGCAAACAGGAAGTCAGTATTTTGGAAGCATTTATTTATATACAGAAAAAATTGTGCTAAATGGGCAGATTAAGGTCATAGGAATAAGGAAATACTGGTGGGGGGAGTTTCTGCATGGTAGTAGGTACTGTAGGTACAGTGGGGAAACCATTATTTAAATTAATCTCTGCAGAAGCATTAGGGTTACTTTTTTCAACACTTTTATATTGTTTTTTTATTAAGAACTAAGGGAGTTATTCAATAAAAGTTCTTATCGTTTAAAATGGTGCTAATTTTGCCCCAACCAATCAGATGTTAGCTTTTAAATGTTACATAAGTTGTGATTGGTTGTGGCAAAATTAGCACCATTTTAAACGATAAGAACTTTTATTGAATCTCCCTGTAACTTTGCAAATCATTGTTTGATGAAACATATTTTGCTGCAGATGTTTTTTAAATATATTTCCTTCACTAGAGATGTGATGGATATTGTTAAAAAGTGTTTCATATGGTTAGGCTAACTTTTTAGTTTGTTAGGCTAGTTAGGTTCGTAAGGACCCAGCTAAAGAGTTTACCTTGACGTGGTGGCAGGCGTACCAATCTTTTGGCCAGCATGTTGTATTCTATAGAATGTATGGTAGGGATTTCTAAAGTACCAGTTGCACCAACATATGTTTTTAGGTGTTAGTTATTTATACAGTTTTCTATATATGTTTTCAAATACAAATTTATCAAAAGTTTTTCCACACCTGAAGCCACGCCCCCACTCACACACCCCACACACAAAACCACACTCCCCTGCTGCGACGGCGCACATCCACCTAGGGGTGCCATTCAAAAGTTGTTTCAGGTGCAGAATGTAGTTTGTTTTAAAGAATGCAAGACATACTGTAACATATAATAACTAGAAAGGGAAAGTTTAAGTATAAACTTTGAATTTGGCTTGAAAGGCCGCATTTTGGAAGGGAATGTGTGTGTTTGTGCTGCAGATTTTAAAACAATAATCAGTGATGAGGACATTGTTGTTTTTTACTTTACCCTTTAAATATGGCTGTCACATGAATTAAAGGCAGGTCAGTTGGTGTGTGTACTCGTGTCAGATTGGGGTATAAAAAACTTTTTTTTGATGATTGGTCAAATTTGTTTTTACTATACTTACCCTTTAAATATGATTGCTACATGAATGAATGGGTACCTCAGTTGGTGTATGTTCGTGTGTCAGGTTGGAAGTTAAAAAAACAAACTTTTTTGATAATTGATCAAAATTTATTTTTAACTATAGTTTAAGTATGTCTGCCACAGAAATGGAAGAGTAGGTCAGTAGGTGTGTGTACCTGTGCCAGGTTGGGGGTTAAAAAAAAACTATTTTGATGATTGGTCAAAATTAGTTTTTTTGACTTTAGTTACACTTTAAGTATGGCTGCCACAGTAATGGATAAGTAGGTCAGTAGGTGTTTGTACCTGGGTCTGGTTGAGGGGGTATGTCTTTTTTGTGTTTACAACCATAAAACTATCTTTTATTGAGGGAAAATCTAAATTAGTTTTTTTGACATTATTTATCCTTTAAGTATGGCTGCCAAAGAAATAAAGGGTAGGTCAGTAGATGTGTGTATCCGTGTGAGGTGGGGGGGTAACTAACTTTTATTGATGATTGATCAAAATTAGTTTTTTGACTATAGCTACCCTTTAAGTATGGCTTCCCTGGGAATGGAAAGGTAGGTCAGTAGGTGGGTGTACCTGTGTCTGTGTGGGGGGTTGGGGGTATCACCGTTTGTATTTATGACCATGAAACAAACTTTTGAAGATTGTTACCATTATAGTCTATGGGAAAAAATATCCCTAAATTTGCCGATAACTCCATAATACTTCCGCGGATTCCTTAGTTAGAAGATAGCCCACTTCTCCTATATTCCTTGCATGTCTGTACCAAATTTCATGTCTCTAGCTCAAAAACTGTGGGAGGAGATACAATCCAAAAAGCGGAAGAATAAAACAGAAGAAGAAATAGAAAGAACAGGAATTTGGCTTTTTCAACGGTGAATGCCTCAGGATTGCTTAGAAATGTGCTACACACAGAAATGATAGGACTGATGCTGGCAGATCAAACAGTATCAGCCCTTTATCATTAGTGTGTAACCTACATAAACAGGGAGATTCAATATTAAAAAATAATTCTACATAATGGACATATACGAGATTATGTCCAGGATTGCATCATGGGATCACCAAAAGGTAAGAAGCCGGACGTTGTGCAGATTTAATGAGGAATATGCAGGGAGGCACACTCGGGTAACAGTTAATAGCAAACTTTCATTTATTGGGTGCTCAACATATAAGCCAGATACACAACATTTTGGGGGGTCCAACCCCCTTCCTCAACCCCCGAAATGTTGTGTATCTGGCTTGTATGTTGAGCACCCAATAAATGAAAGTTTGCTATTAACTGTTACCCGAGTGTGCCTCCCTGCATATTCTACATTGATTTGATACTTACCTGACGTGGCACAGGCCTCAGGGGGTGCACCTCACAATTTACCTGCTGGGAATCCACAATTTGCTGGTATTTGCAGATTTAATGACCTGATCCAACTCTGTGTTAAGTTTTCGTGCTACAACTATTGAAGTTTAGTTCCGTTTTCGAATTTTGCGGAAACTTCAAAGATTCAAAAACGGACCCATAGAAGTCTATGGGAGAAAAAAATTTGAAAGTTTCTGTTCATTTTGAGGGACAAATAGTAATAGTAGGTTACTGTAAATTACACAGAGACCTGGGGAATGGTCTAGGGAACCTGTAAATATAACCAAAACTTATTTTAAAACTATCTTTCCTCACGATCGGGCTGTTTTCGAGCATCCTTATTTCATTTTCGGGAGTTACCGAAATCGAGGGTTACTTTCGAGGATTTGATTTTTGGTTTTCAATAATAGTCTACTTTCGATTTTCGATAATCATCTACTTTCTATTTTCGATTTTCAATAATAGTCTACTTTCGATTTTCGATAATCATCTATTTTCTATTTTCGATTTTCAATAATCGTCTACTTTCAATTTTCGATAAAAAACAAAAATTATAAAAATCCAGGTTTCGTGAATTTAGAGAGTTACGAAAGTTTCAGCAGGACTTCGAAATCCTCAGATATTCGAACCCACATAACATCTGTAGCCACAACCTAGCACAAATTTTAACACTTTTGAAAATTGGATTGGGTGCGATTTGCTGTTTTCAAAAACATTTGGAAACAGCGTAGTGCCCTAAAATTAGTGTAAAACCCACGTTAACCTGATATGACATTGGGATAACATGGGTTTTATTCTTCTATTATGCATATATTGTATCTCCCCAATAGATTCCAGAAAAGGCAGATTTTTATTAAAATAGCGAATTTTAGGTGAATTTTTAGGTATCTTCTTGCTTAGGGATATGATGCCTTCCCAATGGGCAAAAAAGATGAAAAGCAGAGTAGCACACTACTTAAAGTGATGAGTTCAATTTATTAGTGCAAAAAACATGCTTCCCAAAGGGCACCAGGCATTACAGCACCACAAGCGCACTAAAATGGAGGGTCTGAATCACTGGCTGGTGCAACATTTTGGTATCCAGACCACTGTCTTGGCCCTCCAGAGACGGTGGTTATACCTTAAAGGACAATTATACTCACCTTCCCTCCGCTCCAGATCTTCATGTAGTAACTTTTACCCAGGGTGAGGACCTGAACCGCTAGGTCCTCACCCCGGGATTCACGAAACCTACAGCAGCGTGTTGCAGTAACGCTGCTCTTGTAGGCTCCGCCCCCTCCTCCCCGTCTGCGACGAGGCCAATAGGAAGGCACGCTCAGTTGCTGCAACACGCTGCTGTAGGTTTCGTGAATCCCGGGGTGAGGACCTAGCGATTCAGGTCCTCACCCTGGGTAAAAGTTACTACATGAAGATCTGGAGCGGAGGGAAGGTGAGTATAATTGTCCTTTAAGAGGCAGAGTAATTATTTAATTAATGTCATCTGGCAAGAGATGGAAACATGTAACCTTTATATTATACTTTATTGAAATAAGTAAAATAATTACATTGACTACATATATTTTTTAAACCCTTCACAAATCCATTATTTGACTTGAGAGAGACGGATCACAGTTCTTTCTATTTCTAAATTTTTTTTTGAAAAATCTGAATATCTTCTAGTTTTCGAAAATTCCTCGAATTTTCCAACCTTCTGAAAATCATTGTGTTTTCAAAAATTATGTGAATTTTAAAAAATATTCTGGAAATCCTTGAATTTTCAAAAATTCAGGAAATCTTTGATTGTCGGAAAATGATTTTATATGGATTGTGAACAGGAGATATTCTATTGTTAACTTGTACCCATCCTACCTTAAATAACTACGCCCCAGAAGCCCACAGAAGCTCTGACACTCTGCGTGTGCTTAAAAGATTATCAACTCGGCAAAGGGACACTATACTGAAAAAATGACTTTGCCTCATCTTAATCTATAATTGAGTACGTGTAAGAGCAGTATCCCCCTCCCACTTTTAACCACTCCCACTTCCATCCGACCTGACTTTTTCTCCACAAACCAACTGTCAAGCCTGTACACAGCATTCCAACTGTCAAAACTCTGTCACCATTCCAGCTACAGTAAAACTACTCACAGAAGAATAGTTTTTGAAAGCAAGGAACTTGATTGATAGCTGAAATTTAAAAAGTTTTAGATTGGATACATAAAGAAATAGGCTAAAAAAATGATACAGTGGTGGTTGGTCAATTTAAAATAACCAATTTTTCGGTATAGATGCCCTTTAAAGGTGCTTTATACAAACTACAATTATTAATTAACAGGTCCTATTTGTAATTCAGCATGGTCCTATCCTTTTAAGGATGTAAATAGTTCAATATCTGAGAAGCCTCTCACTGCCATTACAGTGTTTCATGTGTGCCAGAATGGACCTAAAATGTAATTATCTTTAAAATATTGTAAATAATAAAGTAAATTGCAAAAGGAAAATGCTTTGTGGTAGGTTCCCTCTGGGATGTAGAATCATAGTACACTGTGTTGCCAAAATGTTGACATTAGTGAGCAAACATTTCAGGTTCTAACGGTCCTTCTTCTTCCCAGGAGGCACCACATCCTTGGAATGTTCCTAACATTAATTTTTACTGATTGGCTGTTGTATAGGTCAAAGATGCTCAGATCTCCACTGAGCAAGCAACTAAATCAACCCAGGTGCTGGGTCAAGGGCAAGACCCATAACGGTCTCTACTAGGGGTCCTGCAAACAGGAAGTCAGTATTTTGGTTGCAGTTATTTATACACAGACAAAATGCTGAATTGGCAGATTAAGGTCTTTGGGATGAAAAAATACTGCTCTTTTTTCTGAAAAGCATATGTATTTGTACTGAACTTCCCCTTTTAAATTGTATTTCTACCATTGAATTAGCAGTCTTTAACAGAAATGGGTATGTACACTGGAAAATTCGTTTTTTTAAATTGCCCATAACCGGAAACTATAATTCATCCCAACCACCACTGTACCATTTTTTTTGTTGCTCTGCCCTCTATTTCTTTAGATATCCAATCTGAAACATCTTACATTTCAGCATTTCTGTAAGCAGTTGTAAGCAGTGCTACTTACACATATTTATTTATTTTTTCAGTATACATACACTTTAAGGGCATGCTCACCCCACTAACAAATACAAATCTTACATTGAAGTCCTCCAGTCTGTGATGTCCTGGCAAGGGACCAGGGGACTTCAAGGTAAGATATCCTTCCTGAAGCAAGTGCTGTCCACCATTTCGTTTTGACTAAGGAGGAAAAAGTGGAGACCTCAGGACGCGCACGGCTTTTCCTAACAGATGAGCAGTTTGGTTGGTGCCGGTCTCATAATTTTTGAAGATATCCTTCCTTAGCAGTATCACTGAGGAAGGTAAGTTTTACAAAAAAGTGGGTTGGTGGTACATGTTAAAAAATGTGTTAGGGGGATGAAAATTCCCTTAAAAGAATAATATATGGTTCATTCCTATCAACCTAGAATCTTGGATACATAATTTTTAACTGCTATAACTAAATCCCATTATTTAGAATCTGGAAGGGTACTTTCTTTTTGGTTTATAGCTAGTTATACTCCACTGACAACTTAGTTACAGTTACTGATCATTCACCTTATGTTTCATCCCCATCTCCTCTAGACTGTAAGCTCTTGGGCAGGGCCCTCCTTCCAATTATACCACAGTAATGCTGTAACTTACCACACTGAATGCTGCTGGACCAGCATTTGAATTATTTGCACTTTGTATTACTTGCACTTCCCTTGTATGTAACATGTATGTTTTCCTTATGTATATTAATGCAACTGTAAAGCACCATGGAAAATGTTGGTGCTATATAAATCCATAATAATAATAATAAATGAAAAATAGGATTATCTGATTTCCACGTTGTAACTCTCATAATTCCATTCCTTTGGTGTTGTTTTTCTTTCAGGTGATTTCATACAGTCAAAAATTCCATCAAATAAACCTCTAAATGAAATGGGCTCTAGTAAGATTGAAAAATGTATCCCAAGTGACAATAATGCACTTGCAATGGGAGGTGACACTGTCTACAGCAGATCTTTTCCTTTTGAAACAAATGCCCTCAGCTCATCAGAGAAGCAGCTTTTCAAAGAGTTTTCGGTTCTTGAATACTTTAGGGTTAAAGACAGCCCATTTTGCTCATCTCCCTGTTTGCTTCAGCAAAATAGCATTTTCCAAGAGAATGATACCAAAGATAAAGTAATCCTGATTCAAGGAAAGGATTCCGTCGGGGCCAGGGAGCTATTAAATATACCCACAATACTTAGTAATGATATATTCCAGTCTAAATGTGACTACCTTTCAAGTAATTCAGAGAATGGTGACTGTTCCTCATCAGACACTGGTAGCACAATCGAACAACCTACCTTACTCTCTGTAACTTCAACTACTATCAAAGAAGAAGATCATTTACCCACTGACACTGACTGGTAAATCAGTATAGATAAGATCATAAAGGAATAATTTGACTCTACACCAGTTATGCCCATCCTGCGGCCCTCCTGATATTTAAAAACTATAACTAACAGCATTCCCTGAATAGAGGGCTTCAGGCTGGAGATCCCTGCCATACATATTGGTAGAAATCACCAACTGCATGCTAGTATTATAAGCAAGATAACTGCCAAAATTTGTTCAAAAGATAGTATTATTACATTTAGTATATTATAACACTATTATTGTATTTCAAAATTATTAAAGACTTCTCAGCTACACACCTTTTAAAATGCATTTAGCATTTCTGGTGTGATTGCATTCAAGTTTGGGCAAAAACTTGAAAAATACATTTTTTATAGAAAATACATGAATCTCAGAATTTAGGTCATTAACCCTGTCTTTGAATGTCTTGAAATCTATAAAAGTTAAAAATATGTCTCACAAGAGTTAAGAGCAGGTGTAATTCTAATTATTATAACAGTTTGTTAATTATGATGGAATATTAAATCTGCACCTATTTATTTTGTGAAATCTAATAAAGTGCAAAAATATATTTCTAATTTAGTGCATGTTGTGTGGTTACATTTAATCATGCAATAGATAAAGAAAGAAAGCAATATAACGAAATGCGATTCAAACTTGTTTGCAAATGTTTGTCCTAATAAAATTATCTTCAATTACCGTTGTCCAGTTTTTAAATACATAAACCAACACAATGAAATGTTGTGTTCCATAATATATTGTAATACTGTATTTTTCTGGATTGTGTTTTTCCACAAATTTGGAAGCACAAAATTCTCAGATTTGCTGACTACCGGATAATAAAGACTATCAGGGTTATTCAATCAACATTCTTATCGTTAAAAACGGTGCTAAATTTGCCCCAACCAATCAGATGTTAGCTTTCAAATGTTAAATAAGATCTGATTGGTTGGGTCAAAATTAGAACCATTTTAAGCAATCAGAACTTTTATTGAATCTCCGATTGCTTTTCTTCAGAGTGCTGCTACATTACACAAGCTAATGCTAGACAATTGAGAGCTTAAAATTGCATACATCTGATTAGCATTAGACACCCACGTATTGAAGCTTACAATGAACATCTATACTTTCTAAGTATGCTTATGAAGGTTCTCATTCATCCAGGTCATGGTATATCTGTTGTATTCAATTAGATCAACTGGACTTGAAGTTTAGTTCTTGAAGACGTTTCGCTAGTCATCCGACTGGCTTTCTCAATTCAGAATGACTTGTACAAGAATCTGTGGAAAATCCCAGGGTACCTGCATCTTAAGGATAAAGGACACACCTTTGAAGATTGTAATGTTAACATATTGGCAAAGGAACGTGACTGGTTCAAGAGAGGTGTTAAGGAGACCATTTATGTGAAAATAAAGAAACCAAGCCTAAATAGAGGTGGGGGGGTTCGACACCATCTGTCTGCCATGTACAATGCTGTTTTGACACCTTACTCTGGGCGTTTCTATAACACCTCTTAGCCACTATCCAATCACACCCTTAACACCTGGCTGTGATATGCTAATTGGGATTTTCCAGGGTACATAATTGCCACAGTCATTCTGAATTGAGAAAGCCAGTCGGATGACTAGCGAAACGTCTTCAAGAACTAAACTTCAAGTCCAGTTGATCTAATTGAACACGACAGATATACTTTCTAAGTGATTCCTAACTAAATACAATTTAGTTCTTATCGTTAAAAATGGTGCTAATTTTGCCCCAACCAATCATATATTAGCTTTCAAATGTTAAATAAGATCTGATTGGTTGTGGCAAAATTACCTCCATTTTTAACGATAAGAACTTTTATTTAATCTTCCTGAATGTATTTTGTTAAAACAAGCCATGCAGTTAATTTTACTCTTTTCTCCCTTTCCTTTGCTACGGGAGATGCAATGTAACTTATTTGAAGGCCCTTCTCTTGCCCTTAATTGAAGAGCATGATGTGTCTAAGCCAGTAGCTTGAGTTTGAGCAAGGTCAAAGGCTTGATTCGACACAGGTGTACCTCTGATTAAGAAATACTTTAAAAGGCAAGTGATATATTGGTTTGAATAGCATGTCCACCTCAAATCCCCTTCAGTATATTCATTAGACAAATCAATGGATCAGTGAGTGTGATAGGGTACAAAGACTGTAAGCTCATTGTTGCTGGGCCTGATGTGAATCACTAAAATAATTGTAAAGTGCTTTGTAATATGCTATATAAGGAAAATATGTGTATATATAGGGCTTCCTTGTTCTTCAGTATTAATAATAATTTTTTTACTATGTGTAGGGCGCCCCAGACCACACTGATTTAAAAAGAGCCCCAGAAATATACTTACAGACCTTCTTTCCCCCTTCACTCTGTTCTTTGCTCTCTGCTAGCCATAAGCAGCAGAGAGGGGTGAGACCAGCAGCTGTATCTCTGATTGGCTAGCTGCAAGCCAATCACAGACAAGGCTGCCAGCTAAGCACACAGCCGAGGAAACGAAGGTCTGTAAGTATGTTTCTGAGGCTTTTTTTTAGAAATCTAAATTTGGTGGTTGGGGTGGGTTGGGGTGCCCTACACATTGTAAATAGTTTTTAATGGTAGGGCACCAAGCAGCCACAATGGACCAGGAGGGTGAGGGGGCTCCCCTTAGCATGCCAGAAACCTCTCTGAGTACAAGGAAGCAGCAGGGGCCAGATGACTCACAAACAACTCCTACTCTTCATTTTTCAGAATTTTGAACAGGCACTGCAGGAGATCCATAAGGAGCAGAGGTGTAAGGTAAGGATTTTTTAACACTATATACAGTAGTGGGGCTATATTTCTCAAATATGTGTAAAACTCACTCTACCTGATATAATATCATGGATCTAAGTCTAGGTTCAAAAGGAATGCCTATTTTTCCTTTTACCAGCATTTTTTTAACATTGCCAGTAGGAAAATGCTGCATGCAACATTTTCTTAGCAGTAAAACATCTAGAAACAGCAGTAAAATGCTAGAGAAATTAACCCAAAATGTTCAGAGGAACCTTATATTCATTTTGCAGGGCCTGGAATTTTTTGGAATTCGTGTTTTTTTTTGCTACAATGCAGTGCAAAATGCAATACTACATGCTGCAGGGGATTCAAGCCCCAATAGCTCCTTAAATGTTGCAGGAAAAGTCATAAATTGTGACTGCAATGGAAATGATGAAGTAAGGAGTAACACTTTTCTTGCATTACCCTGTTAGTATGTACCAGGGCCGATTTTAGGCATAGGCCACCTAGACAAAGAACCAGGGCGCCCAGTGTTCTCCCTAGCATCTCCCTGACAGCTTTTACTTGCTGTGTTAGAACTGCTCTCCAGCTGTAATTTGGAACATTGTATTGAGTAGAGAGCCTGAACTCAGCTTAATCAACTTGGAAACAATGTTACAAATGAACTGAAGGTGAAGGGGGGAGGATGAGCTCAGCTAACAGTACTGAGGAGAGCAAGTAAAAGCTGCTTCAGACTTTATGACAATGGCTTCTGTGACTAGCAGCCATGAGATCCCTATCCCTGACTCTTTCTTCCTACACCCAACTCTCCAATTAGAACTAGATAAGGGGTGAACAATTCAATCGAGGAGACAAGGAAAACAGGTACATACTGTATATCATGTCATTGCCGGCACTGAAGGGTTAAAGATAATATTCTGCTGGCCCTGCAAGTGTTAATGTCAATACTCTGGGGAAAGTGCAGGCACTGAAGGGTTAATGGCAATACTCTAGGAAAGTGCTGGCACTCACTAAATGTGTTGAGTCCAATACTCTTGGAGGGCTGGGCCACGCTACCAGATTTTAAGTGTGATGGGATTGCGATCTGATCATGCTAGGGCATGAAGATGGTTACAAATGGCCCTGGTATGTATAATGCATGTCTGTTACATATACTGCACTTTAGATGGTTTCTATTAAGGCTAACTATATTTGGCATTACACATTCTATAAAACTACTGAGAATAATAGTGTGTGCCCCAAATGTTTTGTATTAAAGACAGGTGGAACGAAACAGGCAAGAATGATGTAAATAGAGATGGGGGAAACTGCTAAAATCTGTTCCACCTGCGGATTTGCAGATTTTCAAGAAAAAAAAATTTAAATTCTAAAATTCGTGGAAAACCCATTAAAGTTAATGGGAGAAAAAAAATCTGCACATATCCACCTAAATATTAGGTAAAATTGCAAAGGTAACTTACTGTAAATGGCTCTGGGACCAGGGAAATGGTCTGGGAAACACGTCCATGCGGGAAGAACAGTAAAGAACATGTAAGAAGCACACATGCATGCTACTTCTGGTTTTCTGCGGGCCATTTTCGGTAATCCTTGAACTTTAGAAACCTAAAACGTTTGAGGATTATCGAATGACCAAACCCGGGACACCCCCACTGGGTCCTTAGAAGGACCATTGTGGCCCTTAGAAGGGCCTTTTGGGGGCTCCAGTTTTGGGGGGCCCTAAAAACTTCCTCGGCACTTATAAGTGCCCTTGCGGCCTTGGTAGGGACTTTGTTGCACTGACAAATGCCTTTGTTCGGAGTCCTGCAGCTTGAAACCAGGACCCCATTGACTCTTAGAAGAGCCCTTGTGACATGTCTTCGTTCTTCCCAGCTATGACACATCAACGTTGCTGGTGTTGCCAACATCTTCCTTCTTCTGTCATCACTGTGATGACTTCTGAGCTCGGGGGGGGGGGGTTGCACCTCTTTATATAGTTTTACTGAAGGACCAAATCCAATTGTGATTGGGTAATATTTCAATGCTTGCAATCATGTGATCACACATTATCCAAATGTAATTTTATTATTGAAATATGATTTGTTAAAGGGGAAATGTGGTCTCCATACAAGTTGAGTTTAAATGAAAGGCCAGTTTCCTACCTTTAGTACGAGCCATCAACCACCTCTCTATGTGCTCCACAACCCAAGATATAAAGAAAAGACTGACCAGAAAGTTAATGGGTGGGAGGCTGACATGTGACATTCCTGAGGCTCCTCCTGCACAGTAGAAAGAAAAAATTACCAGTTGGTTGGAGCGTCAGCTCCTCTACTTCACTTTCTGTAGTGGGAATCCATTCACATGGCGTTCCAGAAACCATCCAGTAACATGGGATACATAGAAAAAGAAGGACGGACTGCTACCAACTACAGATAAAACTTAGCTTTATTGCCGAACAAAGCATGCTTCACAGAGGGAGACAAACACAGTGCCTTGACGCGTTTCGTGACGTACACCTCGTCACTTCATCTGATGAAGTGATGGGCGGGGCTTAGGTACCCGTGAGGGCCACATGGGGCTGTAAGAGAATGGGCCAAGGGGGGGCCTGCAACTGGAGGGGCCATGGGGTCCATGAGTGGGAGGGACCAGGGGGGCTGCAAAGGGAGGAGGAGACACAGGGCAGATTGACTGACAGGAAGCAGGAAGTGCAGGGACCTGGTGATACTGCTGCCATATCACACATAATAAATATCTTCAGAACTATGCAAAATAAGCAATGAAAATAAACTGAAAAAAAATTCCCAGGAGAGCAATTCCTATCAATTTAAGTCATTTTTGGACCACAGTTCCCCTTTGTGATCACGCCACAAGGCATCAATGATGGTCCTGGTTTCGGGCTGCAGGACCAATAACAAAGGCACTTTGTCAGTGCCACTAGGGCTCTTTTAAGTGCCGGGGAGGGGGTCTTGGTTTCAAGCTGCAGGACTCCTTAAGCCCCAAAAGGCACTTGTCAATGCCTTAATGCTCAGGTAAAAAGGGAAATGGAAAAAAAGAAAAGGGAAGCAGAAGGCACAGAACAGGCTTACAGGGACTTCAAAAGTTGTAATAAAGAGTGCAAGAAAGCAATTAAACTAGCTAAAATAGAAAATGAAATACGGATTGCCGAACAAAGCAAGTCCAACCCCAAGATGTTTTTTAAGTATATAAATGGTAACAAATGAGGACTGAGAATGTGGGACCATTAAATAATGGAGCTGAGGTGGTTGTAGAGGATGCCGAAAAGGCTAATCTGCTAAACCGTTTTTTTACATCGGTTTTTACTGTTGAGAATCCTTACAGTAGGGATTGTAACAATGTGCAGGGAGGAAATGAAGAGTTTTCACATTGGATAACAGAGGATATGGTACGGAATCAATTAGACAAAGTTAATATCAATAAAGCGCCAGGACCAGATGGATTGCATCCTAGGATTTTAAAAGAGCTTAGTTCAGTTCTAGCAAGACCACTGTGTCTCATCTTTTCAGATTCGCTTTTGTCTGGGGATGTGCCGCTGGATTGGAAAAAAGCCAATGTAATACCAATATTCAAAAAAGGTAGTCGTTCACAGCCTGGTAACTATAGACCTGTAAGCCTAACATCAGTGGTAGGGAAGGTGATGGAAACTTTGTTAAGGGATCATATCCTTGACTTTGTCTCCAGAGATCATCTTATTAGTAGTAGTCAGCATGGATTTATGAGAAATAGATCATGCCAGACTAATTTAATTGTTTTTTATGAAGACGTGAGTAAGAAGTTAGATTCAGGCACAGCTGTGGATGTGGTATATTTGGATTTTGCAAAAGCCTTTGATACTGTGCCACATAGGCGACTAATGTATAAACTGAGGACTGTTGGCCTTGAAGAAAACATTTGTTCATGGATAGAGAACTGGTTATTGGACCGCAAACAGAGAGTGGTGGTTAATGGAGCTACATCTATGTGGGCTAAAGTTCTAAGCGGAGTTCCTCAGGGTTCTGTACTGGGGCCGCTTCTGTTTAATCTGTTTATAAATGACTTAGAAGGGGGCATTGAGAGCAAGGTCTCTGTGTTTGCTGATGACACTAAATTATGCAGAGCTTTGGAAACTTCCAATGATGTGCAAGTGCTGCAAGCAGACCTAGATAGATTATCAAAATGGGCAGCAGAATGGCAGATGAGATTCAATGTTGATAAATGTAAGGTGATGCATTTGGGATTTAATAATCCCTGTGCCACCTACACCATAAATAACTCTGTGTTAGGTGCATCTGAAATGGAAAGAGATTTGGGGGTTCTGGTAGATAACAGACTTAGCTGTAGCAAACAATGCCAGGTAGCAACAGCTAGAGCTAGCAAGATATTGTCTTGTATAAAGAGGGGAATAGATTCAAGAGAGAAAAATATTATTCTCCCTCTTTACAAGGCACTGGTAAGGCCTCATTTGGAATATGCGGTGCAGTTTTGGAATCCCATATACAAAAGGGACATCTTGGAAATGGAAGCAGTCCAGAGAAGGGCAACTAAATTAATAAGGGGAATGGAGGGGCTTGAATATGCAGGCAGATTAGACAAGTTAGGGCTGTTTACATTGGAGAAGCGGCGGTTGCGTGGGGACATGATAACCTTATACAAATATATTAATGGCCCATACAGTGAACTCTCTGGTGCATTGTTCACTAATAGGTCATATCAGAGGACTCGTGGACATCCTTTAAGGTTGGAAGAAAAGAAGTTTCATCTTCAAGTTAGGAGAGGTTTCTTTACAGTGAGAACGGTGAAACTGTGGAACTGTCTTCCAGCAGAGGTGGTAATGGCAAGTTCATTGAATAACTTTAAAAAAGGCCTGGATAAGTTTCTAAAACTAAAAAATATTGAGAATTACTGGTATTAATGCATATAGATCTGGTTGATCCAGGGTTACTTTCCGATTGCCGTTTGGAGTCAGGAAGGAATTTTTTAGCTGGTGTTTTTTGCCTTCCTCTGGATCAACTGTTAGGTAGGGTTAAAAAAAAAAAAAAAAAAAGGGAATAGGTTGGACTTGATGGACGAATGTCTTTATTCAACCTTAATTACTATGTTACTATGTTACTATGTTACTATGGTCCTTCCAAGAGCCACGGGGGGGTGTCCCGGGTTGAGCTGCGGGCCACCCCAAACGACAGGCCATGGGACATACGGAAGTTCGAAAATCATCGAACGTTCAAGGATTTTCGAACATTTTAGAACGGGGTTTGGAAAGTGAAATTGTGGAAATTTTGCGAGATTCATGGATCTTGGAGAGCCACATTGAAACTGGGTTCTGTGATTAAAACACATAATCAGCAGACTATGTAAGCCAAGTATTTTTTTCTGTCACTACTGTAAATTCTATGTTTCAATGTAGTACAATAAAATGGGCATAGGAATCTAGCTGGATACTGATGCTTATCATTTGCTGTTTGTTTTGGATGACAGATATTTCTACCTTGCAAGCAGGAGTGAAAAAGGGCAATTGTTTCTTGTTATTATTGAAGAGGTTTATCATCTCCCAGCAAAAGTGTTAAACCTGCAGTGGTACACTTATTATATATTACTGTTGAAAGGATTAATAAACATAGAGCTTCAATGGTGAATGTTTCTAGGACAACATTTGATATATTATTCACCAGTATCCATTCACATTTTTGAGTATATACATTTGTTATCTTATTCGTTGCTCTGTATCTTGCATTTTTTTTATAGATATTCTAGATGTTAAAAAACAAAGGCAATTATTATTTTTAGGTTTGTTTATTTAGTAGCTTCCTTTTGCGGTGGATCGCAAAGCTTTTAAGTATAAAATCTCTTGCAGGAAGCAGAATTATTGATTATAAACAAAACAAAGTCCAGGTTTTTGGGGGGTTTTGTGCAACATAGTGATTTTTGTCCAGAGGGGTGGACAGTCCCTTTAATCTTCTATTCCAGTGGTATACTGAAATATTTCTTCCAGTATATAATCTTTACTGGCTTCAGTTGATTATCTTATGTCTTACTGCTTTTAAAGATGTACTGTAATTTGTTGAGTGTGAATAGTTATTTGAGAGAGAGTAAATGAGACTTAAAGGGCATGTCCACCCCATTTATATATTTTTTCTGTAGTGTAGGGCTCCCTTCCCCACCCCCAACCTCCATAGTTATTTGTCCCAAAACTCCCCGATCATTACTTGCCTCTCTCCTCTGACGTTCAGTCCCGGCCCTCTGCTTGCATGAAACTGCAAGCAGGGGGCCGGACGGCAGCCGCGCCCGTGATTGGCTGAGAGGCAGATAATAACGGCCACTGCTTCCGGCTGTACTGAAAGTCAGGGGAAAGAGGTAATGTAAGTAGAGAGTAGAGGAACATTAGAGGGACATTACAGGAAAACCATTTGGAGCAGGGATGAAAGGTAAGGATTTTTCTACATTACACAGTGGGGCCAGTAGTGGGTTAAATTTTAGTTTAGGAGGTGGACATTCCCTTTAAAATACTGCATGAACATGATATTGATCTCTTGCCTTTAGTTTGCTTTGCTTCTTTAAAGATATGTCACTGCATAAAAGATTATTTCTGTACAGGTAAGTGTGTAAAGTCAGAGATTAAATAACCTTTCATATGACAATCTACGTCGGTACATACTGAATGAAGAGTCCTATGTTTAAATAGTATTTCATGTAAATCGTGAAAATCAGCATTTAAAACAAAAGGATGCAGCAAAAGTGATTGCATATTGTACAAATAATGTTATCCCACCTGTCTTGTAAAGTGTTTTCTTGCAAATCATTATCGTAAATAATATGCAAAAGAAGAACTATTAAAATATTTCTTAGGCTACATTGCAAATAATACATATACAAGGAAATAAACAGGGACCTGCAACCACACATTTACCATTGTTATTATGTGACCATGGACATAAAATTCTGACCATACTGTAATTGTTCATATCCAGCGTTGTAAGATTAAAGCCCAAAGGCTACCCATGCAATACCATATGGTTGCAAAATACAGTGAAATAGCATTTTGTGTGAAATACACAATATTTTACAATGGCATGAAAGATGCCGTCTTGCGATTTTAAGATCCCATGCCTTAATAAAGAGAGTTGACATATATGCTATAGGCTAAGTTGAACTTGTGACTTTTCTCATGTTTGAAAACTACGAATCCCAGCATTCTGTTTACAGTAAGTTTCTTCTTAATGTCCTATAGCTAAGGAATGTGTCCAGATGCAATACAGCCTAATAGTATAGAGCAGGGGTGCCAACTTTCACATGTTTTAAAACTACAACTCCCAGTATTCTCTATTAGCAGTACGTTTCTTCATTATGTCCATTGGCTAATAAATGTATACAGATGCAATACAGCCTAAGGATATAGAGCATGGGTGTTAAACATTTCATATGTTTAAAAACTACAACTCCCAGCATTCCCTGGCTTTACAGAATGCAGGAAATTTCAGTTATCATACATTCTGGAATAAAGCTATTTTTCTGACTTACAGACATTAAAAGTCCATGGTCGTGCTTAAGCGATTCCTACCCGAAGGCTCAAACATGCAAGTGACCCTATAGCTATTACACTATTGGACTATGTCAGGATTATAAAGGTCACTTTAGGCAGTAGGAGTGATGAACCTTACCAAAATTGCCCTCCATTTTCTATTCCACCTACCTGCAAGCTAGAAACCAGGGGGTCTAATTGGAATAAACATGCAGGTCTGAGAATAGCCGCAGGCAATCCTGCCTCAATGTGTTGTTCAAACTTAACAGCACCATTGGGCAACCTGAGACCTTATAAAGGATCCAGATTAACATACTATGTTCATACTTATTTGTATTTACCACTACAAGTTCCAGATTTACAGTTGCTATGGGGTTAGGACTTGGGAGCACAGGATACTGATTAGCTTTATAGGTTAGGGTGAGGTGGGGGTTAAAGGAGCTAAAATCTCCCCTCAGAGTATAAAATGAAATAGAGCCTTCTTATAACAGAAGGTACCTCACAGCCTCATTTTATTATAATAGCATTGCCCTTATAAGCTATCATATAAACACACATTTCTCTCTCCCAGCTTTCTTAGAGAAATGGGCAGGGACATGCAAAGTATCATCCTTTATATCCTATTTCAATTTCAAAAAGATTAGGTATGGCATGCCGTTTCTGATCTGAGGCATCATCCATATGTAGAGCCGTGTTTGTATTGCTGATCATCTTCCATGGGTTACCCACACATTGTCTGTGCTGAGTTACACTGAGGGAGAGATTATATCCTATTGTACCATTCCAACCAATATGAGTGGCACTCAGAAACACCAGTACATTCAATGGTGAACCTGGGTGCCTCCTGTAGATTGATAACATAGACTTTGGTAAAGAGGAGGAGATAGATCGAAATTGTTATTGCAAAGAGAAGCTTATTGGACATAGACTTTAAAGACAGTTAACCCTTGTGGATTGAACAAATATATCTCATACAAATGTTTCCTTGATGAATGTTAACAAACTATGGATTAGTCTCGCTAATAATTTTAACTGTTTAGAGTATTTATCTTTTTACTATAGATATTTTTCTATGGTTCTAGTAGTCTTTTAGTAATTTAATCTATATTGGTCACTGATAGCACTTACAGCACTTTAATATGAATAATAATATATTATGGAGTAATATATTTTACCTAATATAAGTCACTTCATGATTTTCACTATATTTTATCTATATTATCTATATACACTATATTTTATCAATATTTTATTGATATTAATATATACCATTTTTATGTGTATCTATTAACACTAGTCATATGCATCACTTTTTATCTGAATTTTATGTACTTTTTATTATGCACTTTTTTGCACTTTCATTGCACTAATACACTCTAAATGTTCCTTTGAACTACCCAGTAGTAGGACAGATTGTTGAGGGTTAATTATCTGCACCTAATTGAGAAGATTAATCACAGGGTGGAGCTATTCCCCCTATAAGTTGTTTGCACAGTGTTTGAATCACAAGGCTTGATAAAGGCTCCACGCACAGAGCCGAAACGTTGCCATTATGTCCTATTGTACCATGATAGGTGTAACTAAGATGTTGGGAAGGAATGCTAGGCTGGGGCATATACAGTTATTATTTGCTACTATGCTATTTTAGGTACTTTACCTATGTTGCCCTCATATTGGATGTTGCAACTTGTATATTGTGATATATTTTAAATGTTTTTAAACTGATTTTGCACAATGTTATTCCCCAAAAAATAATTTATTGATCTAATAAAGGTACAGTACATATTAGCACTTTAAAAGTAGTGTGCTACAGATTTCTTTTTTTGTCTTTGTTCATTATTTTATATTCTATTTGATACATACACATCACTTCCTGTGTAGCATACAGAAAGGTTTTTTTTAATTGGCCAAGACTGTCACATGTTTTACAAACAGCACATCATTGGATGTTATACATTCCTTACACTTCCTTTCAGTATCCACATGGAGACTCCTTTGCAGTCACAGGGGTGAGGTTTAACCTCCCATTTTGACAATCCCATATTAAAATAGTACATATAAACCTTTCTTATATGTAATATCATATACCTCATTGGTAGCTCCTGAATACTCAATATATATATTTATAAAAAATAAAGGATATATAAACTATATTCTAAAATGTATGTAAACATTCCAGAATGGATAGGTAATTATTTAAATATAATATGGAATGAAAGGGAAAGGAGCTTAATTATATTGTGAGGGCCAGGTGGACTGTAGTCAATTAGTAGAAGATATTTTCTCTCATGGGGTGAACAAAAGACAAGAAGCCATCCTATAGACTTGAAATAATATGTTGGGTGAATCTCTAAACACATTAAAAATGGGCTAAGATGCCTTCTTAGACGGGGTTACAGCTGTTGTCTGTATCCATGTGTGTGCATGTGTGAATGGTTGTGTACAAGTACATAATCTAGGTAGATGAAGGAAGCTGTAAGATTGTGGATTCTGGGTTTTGCATTGATGATTTAAACTTTGTTCTTTTTTCTGCTTTCAACCCAAAATACCTATATAACTATGTATAAATAATTCCCAATAAAATGTTGCTTAAAGGGCATCTATACTGAAAAAAACACATTGCCCCTTTGCAAAGTTAAATTCATGTACTCTGTGCTGCCTTAATCCTATATCTGTCACTGACTCTGTTTAACCATGGTGTCAGATCTGTGTGCAGCATTCCCCCCTTCTCCCTCCCCTCTGTTACCTCCTCCATGTCTCAGCTCCGGCTAACCGACAAGCTTTTTATGTGCAGTAGGAGTTAAAAGTTCAACATCCTGAAAAACACACCCACGCACAGTGGCCAATAGAAAGTAATCTGTCCTGGAGACACGGAAGAAGGACAGTTTACGATCTCTCACTTTGTGACCCATCATCAATCAGTGAAAGCTATTAAGAAGGGGGGTCAAGTGCAGCCTTATATCTAACATCAAAGCTACCTTTCTCCCCCTGCTAATGCTGTTATCTCTATGTTTATTACAGAGCAGGGAGGGGGGATCAAGTCACAGGGATTTGATTGACAGTCCAAGTAGGAGTAGAGGAATGCAATCACGTATTCTTCTAACTGGTGTATCTCAGGACAGAGAGGGAATCTGAAAAAAGTGAAGACACTCTGGGGGTTGTAGGGAATTATAGAACACATGGAAAGAAAGAAAAAAAAGTTCATTTTCCCACTATAGATGCCCTTTAAAGAAAATGTTCACCCAAAAAACTCCCAACTTTACCAAATGCTTTGGTTCCAGAGATCTAAGTAGAAAACCTTTTGCCTTCTTTCAATCGTGGTGCCTCCCCTCCCTGTCCCCTCTGGCAACATGCATGCATGCCCAATTTTCCAATGCTTTTCCTAGCAGTAAAACACCTTACAATGTTCAGTAAATATGACAGCCTTGTAGGGTAGCTGGTACAGATTGAGATTTTGCAGTGTGATTTACTGATAGATTTTTTGCTCACTTTTTGTGAATGAATATGCATTTAGGGCTATTGTGTGATTGGCCAGTAGTGTAAAGGGGTGGGGCATTCATTAAAAACAGCATAAACAGAAAATACATTTGTCAGCATATATCTTTGGAATCATAGTACATAGAAGGGTGAGAGTTGTCTCTATTTAATAACCTCTCTGTGACCTACCAATAGAAGTGAAGTTATATTTTGGGTGAACATTTCCTTTAAATAATTGTTTGTGTTATCGTTTGGGTATATCTGTTGTATTCAATTAGATCAACTGGGCTTGAAGTGTAGTCCAGTTGATCGTCTATTAGTAGGTCTATTGTGACCTATCTATAGAAGTGAAGTTATATTTTGGGTGAACATTTCCTTTAAGTAATTGTTTGTGTTATCGTTGGGTATATCTGTTGTATTCAGTTAGTTCAACTGGACTTGATTGAACTGTTGAATACAACAGATATACCATGACCTGGATGAATGAGAACCTTCACAAGCATATTGTTTGGGTAGTAAAATAGTACTAATATATTTTGATATAAATTAGCTATTTATTTTATGATACATTTTCTCACACTTAAGGCTTTATCGGTAATGTACGGCCACAGTCGTACATTTACGCCAAACGTTTCTCAATTAACAAACGTTCGGTTGTAGAATACGTTGTGATAGTAAACACAATCGTATTCTATGGGGATGATAAATGTATCCTAACGATAATGATCGTAAAGTAACGATCACTAAATCGATTGGAAATTATTGGTCGGTGTAACGATACCGCACCTTTATAAATTTTTCACTTCTTCTGCTGCTACATGAAGCTAGTAAACTGGTCCAGTAAGTTATAAGTAACATGATTTAATTCTCAGCATGTCTTTTATTTTTAGCTTTGAAGTAATATGACCTGCTGGTTTTAAATAAGCTCTATATCTCTGCTTTAATGCAATCTATAGTGTTTTGTTTTTTATCTGAACAGGTACCTTTGAGTACAACAATATTTTATCAGACATAATAAAAATGATAATGTGGCGTTGCTTTATTTATAGGGTGTGAATTGAGTATTTCTTAGTCAAGTGGGTTTTCTTGCAGTCTACTATATTAATCATACTCGAGGAGGTTTTGCAGCAAGAAATACTGCACATCTTCACATATATTAGCTAAGAATTTACAGATCTTGTCAATTGCAAGTCTTTTAAAAAGGGCATTCTGCAGTCAATAAATGCTTTGGTTGGTAAATGCCACAATTAATAAACAAGGAACAGAGACTCCTGTGTAATTTCTATTTAAAATGGTAGGCTTTTAGGAAATGCCACACATTCTAAGAGGCTTTAACAGCATTCCACGATCTAAATGCAAAACCAGAGAGACAGCTACAGACCGGTTTTGGCTTTATTGAGCCATCCTCAGTGTAACGTAGGCCTCTGGTTTTGCAAATGTGAAGGGCCTATAAACAGACGTCACCAAGAAATGTAATAGTATAGGGAGAGTATAAAGCATTAGGCCTTTAGGCTAAGTTCCCTCTAGGTGTTTTTTTTTTACGCAGCAGAACATCATGATTTTGTGCAATGCTCCTCTGTGTTAACGCACAATGCATGCCTTTATTTTCAATGGCAACGCTGTGCCTTAATGCACCAAACTGCTTCATGCAGTGTGTTGGATGGAACACACTATCACTGAATCGCAGCTCAATCGTGTGAATGGCGCCATTCATTAATATGTGCACACCGTTCGTTCACACTAGAGTGCACCAAAACATGCTCTAGTGTGAATGAAGACTTAGTCAAATGTAAATAAGGAACGGAGACTTCTGGGGGATTTCTGTATTTCCATGGTCTAAATTTAGACCCCTAGGGACCAAATGTAAAAAAAAATAGGTCTACATCACTTAATGTACAATGTAAATGAAAGTTCAGTCCATTGCAAAGCTGTACCTTTAAATCACACTATGTTACTCATATTTTTCTAAGCCCTTGGCAAAGCTTACCTTTCCCACTTTACTTGATGGCTCTACCTGCTCCAAAGAAATCTCATTCAATCTACTCCTGGAAATGAATCTCATTCGGTCAGACAGCCAGGACTGCCCTGCTAGCTGGAACTGGGACTGGATTAGCAGAGTTCCGATTTTTGAAATAAGGCAATGCTGTTTAAAGGGCTAACACTGTTGCAAATGAATATTAGGGGTTTTAAGCAGCAGTCGTCTATTAATGTGTGACTATATATGTGGTTAATCTTTTGAAATGTTCCTGTGAACAATGTGATCAATTTTAGCCTGTACATCCAAGAACTGTGCCTGGACTTGTGAGTAAACAGTATTAAAGTTATCCAGATAATTATAAAAATGAATGAATTCATGAGCTTACAATATTGCCTTTCCCCACGATGAATAGGTCATCGATATAGTGCCAAAACCTTAAACAATCATTTTTAAATAAATCAGATTTGTAAATATATTTTTCCTCAAGGTACCCAATAAATAGGCTAGCATATAACGGATTTGTGAGGCTACTCATCTCAGTACCATCCTTTTGTAGAAAAAAAGTAATTTTCAAACTTATAAATTAATAATTGTTGTGGAGAATAAAATGCATAAATCAATGAGGAAATTCATAGGTGGCCCACCATTATATTTAGACAATACAGTAGTTCAATGGCTAAGAGGCCTTTAGTATGGTCAATGTTCGTATAGAGAGAGGAAATGTCTGCGGTGATAACAGTCCAATTACTATTCTAATAGTGTGTAGTTTATATAGAAGTCCCCAGTGTCCATAATATTCAATGGTAATTCAGAAACTATAGGTTTTAAATGGTAATCAAGGAACTGAGATAGTGGTTGGGTGACTGAGCCAATAGCTGAAACAATGGGTCTGAAAGGAGGGTTCCGAAGGTCCTTATGTACTTTTGGAAGTCCATATAAGACAGGTTTTCATGGATGGTCATCTATAATGAAGTTAAAGACAATTTCATCAATCCAATTAGAGGCTAACGCCCCTTCCATAAGGAATTAAAATTGTGACATCATTTTAAATATTACTGTTACTGTAGAAGGAATAATCCATCACTACTATAGAACCGCCTTTATCGGTGGGTTTGAAGGATCCTGTTGGAGGGATTTAAGTGCCAGTTTTTCTGAATATAAACGGTTAGCATGGGGTTGTTTGCAATTAGATCTCATTGAGTCAATAAAATGGTAAATACCAAATAAAACAATTTTTTTGCAGCATTTAAAAGGGATAACTGATGGGCTAGGATGATGTTTAAAATGTTCCTTTAATTTCAGTGCTCTCCCAGGTTTAAACAAATCTACTTTGAAACCAATTTTATCTTCATGGATACCACACCACAGACCACATGGCCAATGAGAATAGAAAAGAACACGTCTTCTGATCATCACTTCCGGCTCTAAGACTATAACAGAGGACTCATACAGAGTCCGATCCAGCTTAAGACCAAAACACTAAGATAGTGGAAACAAGATCATAATATGCTCAGCTACATGTAAAACTCTTCCTTTTTTAGATGGAAGCGAAGGATCAGGCACAGAAGGAGACACAAAATGCCCCAATCTGAACAAACATAAGAGAAACTTATCTTTAACCTTTCATCACGCACATTAAAGGTGAATGAATCTTCATTACTTAATAGTACATTCTAAACTACACAGTATTTTGCTATTTTTTTCCCCAAACCATTTTGAGTGCTAGTTTGCTAGCCATTTTATCAGTCTGTTTGAAAACTATTTTGCTAGTGCCATTTTCCCAACCATTTTATCAGCCTTGTTGCTGTGTGACTATCTCTCCTTAAATTAGACAAATTATAGATAATTATGTTCTGAATGCAAGGGTATATAGTGGGATCAGCCACCACATTAAAGAAAGTTTGACATCAAATTGCTTTTTGCTAATAGCTACACTTTTTTATATTATAGACTTTTCTACCTCCCTGGGAAATTGGCTTTAAAACCAGAAAAAAAAAACACTGGGGACATATTTGCCATTCAAAGTATGCCTGTATGTGTATTCAAATATGAAATGTGTCTGTCTAAAGGGTTTTTGTCTGCCATGCCATATGCATTGGTGCACACAGAAACTTGGCCACTAACTAGCTCAAATCTGCCACATGCACAAGTGCAATTAAGTGAAAAAGATGAAGCATCGAAATCTTGATCAACCCCACAGTAAAATTATAACAGTCCTCTCAATATTGTTCTCCCCCATGTCTTCAATAAAACAGTACCCCACTTCCATCAGTGCACACTGAAACACTGACACCAAACAAACTCAAAAGGAGACAATTTTGCAGCAGCACTCTAAGGTCATTCTTCGGACTCAAACAATCTATTTTACTCACTCTATTGATTTATGAAATATCATAGTGTCAAATATCTTTGAATATTTGTATATATAAAAATATTGGGTAGATACAGTATATATAAAAATATTGGGTAGATACAGTATATATAAAAATATTGGGTAGATACAGTATATATAAAAATATTGGGTAGATACATCATTCTTCACTTTAAAAAAAAAACAAAAAAAACAACAACAAAAAATGCCACTAAACATTTTAGTATTGGCTTAGGAGAATGTCAGGTGCCAAATTTTTCTCACTGAGATTTTGGTGGGTTAAATATGCTTATGAAATGCCACAACCCACCCCAATGCTCACATGCTGGTACTGAGAGACGCAACAAGTTTTTGCATACTTTACAGATCCTAAAAATTCAATTTGGCTTCTTTTTGGTACCTCTGCAAAATTTTCTAATATAGGCTTAGTTTCCCTTTAAATTTGTGGAATATTTATCTGTGTTTGCTTTGCTGATACCACCGGGGACATTGGGCAGCTTGGAGAAGAGCAATTTTTGTGCTAATAATAGCTTTATTGAAAAGGTACAAAAGGGGTGTGTATCACTTTTTTTTATCACACAATTTTTTTATGTGTGTATTTTACTTTTTTTTTTTTATCATTCCCAAAGATAATCATCAGATCATCTTAGGGAATGATAACGAACTGGCAATATGGGCATAGATGCCCATTTTCCAAGTTGAAATCTGATCGGAAAAATCACTTTCCGGAAATCATTTTCCAGGAAGTGATTTTTCATTAATTGGCAAAGATCAATAAGCTCAGTAGCAAAGAAAAAAATCCTATTTGTGAATGAAACTCTGAGCTTCATTCACAAACAGTATATAGCAAGTTGTCACACACTGAATGGACCAGCAGGGACCACTAGTGGCACTCCAGGGGAAGACCCCGGTGAAGGAGGAAATCTTGTGATATGACCGGTGACTCCCTGTTCGCATAGACGTGAACTTCCTCATGAGACCATCTGCTCCTGTATGGTCACAGCATTATTATAGCAAGATAAATATGGAAACCCCCAACAAAGTCCCCAAACAGTATTGAGAAAGTAAAAAAGATAGCACTACCTATATATTAAAGGTAATTTCAGATAACTTACCCTTTGATACATGTGAGTATCGTTAGGGTAGTGCCCTTGTTCACGCCTACCACAAGATATGGCACAGTATCATCACCATGACCATTTTATACCGTTTTGACCAGATATATGACACTGGTATTAACTTTAGTGCACACCAAACTCCCACTTCCCATTACTACATATAATTGTTACATACAACGGCTGGTACATCAGGCCCTGTACACCAAAACAGTCAATTTACACATATTCCTTCTCCAAGAGTCTTACATGAATCCCGTATATACCTGCAAACATGGCAAACCGCTTTCCTCCTTACCTAAGGAGCGCTCCTACCAACAAATATACAGAGGAAACACCTTACCAGTATACCATATTGTGGCTGGGCCTAGATTGACAAAAATTACCACTTGCGGGTCTCCCCGCTAGATTCCGTTTGGTTCCGCGCCATGATGTCCAGCCGAACACCAATGCCGATGTTTGTTTCGTCACGTGACTCGTGACTTTATCAGGGCGTGTCCTTAGCATACTCCTCCCTTCTTATAGCTGCTGTCCTTCCAAACGGACTGATCCCAAAGCCAATTGAATGGAGCAAAAGGTTACCATAATACAAGTGAAGCTAAAAACTATAACCTATTATATACAGTTAAAACTAAACAAATTGTTTGTTTGTGCACCATGGACAGTACTTTGCTTTTCTCTCAGTGGATATGCCATTGGTATACAATGAAGGTGTGTTACAGTATCTCCTGATCCCCCCATCGGTTTTAGACAAAACTGTGGCACTTTGGTCCTTTTAAATGCAGAGCATATATATACCTTCTGTGGCACTGAAAGGGTTATAGGGGAGGTTAGTGTGATACGTGTTAAAGGGAAAGTTGATGTGATCATATTACCTTCCACTTTAAAGCATATCGTATCAACTTCCCCTTTAACATGTATCATATCAACTTCCCATTTAACTTTAAAGTGTATCATATCAACGTCCCCTTTAACTTTAAAGCATATATCAATGTCCCCTTTAACTTTAAAGTGTATCATACCAACTTCCCCTTTAACGTATATTGTATCACCTTCCCCTTCAACTTTAAAGTATCATATCAACTTCCCCTTTAACAATGGGATACAACTCACATCTTCTCACGTTATTTTTTTTTTAGGGTGAACACTCAAACATAATTTGCCCCAAAATTTGGACATTTTGCTATATACCCTTAAAGGGAATGTCCAGCCAAAAAATTACTCTTCTTTAAAATGTTTTATTAGCCCCCCAAACCCCACTTTCACAGAGTTGTCTCATTTCAAAGATGCCCCAGAGCTTACTTACCTGACCTGGTCCCTTGCTGCTTCTGCTGCGCGGCTGCTGCTGACAGCCGCTCCACTTCCTGGTTGCTGACAGCCGCGACCAGAAAGAGAATGGTCTGTCAGTGCAGAAGTCCCCTGCTCCTGTTTTTGCTTGCGACGAGCTCAAAACAGGAGCAGGGTGTGTGGAATAGCCGTTGAGGGACCGGGTCAGGTAAGTAAGCTCTGGGGCATCTTTGAAATGTGACAACTATGCGAAAGTGGGGTTTGGGGGGCTGTTACACATTTTAAAGAGTAATTTTTTTGGCTGGACTTGCCCTTTAATACAGACTATGTTGCACAACAATAACCTCTACATTTAAGTACTGCAATTGACCAAAATGAATTATTGACACGTGATGCCCTTCAGAAAACACAATTCAGATGCCACGCTCAGATCAAATTTATGCTAGCAAAAATTTAATAAATGACAGATGGAAAAGTAAAACACTTTCAGGGAGATTTAATAAAAGTTCTTATCATTTAAAATGGTGCTAATTTTGCCCCAACCAATCAGATGTTAGCTTTCAAATGTTAAATAAGATCTGATTGATTGGGGCAAAATTAGCACCATATTTAACAATAAGAACCTTTATTGAATCTCCCTGCTTATTTAAAGTGTGGAAGGAAGTTCACAGGAACATTGATCAAAAGGGTATCTCCATTGCTAAAAAATTATTATTGAAGAACGGGAGGTAAAGGAGCTGTGCCTTACCTCCCCTTACCTCCCCTTCTTCAATAAAACCTACGAAGGTAAGGTAGTATAGCAAGCTGATCGCTTGCTCCTCTGCCGCTTAGTCTGACAGGTCCCTTAAGGATTCCCCTGTAGTGTCTGTCCAAAGCTTCAAAAAGTGAAGAGTAGGTGTCTGTTTGTCATCCAGTCCCTGTTGCTTCCTTAACCTCAGTAAGGACAGTGACATGTGCAGGGGAACCCAGACACCCCACCCACCCCCTCTCTCTCCCACTGTCCAGATCCATCCATGCTTGTCCTTGCACCTAGTGTGAAATCCTTTTCATATATGGTAGATACCCCTCGCCCACTCATAACCACCAAGTTATTTCTTTAAAAAAACAATCGGAACTGTACTTACAGTCCTTCATTCGTGCGCCACTCTCCATTGATGGCAGCCGCATCTGTGATTGGTTGTATCTCAGCCAATCATAGACGCAGCTGACGGTCCGGCCTCCTGCTTGCAAGTTCTAGATCAGTGAAAAGCGAAGGGCTGTAAGGACAGTTGTAAACGTTTTTTTTAAAGAAATAACATGGCGGTTGGGGTGAGCAGGGGGTATCTACCATATATTAAAAAATTATTTTTAGGGTGGACATGCCATTTAAGTGTAAAATTCAGCTAATAGGGCAGTCAATACTATCTGACCAAATGGGCTTCACCTCCAGCAAGTCTCACAGGAGTGGTGAATTGAACGAGATTAAAGATGAGCAGGAAGAGCTAGCAAGTAAAGTGGGGATCGTAAGGTAAAATAAGTGTAACATAGTGATTTAAAGGTACAGCTTTGCAATGGACTGAACTGAACTTTCCAATTAAATCTCAGGTAAAAAGGAAAATGGAAAGAAAGAAAAGGGCATTTAAAATATTTACAGGGAGATCCTGTGTAGCTTAATTCTATCTAAAACCAAAGTTAACCCGAAGAAATTTTGGGTTAACAAGGGTTTTAGATGGCTTTTGGAGCACAGCACCATTCCTAATGTTTTTGGAAATAGCGATCCAAAACCCGGCTCGTTAAGTTTTGCTCTACTTCGGAGCGTGAAACGTAACAGGACGGGCTGTGGAGCTTTAAAGTCTCGTTACTTACCTTACGTAATCTCATTTACGACAGTTATTGTATCGCAGGATCGGGCTAAGGTAAGTAACGCGAGCTGCCTTATTGAATCTCCCCCATAAATCAAAGGGAACAGAACAATCCTTTAGAAATAAGAAAAGCTGTAATAACAACTGTAAGAAAGCAGTTATGCTGGTTGAAAAAAAAAACGAAGTGTGGATAGCTGAACAAAGCAAGACCAACCCCAAAATCTAAAGTAAAAAAATAAAAATAAAAATATGCGGACAGAGAATGTGGGGCCATTAAATAAAGACGGTTATAGAGAATGTTGAGGTTATAGAGAATGTTGAGAGCAAATTTGCCAAACTAGTTTTTTTATCTGTATATGCTATAGAGAAACCTAGGGGTATTTTAATAAAGGAGTGCTATTTTCACCATTTTGCTAGACAGCAATATTGTTATGTAATCTACCACCTTAGTATTTTTATATGGGGCCAACTGTAACATAATAATGTTATAATCGGCATGCTACTAAGTAGTAGGGCGCCGGTTTTAACATTAAGGAAGTGTTACTCACCTCTGCACCCCATGGTTTGCTCGTTCCTCCTCTCACCCCGGCACTGTGATTCAGCTCACCACTTTCGCACGATCACTTTCTCTTCCACAAGCAGGAGATATCGCGCTACCAGCAAATGCATTGTAACTACGGAAGGGAAGTGGGTTTTAAATTTTACTTATATTGCCTTTGCTGGTAGCGCGGTTTCTCCTGCATGCAGAAGAGGAGGTAATTGTGCGAGAGATATGTGCAGAATTACAGTGCCAGGAGGGTTTGGAGAAACGAGCGAACCATGGGGGAAGGTAGGGTAGGGACATTAAAATTATTGGAGAGAAGGGATAAATTATAAAAGATAATGCACCTCCTACTGTAAATTATATGTATATGAGATGTCATCTCGGAGTTTCGTGGCCGTTATTAAATTTTTTATGGTTACGGTAACATCTAATATCCTTATAATTTACAGTAGGGGGTGCATTATCTTTTATAATTTATCCCTTGTCTATATTGTTTATGCTAACTCTCCAGTAGACCACCCTAGCATCTGTTTGGTCTAGTCTAGTACTTACTGCCCCATATTGACTAAGCATATCTGCTCACCTATTTATATATCAGCCACACAATACCTGCTTATGCTGTTTTTGCACATGCTCCTTTGGATATCAGTTCTGGACTTTGAACTTTATGTTATATCTGATTGATACTATTCCAACTGGGACTATTGTACCCTATGGGTATTTCTTTCTTATAGCGTTATATATTATACATACAGCAAAGGGTTACTTCTTTTGTGACTGGGGATTCCACTGCGTGAATTTTTTCCATCGTTTCCACCACTCTGTATTTTCTTCAAAGTATCCTATTTTTGCCACTTTATATGCAGTGGGAGTGCTTTAAGGGCTATGGACCCCAAGTTTAACCTGGTTCCTTTTTTACTCTTCCCCATTTCTCATTTTATATAGAATATAGTTCCCAGGATCTTGCACTCACACATTTTACTGCTTGTGGCAGTTAAATTATTTTCTCTTGATTTGGGGGTTTTAGCAGTTTAAACCCTCATGTAAATGTTGAAATATCACCCCCATTTGACTTAGTTGTGAAATAGTAAAAAGCGGAAACTCGAAAAGCAGAAAAGCATGTTAAAGTAAATGATCGAAGAAAGTCTAATGCATTTTTGCCACTTCAGCCTAGGCTTTTTAAAGGCTTAACTGAAAGCAAAACAATTATTTTTTTTGTTTTATAAATATGATCAGTTTGCCACCGGCAATGTGCAGCGAAAAGAAATATGGCGATATGCGGTAATTAGAGATGTCCAAAACTTTAAGGAAAGTACACTCCAGCACACCTTCTTTGGCACGGCCTTCAGTTAATAGGTGCAATCCTCCCAGCCCTCCACCTTAAGGGCCACAGCAATATGGCAAATGCAAAAAAGTTGGAGGAGCACACTATTTCATTTCCAGTGTTTATTCAGCAAAAAGACATACAACGTTTCGGGGGATGTAAATTCCCCTTCCTCAGGTATATATATAATTAGAGATTATTTCCACTGGTGAAACCGGTGGAAATAATGGCACCAGAAACATGACAAACTTTTATAAATATACCCCCCTATTCTTAAAGGACAACTATGGCCCCGACCTTCCGATCCTCTCCTAGGGCATATTCATAAAGGCACGGTATAGTTTTTTTTAACGCAACTGCACCTTAAACAATCGGTTTAACAATCGTTAAACTGTTTGTTAATTTCTGGTCGATTTAGGGATCGTAAATTACCAATAGCGATCGTACAATAACTCAATCCTGAACAATTGCCCAGTCGTGGGGGAAAGAAGTGTTTAAAGAAGTTTTGGTGATAGGTGTATGTTCCCCAGACCATTTCCCAGGTGCCAGAGCCATTTACAGAAAGTTACCATTGCTATTTTAACTGTAATTTATCGAAACTTTTTGAAGTATTTCCTCCCATTGACTTTAAGGGTTTCGTATATGAACTTTTATAAAAGTTTGGAAACAACTCAAACTGAACTGAAGTTAGGCCATCTCTACTGTACAATATAAGTCATACAAAGAGGACAAAAATATAAATACTTAAATAGTTCAGTAAATGTTCAGTAGAAGTGCAGTAGTGAGACTTATTCTATGCAAATTAAAACAATGATATACTCTTCTGGTTACCAGATAGATAGGATGAAACGGCAGATGTAAACCTGCTGATTGAGGTTTCTTGACCAAGCTTCCAGGGATTAGCATTCCAGCGCATGGGAGCTGCAAGAGAGAATGTTATTTTTTAGAAAGCAGATGAAGAGATTTAGCTATTTTAAATGTAAATTTAATTATAAAGTAAATCTGAAACAAGCCAGTTTTCTTTTGGGTGCATTGTATAGCTTTCTCTATATGTCAATACTGATAGAAAAGCCAAAGTACATTGAACTAAAGCAACTTACTCACACTCTTACTCTTACTCTTACTCTTACTCACTCTTTCTTACTCACATTTCTTACCAATGTTTTGCAGCATTTTTGTGGTCAAAAGTTTTCTTATAATCAAAGGCCTTTTGTGCGTTATTATTTTTAAATATTGAGTGTAATGTTATTCAACAATAAAAAAAAATAGTAATGATTAGGCATGGACCAAGTTTAACTGCAAGGCTGGGTTTTTGGCAAACTTGGCTTGTTCACTATTCTCCTTGTGAACCCTGTAAACCATGTGAACCTTGCTACACTGGCTGGGACTCTGCACCTTAAATTTAAAAAGACCTGGTACTTTGCACACTTTTATTGCTGCATAAGAATAAGGTAACAACACAAAAGGTGTGGGCTTATAAATGATGGGGTTGTAATTCCCTGAAGATTTTCGAGTCATCTGATTGGTTTAGATGGTATCACGTGATCTTCAGTTTAATCAGGAGTGTTGCCCCCTAAACAACCAATTGAATGAGCTTCAGGGACATCCCCCATGTCATTGCAAGTCAAAGCATTGTCAGTGGAATTAGCTGTTCACATGGTACTAACAGCAAGCTAGGCACCTTTTTAAAATTATATCTTCAAGCTTGGTTGCCATGAGTTTGGTTTGCCCTTAGATTAACTAAAAGTATTTGAACGTATTGATTCATATTAAGAGAAAACTTTAGTTCCATTTCTGCTTTCACAAAATTGATTTAAGACTTTCTCTTGAAGTAAACTCAACATAAATCCATTTCTGATTTTGCTCCTTTTCTACTATTCATGATCTTCTGTATGATGACAGGAATTGATTTCATTGAAGCACACCCCTCAATCGCATAATGATTTAGTTTCATAGAAATAACACAAAGTAATACATATAGAGGATCAGAATCTATTGGAAATTAACTTCATTAAAGCAGTTTTTTGAATATTCTTGTTCTTTAACCCTTACAGGGAGATGTAATAAAAGTTCTTATCATTAAAAATGGTGTTAATTTTGCCCCAATCAATCAGATATTTATCATTAGAAAGCTAATTGAAACATGTCATGTCTGCAGGTCAGATGACTGGCTTTATACCATTAGGCTGTATTTCATGTTAATATGCCAGTGGTTCTGGACACATGCAATAGCCACAGTACATAAAGGAAAACTTTGCATGTTTCTGACCATTTCTCAGGGACACCTGGGGGTAAGAAATTATAGCACATTTCTGAAAATTACCTTCTGTTTAAGAAAACTCTATTTTATTTACGATGTATGGAGGGCTTTTTGCTCCTTTAGGCCCACCCCACCTCAAGCTATATAGCTCCCTGGTATCTTGATGAACTATGTAACTGTTCAGCCTTAGATATGTTATTATGCAAAACCTATTCTTATTTTTTTAATTAGTGACTCTATTGTAATATATAATAAATATATAATAAAATATATTTACTTCAATGTGCCTATGCTTATGCACAGGAGATGCAAAAATGTGTCGTAAGTATATAAATCTTACAAATAACTGTAGAAGCTTGTAAAATACTTTAGAAGCCTTTAACAAACTAAGGGCACTATTTATAAATATGTGGTACTGTGAACAGAAAAAAACACAATACCAGCTTTGTAAATATGTCCCTTAACACTTGTTATAGCACTGCAGAATTTTGAATGCTACAGCATACTGTAATTGCAGAGACGTTACTCTATGTTCCCTCTTCTCAGTAGAAGTCATTCACTTGCGTGCTCTGCATACAGATGGATTTGCCCTGTAAAATGACTTTTACAGGAGCGGAAGAAGCGTACTTCATCTTTTTTTTCCCCTATTCCATGTCCCATGATATTATTTAAAATGTAAATTTGACTTAGGAAATAACTAAGTTTTCATGGCTATTTACTTATCCTTTTCTACTTTCTCAGAGCAGTGTGTTGATCAAATAAATTAATGTAACTTATATTTAAAATACACCTATTTGTTTGGACAGTATATTTGTTAGATTACATTTATTTTTGTACCAATCACTGTGGGCAAACTTGCTAATACTAGTCACTGTGGGCAAACTTACTTATATTTGTCACTGTGGTCAAACTTGGTTATACCAGTCACTGTGGGCAAACTTGTTTATTCCAGTCAATGTGGGCAAACCTGATTATACCAGTCACTGTGGGCAAACTTGAAACCAGTCATTTTGGGCAAACTCACTGTGGGCAAACTTTATACCATTACATATCTGTTGTATTCAATTAGATCAACTGGACTTGAAATGTAGTTCTTGAAGACGTTTCGCTAGTCATCCAACTGGCTTTCTCAATTCAGAATGACTGTACAAGAATCTGTGGCAATTATGTACCCTGGAAAATCCCAATTAGCATATCACAGCCAGGTGTTAAGGGTGTGATTGGATAGTGGCTAAGAGGTGTTATAGGAACGCCCAGAGTAAGGTGTTAAAACAGCATTGTACATGGCAGACAGTTGGTGTCGAACCCCCCCACCTCTATTTAGGCTTGGTTTCTTTATTTTCACATAAATGGCCTCCTTAACACCTCTCTTGAACCAGTCACGTTCCTTTGCCAGTATATTAACATTACAATCTTCAAAGGTATGTCCTTTATCCTTAAGATGCAGATACACGGCTGAGTCCTGACCCGAGGAATTGGCTCTTCTGTGCTGGGCCATACGTTGATGCAGTTGCTGTTTGGTCTCCCCCACATACAAATCAGAGCATTCTTCACTGCACTGCACTGCATATATGATGTCGCTTTTCTTGTGTTTAGGTATTGGGTCTTTCGAATGTACCAATTGCTGCCTCAGTGTGTTGTTCGGTTTAAAGCAGACAGGGATACGATGTTTTTTGAAAATTCTTCTTAATTTCTCGGAGACCCCTGCTACATATGGGATGACCATGTTCTTCCTCCTGTCTTGCTTTTCCCCTTCACTGTTGGTATTCGTGTTCTTTTCTTTCCTTCTACTTCTTTTGACAAAGGCCCAGTCTGGATATCCACAAGTTTTAAGGGCTCCTCTGAGATGTTTAATTTCTTTAGCCTTCGCCTCTGTGCTAGTGGGGATGTTCTCGGCTCTGTGTTGCAGGGTTCTGATGACCCCCAGCTTGTGATCTAAAGGGTGGTGGGAGTCAAACATCAAATACTGATCTGTGTGTGTTGGTTTTCTGTAAACCTCTACTTCCAGTTTACCATTTTCCTTAACTTCTACCAAGCAGTCCAAGAAAGCCAGTTTGTTGTTTTGTACCTCTTCCCTTGTGAATTTAATGTTTTGGTCCACCGCATTAATGTGTTCTGTGAAAGCTTGTACTTCCTTCTGGTGGATTTTAACCCAGGTGTCATCAACATATCTGAACCAGTGGCTGGGTGCTATGCCCTTAAAGGTATTAAGCGCCTGTTTTTCTACCTCCTCCATGTAAAGGTTGGCCACAATGGGTGAAACTGGAGATCCCATAGCACATCCATGTTTTTGCTTATAGAACTTATCCCTGTATTTCAAATAGGTGGTATTCAGGCACAAGTCCAACAAGGAACACACCTGTTCTGGGTTGAGATCAGTTCTGCTGGTAAGAGTGCTGTCTTGGCCCAGCCGTTTTCTCACCATGTCAACAGCCTCCTTGGTGGGTATACAAGTGAAGAGAGATGTCACATCATAGGACACCATAGTTTCTTCTACACCGAGTACTATATCTTCAATCTTGTTGGTGAAATCCTGAGAGTTCTGGATGTGATGCTTAGAACTTCCCACCAAAGGTCCTAAGATGTTAGCTAGATATTTTGCCACCTTGTATGTTACAGAGCTGATGCTGCTGACTATAGGTCTTAGTGGGGCCCCTTCCTTATGTATCTTTGGGAGACCATATATGCATGGATGTGCCTCACCTGGGTAGAGGCGATGATACATTGCTCGGTCAATGGCTTTATCCTTTTGAAGCTGTTGTAGTAAGTCTATGACTCTTTTCTTGTAACGGCTGGTGGGATCCCTTGTTAAAGCCTCATATGTGTTGTTATCGGCCAGGAGCATGGTCACCTTACCATGGTAGTCTGAGGTGTTGAGTACCACTGTGCATCTTCCTTTATCTGCCGGTAGAATGGTGATACTGGAATCTTTCTTGAGGGATGTTAAGGCTCTTCTTTCCTGTGTAGTCAGGTTAGATGAAGGAGTTTTAGCACTGGCTAAGGCTGCAGATACCTTAAGGCGAAGTTGTTCTGCCTCACTCTGTGAAACCTTATTACTGTGGATAGAGGCTTCTGTGGCTGCTATAATATCCACCACAGGGATGGCTTTAGGGGTAATGGCAAAATTCAAGCCCTTACCAAGGACTTCCATTTCTGGCTGGGTCAGGGTCCTGTTAGACAAGTTTCTCACCCATTCCTCCTTGTTTGATGAAGTGACACCCTCCTTTTGTATCCAAGGTAGTTGTTCTCCTTTGGGGCTGTTCTGGGATGACAGAATAGAGAACTTGTTCTGTTGCCTTTGTTTGCCCTTACAGTGCTGAGAAAGCTGTGCTTGTTTGGTGAACTCCATCACTCTTTCCCAGATGGACACAGGTAGCTGTGAGGCCAGGTTCTGTTCTAGTTGACTAATGTTGTGCATTAAAGCATCGACTGTAAAATGTGTCTGTCGTACCCGTTCACTTAGGAGCTGTGTTTGAGCCTTTTGCAGTATCTGATGCCTTTAACCGTGGAATCCAGACGTATACTGCATGGTACTAGCCTTTGTTGTCTGCATCGGAGGTTAAATCGCAGGTGGTTTCTGTAGTCTGCCAATTTCCTTGCTGTCTTTTCATATTGCCGTACAAGTTTGAGGGTTTTCTCCCCAAAATGATTAGAAATATGCTTGTGAAGGTTCTCATTCATCCAGGTCATGGTATATCTGTTGTATTCAATAGATCAACTGGACTTGAAATGTAGTTCTTGAAGACGTTTCGCTAGTCATCCGACTGGCTTTCTCAATTCAGAATGACTGTAAAAGAATCTGTGGCAATTATGTATCTGGAAAATCCCAATTAGCATATCACAGCCAGGTGTTAAGGGTGTGATTGGATAGTGGCTAAGAGGTGTTATAGGAACGCCCAGAGTAAGGTGTGTTAAAACAGCATTGACATGGCAGACAGTTGGTGTCGAACCCCACCTCTATTTAGGCTTGGTTTCTTATTTTCACATAAATGGCCTCCTTAACACCTCTCTTGAACCAGTCAAGTTCCTTGCCAGTATATAACATTACAATCTTCAAAGGTATGTCCTTTATCCTTAAGATGCAGATACACGGCTGAGTCCTGACCAGGAATTGGCTCTTCTGTGCTGGGCCAAAATAAGAAACCAAGCCTAAAATAGAGGTGGGGGGGTTCGACACCAACTGTCTGCCATGTACAATGCTGTTTTAACACCTTACTCTGGGCGTTCCTATAACACCTCTAGCCACTATCCAATCACACCTTAACACCCGGCTGTGATATGCTAATTGGGATTTTCCAGGGTACATAATTGCCACAGATTCTTGTACAAGTCATTCTGAATTGAGAAAGCCAGTCGGGGATGACTAGCGAAACGTCTTCAAGAACTACATTTCAAGTCCAGGTTGATCTAAGGACTACACAGATATACCATGACCTGGATGAATGAGAACCTTCACAAGCATATTTATACCATTACATATGTATCTAGGGAGGCACACTCCAAACAAGCTTCAAGTAATAATTTATTCAAGTGCTGAAAGCAACCACACACAATGTTTCAGGAGGTCAAATGCCCCCTTCCTCAGATGTGACACCTGAGGAAGGGGGCATTCAACCTCCCAAAACTTTGTGTATGGTTGCTTTCAGCACTTGAATAAATTATTACTTGAAGCTTGTTTGGAGTCTGCCCCCCTATATACATATGTACTGATACTCACCTGTTGTGGTACAGCAACAGGGGGTGCACCTCATACCTTACTTGTCTAGGACTCCTTATTTCATTGAATTTGCAAACTTTATACCAGTCTTTGTGGGCAAACTTGATTTTACCCGTCACTGTGGGCAAACTTGCTTATGCCAGTCACTGTGGTTAAACTTGCTTATACCGGTCACAGTGGGCAAACTTGATACCATTCACTGTGGGCAAACAGAGGTGCTAGCTTTAGATAGAGTATGTTTGGTTAAGCACTATGTTAGATTAGTTAGGTTAGTTAGGGCCCTGCTATCTGAAAGAGTCTACCTTGACCTGGCAGGCTTACAAATCTTTTGGCCAAAACATTTTATTCCACATAAAGTATGGTGTGTCTGGGGTGGGGATACTATTCTAGAGGGTGGGCGGGTCTTTTAATGTATTGTAAATAAATGGAGGATTGAGATGTACATACAACGATAATGAAACTATGGTCCTCCATTTTGTATGTGTCTTATGGCGGCTTCCATTAATCACTAGATCATCTGGACCGCCCCCTGGGTTTAGGATAGGAGCATGCTCACTGCTGTCTTTATTGCTGAGAAATTCTAATTAACATACCAGAAATTCACAATTAACATTATTATTACCAAGAAGACTCTTAGGTAAATAATGTTAGCTGACCCCTAGTACCCTAGTTAAATTCATAAACCAACCAGCAGCCACAGCTAATGGAGAAGTAAGACACAGCTTGTTTTACCTTTGTGAATGTGCTCTGTGTATTGGGGCATCGTTGTCTGGAGACTTTAGTTCCCCTTAAAAGCCTTTTTGAACACATCTTGATTATCCACAAAGCAAAAAACAGGTGTGCACACCGGTAAAACAAACCCAATCCAAAAATAATCAAAAAATCCTTTATTATAACATCTTTGAACACATTAGACCCGAAGTCACAAAGCGCGCCAGGCGATCCCTCGGATATTCCTATGGAACCCAAGCGACAGGCTCGGGCTGTTTGCACCCAAGCCATCTGGCTTGATCTGGAAACTGTTCGATAGTAGAGGGGAGAAGTTAGTTTTACAAAGGGTTTGGGGCTGTGGTCCAGGTCTGTATCTGGACCATTTGCGTTATGCTGTGAGTTGATGATAACCGGCATTTTTTCTATTAAGTGCATTTATTGTATCTGTTACTTACTTCCCCTTGTACTCCTCTATTGTGAATTTCATATACTGGTTCACAGAACGCCTGTTTAGCTTTATCTACTGATGATCCCTATACACATTTATTTTTTTGTTTTTTTGCATGTGTACCACTTCTGGATTACACACATACTGATTGTGCATCTACTCTTTATGCAACAGAATTATTCCTTTGGAATGTTTTTGAATAATTACATTTACATTTCCTTTTTCTTTTCACTGACATTTAAAAACAGACAGCCAGAAAGCTACAATGTTCTCAATAAACTTTGAATTATTTGTTACTCTTTAAATGCTGATAATGTTCCCAGTTATTGTGTGCAGCATTAAACTAGATTAAAGCTGTGGTTTTAAAGGATTATACCTATAATAAACAATGTTGTGGAAACCTGAAATATTTATGAACCTGTATAACAACAATGCTTTTTTAGTTTAAATTGTCTTTGAAGGTGCAATTACTTGTTTCCCCTTTTAAATTTTAACTATTAAACTACTTAATACAAGGAATTTTGCCATTTACTGTTTTATAATAACCCAGTGCGGCCTACTTTCCTACCTAGCTAACTTCATCTAATCAAAGTAGAATGGGGCACTCACATTAGTTTAATTGCTTCCAGAAATATAGAATACTTTATCATTCTAACACCTTACATAGGCAGAAAGCAAGAGTCTGTGATAACAATAAACTACAAACTAGTGAGAGTCTGTCATAATGAACTCCATGACATATCAAATGTAGATAAAGTGCCCTTCCGCCTATGGAGATAATTGTACGATATTGTCCAATCACAAAAATAAACCATTTCTCTTGGTCTAAATGTCAGGCAAGACTAACAATTTCATTAACAAATGCTATCAAATTTCAAAAGATCTTGGATGAGGCCCCTTAGGGCCATATTTATAAAGGGCCATATTTATATGGCCCTTAGTCTGTATTAGTGATGGCCAAACTTCTGAAAGTTTGGTCCGTTTTCGAACTTTCGAACTATATTGAAAGTTCGAAAGTTTGAAAGTTCGAAAACAGACCCATTAAAGTCAATGGGAGTCAAATAGTTTGAAAAGTTTGAATGAAACACAACTAAAATATCAATGGTAACTTAATGTAAATGGCTGTGGGACCTGGGAAATGGTCTGGGGAACATGTTCGAATATCCAGGACTTTCGAAAAATCGATTTTACTCTCATGCGCGCTACTTTCGAGCTCTCGCGTTCGAACATTCGATAATAAACCCATGAACAACTCGTGGATTAGAAAATTCGATATTTACTCGAGTATAAGTATAATAGGCATTTTACCCGTGGATTCGATATTTATTCGCGTATTGGTATAATAGACATTTTACTCGCATATTCGAACATTCGAACTGTTGAACATTCGATAATTATCAAAAGTCCGAAAAATATCGAAAATCCGGGTCCAGAATAGTCCGAGTCCGTTCGAACTCGAATAGTTCGGCTTGAACTCGGGTTCGAGTTCGAGTTGTAGTCCATCTCTAGTCTGTAGATCAAGAAGAAAGTTCCAAGATGAGATTAACATATACAATGTAGGGAAACACATAAGCCACCCTTTAATCAACATATGTGAAAAGTTGGTGTATATAATATATCAAAATAGCTCTTATATCCTGACAGCACTCACTTAGTATTACATGGCGGCTCGGGTGTATTAACCCCGAGTCGTGCGCTTTCAATAATCCATATCCTTATGGCAAAGCATTGTACATCCTTCTCCCTCTCCTGCCGAATTCGGATGGGTGAAGGTATGTACACAAAACCAAATTGGACTCACCCTCGTCGTCGGGTGGTCCAGGTGCCTCACAACCCTGGACCCTCCGAACACGGATCCGTGGTGGAATTTTGCCGAAATCAGCTTTCCGAACTTTTTCCGAATTATGATAGAAATGATTGGTTAATGTGTGATCATATGATTGCAAGAATTGAAATATTAACCAATCACAATTGGATTTGGTCTTTCAGCAAATCTATATAAAGAGGTGCAAACCCTGCAGAGCTCAGAATTCATTACAGCGATGGCAGAAGAAAGAAGTCGGTGGCAACACCGACAATGTTCATGTCGCCAGTGCCGGTGGTGTCACTGTCGGCTGTAGTGACATTGCCCAGTGTTGGTGACATCAGCACCGCTGATGTTGCTGGCTGGAAGAAAGAAGACACGCCCCCAAGGGCTCTTCTAAAAGCCAATGGGGTCCTGGTTTCGAGCTACAGGACCCCAACAAAGGACTTGTCACTTGAATGGCTGATTCAAGGTTTGGAGATTCTCGAATCAGCTGTTTGAGAAATACCGAAAACGACTGTGGAACCCGGAAATAGTGCGTGTGTGCACTACTTACGTTTTATTTGCTGTTCTTCCTGCAGGGACATGTTCCTCAGACCATTTCCCAGGTCCCAGAGCCATTTACAGTAAGTTACAACTGCCATTTAATGCCTTATTTTAGGCAGAAATTTATGAACTTTGCCCATTGACTTTAATCGCAAAATCCTTGGATTTTCGAATTTCCGGATTTTTCCGGAAATCCGCAAATCCTCGAGCGGAACAGATTTTCGAAAGTTCGTCCATCTCTAGTCTCTAATAGTCCCACATTACAATTACAATTATATAATTATAATTGGGAATACTGAGTGAAACTCTCAGAAACTCCGTAATTAATGAAAAAACTGTTATCTCCCATCTCTCCCCACACACATGTTAAAGCCATAAACAAAATTTAATGGTAACAAACATTATATAATACAGAGACTGACAGATAATATAATTAACAGGGCTGCATTATTGTAAATTGATTGCATTTATACTGTGCCCATTCTGACTATACTTGGTAATGGCTACGTGTGTTTTACCTGATTAACCTCTGGCTCTCCATACGTTTTTAAAATACAACTCTGCCCTCTGCTATTAGAGAGTGTATTTAGTGGAAATGGTGATAGATGTAATTCAACTACATTAAAGCATGTACAGTGCATTTGATCAGGATGAGGAAAACTCAATATCAAAACTTCACAATTAGCAACTAGAGATGTCCAAACTTCACAAAATCCGGTCCGCCTGAGTATCCGCGAATTTTTGGGACAATTCGAAATTTCGAAAATCCGCGAGCGGACCCATTAAAATTAAAAATACCCTTAAAATAACGAGATTTTTCGTATTTTCGAAAATTTTCGAAATTACGAGTTTCATGTATTTTCGGGAATTTTCGAAATTACGAGTTTTCATGTATTTTCGAAAATATGTATTTTCAAAAATACAAGTAATCCTCGTAATTTCAAATATTTTCGAAAATACGTATGTAAGGAATTAAGAGAAATCCTTGTATTTTCGAACATTTTCGAAAATACATGTTTTCCCGTATTTTCGAAATATGAAAAATCCGCGAATCGGAAGTTCGGAAGGCGGAAAATCCGGAAAAATCCGCCGTTCGCGAATGGGATAAATCCGTGGCGGATCCGGGTTCGGATCCGCGAACCGGCCATGCCTATTAGCAACTAAATACTGAAATAACTATATGAATTTTTTTCATATGAATAACTTTATGAATTTTTTAGACATTGAGCATCAAACACATTTGCTTTACTTTGGCCAAATAGCCTGCAAAATTGTGAGCAACCCAATTGCATATATAGTTGCACTACTGCTTCCACCATTCCCTGACAAGCACTCTCAACATAGGGAATGTTAGGGGTTTTATATTGAAAACATGCAGCAAGGTTGCAAGAATCAATGCCGTGTAAATACAACCAGGTTGGAATGAATGCAGCCCTGCTTCTTACATTAATTATGATTGTCCCCCAATTATTAGATTAAATAATAACTAAATATATATCCACTTACAATATAAGCTTATTATAAAATAAAAACTATGCTAACAAATGCAAAATCACAGTTTATTGCTGTGCTGTGCTGGGAAAGGATTTCTCTACTGCCCCAGTGCACCACATAGCCAGGAAAAACCAACTTGATACCTCATTATACAGAAAGTGAATGGTTGGATAATCCACTGGAATGGCGTAACTAAAGAGTTACTATGTTACATTACCGCCATTCCTGTTGTGGCAGGAATACATAAGTAAAAAGTAGTAACAAAAATCAAAGTTTATTGCAAGCACTTTATGCACATTTCCTTTAAGGTAACAGGTATAAAAGGGTATCTATACTGAAAAAATAATTAGCATTAGATATCCAATCTGAACCATCTTCTGCTATGTGAAATGGAGACATTGTTCATGCAAATCATGTGAATTGCATGATGGTAAATTCCCTCTTCCAGTGCTGCCTCATTGTGATTACTGAGCATGCTTGCCCTTATAGATAGTCAATTCAGATGAAAGGAGGTGTCGGTTAAGAAAGGGTGGGGAGATACTGAGCCTGAGCAAATCAATTACTGTTTTGAAGGAATGCAGCAACACACAAACCTCAGTTTGTGCTACTTACATGTATTAATTTGTAGATTGAGATGAGGCAAAGTCATTTTTTCACTATAGATGCCCTTTAAATATAGCAAGCCCTTCTCTGTTTCTTAGTCTATCTGTGTAAACAAAGTATACATAATCATACATAATCTGCATGGAAGTCTGTATTTAAATTATCATTTATAAACCACATAATTTAAAATGTTTAACAATAACCTGGAAACAATTTAATATAAAATTGCTACTCTGTTGGTTAAATATAGTGTGCCTATATAAGTCCATCTATGTATATGTAATGTTGAAATGCCATTACAACATGGTAAATGAGAAGATTTTAATAAACAAATCGATGTTAATGACAATTTTAGTCAGACTTTGGGGTGATGCTTAGAAAACCTTACTGAGTATTTTTAATTAAGTCAAGGCTCTTTAAGAACCATTTAACAACACCGTATGTAGTGTGGTCGTCATTATTTACTAAGCATTATTTTTAAGTACAGTTTAGATTTGAGATTTGTCTGTACTATTTTCTGTAGTTCAGATGAATGACCCTCAAGCCAAACAGCCCACTTTGAGCAACATGACTAAAACCAAAAACAGCTCACAACGAGTAACTTTTCAATTTTTTAAAATTACATATATATTGTATTTACAGCTACAAATTCTGTAAATCCCTTGAAATAGTAAAAACCTTGAAACATCAAAAGTTGTTATTAACTTATTATTCTATGTTTTTTTTACATGTTATGTCGAGTCCTTTTTTATCAGTTTAACTTCCCCTTCAGACCCCCCCTTCAGTTCCTAATCTATTATAGAATAGAAAGGGAATACGTTTTTTATTAGCTCTTTTTTCCTCTAGGTATTTACCAGCCTGTGGCAGCTCAGACATACACGTTTTTTAGTCTTTTTGACACTCAGAAACTGCATGCATTGATCCATATTCTCTTAAACTTGACATGGTTATAATGCTGTAGTCGTATTATATGTACTGTAAGTCAATAAACTGTAAAGTGAGTTCTTCAGCTAAAAGATTTCTGCCGGTGATGCAACCTTTAAATATGCCCCTTGATATCTATTATAGTAAGTGTTATTACTTCAATATTCTGCAAAGGCAAAAGGCATTTACAATATCACATTGAATGCAACTTTGTAAAAACTTAACTTTATTTCCAGTTCATTGTCATATGTATTCATTATTTCTGCTTTTAATGTGCTTGTAACATTTTCTAAAAATGCCAGAGTGTAATGCTTGAACATTCTTCAAGCATTGTAAAATAAAATGTATTGCCATACAGGTATACCAAAGATAAATTTTCAGTAATGCATTAATGGTAAAAGTCAAGTAGGCTGTTTGTAATTTAAATTAAATTAATTATGAATTTCCTGTTCCAGTTTATAAAGGTTGTTTATGATTTGTTAGTAGTAATCTGTTGGTAAGAGATTATAAAAGAGATATTATATAAAATACTGTCTCTACACCTTTATTCTTGTGAAGGTTCTTATTTATCCAGGTTGTGGTTTATCTGTGGTATTAAGTTAGATCAACTGGACTAGACTGGACTTTTTAAAGACGTTTCGCTAGTCATCCGACAGGCTTTCACAATTTAAAGTATTGGCAATAAATACTCTGGAATGTTTCTCAATCAGCATATACTGTACCTGTCAAGGACATCCAGAAAACAAGGTGGGGCTATGAGGTATTGTTAAAATGTCCTGGGTAAGCTTGTGAAGGTTCTCATTCATCCAGGTCATGGTATATCTGTTGTATTCAATTAGATCAACTGGACTTGAAGTTTAGTTCTTGTCATCCGACTGGCTTTCTCAATTCAGAATGACTTGTACAAGAATCTGTGGCAATTATGTACCCTGGAAAATTCCAATTAGCATATCACAGCCAGGTGTTAAGGGCGTGATTGGATAGTGGCTAAGAGGTGTTATAGGAACGCCCAGAGTAAGGTGTCAAAACAGCATTGTACATGGCAGACAGTTGGTGTCGAACCCCGCCCCCTCTATTTAGGCTTGGTTTCTTTATTTTCACATAAATGGCCTCCTTAACACCTCTCTTGAACCAGTCACGTTCCTTTGCCAATATGTTAACATTACAATTTTCAAAGGTATGTCCTTTATCCTTAAGATGCAGGTATATGGATGAGTGCTGACCCGAGGAATTGGCTCTTCTGTGCTGGGCCATATGTTGATGCAGTTGCTGTTTGGTCTCCCCCACATACAAATCAGAGCATTCTTCACTGCATTGCACTGCGTATCCGATGTCACTTTTCTTGTGTTTCGGTATTGGGTCTTTCGGATGTACCAATTGCTGCCTCAGTGTGTTGTTCGGTTTAAAGCAGACAGGTATACAGTGTTTTTTTTAAAATTCTTCTTAATTTCTCAGAGACCCCTGCTACATATGGGATGACCATGTTCTTTCTCCTGTCTTGTTTTTCCCCTTCACTGTTGGTATTCGTGTTCTTTACTTTTCTTTTACTTCTTTTGACAAAGGCCCAGTCTGGATATCCACAAGTTTTAAGGGCTCCTCTGAGATGTTTCATTTCTTTAGCCTTCGCCTCTGTGCTAGTGGGGATGTTCTCGGCTCTGTGTTGCAGGGTTCTGATGACCCCCAGCTTGTGATCTAAAGGGTGGTGGGAGTCAAACATCAAATACTGATCTGTGTGAGTTGGTTTTCTGTAAACCTCTACTTCCAGTTTACCATTTTCCTTAACTTCTACTTATATACAAACTCACAATTTCTTCGGGGAGCTTCTACCACAGGGGGTCCGCGTGTCTCCTGTGTGCTGCATCGTGCTGTAGACATCATCTAAAACCGGTCCAATCTCCGGGTATGAAACTTGAAAGGGAAAAATGAGATGACTGCACGAACCTGAATCAACAAACTCAAAGATAATAAAACGTAGCCTTTATTTCCAAAGTTAAAACTTGTACCTATAATCACAGATCACCAGGAGCAAGGGGGTGGAGTGGCCAGACATGATTTGCGGGACTTACAATTCCTCAGAGACCACAAAAGGAGTGTCTCTGCATCTTAAATAGAGGTCAGTATAGGTATAGTCCAATGTTGATAATGGAAAACAAAGAAGGGAGGGGGTACAATAAAGGGGAGAGCCACTCCAATAATAAAAAGTGCAACCTATAGTGCATCACAGCAATATAAACACAATAATGATAGAACATTGACATCACTAGTGTATACTTGTGGTTTTGCTGTGCTTATACACTAGGGATGTCAATATATATACAATAGGTTGCACTTTCTATTATTGGAGTGTCTCTCCCCTTTTATTGTATCCCCTCCCTCCTTTGTTTTCCTATACTCACCTCTATTTAAGACGCAGAGACACTCCTTTTGTGGTCTCTGAGGAAGCGAAAGTCCCGAGAAACACATCAGGCCACACACACCCTCCTTGCTCCTTGTGATCTGTGTCCGACTTTGGAAATAAAGGCTACGTTTTATTATCTTTGAGTTTGCTGATTCAGGTTTGTGTAGTCATCTTATTTTTCCCTTTCATAATTTAGGGTTATCAAAAACCTTTAGTATAGTATAGTATTTAGTATAGTATTTGAGGTTAAATAAAGACATATGTCCATCCAGTCCAACCCATCTAGCAATATCCTCATTTCCTGTCTGACAGTTGATCTAGAGGAAGGCAAAAAAAAAAAACTCAAAAAATTTATCAAGGGGGAAAAAATTCCTTCCTGACTCCAAGTGGCAATCGGAAATTTTCCTGGATCAACTCTACTTTATGTATCAATACCAGTAACTTGCAACATTCCTTGTTTGCAGAAACTCATCCAGCTTTTTTTTGAAACTGACCAATGAACCTGCCATAACAACATCCACTGGAAGACCGTTCCATAGCTTTACCGTTCTCACAGTGAAAAACCCTTTCCGAACTTGAAGCCTAAACCTTTTTTCTTCAAGTCTTAAGGGATGGCCATATGTCCTCTGACATGCTCTATTAGTGAACAATTCCCCAGATAGTTTATTGTATGACCCGGTAATGTATTTATACACAGTAATCATATCCCCACGCAAGTGCCTTTTCTCCAGCGTATATAATTGTAACTTTTCCAGTCTCTCTTCATATTCAAGCTCCCCCTATCCCCTTATTAATTTAGTTGCCCTTCTCTGAACCCTTTCCATTTCAAAGATGTCCTTTTTGTACACAGGATTCCAAAATTGAACTGCATATTCCAAATGAGATTCACCCAGAGCCGCAAATGCTCTGGGCAAATCTCCCGTATGGGATTTACCAGAGGCTGAGCGGCTCTAGGTGAATCTCACCCGCATGTAAGTATTTAACGTCAGCTAAAGCCGGTGTTAAATACTTACACGCTAAGACCTGTGCAGCCTCTGGTAAATCAATTTGTGCTGGCAAAGCGAGACTTAACGTTGCGCTAATCGATCGTAAATCCTGTGTGAATTCCCCTGTCTGTTTCTAATGTGAAAATTAAATTTAATACAGTCTATTCTCTGACCACTATCACAGAGACTGGACAAGGTGTCCAAATATATATTTATAAAAATAAAAGCCTAAAAGACATTTTTGAAGTAATGTTAACCAATGGAATAAGGGTTATCTTGATTTTAAGATTGCTTTGCAGCAGCTGAAAAACATACCTGCACAGCAACAAAGTAACTATTATCTTTTGAAAAGTTGTCTGAATTTTAGCTTAGCTGCAGAGGGGAGTTTTGCTATTGTACAGTGTAACTGGTGTCTTAGCAGTGAAACACCGTCTGAATCTTAACACCTTAATATGCAATCAGTGCTAAAGTGTTATTGGCCAGTAGTGTAAAGGGTTGGGGCTTTCATTGTAAACTGTTTAATCACAACCCAGTCAATGTTGTCAGGCTACCGATGTCCAAATAAATCTTTAAAACTTAATTTTTATTAATACAACTTTAAATTGTGTTTAATACGGACTTCAAACACAATCAAGCTGGAAAACAATAAACTCTGCCCTACGCATTTTGTTGAACCAACACCACTTCCTCAGGGGCTTCTGCAGAAATTTCAGGAACCCCAACACCTGAAGACAGCTCAATAAAATTACCCTAGTGTAATTTAGTAATTGTTTTATTATTTAAGTTATATATATTAAGTTATTTTTGGGTGAACATGTCCAACACTAAAAGTGATCTAGAATATTACTATCCATACCAAACCAAATGATTTTTACCCCTTTAAAAATGCTGTGGATTTCTTTAAATTCAAATTGTTTATTTCACAAACAAATATTATTTATTTCTTAATAATTAATTACATAGAAAACATTGATTTCCTAGTGGAATCTGCATCATACCATTTACGTATAGTCACTATTTTTTGATATAAGAACTGCTCTGTTGTTTTAGAGACTGATTTACTTCTGTAATCTTTGGCATTTTAACAAGGTAGTTAACATTTCCTAACTAGCTTTTGAAATAATTTAACGTCTGGTATCCCACTGTGATATCTTCCATCATGAAGGAAATTTTAATTGGCGTGTCTTCTATTTACGAGCCGTCATACCAATATATCAGAATTTTTTAATTCAAAATCACAGCAATAAAAATGTCACTGTGTGATTACATCTTTCCATTATTTATAACTTTTTCATTTCCCTTTTCTTCAAAGTACAAATTATTGTAATGCAAAAAAGCAGACAGACATTGGTGTTTTACAATTTAAACTGTCTATAAAAATCAAAAAATATATATTATTCTATATATTTTCTGCTTTAATACTGCACAATATCGTTATCTCTATCTCTGTCTGTCTGTAATCTCCAAGCAGATAATAAAATGTCAAGTGCCCCTGGATTGGGATATTATGAAAATGTGGAGCTGAATTTCAAGGTTTTATATATGTGTCAGTTAATACTGTATCTGTACAACATTGACCAAATACTGTAGGTACACTATTAATAAATTCATTGCACAGTGTTAAGATCAGGTTCCCTTGATTATCCCCCCCGGCATCTCTTCACTATGTGGTCTCTGTAAATGTACTTCTTAAAGGCTCAGGAATGCTGTTGGACATGAATTAAATGGTAACATACTTTTTAGTGTGAACAATCCAGTGGTCCATTAAATACCGCAGGATTCGCCGTGATTTCTAACAAGTCAGATCACACATACCCTCCAACATTACCCCTTCAGTAGGTACACTTATTTTAATTTCACCCTATTGACCCACATATTCACCACATATTGCGTCTACCAGCATTTAGGAATGCAAACCTGTACTTAAAAAGTATTTTTTTTTCTTTTCAGGCAATTTTAATACAGCTGTGGGACCAAGAGTAGTATTTACTCTGCAGTGAAAATGTGTAATTACTTTGCTTTCCTTTAACTCTTTCCAAACTGGTTTGCACACCTTAAAAGGGGGTTTTCCATTTGCTACAATTTCTCAAGTTAACCTGATCTTAGCACAGCTACCTACAATGCATTTCTTAATAATGTACCTAATTGAAAATGAATGTTGTACAAATATTAACTGGCATATACAGTACATATATAAAACCTTAAAAGCAGCTAAATGCAAATTATAGCAATAGAAACTAGTATATAGTCAGTTTAACATGGAAGGTCCAGTAATAAAATTTCATATAATTCCAACAAGAGATCACCCATGAAAACTTTACATTGAGATTTGCTAAGCCTAGGATTGAATTCTACATAAAAGATAAAAGCTCACAGCCTTTAATGTCATGTTAAAGTATAACTTAGATTGGATAATGGCCTTGCATTAGTTTAAAATTAATTCTAACATTGCCAATTACAGTGAAAAATAGCCCTTAGATTACAGTGAAAAATAGCCCTTAGTATGCAAAAATCTAGGTTGTTCGATTCATGGTTGACTTAGTTTTACTTCTCTTTTTAAGTGCATCCTGCAAATTAGCTGTGTTTAAATAATCCCAACTATGAAGTAAAATTTACATGAAAAAAATAATGTTGGAAACCTGCATTAAAACAAATTCTCTCCTTATTATCCTTTTACAATATTGCCAGGGTATTTATGGCTACTGTACATTGAATCCAAATCAGCCTGCAACATGCTAAAAGGGAAAGTTCAGTGGAAAATATCGTTATTTGTAAAAGTCTTACAGGGAGATTTAATAAAAGTTCTTATCATTAAAAAGGGTGCTGATTTTGCCCCAACCAATTAAATGTCAGCTTTTTAAATGTTAAATAAGATTTAATTGATTGAGGCAAAATTAGCACTAGCATTTTTAACGATAAGAGCATTTATTGAACCTCCTGTTGGATTATAATATGCATATCTAGTTATTTTACATATTCTATTCCATTTTGAGAAATCAGTTGAATTTATACCACTTTCTGTTGCTTGCTGTTGACATTAGTGAGCTGACATTTCAGGTTCTGTAACAATCTTTTTTCCCAGAATGCTCACTAACGTGGAATGTTCCTAACAGTTATTTCTAGTGATTGGCTGTTGGATGGGTCAAACATACTCAGATCTCTGAATTAACCCAGTTGCTGGGTCAAGGGTAAGACCATAATGGTCTCTATTAAGGATCCTGCAAACAGAAAGTCAGTATTTCAGAAGCATTTATTTATGCACAGACAAAATGCTGAATGGGCAGGTTATGGTCATTAGGATGGAAAAATACTGCTCTTTTTTCTTAAATGTATATGTATTTGCACTGAACTCCCCCTTTAATGTAAATACCAACCAACCTTTCAGAATGTAGTTTTTACACATGTTCATGTCTTAAAGGTAAAGGTGACAATTGGTGATGGACCTGAACCTGAACTCGAGTTCGGGACAAACTTAAACTATTCAAACCTTATTTGAACAATCCGAACTTCGAACTAGTTTGGGTTATCTGAACTCATGGGATTATTTTAGTTATTTTATTATTATAATTATCGAATTCTTGAAATGGTAACCCTCAAATGTAACATTCAAATTCGGTAACTGTCAAATGTATCCTATGATTTCAGTAGCCCTCGAATGTATCGTTCGGTAACCCTCGAATGTAGCGGTTGATTTCGGTAACCCTTGAATGAAGCCTTTCCATTAACCCTCAAATGTATCGTTTTGTAACACTCAAATGTAGTGGTCAATTTCTGTAACCCTCGAATGTAGCATTCGAAATCAGTAACCCTCAAATGTAATTTTCGATATCCTTCGAATGTAGCATTTGAATTCGGTAACCCTCGAATGTAATGTTCGATTTTCGATAACCCTCGAATGTATTGCTCGGTAACCCTCATATTGGCCATAACCCTTGAATGTAGCATGTGGAAACATGACAATTGCTCAATCATAGGGGAAAGAAGTTTTAAACTTGTTTTGGCAATATGTTTGTGTTCCCCAGACCATTTCACAGGTGCCAGAGCCATTTCCAGGAAGTTATCATTGATATTTTATTTGTATTTAATATGAACTTTTCAAACAATTCCTCTCATTGACTTTAATGGGTTTGTTTCTGAACTTCCGAACTACTACTGAAGTTCGGAAATTCGGAAAATGAACTTAACTTCAGGAAGTCCATCCATCTCTAGTGACAATTGTTTGCAATTTAGTCTAGTAGGGACACATTAAATAAATGTAATTAGCAGGGCTAAATGATTGCAATTTAACAACTTTAATTCTAATTAAGCCATGCTACATGGCTGTTTTTCCCCTTCTCGATGAAAGTACCCAGGCTGAGGGTCTTAAACTGAACAAAGCTGTCAAACTTCTTGCTTCGTGCTGCTGCCATGCACCACCCCTTATTCGGCCCAGCGCAGGACCACCAATAGGAAGACATTCTTCTTGCACAGACTGAACACAAAGTGGAGCAAGGTGGCAGCAAAAAGCAAAGTTAGATATGTTTGTTCAGATTGCTAAATACAGGGGTGATTGTCTTTTAATTGCTGTCTCCATGTATACAGATTTAAAGGAATAATACCAACAAGGAAGGCATTGTGCAAACTTGATGTTAGTTATATAGTTTTGAGAAGAACTATTTAGTCTTCAATTCATTTTCTGATTAAAATGTATGTGGTCAATAGCACGGGTGAACTAGTTCCTGGCTAGGCAAGATGTGTTATTTTTGGGTATCAAATATGTTCCATCATTGTGTGACAGCTTCCACATTTATTTTCTAGGCAACATTGTATTGTACAGTATGTTTTTATGTCTTTCCTTGTTATTGTACACCAATGCATCACAGTGGAAGCTCCCTTACTATCACCTTGCAACACTGTGTCTAGGGAATCGACTTTGTACAAACTCTGACTTTTTAGAACATTTTAGAACTACGAACTTTCAGGGTTTTCAAACTTGCAGACATATTTTCGAGAATTAAAGAAAATTCAAGGAGTTTACATTTTTTTATCAGTAACCCTTGAATATAGAGTTTGCTAACCCTCGATTTTGGCCTTAAAACTCAAAAGGGGCCTTCAGTAACCCTCGAATTTGGTGCTAACCCTCGACTTTAGCACTCCATAACCCTAGAATGGGGCGTTCGGTAACCCTCAAATTCGGTGATAACCCTTCAAATGTAACATTTATTTAGCCTGCCAATGGGTCCATGGAAGGTGTCAGTACATTTTGGAGTGTTTTTCAATACTAATACAGTAAGCACTCAGGGGGGTTGTTAAACTATTTTCCAGCATTTACTGTAATACGATCGGAGATTTCGCTTTTTAAGGTTTATTTTTTGTGCTTTTTTTTTTTTATTTTTTTTACCAATAAAGTCAAATGGGGGTCTAAGGGCCAAATTTATAAAGGGCATTGTTTTTGCTTTTTTCCCCACCAGCCTTTACCACAGTTTTTAAACTTTCAACTTTTCTTTTGATCAAAGTTATTAAACAGGCGAATTTTCATCAAAAGCAAAAATTATGTAGCAAAAATTAGCACTAATAATGCCTGGTAAATAGGTAATACTCAAAGTAGTATTAAATTGGTTAATACACACTGAACACCTATTTTGTTATTTAAAAATAGCCTAACACATTTGGTCCGGGGCCAGGTAGCACCCGGACCACCCATCGTAACCGGTGAGCCCATTCTGCCTGAATTTGAAACAAATTTACGATCGTAAAATTTTGCGATACCGCGGGTTTTTAAATATGCCCCTGTGTTCTGAAATCACCAGATAATATTTTTTTCCCTAACAATTTAATTAGGTTGTGGTTCAAATATATTCTGATATATAAGATAAAAATGGGAATATCCACTAGCAAATGCCAAATCAAATCAACCAGACCGATGTGTAATTATATAGATAAATATGCTACTTACACACACCTGGCTCACATAATAAATTGAAACCAGATATGGCTGCAGAGAGTTAATGTCATGCTTGTTAATGGATACTAAACTAAAAATGGACAAAGAACTCTTTTGCCTTGTGGGTAAAATCTTGAAAAGTCAAAAAAACTTGCCACATGGGTAGGTCAGTATGTAGAGTCTAAAACAATAAGGCACACACACACCTGCTAGTTACCTCTGGCGCTGCTCTGTTCAAACCCCATTCCAAAGGGCTTCTTGAGTTGGATTGCTTTACGTCTGAATAAACTATAGGTGTTCTTCCCTTTTGTCACCTGCTCATCTGTGTAGCGTTCTGGTTCCCCTTTTTGTTCTGTAGGTTATTATGCAGAACCATTCTAATTGGTGATATCTACATATAATGGCTTGATCCAGAGGAAGGCAAAAAAAACAGCTAAAAAAAGGGGGGAGGGGGATTCCTTCCTGAATCAAAACGGCAATCGGAAAATATCCCTGGATCAAACAGATCTACGGTACAGTATATGTATTAATACTAGTAATTCTCAATATTTTTTAGTTTTAGAAACTTATCTGGTCCACTTTTAAGGCTATTCAATGAACTTGCCATTACCACTTCTGCTGGAAGACAGTTCCACACTTTCACCGTTCTCACTGTAAAGAAACCTTTCCTAACCTGAAGATGAAACTTCTTTTCTTCCAACCTTAAATATAAAATTTGTAGAGGCAGTATACACATTTGTTTGATTGTACATCATGTTTTTAGATTACTCATAGATATTGGCTGCTATTAACAAATGTTCACTTTATGAGTAATGTTCAGTTTTTTCTTCTGGGCATGATCAAATGGGGCCTATGACATTTTAACATAAACATACATGAATGGAATAAGGCACAATATGTACTTATATTATAAATCTTATACGTGCATTTTTCTCACAAACATATAAGGCAATCCTTACACAATATACTTTACTTTAATTTATACTTAGGTATATCCTTACACAATATACTTTACACACAAAAAAATATGTATTTTTTTATACTAATCTGTTCTTACAGAGACACCCATATTTAGTGACATGGATAGTGCCAAAAGTCCACAACCCATATATAAAAAAATAATATGTATATATTCATTGCTTATTTGTGTAATTAATATACAGAAGATAATTATATTATCTTCTGTATAGTTAAAAGAAAGTGCTGTGTGCCAAAGCAGCGTTATATAAAAACATACATGTGTTATATATATCATACTTTCATTTGCTATTGTAGCAACCTATTTAATAATCAAGGTAAGACTTTGTATTTTGTTTATTTCTATAATGGCAATTACACACAAGAGCAGACAGACTTTAAGTGATTCATTCATTTTGAGTTGTCAAGGGGTTTAATAAGTGTCTTACTTCAGTAACACAAAAATGGTAAAATATAATAATATTTGATATTTCGGAGGTGACAGATTTGACATATTTAAAGGTCAACCTGAATGGTATGTCCTTTGTGCACAATCTTTATTTATAGTGGTTTGCAGAAGCTACATGAAATTATACAATGAAAGGTAAAACTTATGAGCTGATGTATCTGAATTCAGAGATGCATAAAAAAATTTATTCGGTAATATCAAAGCTAAATCACCAAATTTATACTGGAGAAGTATACAGGAATCAATACATAGCTGTAGAGAAGTCAAAAGGCAAACTCTTGGGGAAAATTTAATTGCCCTATATACTCGAATATAAGTTGATCCAAGTATAAGTTGAGGTATTTTTACCTAGAAAATTAGTAAAACACGATTGACTTGAGTATAAACCGAGGGTAGAAATTATGACCACTACTGCCTTTTAATTCTGTATTGTTTTGAAACTTTAGTTGCCCCTTAAATTAAAATCCATTATGGCTATTACTGTATGGCACAAAACACTTGTATGGTCATATAATCAAAAACACGTTTATTGTGTTCACATCCCAAATTCCCTACCACAAATAACCTATTCCCCCCACCTGGGTCTATAATGAAAAGGGCCTATGCTAGTAATAAATACACATAAGTATAAAACCCAGCAATAAACACCACCAAGAGGTTAGGCGTCCCTTTAATCTCATACAGTAACCCCCAATCCTTGGCACTCCAGATGTTTGAAAAAGCATGCTTTATTTGCTGCGAGTTGTAGTTTCAGAACATCTTCAGTGGCAAGAATTGGGCTTACTGTATGGGACTACTGCCCACCCACCCCCAGAGCGAAGGTACATGTAGGATCACTGCAGAGAAGACTATTGGATTAGTGCCACTCCACTGCTTTGGCGCCTGACATCACTACTCGGCTCCGGGATTAGGATTAATAAAAACAACTATTTTAGTTCTCCTATTCCTTTCGGGCAAAGGTATCTGCCTTCTCCCTCAAAAAGCTTTTTGTAAGCTTAAAGGAGAACTAAACTTCAGTTTTTCAGATCCTAATGTGAAAGTTTTTCTCCCCAGAACACCTACACGTTGAAAGATTCTTCTCTAGTTATTTGCATTTAGTAGATTTGAGTAATAGATTCTATAACAAAGGAGGCTTCCATCTTGTTGCCAGTACAACTCATAGCCCATGTTGGCTTCAAAGAGCCACGCCCCCTGACCCCAGCATTCACTGTCTCTATGTGCAGAGTTTCTAGCATCTCTTTCTAGTGAAAGATAAAGCCTCTAAATGTACCTGGAATCACAGCTGATTTGCTGGTGGCGCACCATGTAAATGCTGTGTGTTTAGAAGCAATCAGACCAAGAAGTCACAAGTTCAAATCCCCTAGCTTACTTATGAAACAATATAACATAGTCTACTGCCTTAGTTTAGTGCTTTTTTTGTTTGTTTGTTTCCATGTTTCTAGAAAAATATGAAGTTTCTACATATGTACAATCTTAATATATAGCAGCTCTGTTATTTATTTACCAACCAGTGTGAATTGCTGACAGTCTTCCAGTAGCAATACAAAACAGTGTACTGATTTTACTGACATTTACTTCTATTGATTGAGAGTTCACCTGTGGCGTGCTCTGCTAAAGTGCTGTGTTAGGAAACTATTGGGACACAGGTTCGATTCCCCATGTTCCCATTTTTTGTTTTTATTATGTGTCTAGCAAAAGATAAAGACTCTACATGTACTAGTCCATTACTTATTAGCCCTTGTGGCCAAGTGGTAGTAAGCTTTCTTTTTAGAAAGACACAGAATAGAAGGTTGCTGGTTCGATTCCCCATACTTACTTTTATTTTTTGCTGAAATGTTAAATGTTCTGTTTCTTTCATCCAGGCTAGCAAAGACATACACTGCAAAGATTACTTTTCTTTTTTGTATGTAAAGCATAGGAATTTATCATTGTTAGGGACAGGAGCATTTCTAATGTGTTTACACAAAAACTGCACTGGTATCTGTGTTCTGTGTCAGAGGGAGGGATCTCTGAGCTGTAACATGATTGGCTGTCAGCTTCCAGGAAGCAAGACTGCAGTTTCCTGTGAAGTGTCCGGCGGACACTTAGATGGGTGTTCCCAGATAAGGTGAATTATGGGAGCTGACCCTTAGTACAAACAGGTTATTTTCATAAATCACCCAGCATCCACAGCAAAGGGAGACATGAGACACAGCTTGTTGTTCGTTTGTGAATGTGCTCTCTCTATTGGGACAATGTTGTCTTGGGACTTTAGTTCTCCTTTAAGCATGTGCAGAGGAGGCAGGGAGTGAAACAACATGCACTCATCATTTTTTATGATCATAAAATATATAATATAAAAACAGAGGTACTCGAATAACTCAGAGTAGAGGTACCTCTGGTTAATGATAAATAAATATATAGGGGAGACAAAGATTAAAATATCATAAGGAATATATATATATATATGGTATATTATTGTTCTTGTTTTGTTTGTGGGTCTTATTACTAAGTACTAATAATATTAGTACTAATATTAAAGGAATATTCCTTATGATACTTTAATATTTGTTACCCCTATATATTTATTTATTGTGTGAACTGAGGTACTTAGTTTACAACAGTTTTATTCCAGGATTAGGAACCCCTGTCCTGGTTAGGGGTCTAAAAGTAGGGCCTATCCACATTTTTAATTACTTCTGGTTTATGTACTGTATGAAAAATAAAACTACAGTACATATAGAATTCCGCGCTCTCAAATCAACACATTAATCAACAATATATAAATAAAAGAGCATATCCATATGCAAATGAATAAATATGTATACATACAATAGATGAAATAATTCTACTTTATAGTGTCTATATATAAAATACAATAAAAACCTATTATACAGTACACATCTATCCTATACTCTCCGTGTCCTGCTAGAAAGATAAAATACCAAAAGGGATACATCCTAGCCTTATCTTAAGCCTGTACTCATCTGTATCATAAAATGTAACAAAAATGATATTTAAAAAAAGATTGTTACTTTGCTTTTTTTTTAGGGGGGGGTGTTGAAAGCTTTAATGGAACTATAACAAATCCGGTTTTATATTAGCATTTTTACTAACAGAGACAATTTCTACATAAAGATGTGAGTTCAACCTGAAACAAAAGCAGAGCATGCCAATTAATTCCCCCGGCTATTTCTTCATAAAGGTCAACAAGTATTCGTTTTGTTCATTGAAACAATGTTTTCCCATGGCTGTTACTGCATGTAAAATATTGTATTAAATGCCAGTAAATTTATTCTGCATTCATAGATAGGGTAGGATACTGTATGTAAATATTTAATTTTTATTAGCTATCTATGTAATGCCTAGATTTGTATTAGCCCTGTATCCGAGGGCTCTTATATCTCCAGCATTGTCATAGTAATGTAATGGCTCTAAATGGATAATTACCCAAGTAATTATGGAGAAAAACACATGGCAATTTGCTGGCTAAAAACAGTATTTGTTTATTACATTTTCCAAGAATCACTTATGACTTTCATTATCTTTTGTTACATTTTAAGATTTTTTAAAGGGTATGTAAACCTTTTTTCACTTACTTTTGTTTCCTTCTACCTTAACAGTTGTCCTTTCCCTTTTTCTTTTCTTCCATGTCATTTCTAAATATTACAGTTCATGTACCGTTTCCAGTCTTACTTGCTCATCAAGGAAGGAGTCTCATCACACTGCATTCTGGGATACTGCATTCTGCAAAACTGCATTCTTGGTCAATAGCTGAGGACAGGAGTGGGCGATTAAATTTCACCAGGGGCCGCACAAGAAACTTGGATTGTTGTGAAGGGCTGGACCAATAAGTTCAACTGAATTCTCATTATAGAGATAGCAAAACTTAATTTTATAAAAAGATAAATTAATATCCCTGGTTCATTGGAAGTTTTTTTATTAAAAGTTGCAATTTTTTATTGGTGTGTAATATTTTAGATCCATTCCATCAAATTCAATTAATCAATTGATCAGGTAATTTTGAATAAAATGAACTTCATAAAAATAAATCAATTATTCAGCCAGGGACAATCAATTAATATTTAGATTTTTTTTGCATACACATCTAGTATTGAGTAGAGATGAACTAGAACTCGAACTATGCGAGTAAAATGTCTATTATACCAATACACGAGTAAATATCGAATTCTCGAATCCGCGAGTAAAATGTCTATTATAACTATACGCGAGTAAATATCGAATATCGAATCCGTGAGTAAAATGTCTATTATACCAATACGTGAGTAAATATCGAATTCTCGAATCTGTGAGTAAAATGTCAATTATACCTATACGTGAGTAAATATCGAATATCGAATCCGCGAGTAAAATGTCTATTGCACCCATACGCGAGTAATAATTATTGAATGTTCGAACACTCAGCAATCGCATTGTGTCTGTGTAGAAATAAAATGCAACGGAATAATACTCCTGTTTGCAGGACCCTAATAGAGACCGTATGGTCTGCCCTTGCCCAGCGCCTGGGTTGATTCATTGCTCGTAGAGATCGAGCAATGTGTACCCTCCAACAGCCATCAGTAGAAATCACTGTTTACCAATAACTAGGTATGGCATAATATAACTAAGAATTTTAGAAATAATGATATCTTATACTGAGGCTTCTTTTTAATGACATACCGCAACATTCTAGCATTGCAGTACCATGTATTTGGAAGTAGTTATCATGTGCAAAAATTGCATCTATAACGCTGGTGCTTTAGGAAATGTGCTCGAACATCTTCACCACACTTTCTCTCAATATCTTCCTCCACAGAAACTACAGAGCATGCGCGGGAGATGCGCCACATGGTGCGGCGCCTGGAACGCCGCCTAGACCGCCGCTGACCAGTACTGGAGAGGAGGGCACCCAGTAACACCCCCCTTTTTTTTGTTTGTTTATTTATTGTACATAGTTTTTTTTTTTTAATTTCATATATTATCTATATATAAAAAACAAGTTCTGAAAAAAAAAAAATGTTTTGGCTTTATTTTTTCGATAAATCACTTATTCAAGGATTCATTCAATTTTTGAGTTGAAAAATTAAAAGACACATATCTATTTAGCTAGCTATATGCTGGTACTTATAATTTGTATATAACTTACTCATTAAATGCCATTACACACACACATTGACATTGGCCACAGTCCCCTATATAGTAGTTTTTGCAACACAACAAGGTCAAGAAAGGCGATTGGGGTTACTGGTTTCCATAATGTCCACTGTGGTTTGCCACCATTGTTGTGGGCCAGCAGGCTTGGCCCACTTGGACATCCCCTCACCCTCACCCCATTGGCTCTACTCTCCCTCAAGATCTGCATCGTGCGAGTGAAAGCAGGTTGAAAAGGGAAGGCTTCGTAGGAACAGCAAGCAAATTGAGTTAACAGCAGGCCCACTGCAGTTTGCCACCATTGTTTGTGGGGCCAGGCAGGCTTGGCCCCATTGGACATACCCCTCACACCCCCCATTGGCTCTCATCCTCAGATTATGCATCGTGCAAGGGAAAGCAGTGAAAGTAATGCTTCGAGAACAGCACCATTGTGTTACAACACCGCAGGCCCACTGCAGCTTTGCCACCATTGTTGAAGACCAGGCAGGCTTGGCCCCCCACTGGGACATACCCCTCACCCCATTGGGCTACTCTCCCTCAAGTATGCATCGTGCTAGGGAAAGCAGTGAACGGGTAGGCTTCGTAGGAACAGCACCAGGTGTTACAGCATGGCCCACTTGCAGTTTGCCACCATTGTTGTGGGGCCAGGCAGGGCCTTGCCCCATTGGACTAATCCCCTCACCGCCATTGCTACTCTCCCTCAGAGTATGCAAATCGTGCAGGGAACGCAGGTGAAAGGGTATGCTTCGTAGTAACAGGCAACCATTGCTTACAGACAGGCACACTGCAGTTTGCCACCATTGTTGAAAGCCAGGCAAAGGCTTGGCCCCACTGGACTAAATAAACCCCTCACCCACCCATTGGCCTACTCTCCTCTCAAGATACATCGTGCAAGGAAAGCAGGTGAAAGGGTAGGTGCTTCGTAGTAACATGCACCATTGTGTTTTACGCATGCCCACTGCAGTTTGGCCACATTGTTTGGGGCCAGCAGGCTTGGGCCCCACTGGACTACCCGCTCACCCCATTTGCCTACTCTCCCTCAGAGGAGGCATCGTGCAAGGGAAAGCAGTGAAAGGGTAATGCTCGTAGAACACACCATTGAGTTACAGCAGCACACTGCCAAAAAAGCAGTTTTGCACATTTTGAAGAGCCAGGCGCCTGGCCCCACTGGCCATGGAGTACTGCTTTCGGGCCAGGCAGGATTTGACCCAGAGCGAAACATTAGCCCACAGAGTATCGGTTGGCGGCTGTATGAGATGGTCAGAGTAGTGACACACAAAGGTGCCGCATGGAGAGAGCAAGAAGATCAAATATTGATGTACTACTGCTCTCCGGGCCAGCAGTTGACCCAGGCTGAAAACATTAAGGCCACCAGAGGTAGCTGTTGCGGCTGTATGAGATGGTCAGAGTAGGTGACAGACCCACAAAGGTGCATCATTGAGAGGAACTAAGATCAAATAGGAGTACTGCTCTCGGCCAGGCAGTATTGACCCATAGCTGAAAACTTAGCCACAGAGTAGCTGTTGCGGCTGTATTGAGATGGTCTAGTAGGTACACCACAAAGGTCCTCATGGAGAGAGAACGAAGATCCAAATATGGAGTACTGCTCTCCTCGGGCCAGTAGTATCGACCCCAATCTTAGAAAATTAGCCACAGAGTAGGCTGTTGTCGGCAGAGCATTTGTTATTTTCATAACCTGAATGCAGTAGATCAAGGTAAGGACCTATTGGCCCTGCCATAAGAAAAATTAGCCATTCCAGCTAAGCGGCATCAGCTAAGCTCTAGGTGGAAAATGAGGCGGAAGGAGCAGTAATGGGTGCCCGGGGCAGGAGGCCTTCATTCCACGGGCATCATCAATAAGGGTGCTGTATTGAGCTGTGATCCACGCCTCATCATCCTTGTGAATGTAAGGCTGGTCACATTCCTCAGTGGAGAGACGGGTCCTCCTCTCCGGTACCACACCCCCGCTGCGTCTGAAGGTCCTCTCCGAAAGAAACAACTGGATGCCGCGGGCCATGAAAGGGTACCTCGATGGCATACTGTGCCAACTCGGGCCAGTATATCAAGCTCGCCACCCAGTAAGTCCAGTGATCCTCCAGTCTCTAAAGTGGCTACACCGGCCCTGGAGGATCCGATGTATCGTGACCTGGTCGACTGAGGTGTTGCCTGGTGGAGTTGCCAGTGATGGGCCTGGCAACTGTGGCTGGAAAACAGCCTGAAGTTGTCCGCGAGGCCGCCTCCACTGCTGCCCTCCTGTCAGGTACAGGGGACGTTAGCCCTGTTTATCCCCAACAACAGGTGCTGTAGGCCTGCCAGCACCTGGAAGCAGAACAGAGTGCAACGTAGCAATGTTCCTCATAGTGCTGCATTCTACCCTTCCCCTCCGAGATGCGGGATACTCCGACACTTTCCCTTATAGCGGTGATCTATAAGGGTGGCCACCCATACTTGCTCCTTCGCTTGATGGCTTAATCCTTGGGTCCTTGCGAAAGGCATTGTCGCATGAAGAGCCCATGCGCCGCAAACTGCCTGCCGCAGAGGAACCCCATTTCCCCTCGATGTCACTGGGACAGTAGTTTCGGGCTCACCTCGTCCCCAAACCACGAATGACATGTGGTTACTTTGGGAGGTTTGAGATGTCCCCCTAGGGAATGCCCCCATTTCCCCTTGGTCCAGGTCACCTAAATCCCCTCCTCATCTCGACGGCTGCTCTGCAACCGTGATGTTTGGGCTCGGAAGCATCCACGGTGTCGGCGTCGCCCTCTTCCAGTGCCTGCTGCTCGACCGCGGGTGCCCTGTCCGAGTAATCCGCCAGAGTGTGCTCAAGGAGGAACACCATTGGGAAGTGGTCTCCCGTCAATGGTGGCATCATTGCGGCTTTACCATCCTGGTGTGCCTCCATACAAAAATGTCGCGAGCACACGGCAGGCCACCTCTAATCATAGCAGCGCAGCCACTGCCTGGGTAACCACAGCAAACGCCAGGTCCCCAGAGCCTGATCTTGCCTCTTAACTCGTACAAGTAGTCCTATGATGGCTCGCCTCTGCTGAGCAGCCTCAGCCAGCACTCATAAGACTCCCACATTCCAGCGGGTGGGGGTGTCACAAATCGAGGCGGTTCTGCGCAGACCATCTGCTGCTGAACTCGGCCATAACAGGGGCGGGTGTGGGGCCGTGTATGACCGCCTGAGTGACTACTGGACACACCCTCCTAGCCTCCTTCATCAAACCTCTGGAGACCAGTAACTTGGTGAGGAACCCTGGACGACCAGGTTGAGAACGTGTGGCCGGCAAGGAACATGTGTGACTCTGCCATGCTAAGGCAGACAGGATATTGGTGGCATTGTCCCACACGACCGTGCTATTGAGGAGGTGTGTGGGTCAGCCACCTCCAACTGCCCTTGCATGCTCCACAACTCGCCCCTGTGTGGGCTTCCTATCACCGAGGCACACAAGCTGCACACTGCATGGCACCGTCTCGCCTGGCACGAAGCATAGGCTCTGGGGGGCCACGGAGCTGTCCGGGGAATAGGGCCTCACCGGAGAGGAGGGGGGGTGGGAGCCTGGCGTATCACCAATGCGTGGTGGTACCGACCATTCCCCACTTGGCGCACCCGTGCCGCGGTCTCGGGCGGCTAGCAGAGTGACCCATTGGCGGTAAATGACACATACCGCCCCTGCCGTGCTTCTGGACCATCGTCCAGAGTAATGGTGGAACACTTGCCCCACACTGTGGTCCAGCGAACAGATCTTTTCCCTGCAGATGGTCGTGCAGGGCTGGTATGGCCTTTCTGGGCAAGTACCTACGCCAGGGACCTGCCATGTGGTGTGGCCAAGGGCCCACCAACACTCCCTGATCGCTGCACTGTCTACCAGGCTAAAGGTAAGCAGCTTCACCGCCATTATTTGGCTAGCCCGGCGTGAGGACGCTGGGTCTTGGGGGTGACCCTGGGGGACAGTTTCTTCTTCTTCCTGCCGTCTGCCTCCGCTCCAACAACTGGGGAAGAGGACCCTGCCTTTTAGCTGACGCTCCAGCAGCATGTCAAGAGGCCTCTTAACACCGCTTGCTGGGGCCAACGGCCTGGCCTCTCCTCCCTAATGCCGTTCCACCGAGGAAGCAGCTGATGGGGCCGGAGGGGGAGGAGGATGAACGGTGGCTACGGCACGAGGTAGGGAACTTGGTGGGGTGTCTGCAACACCGTTCCCTGTCCGCTGCTCCCTACCGGGCAAAGTGGTGCAGATCATAATGCCTCCTCATAGGAGGAGGTGCCCAAATGTGATGGTTGGCCCTTCCACGGCTAACAACGTTGCCAGGCACAAAACAACTTGTCACCTGCAACTGTGCTTGTCAACACCCCGGAGCCAGTGAGAAGAACTCCCACACCGCTGAGCCACCGACATACTCAGAGCAGGTCACCGCTGCTGTGGGCACTGGCACCAGATCTCATTGGTGCCGTACCTCCACGTGCACCACTAGGTGCACTGCCTCTGCCCGCCCCTGCCGCCCCCGTCCTGCCTCTGGGGTCATGATCGGGCTCATGCTCTGAGGGGACATCCCTCCCCCCAGAGAACACTACCTCCCCTCTCCAAATAGGGCAACCCATGGACTCGTGACCTCATCGTCCACTTCCTCCACTCCTCAATACTGGAGGCTGGCCTCACTTACTCAGGCAGATCTGGAACCTCACACCCTCATTAGTTTTCCCTGGCTGCTTCAAGACTGCTGCGTGACTCGTCAGCCTCCTTCCCCCTGTGCATCTGAGCACTTTCCTCCGCCTCGGCGACAGGAAGATGTGGCATCAGTGCACACTGCTCCTCCTCAAGCCACGGCCCCACACATAGTGTGCGAAACATACCTGAGACTTCCTCCTTCCGGATCCCCGAAGGTACGGCCATGTGGGAACGAACTCCTGTAGAGCGATCAGGTTCCCATGCCCACAGTAGGGCCCTCAGGTAGGAAGGAGTAGGCAGCAATATCTACAGTTAGCAGCTCGGCTGCTCTGTGCTGTTAAGGGAGGTGGATGAGGAATGCTGTGTAATCCCCTTCTACTACCCTACCCGCCTTCCTTGATCAGAGGGATAGCCTTCCCGGCTACCCCTAAAAATATCGGGCACGGTAACCCGGCTGGCCCCTGGTCGAAGGCCAGGTAGCTCCTGGCCAGAGCCTTCAGTAGGAGGCTCTCCTCTCCTCTCCCTCTCTCCTCATCCCTCCACGTGCAGAAGCACCCCTGCTCCTGGTCTCCCTCTTGCCCTGCAGGCATTTCCCCTCCCAAATTATCCCCACCCCCCCAAAAATTAATATATATAGGATACATTATAATACTATCATATATACACACCACACACAAACACACACACACACAAAATACAAAAGCACCCAAACAAAGCAACAAAACAACCCAGAAGCAAACAAATAAACACAAAGCTTTTTTTTTTTTTTTTTTTTTTTACACTAAAAGCACAAATAGGACACAGACACAAACGACAGCAAACAGCAATCAGGACCGCAAAAGCTGCTGATTGCTGTCTAAAGGCAGCACTGTCAGCCTACTAACAAAAACACACATACACTGACACACAGCTACAGAAAGCAAACAAAACAACAGGACCACCTAGACCTCTAAAGGTCTAACACAAAATTTTCGCAAAGGGACTTCAGGGGGGTTAGGTCCTTAAAAGGACTGTTTGGTCTCACACAGTTTTGGTCCTTAAAGGACTGTTTTGGGTCTCGATGTGGTGGACTACAGGGGTGGGTAACAACGAAGTGGCTAAACCACCACATGAAATCCACACACAGAAAGCTCAAAAGCTCCAAAAAGCGCACATCTCTCTCTCTCTCCAACCTACACTGCTACACTGTCAGGTCTCCACTAACCAACACTCCCAAACACTGACAAAATGTCGCCTGTGAAGCATCGTTTTATACCCAGGGGGGCTGGCAGTTATAATCCTGTTATAGCTGCCATGGCTAATTTGGGTCATGTGGCTTGCTCCGTCTCCTTGAAAATAAGCCCCAAAAATTCGAATTTACAAGAATGTTCGTGTGTTTTTCCCGAAATTCTCGTAATCTACGAGATCCGCGTAATACGAGATCTTCGCGTTTTCTTTCGGGCCCCGTAAGATCGCGGTTCTCGTAATTCCGGAGATACTCCCCGTATTTTCGAAATTTTCGTAAAAACAAAATCCGCGGATTCGGAAGTTCGGAAGGCGGAAAAATCCGGAAAAATCCGGATAATCCGCCGTTCGCGGACGTGATAAATCCGCGGCGTATCCAGGTTCGGGTCCGCGCACTGGCCATCTGGGTATGTCGATCTGTTCACAATCACCAAAACTTGTTTCAAAACCTTCTTACACGAAGCAGGCAATTGTCAGGTTTTGCAACACACACATTTGAGGGTTAACGGCCATTTGAGGGTTACCGACGATACTTTCGAGGGTTACCGAAAATAGACCCATAAATATTCGCGGGGTTTCCAAAACGACAACACTTTCGAGGGTTACTGAAAACTAACATTGCTTTGAGGTTAGCGAAGGATCTTAGAGGGTTTTCGAAAACGATCCTACATTTTCGAGGGTACCGAAAATCGAATTTCCATTCAAGGGGTAGCTAACATACATTCTAGGTGTTAGCGAAAACGATCTGTTACATTCAAATGGTTCTCGAAAACGAACAATACTTTCGAGGGTTAGTGAACAATATATTCTAGTTTAGCGATAATTACCCGATTTTTCGATAATATTGAAAAAACAGCCGCGAGTCTGATAAGCATCTAGTTCGAAGTTTCGAGTTTGTCCAACCCATAAAGTTCGGTTTTGTTGCCATCTCCTATTTTGAAGGGACGGTGTTCCCTGTCTTGAGTGATTAAAAACATTTTTGTTGAGGTTGAATAAAGCCATTCATGCATAAGCAGAGATGACCGAACTTTGCAAATCTGTCCGCTCGAGGATCGCGATTTTCGAAAAATTCGAAAATTCGAAATCCCGAGCGGACCCATTAAAATGAAAAATATCCTCGAAATTACGAGATTTCTCGTAATTCGAAGGTTTTCGAAAAATACGAGAATCCTCGTAATTTCGAAATTTTGTGAAAATACGTATTTTTCGAAAAGACGAGTACCCTCATAATTTAGAATTTTTCGAAAATACATATTTACGAAAATAAAAAGAATCCTTGTATTTTCGAAATTTTCGAAAATACGAGAATCCGCGGTATGGAAGTTCGGAAGGCAAAAATCCGGAAAATCCGGAAAAATCCACCCGTTCGCGAACGGATAAATCAATCCGCGGCAGATCCGGTTCAGATTCCGCGAAACCGCCATCCCTATGCATACAGTTCACCACCAGCATGGCCATTTCATGTAAAAGTGTAAAAGCAGACTTGAACCAGCATCTCAGTTGTCCATATTTGTATAGTATAACTAACTTTATATAATTAATTAAAAAACTCACTCCTGAATTCCAGGTGACCCAGGTGCTAACTGCCCCAGGTCCATGACTTGAGATGGACTAGAACAACGAATTTTGAACTCCGAGTTCGAGACGAACTTAACACTCCGAATGGCTCGACTCTCGAACTTTTCCAGCCCGATTTCTTTTACTTTCTGGACTTTGCGGCTGATTTTTGATAATTATCGAAAAGCGATAATTATCGAATTAATCGCCATTCGATAACCCTAGAATGTATAGTTCACTATACATAATGTCCACAATAGACTAGTGAATGTACAAGTGCCCACACTAAGTGGTAAATATATAAGTGCCCACCAGACTGCTAAATGTATAACTAACCCCACACAGACTGTAAATTTATAAGTACCACCTACACAAGACTGAATAAGTGTATAAGTGGCCATACAGACGGTGCATATGTAAGTACCCCCACCAGACTGGGTAAGTGTCCACCAGATTGGTAACATGATAAATACCCACACAGACTGGTAGGTGTCCACACAGATTGGTAAATTGTATAAGTACCCACACATACTGGTAAATGTATAACTATCCACCACAGACCGGTAAAGTTTATAATACCCATACAGGTAAATGTAAGTGTAGTAGCAGACATACTCTATTTTCTTCCTCCCCTCTGAAGACTCGAAAGACAGAAGCATGATGTGACTTAGCTGAGCATCACCGAACTAAGGTGGATTATGGAAACTGACCCCTAGTACCCACGGATTTATTCATAATCACAGTAGCCACGAGAGAGGTAATATGAGAATAGCTATGGCACCTGTTTTCAAGTGCTCTGTCCTTGGGACATGTGTTTACAGACTTTTTTTCCCTTTTTTAAGTTTTATTGCATGCCTTAGAAAGTGAGGTGTGTTATGTTACAGTTGTAGAATTATACTTTGTTTGACATAAAAACTAGAAAGAATGCAGACTATGCATGCTGGAAATAGTGTCAGCTTCCAGTTTCAGAATCAAATGAACATTAAATTTTTGTTAATTATAAGTGTCTTTTTAATAACTTATTTGGTCCTGCTGCCAAGCCACAAATGCTTGTGAAGGTTTTCATTCACCCAGTCAGGTACTCCCTAAGTTAAAGGAGAGAAGGAATAATGATCAGATCCGAATCAGTGAAAATTATCTTGCTTGTATTATTTGGATTTCTATTTTGTAAGCAGATTTTTCCAATGCTCTCCCCAGATTCTTGCAACCGCCATTCTACTCAGCAGTGTGGATGGCCTTTTAAATTCTTTTCCAACATTTTAAAACATCTAAACTTAGTCCTTTTGGACTGATTCCAATTCATTCTTCCAATTCCAATTCAAGTTGGACCTTTAGTTGGTCTTTAGAACTATGTTAGAGGTTTTTGTTTATTATAAATATCAATGCCTCAATATTGCATGTATTTTAGAAAGGGGGGACTTTGTCTGAAAAGAAAGTTTAACAATAGCTGGAGCTACAGTAAAATACTGTAATTATGAAATATAAAGCCACAATGGATATAGTTTGTTATTTTGAGGCCACTAAGAGAACTGATTAATATAAAACCTACACATACAAATGCAAACCTAATTAAGTAGATTAAATGTGCAATGCCATTTCCCCAGTCTCAGACATTACAATAACATTTGTTGGCACAGATTTATTAATTTTATTTAAAAATTCTTGTTAAAAACAGCAAGTATATTTAAAGGAGAAAGACATCAACAAAAACTTTGAAAACATAATTGTTTTTAATACACATAAATGCACCTATAGTTCTCTCTGAATAAAAAGAGCATTTTTTTAAAGCTATTTTTTCTTTATTTAATAGTCAATAATTAACAACTAGTGTCCTCTTGACCTTTTGTTTTTTTTCAATTTACTTCAGTTACATAAACAGTATGTTACATAAATTCCCCTAATAGTGTATTTCCTTTTTTATTTTGTCTTTGTAAAGTCAATGAAAACTCCCAAGCTTGTTTAAACTTTACTGGGCATTTATATGTACTATAAAGAATATTATTATTAGTATGCATATTTCAGGCTGTTAATTTGGTGAGCTCATGCCCAGCTCACAACCAGCTCACAAAGATTAATGCTTATAAGATGCCCTTATACCCAGCTCACACAGATTGGTACAATAATAACAAAATAAAATAATAACATGCCCTTATGCCCTTAACTGCCCTGATGAAAGACCAGCAAGGTCTGAAACTGCTGTGGCTACAACATCTCCATAAATATCACTAAGCACTGTACTTTGGTTTCCTGTGTGTGGTTTTTTTTTGTGAATTTTATAATTTCAAAATACCATTAAACAAACATTTGGTGAAAAATATAGAAGTTTGGACAAATGACTTACACTTCATAAACATACCTATCTCTGTAAATCCTGCGATGTATGCACCTAGATTACAGTTCCATGTTAAAATAGATTTCCTGTTAAAGGCATGTCCACCCCCCCCAAACTATAATTTTACCCACTACTGCGCCCCACTGTGTAGTGTATAAAATCCTTACCTTACTCCTCCTGCTCCAAATGGCTGCCCTGCTTATAACCCCTCCAAAGTCCCAAAAACTGACCACCAGGAGCCTGGCAGATTCCATATAGGACTCCATATAGCCTCCTGTCTCTCCTCCGAGAATTTACCATGCACACTGCAGCCCTCCCCCCCTCCTTCTCCCTCCGTTTTGGTTGTCCCTCTCCCCCTAGTTTTAATCCCCTTGTTATATAGTAAGCTCTCCCTCCCCCAGCCCCACGCGTATAATAGATTTATCAAAAGTCACCCAAACTCTACTTCATTCCCTCTCTCCCCCTGCCGTCTCAGCCAATCAGGTAAGTAGAGTTCAGAGGACTTTCTGAAAATTCTATAGCAGTTGGGGCTGGGGGAAGCCCTACAATTAACAAAAATTTCAAGGGGGTGGACATGTCCTTTAACCAACATATGATCAACATATGTTAACCAACATATTTTAATTTTGGTAATTGTAAAATGTTGTTAGCCAACCCGTTTGTTCTCTAGAATTTACATCTCAAATAATTATACTAACATATTGTGTAGCTGTATAACAAATCCTTTTTCGACTCCTTTCTACCTAATAGAAAAATAAATAACCTGCATTGCAGGTAATATTCTACACTGCCTCTTGGATTATAATTAGTTCTTCATAACTGAAATATTTTTTAGAGCATTTAGGATGTTGGTTTTTTCCTAACACTAGGCTCTTGGGTATAAGATTCAGTCAGGTTGTTTATTCTAAATATTTCCCAATGTAGAAATGATATGCATCTTACATCCTCTCAGAAACCATTAATATGAAATCATACTTTAGATTACTGAACTGTGAGCTCTCTAATTAGATGTGAATGCAAAATTCACATACTGATAGTTTTTATTAGTGGCCAGTGTTTTAAGATTTTTTAGAATAATCTCGCCCCTCATTAAAAATTAACTTAATTATGATTGAAAGATTTATTAAGAATAAACTGGTCAAATAAACATAGTCAGAGAGTGCATGGGCTGCAGATTCCATTAGTGTTGTGTCTTAGTAGGAGATGACCAGAGGTAGTAAAAATATAGTTTTTAATAGATTTGTGTAACACCAGCAGAAAACTAACCCAACCATTCTCTTTAGGATTATTATTCACAATGTCACTATTTAGAGTAAAAGTAAAAAAGGAGTAAAGCAGGGCCTGTGTCTTTCTGAGGGGCGAGCGATCTAAAGGGGACAGAGCTCCACTGCGCCCCAATGCAGACCCCTCTAAAGCTGGGTAACACACAGTAACGATAAAGCCCCAATCCCGTCGGATCCGACGGTAATCGGGGCTTTAATCTATACTGTGTGTACCTTCATTTCCGAAAGGTGTGTGTACCTTCATTTCCGAAGTGTGTGTACCCGCTTAAAGTGAGAAGGAAGTTGCAGCATCGGATTACATGCAGACGGCTCTTACTCATTCTTGACTTTCATCAGTTGTGCGCAACCATTTGGAGCAGAGGAGAAAGGTAAGTTTTTAGTTTGGGGTGGACATGCCCTTTAAATATCATAATGCATACAACTGCAAAAACATATTTTTATGCATTTTATATATGCATGAAGCACATTATTATACTAACTTCATGCAGAAAGTTGTTTACAGAGCAACTGCACAGAAACACACTAGTGTAAATGCTTATAGGCCTTCCTATAAAAAAAAAATGCCGTTGTGTAGACAACAGAGATTGGATCCGGAACCGACATGAAACTGGACTGATTGTTTCGATTTTCGGGACTTGGAGCGAGTTTTCATCTTTTATTAAATGTTCGAGTTATTTTCGAAAATTCTCGAAAATGCGTTAAACATTCGATAAATTTGAACATATGGTTGGAAACTCGAAAATAGTTTTTCTGATTGTTTTTCGAGTTTATTGAACATTCAAGGCTATTTTCGGAGAGTTTTTGAAAATAGCTCGAACGTTCAATTAAAATGAAAACGCATTCCGAACTCTGGAAAACACAATCTGAAGTCCTGAAACAACACACTCTGAATTTAAGTTCCATTTTCGTATTTTTGGATCTTTGGATTTTTTCAAGATCCGAAAACCCGACAACGGTAACGAAGAAACCAGTAGTAGAAAAATTGCACAAAATGCTTCTAGTTGTAAAGAAAGCTTTTTCTAGCGTGTTGTACATGTCGGGTGGGGAGGATTGTTTGCAAATCGGTCCTCTTATGGTTTCACCATCCTGTCCTATGGTCTGAACATATGAATTTATATCTCCCTGCACTCTTCTGGTGACTATTTTCAGAAGTGGCTCTAGATGGACAGGTGGCTCTCCTGCATGTAATCCCTTTCCTGAAGAAGTACTCATCCAACATATCTTAAACATCCGAGAATTATTTGCAGTTTTAAATCAGAAAAATAGACATTTAATTGGGATCACTCACTTTATACACCACTTATGCCAGTGGTATAAAGAGTTAAAGTTACACATCATATAGTAATTTTTTGAGATCAGGCAAAACAAAATCTAGCCTTTGTCCTTTCTCCTTTAATGCTTTCTCTCAAACAACAAAATACACACAACTAACTTTAACAAGAGATGTTCATTTATTTTAACACTACCGTAGAATCTTTAAAAAAAATAGAATTGAGCTGAAGGCAAGGCTAGCGTACATTTACATATAAAATTAGATAAAGATTGAGATTAGAAAAACAATTTGTTTTTCCTCAGTCTTGACAGACCCATCCTAATGTTTATTTCGTGTGTGTGTCTATAAGAATATTTTTTAAGCTTGTTAAAGCCCTGTTAGGAATCAAATATAATCATTTTCTTTTTGTCAGAAATCACTGTTATTAGCTTTATAATCGAAACCTAACTAAGAAATGCTTTTGCCCTGTATTGAAAACATAGAGGCTTACTCAAACATAAATGTATTGTCCTGCTCACTTTCCAGATAATGAATTAAAGCCTAAAAGATATGATCTGTTGATAAATTGTTGGAATCCTGGACAGAACGCTTTGCACTAGGGCGCTGTTTCTTTCTGACAGATGTTTTTTTCACTAAAGAGAAACTTAAAAATTTTATGGAAGCCTCTGTACAGACTTTGCAAAATTCTTGCACTTGCCTATACTTTTCTTAATAATCATTTTAAATTAAAATAATTTGTATTTCAAATGACATCTATTGAACATGTTCATCAATGTGAGGTCGCCTTAGTCAGTAAGAGAGAAAGAATAAGTTGTTGCTTCTGTCCAAATGCCCTTGGTGGTTAATGATTTCTGTAAATAGCTATAACCGGGTTTTTTGGCCTGCACATCTGTTATCCGGACATCCAATCAGAGGAGCAGCTAATGGTAAGTCTCCCGGGGTCATGGAGGCGTTCAATTGTTTAGGGGGTCCTCCCGGTTTGTAACAATTTGAGTGGAGCATCAGACGAAAGAGATTCTAGGAAGTCTCTGAATGGGGCAAGGCTACAGAGTCAACCAGCAGACTAAGATGTCCCAACTTTACATGCATTGACAAATGGCTCTCCCTGGCCTTGATGCTAATCATGGGACTACCTCGTGTTATGGTGTAAACAAAAGAGGATAGATGGCTTGTGTTTCAACAGATTTGTTCTTTTAAGTCGGCATGCTTCGACGAATGAGACTAATTTTATGACAACTCCATCATTTGCTTTTACAGTGCCCTTACCTTTAATGGCTTTGGATTATCTACCTTATGTCTTTCTAAGTCGTCTGTCAGTCCACTTACCCTACCAAATGTTATTATTGTAAATTGCGAGTCATCTTAATACCCATCTGTGACTCGTATGCCTGCACATACTTGGCCTTGTTGCACTTAATCTACCATACCGTATTGCTTTCAACATTTTCATCTATTCTTTCGTTCTTTTGGTCCTTTTTTGATGATAAAGTGGTATGTCCATCTTGACTTACATATCCGTGTATAATAATCACTTTTTTACATTCGAAATATCTGTTCAGAGTTATAGGCCTCCTCTCTTACAGTTTACGCTCTTTCGCGTGGCGTCGCTTGTCTTCATTATCTTTGGCGTTTGCGTGCTTTTTCGTGCCTTCTCAACGCTCGTCCTTCCGTCCCATGCTTTCAACACCTAACAGGCATCTGATCCGCGTCAGAACAGTGCAATTTGCCTTGTACTTACAGCCTCTTCGGACGCGCGGTTCTTCTTTCCACAGCTTCGCGCATGCGCAGAAGATCACTCACTTTTCCGTATCGAATAAATTGAGCCTTCTCTTCGTGTCGCGCGTATCAGCCCAATGGGGAGACGTCTAGCATCACTGTTCCCGCATGGCTACCAGTCAACATGTGGTTCATCCGCCTTAACTCCCCTTACCTCGTTTTGTCTGCGTGCGCCTCTCTTTCTTCTTCTTTTTTGCATTCGTTTATGAGTGTCACATTTAACATGCTGCTGTTCTACCCTGCAGGGAATATATCCAGAGCTATATTATTGTCACGGCTCCTTCCATCAGTGTACAGACACAACTTGTTCAACGTGTGAATTTCTTAGCACAACATTGTCTACCTCCGTCCTAGTCTTGACCCACTCCGGTGTTGTCGCACTGCGTTAACAAGGGACTAGTTGCCTAGCATAGACATACGCTGCATAAGCTGAATAGTCTCCGGGTGACAGTAACGAATAGAGTGGGGACGAGCTACTCACCAAATAACGTGTGTATTAGTTGCCCGTTTATGTGGCTTGCCTCTCACATTACTTACGCAGGCGGTACAGTGATGACCCAGATGCGTAAATTGTTCCCTTACGGTTACACTAGGCTTTTACACCACTGTTCCGCGACTGGCACAGCCGATAGTGCCCGAGTGGAGGAATCCGGTCACGGGGCCTCACCCGCCGATCAGGGGTGGTATGTCATTCGCGAGTGCGGGTACCACGGGCGTACGTCGCTCACCGTCTCCACTGGTTCACTCCCTGCGGCCTCCGGTCCTCATTGTCTCTCCGAGATGTCTTCATCGTTGGCGATCAGGCGGTGGGCCTGGTGATGGTGGGGGGGGTGCAAGACCATCTGTCTGAGGCTCGGGTCGCAGCTGCGCCCGAAGTCACTGGCCGTCCTCGCTCTGACAATGTGCACCGTCTTAGACAGATATCGGGGGTGTGGTCCAGAGTAGGGGCAGGTAGGGTGGGTATTTCACAGGGCCGCTTCAGTGAGAACATTATATGCACAAAATCGGACAGGCGGCGGCTGAGGCATGGTGGGCAGACAAGATATACAGGCGAAAGGGTCAAAGACCAAAAAGCCGAAGGTGAGTGTGTAGTGTATATGTAAGTGAGTGTGAGATAGAGTTGTTTGAGATTGGGGCTGAAGTGGGATGTGTGTGTGACAGTGTAGGTGACAGTTGTAATTGTGATTGTTTGTGAGAGTGTGATTGTGATTGAGTGTGGACACGGTGTTTCGAATGTTTGAGTGTTGTGGTGTTTCCGCGTGTGTAGAGAGAGAGTTTTGTGGTGAGTGTGGTGTGAGATAGTGTGTGTGATGCAATGTGAGTGTGGTGGTGTGTGTTTGAGTGCCATTGAGTGTGTGTTTTGAAGTGCTATGTGAACTGTGTGAGTGTATATGAGTGAGTGGTGTTATGTGAGTGTGTTTGTTACCGAGTTTGTGTGAGAGTGTGTGGTGTGACAGAGGTTTGTTGGGTGTGGAGTGTGGTGAGCTGTGAGCTGCATGTGATGTGGGTGAGTGTGTTGACAGTGATGTGAGAAAACAATGTGATAGTTTTTAGTGTGTGGTGAGAGTGTATGTGAGTGTGGTGAGATAGTGGTGGTGTGAGAGTGTGATAGTGATGTTGTGAGATGTAGGTGATTTGTGTGAGATAGTGTGTGTTTGAGGCAATGTGAGTGTGTTATTACATTTGTTATGTGAATTTGTGAGTCGTCTATGAGTGAAGTGTGTTATATAGTGTGTGTTTTGAGTGCACTGTTCGGGTTGTGTATTACAGTGTTAGTGAATGTGTAGTGTATATGATGAGTGTTGTGGATAGTGTGTGTGTTTGAGTGCAGGTGAGTGTGTGTGACAGTGTATTGAGTGTGGTGGGTGTGATTGTTAGTGAGTGTGTGTGAGTGAATGAGTGAGTGTATATATCTTCCCATCTATCCCCCCTATGGGTTTTTATAAAAGCTTATTAAATTTTAACTAGCTTTATACATATAGCATGTATCTACAATGAAACCACACAGTCTCGTCCCAGCCTTCTATACTCAGTGGTGCTTCAACAACTTCTATCTTTCCTTGTCTCTCCTCTGCACCCCTTCAGTCCCTGTGAATAGATCATCAGAGACAGTAGAAAATGCTTGTTACTATTGGCTTCCATACTGGGTGGTCAAGTGGATGGCAGCAATCATGAAATTTTTATGGTGATGATGCTCATTGACTGACGCCTGCCCAGCACAGTAGCGAAACAGAAACAAGAACTTCCTTCCTGCTGCTTTGCAAACAAAACAAAATGACTTTTTGGAATAATAAAGGTAGGAGGGGACTGGTTTGGGGGAAGTGTGGTCTAATCAGATAGATTAAAAAAAAAAAAATTTTTTTTTTTCCATTCAGTGGATATCCTTTATTGTTCGAATGTCATCTATGTATGCAGGTTACTTCCATTGCATTTTACATTAATCGTACTACAACTAAATGGGTCTCGAAAGACCCTACATACAAATCATTAATAAAAAAAAACCCAATCTGACTTCGTCCATTTCCTCCCCGCTGTCCCCCCCCATCGATTCTACAATCAATATTACGACCTAATACAATGTCACTTAATAAAAAAGATCGTGAAAATTTTTCAAGAGGCAATCAATTGAAATGTTGGATTGTATGTCAGTGACCAATGTGACCAAAATCAGCCTAATGTACATGGTCCCTTGGAATTCTTCCCCCTATCTTTCCCTTCCCTCTCCTAATATATTATTGCCTGTAAGTAATGCATGTTCGATCATGGACCCCCCCAGTTAAGTGACAGTAAATTAGATAATTTTATTTATTGACTTAAAAAGGCTTTAATTAACAATCTTCTACAAATCACCAAAAAGCCATATATAATATGTCTCCAGGAGACTAACCCTCCTGCTTAAAACAAAAACACCACTATAATATATAGAACCATTGGCATGTGTCGGGCCCATAGTACACTGGTCTGTATATATTGAGTGTGAGTATGTTACTTTCATTCCCTATATTTTTACCCCCAAAATCAGATATAATTCAGAAGTACTCTCCCATACGAAGCGGCGTAAATATTTTTTTGTAGCTTTTTAGATACTACAAAGCCAAAATTACAACTTTGTTCTATTAGGCATATATGACCCCACCAGCTGCGTTCACTATCACACCACCCTAAAAGCAGACTGGTTACTTTTTTCACTTGTAATACACATTTTGTAGCTACCCCACCCCACCCAAGCATTTATTATAAAAAAAAACGTATGGAGATTGTTATGTTTTAACTATTATGGGAGATTTATTATGATCAAGTTATTGGATGAAACATTTAGACAGACTCCCACCGCGGGCTTTACACCTCTCCGGATCTCTCCATTAAAAAAATGATTACTCTGGGAGCTTGTGGCTGGACGTCCAGGAGAGGTTAGGTTTACCCCATTATTGAAGGAATACACCATGGTTACGTCTCCTCTTCTCGTAACACATAACACCTCTATCCCATATAAACCAATATAGTATGTAAATAACTAATTTTAAAATAAACTAACACTAAAATGACTCTTGAATTATCAAGGTTACCTCTTACCCTACAAGAGGAATCTCTCAAACCACTTCCTTCCCAATCCTCTTAAACACTATCCCATGGAACAACATCTAACACGTTGCTCCCCAGAGAAGGAATACACACGTTACTCCTCCTGTACACATAACACTCTAGATCCCGTATAGACATATTATAGTTGTAAATAAACTAATTTAGAAATATTATCCCAGTGGTGCACGAAGTTAAATATAGGTTGTATTATAATTACAAAAAACCTGATGTGTGTTTCTTCCCAAAGGAATATATACTCCTTCCTAGACCTAGTTAAAGCTAACTACTACATCCTTCGGGAACCAACTTTCCAGTAAGCATACTAGGACATATCAATTTATCAATATTATTTTTTCTTCCCGAACTCCTATATGTACTCCACATAGTCTGATATTTATACCAGAGAACATTTTTCCAGTCATTAAATAGTTTATTTTTATATATGGGGGTCTGGTAGAGCCATTAATTTCCTGCAATTCCCTAAAACCATGGGCTTGGGGGTAGCCCTTTCCAAATTTTATTATTACAATTTGCAGGCCCTCTCAAATATTACCAATACCACCTGCCCCAGAGCCCCAGGACAACCCCGCCCCCCTTTGGATTATGATGTAAGTGTTGATGCATGCCTTCCTTGCCTTTAACCAATCGTATTTCTTTAACAAAATGTAATTAAATTGTAGAGAGGAGGAAAGCCCTTAACACTTGGCTGTGATTGCTAATGGGATTTTCTAGGTTACATATTGCCACAGATTTCTTGTACAAGGCTTCTGATTGAGAGCGCAGCCAGTCGTGACTAGCGAACGTCTTCAAGAACTAAACTTCAAGTCCAGATGAGAAATATTGGCTTTTGAACAGAGGGCTACAACCATTGTTTCTTAAAAAAACTGAGTGGCTAAGTGATACTGGTTTGTTAACTGGAGGGCTGACTGATACTGGTTTGTGAATTGGAGGGATGACTGACACTGCTAATGAACATGAGGTCTGACTGACACAATGCTAATGAACTGGAGGGCTATTAACACTGCTTATGAACTGGAGGGCTGACTAACATTGCTTATGAACCGGAGGTGACTACCACCGGGTAATGAACTGGAGGGCTGCCTACCACTGAGTAATGAACTGGAGTGCTCAATAACATTTCTTAGGAACTGGAGGACTGACAAAACATTGGGGTATGAACTGGAGGGCTCACTAACATTTCTTATGAACTGAGGGCTGTGCCTACCACTGAGTAATGAACTGAATGCTCACAAACATTGCTTTGAACTGGAGGGCTGACTACCACTGGTGTATGAGCTGGAGGGCTCACTAATATTTCTTATGAACTGGAAGGCTGACCTCAACTCTGGCTAATGAACTGGAGGGGCTACTAAAGGACAATATACTACCCCTCGCTCCTCCTCCTTCCACACTTGAAGAGTACTTCAAGTAAGGAATGGAAATGTGGGAGCATGGCATGGAAAATCAGCAGGGGTGCATGGCACTGACAATGGTGGGATTGTTAGTACATATTATAAGAGGAAAAATGCTTTGGCACACGAAAACATTGTAAATTGCCACTGATAAAATGGTGACACAAAAACACTATTAAAATACTTGGCAAACTGCTTGAAAACAGGCACTAGTAAAATGTGACACAGAGACATTGATAAATGCCACCAACACTGGTGAAATGCTTGAAAACAACTGGTGCTGATAAATAGTGGCACACATTGACAGCTGGTAAAATAGTTTGAAAACTGGCATATTGGTAGAAACTGCTTGGTACACAGATATAGGTGAAAACTGGCTTGGATACAGACATGGGTAAACATCTTGGCACAAAGGTATAGGTGAAACTGCTTGGTACACAGACATAGGTAAAACTGCTTGCCACACAGAAAATGGGCAATATGCTTGGCACACAGACATAGGCAATATGCTTGCCACACAGAATGGGCATATGTTTGGCACAGAACTGGGCAATTGATAGGCACACAGAATGGGCAATATATTTGGCACAAAATGGGCAATATAATAGGCACACAGAAATTGGCAATATGATTGGCACACAAATGGCAATATGCTTGAAACACCAGAAATGGGCATTATGCTTGGCACACAAATGGGCAATATACTTGGCAAACAGAAATGGACAATATGCTTGGCACACAGAAATAGGCAATATTATGCTTGCACACCAAATGGGCAATAATATTGCTTGGCACACAGAAATGAGCGATATGCCTTGCACACATGAAATATTCACAATGCTTGACACACCAAATGGGCAATAATCTTTCCACCAATGGGCAATATCCTTGGCACACCAAATTCACAATAATATGCTTGGCACACAAAAATGGCAAATGCTCCACCTTGCCCTATGGTGTGGATGCTCATAGACACCAAAAATTAGCCCATATGTCCCAAGATACTCAGGCAAGTGTCCCTTGGTGCCGTGAACCTCATGCGATTTTCTGGCATCTGATATGGCTAGGATATTATCTGAAGTAATGACCAGATGTTTCCATTAGAACCTAATTATGTATTTGGGCATACCTGAGGTGGACTCTTGGTCACAATATCATTTGATGCTTTTACGTAGGCATTGTTTTGAATTGGATTGTCTCACCAGCCCCCCAAATCAAAATATGGAAGGAAATGATTAACACATCCCCCTTGTTGAAAAGTTGTCCCCTGACAAAATTAGAAAATTCTGGAGCTTATGGTACGCTATAATTATGGATATAAAATAACCAATGGAATTTTATCTTCAACAAATCTAAGTGTGAAATGCTAAGCTTTCCTTAAAAAAACCCAAATACCATCTCTAAAGTTATTATGATAACTCGCACTGAAAGTATCCACACGAACATTTAACGCTGGCATAACCCAAAAACCCCCCCTTATTCAGATTCCTATCCCCCCAATTGTAACATTTTACAATAACTGTCTATGGTATATATATTTTACTAATACTGCAGGTATAAATGTGAAATGTTCTAAGCACTAGAGACATACGCTAAATAGATGTAAGAAAATAACAATCAATCAAATGTTTAATTCTATAGACACAAAATGTTAGGGCACTAGTCATAATTATATAGTATGCAAGGTGCTCACAGGTAAATTTTTAAATATAACCAAAAACAGAGACCTGTGGGCACTCAACATAGTTATTTATAAAAGCCCTTATTATAACAAGCATGGCACAATTAAAAACATATATACATATATCGATCACTGCCATATCGCTTCTTCTTCGGGCCTTTTTTTTGTTAAACACCAATAGTGGCATTACTGTAGGAATTATTGGCCTCAGCAGTGAAGTTTTAATTTCCAACACTGGCTCTGTAAGGGGCCTCATCACGAACCAATGCCAATCGTAACCAACGTTCGATCGTTTCAATCCGGATTGGTTCAATAAAAAAAACTTTAACTTTATGGGGAAGTGTTCCAATAGGGGAAAAATGCTATGACGATCGTGCAATTGGCCATACATGAACCAACACGGTCATACAATAATCAGCCTCCGTGTATGTAAAACCCTTGATAGTACTAAATGTACTTGAAAATATTACCTACGTTTTTAAGTTGTTTTAATGCTCTCAATTGAATGAATGTACTATAATGTCCTACTAAGAGCCTACTCATTCATTTTGCTAGGCCTATACAATCTCTCCCATCTACATTTCCAAATACCTAGTATTCTAAATATTCTCTTCATCTTTTAAAAAATTAATTGATTTTATGATTTGCTATGCTATGTTGAGGTTCAGCATTGAACTAGCATCCTAGGATTCACACTTCCTTCAATTGTCCCTTACAGTAATTTTCTACTGATTGCTTGTTGAAAGATCAACCGAAACCCCCCACCCTGCCTTTTCAGGCTTCCCGGGCAGGGTGAGAAGGGGGCGTGATGAGGGGTGTGATGTCATGTATGGGCAGATCGTGATGTCAGAAGGAGGTGGGGGTTGGTGAAGGAGGGTAAAAAGGTGAGTAGTTGTAGGCAGATCCAGATGAAGGAGACTTGGAGAGTAGTTGTAGGCAGATCCAGAATGAGGAGACTTCTCATTTGAGAAAGGACCTCTGGTCCGAAACATGTCATGTGTGAATAAATATTGCTGAATTGAATATCTTAGGATCCTCCTCATTTCTGGATCTGCCTACAACTACTCACCTTTTTACATTTTAAATGAAAAAAATTTAAAAATGATCACATACCTGCAGTGATTGGGACAGATCACTGCAGGTATCCGTACGCGGTCAGAAGTTAGCAAGGTTGCAGACTGACTTTTTGGTGGAAGGAGGGGCTAGGGAGGAGTTAGGAGATCCTAGGGGGTTCTGGGGCGTGGTCCTTAAAAAGGGGCATGACTGAGGAGAGACTAAGTTCTCCTCTTAGTCGCGGAGTCTGGGGTGGTCTTGTGGGAATGCAGGAGACCACCCCAGATGAGGAAGACTTCCGGACATCAGGAGAGGTTAAATACCTCGATCAATCATGCTCCAATCTTAACTAAGCAGCTGAATCACCACAACAGACATTATAGATCCTGAATCTGGAATCAGTACTTTATGCACAGATAAACTCCCTGGATGGTATTTTTTGGTAATTGGAATGAGAAAACTCTCCCTTTTTTTTAAAAGCATATGTATTTGTGCTAATTATTTTTCCTCATTGAAACAATTTAATAGCAAGGGAAATATAAATGTACCATTTGTTTTCCATCCATATAATATATTTACTGAGAAATTAAAAATAAATTGATTATAGGAAAATAGCTACTATTTCTATTGAAAGCACATTTGCACATATTGCAATAGGCAAGCTTCTGAGTGACTGCAATAATGGTTAACAATTAAAACCCTATGAGAGCAAGTGCTTGGAATGTGGTAGTAGATGCTGGACTCAGAAGAGTAATAAAATCAGTGCATAAGTTTTGATATGATACATAATATAAAAGAATTTTATGAGGCAATATAATGTAGGGACTTTATCAGCCCAGCTATTCAGATCCAGAAGTTTAATGAACAATGCTGATGAAAAGCTGTAGATTTTCTCATTTTTTCACAATATCATCATAACTTGTTCATTATTTAAGCAATATAAGTTTATTCCTTTTTGTGCAATGTATACTGGCAAAGAAAGCAGGCTCTGGCAGCAGCTATTTAGATTTCAATGGCTTAAAAAAGAATTTATGCAACTGTTCAATGAAATTTAAGGTATGAACCGGGCCATATTTATGTCTCGGGGTTCACAACATGGCCAGTGCCTTTAACCCCAACCCTAAATAGGCTGCAACCCCTAACCGCATACATTTTTACTTTTGGGGGAACAAAATTTAACATAAAAGAGACAAAAGCAGTGAATAAGATTGGGCCACACCTCCAAAATAGTATAAAAATAAAATATCTCCTTTATTACAAAAAATGAGAGTAACAATAATAATGTTAAATACATATAATTACAGAAGAAATCCCCTTACCCATTTAAAAACCCTCCTCTGTACACAGTCCATAATCATAAATAGGTTGCAAGGTAAGGGTAAGATATACCATTATATACACAGCACTACACAGAAACACAACACAGCAGTGTGTATGTCTGTGTTTTGCTGTATAGGCATGCAAATAGTAAATACTCAGGGTATTTGAGGTAATAGACACTTAAAGTTATATATCTATCCTATAAACATGCTAGGTATATACAAAATATGCTGAATGTTAGAAGAAAGTTAATACAGACATAGCATTAACAAACATAGTAACTCAGAGGTAAATAATATAACATGTGGCAGATCAATTAACCCTAAGACAAGTAAAGTAGGTATACTACACCAGGTAAATATAGATGGACATCCCTGATGAACAATTTAAAGTGATCACTGATGCGTTTCGTCCCGAATTGGACTTCGTCGGCAGCCACTTTTTGGGGGAAAACAGGTTAAATTTACCCTGAAATGTGTGAACTGTAAAAAACATGAACTTTCCATAATAATAACTGTAGGCAGCAATACTGTGTGTAAGGGCTTCTGTGCAGTCCTATGAGTAAGGACCCCTGCTAGTTCCGAAATCGTCAGGGCGGGCGTTCCCCCCCTCTATTTTGATATGTTTTTAACTGTAGTACCTGTTTTGTGGAATAAACTGGAGTTTTATTCTAATATACATTGAAGTGATGTCCTGATTGTTTGATCTCTGAAGCAGCCAGCTCCTTTTTCCCATGTGTTTGGTTCTTCTGTGCAGTGCCGCATCTTCCTTTTGGTAAATCTGCCCATAATAGGAAATGTCTCTTTTTTAGTATGATGCTTTTCTGTAACCTCATACCTTTTTTTCACACAGCATATGTGGCTGCATTTTTGTGAGAACTTCCACAATATTATTTAAAGAAAACATCCTGGTAACTTTAAAAAACTTTCATGGGAGATTCAATAAAAGTTCTTATTGTTTAAAATGGAGCTAATTTTGCCCCAACCAATCAGATCTTATTAACATTTGAAAGCTACATCTGATTGGCTGGGGCAAAATAAGCACCATTTTTAACGATAAGAACTTTTATTGAATAATCCTTTAGGATTTGCATTATTTCATTAAATACACAAGTTGCCGTTATTGATGTGACTGGTGACACATCTTAACACAAATTATAATGGCAAAGCTATGAGACATTTATTCATTTATTAGGATGTAATTTACAGGGTATCAGGGATCTTGGGTATTATTTAGGAATATAGTTTTTTTTAAGCTTCAGGCCAGCTGATTCCAGGCCACTATGATAAGGTTTCACTTACAGTATATATATGAGCACTCGAAAGGGAATAGCATTTCATTAAAATCAATACTGCAAAAAAAAAACCTTTTAGGTTTAAAAATGAAATAACCTGCAAATTTAATGATGTTGAATCTGACATAGAACAGAAAATGAGTGCTTATACTTCCCCTTTATAATTGAAAATAGCAAAAAAATGAATTACTACATCATATTATATAACTTAAAATTAATGGAAAAGTCACAGAGCAATTCTTTTTCTCTTTTGAGGTAAAGATCACTCCAGGCATATTTTGAGCATAGTTACATGACAAGTATTGTCAACGGATAACAGTGTTTATACAAAGGAAGTTTAAAATGTGTCCTAGGTAAATAGAACCGTTTTATACAAACAATCATTAGACTCTCTCAAGCTTCTAAAGGCCATTCGGTCGGGGACCGTTGCACAACCGACCGGGCGATATCTGAACGACCGGCCCATACCACAGGTCGATTATCGGCTGAAACGAACGTTCGTACCATGGTGCATGTGTGTACAACCTTACATTTTTTTTTAAATTACTTTTTTGACTTCTAAAGCATCCTGCAATTTGCTTTTATTTTCTATTCTTGATCTTGATATACAGTAAAGTAAAGACTTTTTCACTATTTGGGCAATATCACCCTTTTTAATATAACTTCTCACTAAGAACTGTAGCCACATTCCTCACAATTCCTCACATTCCACTTCAGTCCCCCTGCCATAATATAAAGCAGTTGTCAATAAAACTTTTACAAATCAACAGTTTATGATTATATACAGGGTAAATATACTGCTCTTCGAGCCATTCAATAAATAATTTGCCAACAAGGGACCTACATTTGTATCCATGGTATAATGGAGATTTGTTGAATGAATATTTCAAATCTGAAACCATCTAAAAATTATTTTTCTCTCCTCCAAAGTTGACTCTATCATTAATTAGGGGTAAGGAGTCTTCTTAAGGAGAAGTAAACCCACATTTTTTGCACTCTAAAAACCCAATAAACTGTAAGTTCCACTACAGTTAATAGCATTAAAGTAAATTATACTGTAACTACCTGAAGAACTAAATGAAATAACTGTATTACAGTGACTGGCACAACCACTGACCTCATTCACATGCTCCCTTGCCTAATCTATCCTGTATAAAGGATTGGCTAGAGGCTACTAGTAAGTGTAACCAACTGTAATACGTTCCTGCAGTATCCAAGTGAGCATGTGTATAGAACATAATGGTCAACGACCACACTGTGTGATCTGGAATGCTGGGAAATAAAACACAAACACCATGTTAGAAAGGTACATTTCCCCACACCAATTTCAAAATGAAAGGTGGACACAGATTACTGCTTTTATCTTAAGATGCTCTTCCTTCTGAAAAAGTGTTTTTCTGAGTCATTAGTTGTCCCTTTAACTATCCATGGTCCGGGCTTTCTTCTATTGTCCTAAATGTTTGTTGCTCCCTGTATTACCATGTAGCCAGTGCCACCCATAAACTCTCTTCTCCTTGTAATCATTGTCTTTATTTTGTTTTTTAAAATGCACTTACCCGTTATTTAGAAATTTTTGCATATAGGGTCAGATCATAATTTGTCTCAATGGAGATCTTCCATGCTTTTAATCTGCTCACAACTTTATTCAGTTCTTTTGCTGATTCAACCACTAACAGCATTAAATTGATGAACACTACCTTGATGAACAATACCTCACTATTGTGAACAAAACTTTTTGTCCAGATGTCCAATTGTATGGATATTTTGGACCCGGAATTCTTACAATTGCAATGGTAGTTGGAGAGGAATTTTAGTCTTGTTAAAAATCCTATTCAGTCGTCGGAAGAGCAGGAAGAACATTTCCCTATTAGATATATCATCAGATAACTCAGATAAGGCCACTGCAAAGTCAATGCCCGGCCTCCAATCTCCCGGGGGGGGAGGGGAGCTGGCCATTGCAGGGGAGGGCTTTATGCAGAGATATTTTATTAAATGCAAGCATGTCTAAATTTAGTTAGGAATTAAATGAAAAACAACCATTATTTTATTTGCGTTATACGCAGAGAATAAAAAAAAATGTTTTGCAAAATTGCAGGGAGAATAATAATTAAAATAATCTCTGGGGACAGGAGGCAACAGTGAAAAAGGGTAATACACCCCAAAACATGTCATGTATACTGCACTTATAAATTCAAGCAACATTTATCTATTGCCTCTTTGTCTTCATGTCATTGGATTTGTGCAGGGAGGCTATTGTTTAACAGATCCTGGAAAAGAGATGGGATATATATAAAAAAATCCCTTTGGAAACTGTGAATGGACCTTTTTTCCATTTTGCTAATTTGATTATTAAGTGACAGGTTGGCCCCCTCAAATTTAAAATCTTTTAAAATGGCCATAGAGATTCACTTTGATGCTATTGGTTAAAAAAAAAGTTACACCCCAGTACCCAATGTAATTTCGGGGTAGCAGGGCTTACCTAACTTACATTTTCCATTTTGCGCCATTTTGTATTTCTGGCACTGGCAAATCAATTCCCCATACCATTAGTTTTTTACGCTCTTTTTTTAAAATGTTGGCATGGAGGGTAAGCGGTGCACCTCCCAAAAAATGAAATCCTCGCCTCGGAATATCATGTGAAATAATATATAGCTAAGTTAGAGGTTGGAAACAACTATTAGTGTATCAATGTTTTTAATTTAAGTTTTAGCCATTAAAATACCATTTAAGTTTAAAAAAAGTGGGCAAATTTCAAAGTGCAACCAACAATCAAAAGTTTTCTTTTCTCCCCTGTCATTTATAAATAGTAGATTTTAATATATTTTTTCCGGTCTTACTTCCTGAGCCAGACCTGGGCAAAGTAAGGCTGGGGACAACGTCGGGCCTTTGGCTGAACCTGACTGGCCCCTCAATACTAAGATGGCTGATCTTTGGAATTCGGTCCATTTTCAAACTTTAAAATATATGAAAGTTTGAAAGTACGAAAATGGATCCAGTCAATGGGAGTCAAATAGTTTGAAAAGTTCGAATGAAATTATAATTAAATATCAATGGTAATTTAATGTAAATGGCTGGTGGGACCTGGGAAATGGTCTGGGGAACATGTTTGAATATCCAGACTTTCAAAACTCGATTTTACTCTCACGCGCGCGCTACTTTTTAGCTCTTGTGTTCGAACATTCAATAATTATTCTCCGTAAATGAATATGAAGTGCTTAGTTTTGATTACAAAGGAGGGTTTTAGAGTAGGGATGGCCGGTTCGCGGATCCGAACCCGGATCCGCCGCGGATTTATCCCGTTCGCGAACGGCGGATTTTTCCGGATTTTCCGCCTTCCGAACTTCCGATTCGCGGATTTTTCGTATTTTCGAAAATTTTCGAAATTACGAGTTTTCACGTATTTTCGGGAATTTTCGAAATTACGAGTTTTCATGTATTTTCAAAAATATGTATTTTCGAAAATACAAGTAATCCTCGTAATTTTGAATATTTTCGAAAATACGTATGTTAGGAATTAAGAGAAACCCTTGTATTTTCGAAAATTTTCGAAAATACATGTCTGAAAAATAAAAAAAACATACCTGCACAGCAACAAAGTAACTATTATCTTTTGAAAAGTGTCTGAATTTTAGCTTAGCTGCAGAGGGGAGTTTTGCTATTGTACAGTTGTAACTGGGTGTCATAGCAGTGAAACACCCGTCTGAATTTAACACCTTAATATGCAATCAGTGCTAAGTGTTATTGGCCAGTAGTGTAAAGGGTTGGGGCTTTCATTGTAAACTGTTTTAATCACAACCCAGTCAATGTTGTCAGGCTACCGATGTCCAAATAAATCTTTAAAACTTATTTTTATTAATACAACTTTAAATTGTGTTTAATACGGACTTCAAACACAATCAAGCTGGAAAACATAAACTCTGCCCCTACGCATTTTGTTGAACCAACACCACTTCCTAGGGGCTTCTGCAGAAATTTCAGGAACCCAACACCTGAAGACAGCTCAATAAAATTACCCTAGTGTAATTTAGTAATTGTTTTAATATTTAAGTTATATATATTAAGTTATTTTTGGGTGATGTACATGTCCAACACTAAAAGTGATCTAGAATATTACTATCCATACCAAACCAAATGATTTTTACCCCTTAAAAATGCTGTGGATTTCTTTAAATCAAATTGTTTATTTCACAAACAAATATTATTTATTTCTTAATAATTAATTACATAGAAAACATTGATTTCCTAGTGGAATCTGCATCATACCATTTAGTATAGTCACTATTTTTTGATATAAGAACTGCTCTGTTGTTTTAGAGACTGATTTACTTCGTAATCTTTGGATTTTAACAAGGTAGTTAACATTTCCTAACTAGCTTTTGAAATAATTTAACGGTGGTATCCCACTGTGATATCTTCCATCATGAAGGAAATTTATTGGCGTGTCTTCTATTTACGAGCCGTCATACCAATATATCAGAATTTTTAATTCAAAATCACAGCAATAAAAATGTCATGTGTGATTACATCTTTCCATTATTTATAACTTTTCATTTCCCTTTTCTTCAAAGTACAAATTATTGTAATGCAAACAAAAAGCAGACAGACATTGGTGTTTTACAATTTAAACTGTCTATAAAAATCAAAAAATATATATTATTCTATATATTTTCTGCTTTAATATGCACAAATATCTTTATCTCTATCTCTGTCATCTGTCTGTAATCTCCAAGCAGATAATAAATGTCAAGTGCCCCTGGATTGGGAATATTATGAAAATGTGGAGCTGAATTTCAAGGTTTTATATATGTGTCAGTTAATACTGTATCTGTACAACATTGACCAAATACTGTAGGTACACTATTAATAAATTCATTGACACAGTGTTAAGATCAGGTTCCCTTGATTATCCCCCCCGGCATCTCTTCACTATGTGGTCTCTGTAAATGTACTTCTTAAAGGGTCAGGAATGCTGTTGAACATGAATTAAATGGTAACATACTTTTAGTGTGAACAATCCAGTGGTCCATTAAATACCGCAGGATCGCCGTGATTTCTAACAAGTCAGATCACACATACCCCCAACATTACCTTCAGTAGGTACACTTATTTTAATTTCACCCTATTGACCCACATATTCACCAACATATTGCGGTCTACCAGCATTTAGGAATGCAAACCTGTACTTAAAAAGTATTGTTTTTCTTTTCAGGTAATTTTAATACAGCTGTGGGACCAAGAGTAGTATTTACTCTGCAGTGAAAATGTGTAATTACTTTGCTTTCCTTTAACTCTTTCCAAAACTGGTTTGCACACCTTAAAAGGGGTTTTTCATTCGCTACAATTCTCAAGTTAACCTGATCTTAGCACAGCTACCTACAATGCATTTTTTAATAATGTACCTAATTGAAAATGAATGTTGTACAAAATATAACTGGCATATACAGTACATATATAAAAACCTTAAAAGCAGCTAAATGCAAATTATAGCAATAGAAACTAGTATATAGTCAGTTAACATGGAAGGTCCAGTAATAAAATTTCATATAATTCCACAAGAGATCACCCATGAAAACTTTACATTGAGATTTGCTAAGCCTAGGATTGAATTCTATATAAAAGATAAAAGCTCACAGCCTTTAATGTCATGTTAAAGTATAACTTAGATTGGATAATGGCCTTGCATTAGTTTAAAATTAATTCTAACATTGCCAATTACAGTGTGAAAAATAGCCCTTAGATTACAGTGAAAAATAGCCTTAGTAGCAAAAATCTAGGTTGTTCGATTCATGGTTGACTTAGTTTTACTTCTCTTTTAAGTGCATCCTGCAAATTAGCTGTGTTTAAATAATCCCAACTATGAAGTAAAATTTACATGAAAAAAAAATGTTGGAAACCTGCATTAAAACAAATTCTCTCCTTATTATCCTTTTACAATATTGCCAGGGTATTTATGGCTACTGTACATTGAATCCAAATCAGCCTGCAACATGCTAAAAGGGAAAGTTCAGTGGAAATATCGTTATTTGTAAAAGTCTTACAAGGGAGATTTATAAAAGTTCTTATCATTAAAAAGGGTGTGATTTTGCCCCAACCAATTAAATGTCAGCTTTTTAAATGTTAAATAAGATTTAATTGATTGAGGCAAAATTAGCACTAGCATTTTTAACGATAAGAGCATTTATTGAACCTCCTGTTGGATTATAATATGCATATCTAGTTATTTTACATATTCTATTCCATTTTGAGAAATCAGTTGAATTTATACCACTTTCTGTTGCTTGCTGGTGACATTAGTGAGCTGACATTTCAGGTTTGTAACAATTTTTTTCCCAGAATGCTCACTAACGTGGAATGTTCCTAAAAGTTATTTCTAGTGATTGGCTGTTGGATGGGTCAAACATACTCAGATCTCTGAATTAACCCAGTTGCTGGGTCAAGGGTAAGACCATAATGGTCTCTATTAAGGATCCTGCAAACAGAAAGTCAGTATTTCAGAAGCATTTATTTATGCACAGACAAAATGGCTGAATGGGCAGGTTATGGTCATTAGGATGGAAAAATACTGCTCTTTTTTCTTAAATGTATATGTATTTGCACTGAACTCCCCCTTTAATGTAAATACCAACCAACCTTTCAGAATGTAGTTTTTACACATGTTCATGTCTTAAAGGTAAAGGTGACAATTGGTGATGGACCTGAACCTGAACTCGAGTTCGGGACAAACTTAACTATTCAAACCTTATTTGAACAAACCGAACTTCGAACTAGTTTGGGTTATCTGAACTCATGGGATTATTTAGTTATTTATTATTATAATTATCGAATTCTTGAAATGGTAACCCTCAAATGTAACATTCAAATTCGGTAACTGTCAAATGTATCCTATGATTTCAGTAGCCCTCGAATGTATCGTTCGGTAACCCTCGAATGTAGCGGTTGATTCGGAACCCTGAATGAAGCCTTTCCATTAACCCTCAAATGTATCGTTTTGTAACACTCAAATGTAGTGGTCAATTTCTGTAACCCTCGAATGTAGCATTCGAAATCAGTAACCCTCAAATGTAATTTTCGATATCCTTCGAATGTAGCATTTGAATTCGGTAACCCTCGAATGTAATGTTCGATTTTCGATAACCCTCGAATGTATTGCTCGGTAAACCTCATATTGGCCATAACCCTTGAATGTAGCATGTGGAAAAATGACAATTGCTCAATCATAGGGGAAAGAAGTTTTAAACTTGTTTTGGCAATATGTTTGTGTTCCCCAGACATTTCACAGGTGCCAGAGCCATTTCCAGGAAGTTATCATTGATATTTTATTGTATTTAATATGAACTTTTCAAAACAATTCCTCTCATGACTTTAATGGGTTTGTTTCTGAACTTCGAACTACTACTGAAGTTCGGAATCGGAAAATGACTTAACTTCAGGAAGTCCATCCATCTCTAGTGACAATTGTTTGCATTTAGTCTAGTAGGGACACATTAAATAATGTAATAGCAGGGCTAAATGATTGCAATTTACAACTTTAATTCTAATAAGCCATGCTACATGGCTGTTTTTCCCTTCTCGATGAAAGTACCCAGGCTGAGGGTTCTTAAACTGAACAAAGCTGTCAAACTTCTGCTTCTTGCTGCTGCCATGCACCACCCTTATTCGCCCAGCGCAGGACCACCAAAGGAAGACATTCTTCTTGCACAGACTGAACACAAAGTGGAGCAAGGTGGCAGCAAAAAGCAAAGTTAGATATGTTTGTTCAGATTGCTAAATACAGGGGTGATTGTCTTTTAATTGCTGTCTCCATGTATACAGATTTAAAGGAATAATACCAACAAGGAAGGCATTGTGCAAACTTGATGTTAGTTATATAGTTTTGAGAAGAACTTTTTAGTCTTCAATTCATTTTCTGATTAAAATGTATGTGGTCAATAGCATGGGTGAACTAGTTCTGGCTAGGCAAGATGTGTTATTTTTGGGTATCAAATATGTTCCATCATTGTGTGACAGCTTCCCACATTTATTTTCTAGGCAACATGTATTGTACAGTATGTTTTTATGTCTTTCCTGTTATTGTACACCAATGCATCACAGTGGAAGCTCCCTTACATCACCTTGCAACACTGTGTTAGGGAATCGACTTTGTACAAAACTCTGACTTTTTAGAACATTTTAGAACTACGAACTTTCAGGGTTTTCAAACTTGCAGACATATTTTCGAGAATTAAAGAAATTCAAGGATGTTACAATTTTTTATCAGTAACCCTTGAATATAGAGTTTGCTAACCCTCGATTTTGGCCTTAAAACTCAAAAGGGGCCTTCAGTAACCCTCGAATTTGGTGCTAACCCTCGACTTTAGCACTCCATAACCCTAGAATGGGGGGTTCGGTAACCCTCAAATTCGGTGATAACCCTTCAAATGTAACATTTATTTAGCCTGCCAATGGGTCCATGGAAGGTGTCAGTACATTTTGGGAGTGTTTTCAATACTAATACAGTAAGCACTCAGGGGGGTTGTTAAACTATTTTCCAGCATTTACTGTAATACGATCGGAGATTTCGCTTTTTAAGGTTATTTTTTGTGTTTTTTTTTTTTTTTTTTACCAATAAAGTCAAATGGGGGTCTAAGGGCCAAATTTATAAAGGGACATTGTTTTTGCTTTTTTCCCCACCAGCCTTTACCACAGTTTTTAAACTTTCAACTTTTCTTTTGATCAAAGTTAAAAAGGCGAATTTTCATCAAAAGCAAAAATTATGTAGCAAAAATTAGCACTAATATGCCTGGTTAAATAGGTAATACTCAAAGTAGTATTAAATTGGTAATACACACTGAACACCTATTTTGTTATTTAAAATAGCCTAACACATTTGGTCCGGGCCAGGTAGCACCCGGACACCATCGTAAACGGTGAGCCCTTCTGCCTGAATTTGAAACAAATTTACGATCGTAAAATTTTGCGATACCGCGGGTTTTTAAATATGCCCTGGTTCTGAAATCACCAGATAATATTTTTTTCCCTAACAATTTAATTAGGTTGTGGTTCAAATATATTCTGATATATAAGATAAAAATGGGAATATCCACTAGCAAATGCCAAATCAAATCAACCAGACCGATGTGTAATTATATAGATAAATATGCTACTTACACACACCTGGCTCACATAATAAATTGAAACCAAATATGGCTGCAGAGAGTTAATGTCAGCTTGTTAATGGATACTAAACAAAAATGGACAAAGAACTCTTTTGCCTTGTGGGTGTAAAATCTTGAAAAGTCAAAAAACTTGCCACATGGGTAGGTCAGTATGTAGAGTCTAAAACAATAAGGACACACACACCTGCTAGTTACCTCTGGCGTGCTCTGTTCAAACCCCATTCCAAAGGGCTTCTTGAGTTGGATTGCTTTACGTCTGAATAAACTATAGGTGTTCTTCCTTTTGTCACCTGTCATCTGTGGTAGCGTTCTGGTTCCCCTTTTTGTTCTGTAGGTTATTATGCAGAACCATTCTAATTGGTGATATCTACATATAAGGCTTGATCCAGAGGAAGGCAAAAAAAAACAGCTATAAAAAAGGGGGGAGGGGGATCCTTCCTGAATCAAAACGGCAATCGGAAAATATCCCTGGATCAAACCAGATCTACGGTACAGTATATGTATTAATACTAGTAATTCTCAATATTTTTAGTTTTAGAAACTTATCTGGTCCACTTTTAAGGCTATTCAATGAACTTGCCATACCACCTTGCTGGAAGACAGTTCCACACTTTCACCGTTCTCACTGTAAAGAAACCTTTCCTAACCTGAAGATGAAACTTCTTTTCTTCCAACCTTAAATATAAAATTTGTAGAGGCAGTATACACATTTGTTTGATTGTACATCATGTTTTTAGATTAATCATAGAATTGGCTGCTATTTACAAATGTCACTTTATGAGTAATGTTCAGTTTTTTCTTCTGGGCATGATCAAATGGGGCCTATGACATTTTAACATAACATACATGAATGGAATAAGGCACAATATGTACTTATATTATAAATCTTATACGTGCATTTTCTCACAAACATATAAGGCAATCCTTACACAATATAACTTACTTAATTTATACTTAGGTATATCCTTACACAATATACTTTACAAAAAAAAATATGTATTTTTTTATACTAATCTGTTCTTACAGAGACACCCATATTTAGTGACATGGATAGTGCCAAAAGTCCACAACCCATATATAAAAAAATAATATGTATATTATTCATTGCTTATTTGGTAATTAATATACAGAAGATAATTATATATCTTCTGTATAGTTAAAAGAAAGTGCTGGTGCCAAAGCAGCGTATATAAAAAATACATGTGTTATATATATCATACTTTCATTTGCTATTGTAGCAACCTATTTAATAATCAAGGTAAGACTTTGTATTTTGTTTATTTCTATAATGGCAATTACACACAAGAGCAGGACAGACTTTAAGTGATTCATTCATTTTGAGTTGTCAAGGGGTTTAATAAGTGTCTTACTTCAGTAACACAAAATGGTAAAATATAATAAATTTGATATTTCGGGAGGTGACAGATTTGACATATTTAAAGGTCAACCTGAATGGTATGTCCTTTGTGCACAATCTTTATTTATAGTGGTTTGCAGAAGCTACATGAAATTATACAATGAAAGGTAAAACTATGAGCTGATGTATCTGAATTCAGAGATGCATAAAAAAAATTATGGTATATCAAAGCTAAACACCAAATTTATACTGGAGAAGTATACAGGAATCAATACATAGCTGTAGAGAAGTCAAAAGGCAAACTCTTGGGGAAAATTTAATTGCCCTATATACTCGAATATAAGTTGATCCAAGTATAAGTTGGGGTATTTTTAACTAGAAAATTAGAAAACACGATTGACTTGAGTATAAACCGAGGGTAGAAATTATGACCACTACTGCCTTTATTCGTATTGTTTTGAAACTTAGTTGCCCCTTAAATTAAAATCCATTATGGCTATTACTGTATGCACAAAAACACTTGTATGGTCATATAATCAAAAACACGTTATTGTGTTCACATCCCAAATTCCCTACCACAAATAACCTATTCCCCCCACCTGGGTCTATAATGAAAAGGGCCTATGCTAGTAATAAATACACATAAGTATAAAACCCAGCAATAAACACCACCAAGAGGTTAGGCGTCCTTTAATCTCATACAGTAACCCCAATCCTTGGCACTCCAGATGTTTGAAAAAGCATGCTTTATTTGCTGCGAGTTGTAGTTTCAGAACATCTTCAGTGGCAAGAATTGGGCTTACTGTATGGGACTACTGCCCACCACCCCAGAGCGAAGGTACATGTAGGATCACTGCAGAGAAGACTATGGATTAGTGCCACTCCACTGCTTTGGCGCCTGACATCACTACTCGGCTCCGGGATTAGGATTATAAAAACAACTATTTTAGTTCTCCTATTCCTTTCGGGCAAAGGTATCTGCCTTCTCCCTCAAAAAGCTTTTTGTAAGCTTAAAGGAGAACTAAACTTCAGTTTTTCAGATCCTAATGTGAAAGTTTTTCTCCCCAGAACACCTACACGTTGAAAGATTCTTCTCTAGTTATTTGCATTTAGTAGATTTGAGTAATAGATTCTATAACAAAGGAGGCTTCCATCTTGTTGCCAGTACAACTCATAGCCCATGTTGGCTTCAAAGAGCCACGCCCCCTGACCCCAGCATTCACTGTCTCTATGTGCAGAGTTTCTAGCATCTCTTTCTAGTGAAAGATAAAGCCTCTAAATGTACCTGGAATCACAGCTGATTTGCTGGTGGGCCGTAAATGCTGTGTGTTTAGAAGCAATCAGACCAAGAAGTCACAAGTTCAAATCCCTAGCTTACTTATGAAAACAATATAACATAGTCTACTGCCTAGTTTAGTGCTTTTTTGTTTGTTGTTTCCATGTTTCTAGAAAAATATGAAGTTTCTACATATGTACAATCTTATATATAGCAGCTCTGTTATTTATTTACCAACCAGTGTGAATTGCTGACAGTCTTCCAGTAGCAATACAAAACAGTGTACTGATTTTACTGACATTTACTTCATTGATTGAGGTTCACTGTGGCGTGCTCTGCTAAAGTGCTGTGTTAGGAAACTATTGGGACACAGGTTCGATTCCCATGTTCCCATTTTTTGTTTTATTATGTGTCTAGCAAAAGATAAAGACTCTACATGTACTAGTCCATTACTTATTAGCCCTTGTGGCCAAGTGGTAGTAAGCTTTTTAGAAAGACACAGAATAGAAGGTTGCTGGTTCGATTCCCCATACTTACTTTTATTTTTTGCTGAAATGTTAAATGTTCTGTTTCTTTCATCCAGGCTAGCAAAGACATACACTGCAAAGATACTTTTCTTTTTTTAGTAAAGCATAGGAATTTATCATTGTTAGGGACAGGAGCATTTCTAATGTGTTACACAAAAACTGCACTGGTATCTGTGTTCTGTGTCAGAGGGAGGGATCTCTGAGCTGTAACATGTGGCTGTCAGTTCCAGGAAGCAAGACTGCAGTTTCTGTGAAGTGTCGGCGGACACTTAGATGGGTGTTCCCAGATAAGGTGAATTATGGGAGCTGACCCTTAGTACAAACAGGTTATTTCATAAATCACCCAGCATCCACAGCAAAGGGAGCATGAGACACAGCTTGTTGTTCGTTTGTGAATGTGCTCTCTCTATTGGGACAATGTTGTCTTGGGACTTAGTTCTCCTTTAAGATGTGCAGAGGAGGCAGGGAGTGAAACAACATGCACTCATCATTTTTATGATCATAAAAATATATAATATAAAAACAGAGGTACTCGAATAACTCAGAGAGGTACCTCTGGTTAATGATAAATAAATATAGGGGAGACAAAGATTAAAATATCATAAGAATATATATATATATGGTATTATTGTTCTTGTTTTGTTTGTGGGTCTTATTACTAAGTACATAATATTAGTACTAATATTAAAGGAATATTCTTATGATACTTTAATATTTGTTACCCCTATATATTTATTTATTGTGTGAATGAGAGGTACTTAGTTTACAACAGTTTTATTCCAGGATTAGGAACCCCTGTCCTGGTTAGGGGTCTAAAAGTAGGGCCTATCCACATTTTTAATTACTTCTGGTTTATGTACTGTATGAAAAATAAAAACTACAGTACATATAGAATTCCGCGCTCTCAAATCAACACATTAATCAACAATATATAAATAAAAGAGCATATCCATTGCAAATGAATAAATATGTATACATACAATAGATGAAATAATTCTACTTTAAGTGGTCTATATTAAAATACAAAAAAAACCTATTATACAGTACACATCTATCCTATACTCTCCGTGTCCTGCTAGAAAGATAAAATACCAAAAGGGATACATCCTAGCCTTATCTTAAGCCTGTACTCATCTGTATCATAAAATGTAACAAAATGATATTTAAAAAAAAGATTGTTACTTTGCTTTTTTTTTAGGGGGGGGTGTTGAAAGCTTTTAATGGAACATATAACAAATCCGGTTTTATATTAGCATTTTTACTAACAGAGACAATTTCTACATAAAGATGTGAGTTCAACCTGAAACAAAAGCAGAGCATGCCAATTATTCCCCCGGCTATTTCTTCATAAAGGTCAACAAGTATTCGTTTTGTTCATTGAAACAATGTTTTCCCATGGCTGTTACTGCATGTAAAATATTGTATTAAATGCCAGTAAATTATTCTGCATTCATAGATAGGGTAGGATACTGTATGTAAATATTTAATTTTTATTAGCTATCTATGTAATGCCTAGATTTGTATTAGCCCTGTATCCGAGGGCTCTTATATCTCCAGCATTGTCATAGTAATGTAATGGCCTAAATGGATAATTACCCAAGTAATTATGGAGAAAAACACATGGCAATTTGCTGGCTAAAAACAGTATTTGTTTATTACATTTTCCAAGAATCACTTATGACTTTCATTATCTTTTGTTACATTTTAAGATTTTTAAAGGGTATGTAAATCCTTTCACTTACTTTTGTTTCCTTCTACCTTAACAGTTGTCCTTTCCCTTTTTCTTTTCTCCATGTCATTTCTAATATTACAGTTCATGTACCGTTTCCAGTCTTACTTGCTCATCAGGAAGGAGTCTCATCACACTGCATTCTGGGATACTGCATTCTGCAAAACTGCATTCTTGGTCAATAGCTGAGGACAGGAGTGGGCGATTATTAAATTTCACCAGGGGCCGCACAAGAAACTTGGATTGTTGTGAAGGGTGGACCAATAAGTTCAACTGAATTCTCATTATAGAGATAGCAAAACTTAATTTTATAAAAAGATAAAATAATATCCCTGGTCATTGGAAGTTTTTTTATTAAAAGTTGCAATTTTTTATTGGTGTGTAATATTTAGATCCATTCCATCAAATCAATTAATCAATTGATCAGGTAATTTGAATAAAATGAAAACTCAAAAAATAAATCAATTATTCAGCCAGGGACAATCAATAATATTTAGATTTTTTTGCATACACATCTAGTATTGAGTAGAGATGAACTAGAACTCGAACTATGCGAGTAAAATGTCTATTATACCAATACACGAGTAAATATCGAATTCTCGAATCCGCGAGTAAAATGTTCTATTATAACTATACGCGAGTAAATATCGAATATCGAATCCGTGAGTAAAATGTCTATTATACCAATACGTGAGTAAATATCGAATTCTCGAATCTGTGAGTAAAAATGTCAATTATGACCTAAGTGAGTAAATATCGAATATCGAATCCGCGAGGTTAAAATGTCTATTGCACCCATTACGCGAGTAATAATTATTGATGTCGAACACAAGAGCTCAAAAGTAGCGCGCGTGAGAGTAAAATCGAGTTTTTGAAAGTCCTGGATATTCAAACATGTTCCCCAGACCATTTCCCAGGTCCCACAGCCATTTACATTAAATTACCATTGATATTTTAATTATAATTTCATTCGAACTTTTCAAACTATTTGACTCCCATTGACTGGATCCATTTTCGTACTTTCAAACTTTCCATATAGTTTTAAAGTTTGAAAATGGACCGAACTTTCCAAAGATCAGCCATCTCTAGTATTGAGGGGCCAGTCAGGTTCAGCCAAAGGCCCGCACGTTGTCCCCACGCCTTACTTTGCCCAGGTCTGGCTCAGGAAGTAAGACCGGAAAAAATATATTAAAATCTACTATTTATAAATGACAGGGGAGAAAAGAAAACTTTTGATTGTTAGGTTGCACTTTGAAATTTGCCCACTTTTTTTAAACTTAAATGGTATTTTAATGGCTAAAACTTAAATTTAAAAACATTGATACACTAATAGTTGTTTCCAACCTCTAACTTAGCTATATATTATTTCACATGATATTCCGAGGCGAGGATTTCATTTTTTGGGAGGTGCACCGCTTACCCTCCATGCCAACATTTTAAAAAAAAGAGCGTAAAAACTAATGGTATGGGGAATTGATTTGCCAGTGCCAGAAATACAAAATGGCGCAAAATGGAAAATGTAAGTTAGGTAAGCCCTGCTACCCCGAAATTACATTGGGTACTGTGGGTGTAACTTTTTTTTAACCAATAGCATCAAAGTGAATCTCTATGGCCATTTTAAAGATTTTAAATTTGAGGGGGCCACCTGTCACTTAATAATCAAATTAGCAAAATGGAAAAAAGGTCCATTCACAGTTTCCAAAGGGATTTTTTTTATATATATCCCTATCTCTTTTCCAGGATCTGTTAAACAATAGCCTCCCTGCACAAATCCAATGACATGAAGACAAAGAGGCAATAGATAAATGTTGCTTGAATTTATAAGTGCAGTATACATGACATGTTTTGGGTGTATTACCCTTTTTCACTGTTGCCTCCTGTCCCCAGAGATTATTTTTAATTATTTATTCTCCCTGCACATTTTGCAAAACATTTTTTTTTTATTCTCTGCGTAAAACAGCAAATTAAAATAATGGTTGTTTTTCATTGTAATTCCTAACTAAATTTAGACATGCTTGCATTTAATAAAATATTTCTCTGCATAAAGCCCTCCCCTGCAATGGCCCAGCTCCCCTCCCCCCCCGGGAGATTGGAGGCCGGGCATTGACTTTGCAGTGGCCTTATCTGAGTTATCTGATGATATATCTAATAGGGAAATGTTCTTCCTGCTCTTCCGACTGAATAGGATTTTTACCAAGACTAAATTTTCCTCTCCAACTACCATTGCAATTGTAAGAATTCCGGGTCCAAAATATCCATACAATTGGACATCTGGACAAAAAGTTTTGTTCACAATAGTGAGGTATTGTTCATCAAGGTAGTGTTCATCAATTTAATGCTGTTAGTGGTTGAATCAGCAAAGAACTGAATAAAGTTTGTGAGCAGATTAAAAGCATGGAAGATCTCCATTGAGACAAATTATGATCTGACCCTATATGCAAAAATTTCTAAATAACGGGTAAGTGCATTTTAAAAAACAAAATAAAGACAATGATTACAAGGAGAAGAGAGTTTATGGGTGGCACTGGCTACATGGTAATACAGGGAGCAACAAACATTTAGACAATAGAAGAAAGCCCTGGACCATGGATAGTTAAAGGACAACTAATGACTCAGAACAACACTTTTTCAGAAGGAAGAGCATCTTAAGATAAAAGCAGTAATCTGTGTCTCACCTTTCATTTTGAAATGGTTGTTGGGAAATGTACCTTTCTAACATGGTGTTTGTGTTTTATTTCCCAGCATTCCAGTATCACACAGTGTGGTCGTTGACCATTATGTTCTATACACATGCTCACTCTGGATACTGCAGGAACGTATTACAGTTGGTTACACTTACTAGTAGCCTCTAGCCAATCCTTTTACAGGATAGATTAGGCAAGGGAGCATGTGAATGAGGTCAGTGGTGTGGCCAGTCACTGTAAATACAGTTATTTCATTTAGTTCTTCAGGTAGTTACAGTATAATTTACTTTAATGCTATTAACTGTAGTGGAACTTACAGTTTATTGGTGTTTTTAGAGTGCAAAAATGTGGGTTTACTTCTCCTTTAAGAAGACTCCTTACCCCTAATTAATGATAGAGTCAACTTTGGAGGAGAGAAAAATAATTTTTAGATGGTTTCAGATTTGAAATTTCATTCAACAAATCTCCATTATTACCATGGATACAAATGTAGGTCCCTTGTTGGCAAATTATTTATTGAATGGCTCGAAGAGCAGTATATTTACCCTGTATATAATCATAAACTGTTGATTTGTAAAAGTTTTATTGACAACTGCTTTATATTATGGCAGGGGACTGAAGTGGAATGTGAGGAATTGTGAGGAATGTGAGCTACAGTTCTTAGTGAGAAGTTATATTAAAAAGGGTGATATTGCCCAAATAAGTGAAAAAGTCTTTACTTTACTGTATATCAAGATCAAGAATAGAAAATAAAGCAAATTGCAGGATGCTTTAGAAAGTCAAAAAAGTAATTAAAAAAAAAATGTAAGGTTCGTACACACATGCACCATGTGTACGAACGTTCGTTTCAGCCGATAATCGACCTGTGTATGGGCCGGTCGTTCAGATATCCGCCCGGTCGGTTGTGCAACGGTCCCCGACCGAATGGCCTTTAGAAGCTTGAGAGAGTCTAATGATTGTTTTGTATAAAACGGTTCTATTTTACCTAGGACACATTTATAACTTCCTTTGTATAAACACTGTTATCCGTTGACAATACTTGTCATGTAACTATGCTCAAAATATGCCTGGAGTGATCTTTACTCTCAAAAGAAAAAGAATTGCCTGTGACTTTTCCATTAATTTTAAGTTTATATAATATGATGTAGTAATTCATTTTTTCTGCTATTTTCAATTATAAAGGGGAAGTATAAGCACTCATTTTCTGTTCTATGTCAGATTCAACATCATTAAACTTTGCAGGTTATTTCATTTTTAAACCTAAAAGGTTTTTTTTTGCAGTATTTGCATTTTAATGAAATGCTATTCCCTTTCGAGTGCTCATATATACTGTAAGTGAAACCTTATCATAGTGGCCTGGAATCAGCTGGCCTGAAGCTTAAAAAAACTATATTCCTAAATAATACCCAAGATCCCTGGATACCCTGTAAATTACATCCTAATAAATGAATAAATGTCTCATAGCTTTGCCATTATAATTTGTGTTAAGATGTGTCACCAGTCACATCAATAACGGCAACTTGTGTATTTAATGAAATAATGCAAATCCTAAAGGATTATTCAATAAAAGTTCTTATCGTTAAAAATGGTGCTTATTTTGCCCCAGCCAATCAGATGTTAGCTTTCAAATGTTAAATAAGATCTGATTGGTTGGGGCAAAATTAGCTCCATTTTAAACAATAAGAACTTTTATTGAATCTCCCTGAAAGTTTTTTAAAGTTACCAGGATGTTTTTCTTTAAATAATATTGTGGAAGTTCTCACAAAAATGCAGCCACATATGCTGTGTGAAAAAAAGGTATGAGGTTACAAGAAAAGCATCATACTAAAAAGAGACATTTCCTATTATGGGCAGATTTACCAAAAGGAAGATGCGGCACTGCACAGAAGAACCAAACACATGGGAAAAGGAGCTGGCTGCTTCAGAGATCAAACAATCAGGACATCACTTCAATGTATATTAGAATAAAACTCCAGTTTATTCCACAACAGGTACTACAGTTAAAAACATATCAAAATAGAGGGGGGGAACGCCTGACGCATTTCGGAACTAGCAGGGGTCCTTACTCATAGGACTGCACAGAAGCCCTTACACACAGTATTGCTGCCTTACAGTTATTATTATGGAAAGTTCATGTTTTTTACAGTTCACACATTTCAGGGTAAATTTAACCTGTTTTCCCCCAAAAAGTGGCTGCCGACGAAGTCCAATTCGGGACGAAACGCATCCAGTGATCACTTTAAATTTGTTCATCAGGGATGTCCCATCTATATTTACCTGGTGTAGTATACCTACTTTACTTGTCTTAGGGTTAATTGATCTGCCACACTGTTATATTATTTACCTTCTGAGTTTACTATGTCTGATTAATGCTATGCCTCTGTATTAACTTTCTTCTAACATTCAGCATATTTTGTATATACCTAGCATGTTTATAGGATAGATATATAACTTTAAGTGTCTATTACCTCAAATACCCTGAGTATTTACTATTTGCATGCCTATACAGCAAACACAGACATACACACTGCTGTGTTGTGTTTCTGTGTAGTGCTTGATATATAATGGTATATCTTACCCTTACCTTGCAACCTTATTTATGATTATGGACTGTGTACAGAGGAGTGTTTTAAATGGGTAAGGGGATTTCTTCTGTAATTATATGTATTTAACATTATATTGTTACTCTCATTTTTTGTAATAAAGGAGATATTTTATTATTATACTATTTTGGAGGTGTGCCCAATCTTTATTCACTGCTTTTGTCTCTTTTATGTTAAATTTTGTTCCCCCAAAAAGTAAAAATGTATGCGGTTAGGGGTGCAGCCTATTTAGGGTTGGGGTTAAGGCACTGGCCATGTTGTGAACCCCGAGACATAAATATGGCCCTGTTTCATACCTTAAATTTCATTGAACAGTTGCATAAATTCTTTTTTAAGCCATTGAAATCTAAATAGCTGCTGCCAGAGCCTGCTTTCATTTGCCAGTATACATTGCACAAAATGGACTAAACTTATATTGCTTAAATAATGAACAAGTTATGATGATATTGTGAATAAATGAGAAAATCTACAGCTTTTCATAGCATTGTTCATTAAACTTCTGGATCTGAATAGCTGGGCTGATAAAGTCCCTACATTATATTTGCCTCATAAAATTCTTTTTATATTAATGTATCATATCAAAACTTATGCACTGATTTTATATACTCCTTCCTGAGTCCAGCATCTACTACCACATTCCAAGCACTTGCTCTCATAGGGTTTTAATTGTTAACCATTATTGCAGTCACTCAGAAGCTTGCCTATTGCAATATGTGCAAATGTGCTTTCACATAGAAATAGTAGCTATTTTCCCTATAATCAATTTATTTTAATTTCTCAGTAAAATATTTATATTGGATGGAAAACAAATGGTACATTTATATTTCCCTTGCTATTAAATTGTTTCAATGAGGAAAAATAATTAGCACAAATACATATGCTTTTAAAAAAAAAGGGAGAGTTTTCTCATTCCAATTACCAAAAAATACCATCCAGGGATTTATCTGTGCATTAAAGTACTGACTTCCAGATTTCAGGATCCCTTATAATGTCTGTTGTGGTGATTCAGCTGCTTAGTTAAGATCTGAGCATGATTGATCGAGGTATTTAACCTCTCCCTGATTGTCCGGAAGTCTTCCTCATTCTGGGGTGGTCTCCTGCATTCCCACAAGACCACCCCAGACTCCCGCGACTAAGAGGAGACTTTAGTCTCCTCCTCAGTCATGCCCCTTTTTAAGGACCACGCCCCAGAACCCCCTAGGATGCTCCTAACTCCTCCCTAGCCCCTCCTTCCACCAAAAAGTCAGTCCTGCAACCTTGCTAACCTTCTGACCGCGTCCGGATACCTGCAGTGATCTGTCCCAATCACTGCAGGTATGTGATCATTTTTAAATTTTTTTACATTAAAATGTAAAAAGGTGAGTAGTTGTAGGCAGATCCAGAAATGAGGAGACTCCTAAGATATCTCAATTCAGCAATATTTATTCACACATGACATGTTTCGGACCAGAGGTCCTTTCTCAAATGAGAAGTCTCCTCATTCTGGATCTGCCTACAACTACTCCTACAAGTCTCCTCATTCTGGATCTGCCTACAACTACTCACCTTTTTACCCTCCTTCCACCAACCCCCACCTCCTTCTGACATCACGATCTGCCCATACATGACATCACACCCCCTCATCACGCCCCCTTTCTCACCCTGCCCGGAAGCCTGAAAAGGCAGGGTGGGGTTTCGGTTGATCCTTTCAACAAGCAATCAGTAGAAATTACTGTAAGGGACAATTGAAGGAAGTGTGAATCCTAGGATGCTAGTTCACTGCTGACCTCAACATAGCATAGCAAATCATAAAATCAATTAATTTTTTAAAAGATGAAGAGAATATTTAGAATACCTAGGTATTTGGAAATGTAGATGGGAGACTTGTATAGCCTAGCAAATGAATGAGTAGGCTTCTTTAGTAGGCACATTATAGTACATTCATTCAATTGGAGCATTTAAACACAACTTAAACCAGTAGGTAATATTTTCAAGTACATTTAGTACATATCAAGGGTTTTACATACACGGAGGCTGATATTGTATGACCGTTGGTTCATGTATGGCCAATTGCACGATCGTCATAGCATTTTTTCCCCTATTGGAACACTTCCCCCAATAAGTTAAAGTTTTTTATTGAACCAATCCGGATTGAACGATCGAACGTTGGTACGATTGGCATTGGTTCGTGTATGGGCCCCTTACGAGCCAGTGTTGGAAATTAAAACTTCACTGCCTGAGCCAATAATCCTACAGTAATGCCACTATTGGCTGTTTAACAAAAAAAGGCCCGGAGAAGCGATATGGCAGTGATCGATATATGTATATATGTTTTTTAATTGTGCCCATGCTTTGTTATAATAAAGGGCTTTTATAACTAACTATGTTTGAGTGCCACAGGTCTCTTGTTTTTTGGTTATATTTAAAAAATTTTACCTGTTGAGCACCTTTGCATACTATATAATTATGACTAGTGCCCTAACATTTTTGTGTCTATAGCATTAAACATTTGTATTGATTGTTATTTTCTTACATCTTATTTAGCGTTATGTCTCTAGTGCTTAGAACATTTCACATTTTATACCTGCAGTAAAATATATATACCATAGACAGTTTATTTGTAAAATGTACAATTTGGGGGGATAGGAATCTGAATAAGGGAGGGTGGGGTTATGCCAGTTAATTTCGTGTTGGATACTTTCAGTGCGAGTATATCATAATAACTTTTAGAGATGGTATTGGGTTTTAAAGAAAGCTTAGCATTTCACACTTAGATTTGTTGAAGATTAAATTCCATTGGTATATTTATATCCATATAGCTGTACCATAAGCTCCAGAATTTTCTAATTTTGTCGGGACAACATTTTCAACAAGGTGGATGTGTTAATCATTTCCTTCCATATTTTGATTTTGGGGGCTGGTGAGACATCCAATTCAAAACAATGCCTTACGTAAAAGCATCAAATGATATTGTGACCAAGAGTCCACCTCAGGTATGCCCAACATACATAATTTAGGTTCTAATGGAACATCTGTGTCCATTACTTCAGATAATATCCTGAGCCATATCAGATGCCAGAAATCAGCATGAGGTTCACGGCACCAAGGACACTTGCCTGAGTATCTTGGGGACATATGGGCTAATCTGTTTGGTGTCTATGAGCATCCACACATAGGGGCAAGGTGGAGCATTTGCCATTTTTGTGTGCCAAGCATATTATTGTGAATTTGTGTGTGCCAAGTATATTGCCCATTTGTGTGGCAAGCATATTGCCCATTTCTGTGTGTCAAGCATTGTGACTATTTCTGTGTGCCAAGCATATCGCTCATTTCTGTGTGCCAAGCATATTATTGCCCATTTGTGTGTGCCAAGCATAATATTGCCTATTTCTGTGTGCCAAGCATATTGTCCATTTCTGTTTGCCAAGTATATTGCCCATTTGTGTGCCAAGCATAATGCCCATTTCTGTGTTTCAAGCATATTGCCCATTTGTGTGCCAATCATATTGCCAATTTCTGTGTGCCTATTATATTGCCCATTTCTGTGCCAAATATATTGCCCATTTCTGTGTGCCTATCATATTGCCCATTTCTGTGCCAAACATATTGCCCATTTCTGTGTGGCAAGCATATTGCCTATGTCTGTGTGCCAAGCATATTGCCCATTTCTGTGTGGCAAGCAGTTTTACCTATGTCTGTGTACCAAGCAGTTTCACCTATACCTTTGTGCCAAGATGTTTTACCCATGTCTGTATTCCAAGCAGTTTCACCTATATCTGTGTACCAAGCAGTTTTACCAATGCCAGTTTTTCAACTATTTTACCAGTGTCAATGTGTGCCACTATTTTATCAGCACCAGTTTTTCAAGCATTTCACCAGTGTTGGTGGCATTTTATCAATGTCTCTGTGTCACCATTTTACTAGTGCCTGTTTTCAAGCAGTTTGCCAAGTATTTTAATAGTGTTTTTGTGTCACCATTTTATCAGTGGCAATTTACAATGTTTTCGTGTGCAAAGCATTTTTCCTCTTATAATATGTACTAACAATCCCCATTGTCAGTGCCATGCACCCCCTTGCTGATTTTCCATGCCATGCTCCCCCATTTCCATTCCTTACTTGAAGTACTCTTCAAGTGTGGAAGGAGAGGAGCGAGGGGTAGTATATTTGTCCTTTAAGTTAGCCCTCCAGTTCATTAGCCAGAGTTGAGTCAGCCTTCCAGTTCATAAGAAATATTAGTGAGCCCTCCAGCTCATTACCCAGTGGTAGTCAGCCCTCCAGTTCATAAGCAATGTTTGTGAGCACTCCAGTTCATTACTCAGTGGTAGGCAGCCCTCCAGTTCATAAGAAATGTTAGTGAGCCCTCCAGTTCATACCCCAATGTTTGTCAGTCCTCCAGTTCCTAAGAAATGTTATTGAGCACTCCAGTTCATTACTCAGTGGTAGGCAGCCCTCCAGTTCATTACCCGGTGGTAGTCAGCCCTCCGGTTCATAAGCAATGTTAGTCAGCCCTCCAGTTCATAAGCAGTGTTAATTAGCCCTCCAGTTCATTAGCAGTGTCAGTCAGACCTCCTGTTCATTAGCAGTGTCAGTCATCCCTCCAATTCACAAACCAGTATCAGTCAGCCCTCCAGTTAACAAACCAGTATCACTTAGCCCTCCAGTTTAAGAAACAATGTTTGTCAGCCCTCTTGTTCAAAAGCCAATATTTCTCATCTGGACTTGAAGTTTAGTTCTTGAAGACGTTTCGCTAGTCATCCGACTGGCTTTCTCAATTCAGAATGCCTTGTACAAGAATCTGTGGCAATTATGTACCCTAGAAAATCCCAATTAGCATATCACAGCCAAGTGTTAAGGGCTTTCCTCCTCCTACAATTTAATTACATTTTTGTTAAAGAAATACGATTGGTTCAGAAGGCAAGAATGCATGCATCATACACTCTACATCATAATCCAAAGGGGGCGGGGTGTCCTGGGGCTCTGGGGCAGGTGGTATTGGTAATATTTGAGCTGGCCTGCAAATTAATAATAATAAAAATTTGGAAGGGCTACCCAAGCCATGGTTTTAGGAAATTGCAGGAAATTAATGGCTCTACCAGACCCCCATATATAAAAATAAACTATTTAATGACTGGAAAATGTTCTCTGGTATAAATATCAGACTATGTTGGAGTACATATAGGAGTTTCGGGAGAAAAATAATATTGATTAAATTGATATGTCCTATTATGCTTATTGGAAATTGTTTCCGAATGTGTAGTTTAGCTTTAACTAGGTCTAGGAAGGAGTATATATTCCTTTGGAGAAACACATCAGGTCTTTTTGTAATTATAATACCCATATATTTAAATTCTTGCACCACTGGGATAATATTTCTAAAATTAGTTTATTTACAACTATATAGTCTATACGGGATAGAGTGTTATGTGTACAGGAGTAACGTGTATTCCTTCTCTGGGGAGCAACGTGTTAGATTGTTCCATGGATAGTGTTAAGAGGATTGGGGAGTGGTTTGAGATTCCTCTTGGTAAGTAGGTAACCTTGATAATTCAAGAGTTTAGTTTAGTTTATTTTAAATTAGTTTATTTACAACTATATGGTTTATATCGGATAGAGTGTTATGTGTACAGGAGTAACATGTGTATTCCTTCAATAATGGGTACCTAACTCTCCTGGAGTCCAGCCATCCAAGCTCCAGTATCATATTTTTTAATGGAGAAGGTTGTACAAGCCGCGGTGGGAGTCTGTCTACTGTTTCATCAATAACTGCATAATAATCTCCCATACATATAAAACATAACTAATCTCCCATACGTATAAAACATGCTGTGGGGTAGCAAAGTGAAAAAGTAACAGCTGCTTTTAGGGGTGATAGTGAAGCTGGTGGGGGTCATATATGCCTAATCGAACATATAATTTGGTGTCAGTATCTAAAGCTACAAAAACATATTTACCCGCTTCTCTGGGAGTACTTCATGAATATTATATCTGATTTTTTGGGGGAATAAGTAACAATACTCCACTCAAATATACAGACAGTGTACTATGGGCCGACCATGCCATGGTCTATATATATAGTGTGTTTTGGTTTGAAGCAGGTTAGTCTCCTGGAGACATATTATATATGCTTTTTGTGATTGTAGAAAAGTAAAGCCTTTAAGTCATAAATAAATTTATCTAATTTTACTGTCCCTTCAACTGGGTCCATATCTACATTGCATTACTTACCGGCATATATTAGAGAGGGAAAGATAGTGGGGAAGAATTCAAATGGTGACCATACATTAGGCTGATTTTGGTCACCATTTGTCACTGACATACAATCCAACATTTCCATTGATTGCCTGAAAAATTTTCACGATCTTATAATGTGACATTAGGTCGTAATATTGATTGTAATGACGATCGGGAAAGTCGATTGGTTAAATGATTGTAGTGTTTTCTAAAGTTCCGATTAAATGTAAATGTAACGTAACCTCATAATAGATGACATTCGACATTAAAGGGTATCTCCACTGATGGAAAAACTTTTTTTTTTTTTAATCTATCTGATAGTACACCTTCCCCCAACCCCCCTCCTACCTTTATTATCTCCAAAAAGTCCTTTGTTTGTTTGCAGCAGCCAGGGGAAGTTCTGTTTGTTTCTGCTACTGTGCTGGGCAGGCTGTCAGTCAATGAGCATCATCACATAAATATTCATGATTGCTGCCACTCCCACTTGACCCCAGTGAAGCCAAATGTAAACAAAGCCTTTTCTACCTGTCTCTGAATGATCTATTCACAGCTGATAGTGCAGGGAGAGACAAAGGAAAGATAGAAGCTTGAGCCACACTGATGTAAGAAGGCTGGGGAGACTTGTGTGTTTTTCAATTGTATAAATGTATATTTATAAAGTTAAAATTTAATAAGCTTTATAAAAACCATATTGGGGGGATAGATGGAAGATATATACACTCACTCATTCACTCACACACACTCACTAACAATCACACTCACACACTCACATACACTGTCACACACACTCACATGCACTCAAACACACACACTATCTCACACACTCACTCATATACACTCACACATTCACATACACTGTCATACACACACTCACATGCACTCAAACACACACTATATCACACACTCACTCATATACACTCACACATTCACATACACTGTCATACACACACTCACATGCACTCAAACACACACTATCTCACACACTCACATACACTCTCACACACTCACTATCACACTCTCACACACACTATCTCACACACTCACATACACTCTCACACACTCACTAACTATCACACTCTCACATACACTGTCACACACACTCACACACACTCACATGCACTCACACACTATCTCACACACTCTCACACACACAAACTCTCTCTCACACACACACACTCTCACACACTCGCTAACAATCACACTCACATACACTCACACTCACTCATATACACTCACACATTCACATACACTCAAACACACACTCACATGCACTCAAACACACACACACACTCACATGCACTCACACACAATATCTCACACACTCACACACAAACTCTCTCTCTCACACACGCACACACACACACTCAAACATTCGAACACAGTGTCACACACTCACTCACAATCACACTCTCACACACACTCACATACACTGTCACATACACTGTCACACACACACTCATTCACACACTCTCACACACACTCTCTCTCACACTCACTTACATACACTCACACTCACCTTCGAGCTTTCTTGTCCTTTGACCTTTCGCTGTTTATCTTGTATGCCACATGCATGACCTCTGCTTTTTGTGCATATAATGTTCTCTGCAGACTGTTAAAATAACCATAGGATACTCTGGGAACCACCAGATATCTGTTAGAGTACACATTTGTCAGAAGTGTGACTTATCACTAGCAGCTGTGTCTTTTACATCTAAAACTAGAATAGTTGTGAATTTTGCGTAATTCTGCAGGTCTTTTGCTTATTCTCAGTATCCTCTCTGATTACACAGAATACAAACTAGTTTCGCTGTTCAGTCTGGTCAGGAAACTGTTAGCCAGCAGTGGCATGGCAGCTTAATGAGTATGTTTGTATACTATTTGTAAGCAGCAAGGAGCGTGACAATAATACTCTGAGGTTTATCGGGTCTATTGTCCAGGGATGGAAATTTCACTACAAAGCAGATTGTATTCCTGCAGAGACCAGCATTGCCTCATAAACAGAAGAAGAAAGAGCCAAAGGTAAATTACTGACCTTGTTGCGATCGCGCGCTCCCGGTACTGGTAGCCATGGGAACATGATGCTAATGTTCCCATTGGCTGATACGCGAAAGAGAAAGGTCAATTTCTTCCGACTACGGAAGTGATCTTCTGCGCATGCGCGAAGCTGTGACCGCGCGTCGGAGGCTGTAGTACAGGCGTGCACTGTTCTGACGCGGATCAGATGCCTGTTAGGTGTTCAGGCATCGGAAGCTACATAACTACTTCTACAATGCTCTGAGGAGGCTGTAATTTGGGGTAGGTGCTTAAATATATTAACTCTACTATTTGATGTCAAGTTTATTTTCTCAGTGGACATACCCTTTAATCACAAAACAAATTGAATGTTAAACAATATGTATGGTACATCTGCATACCATTAACATTGTACATCTGTTTATCACAGTATCGGTCAGTTTAAGATTGCAATTACAATAATAACCTTTTGTAGTGTATTGACAACTTAACCATTAAAGGATAAGTGCACTGTAAAAGCAAGTTAAATTTAATTTGTAGCAGCAGCTTTAAAAAATCTGTTCCCTCTTTTTTTCCCTAGGTCCCTTCTAAGCCTACATTTCCTGCTGTAAAGTTTGTGACATCTTAGATCTGCTGTGTTGACTCTGTAGCTCTGCCCCTCAGAGACTTCCTAGATCTCTTTCTTCTGATGCCTCCTAACTCAAATTGTTACAAACCGGGAGGACCCCCCAAAACCCTATGACCCCATTACTTACCTGCTCCTCTGATGTTCCCGAAAGAGGTATTTCTCTTCATTACACTGGCTTTGGCAGAATGAACATGTTCAATAGATTGTCATTTGGAAATACAAATTATTTTAATTTAAAATGACAAGATGTTGTTATTAAAAGGTTAAATATAGCAATTAGGCAAGACATTTTGCAAAGTCTGTACAGAGCTTCCATAAATATTTTTAAGTTTCTCTTTAAGTGAAAAAACATCTGTCAGAAATGAAACAGCGCCCTAGTGCTAAAGCGTTCTGTCCAGGATTCCAACAATTTATCAACAGATCATATCTCTTTAGGCTTTAATTCATTATCTGGAAAGTGAGCAGACAATACATTTACTGTTTGAGTAAAGCCTCATTATTCTTTTTCAATACAGGGCAAATCATTTCTTAAGTTTAGGTTTTGATTTATAAAGCTAATAACAGCTGATTCTGCAACAGAAAATGATTATATTTGATTTCCTACATGGTTTAAAGGCCTATAAAAAATATTCTTATAGCACAACACCTGGTGTGTCTGTAAGACTGGAAAAACAAATTGTTTTTCTAATCTCAATCTTTATCTAATTTTATATGTAAATGTACGCTAGCTTTGCCTTTCAGCTCAATTCTATTTTTTTTTTAAATTATCTACGGTAGTGTTAAATAAATGAACATCTCTGTTAAAGTTATTGTGTGTTATTTTGTTGTTTGAGAGAAGCATTAAAGGAAAAGGCACTAGATTTTGTTTTGCCTGATCTCAAAAAATTTACTATATGATTTGTACTTTTACTCTTTATACCACTGCATAAGTGTGGTATAAAGTGTGATACCAATTAAATGTCTATTTTTCTGATTAAAACTGCAATAATTCTCTGGATGTTTAAGATATGTTTGGATGAGTACCTTCTTCAGGAAAGGGATTACATGCAGGAAGAGCCACCTGTCCATCTAGAGCCACCTTCTGAAAATAGTCACCAGAAGAGTGCAGGTAGATATAAATTAATATGTTTCAGACTAGGACAGTGATGGTGAACCATTAAGAGACCGATTTGCAAACAATCCTCCCCACCCGACATTGTACACACGCTAGAAAAAGCTTTCTTTACACTAGAAGCATTTTGTGCAATTTTTCTACTACTGGGTTTCTTCGTACCGTTGTCGGGTTTTCGGATCTTGAAAAAATCCCAAAGATCCAAAAATACGAAAATGGAACTTAAATTCAGAGTGTGTTTTCAGACTTCAGATTGTGTTTTCCAGAGTTCGGAATGCGTTTTCAATTTTAATTGAACGTTCGAGCTATTTTCAAAAATTCCTGAAAATAGCCTTGAATGTTCAATAAACCTCGAAAATACAATCAGAAACTATTTTCGAGTTTCCAACCATATGTTCAAATATTATCGAATGTTTAACGCTATTTTCGAGAATTTTCGAAAATAACTCGAACATTTAATAAAAGATGAAAACTCGCTCCAAAGTCCCGAAAATCCGAACAATCAGTCCAGTTTCATGTCGGTTCCGGATCCCATCTCTGTTGTCTACCACAACGGCATTTTTTTTTTGTATAGGAAGGCCATATAAGCATTTACACTAGTGTGTTTCTGTGCAGTTTGCTCTGTAAACACATTTCTGCATGAAGTTTAGTATAATAATGTGCTCAATGCATATATAACTGCATAAAAATATGTTTTTGCAGTTGTATGCATTATGATATTTAAAGGGCATGTCCACCCCCAAACTAAAAACCTTACCTTTCTCCTCTGCTCCAAATGTTTGTCCTGCACAACCTGATGAAAGTCCAGAAAATGAGTAAGAGCCTGTCTGCATGTAATCCGCTGCCTGCAACTTCCTTCTCTTAAGCTGGGTACACACACCTTCGGAAATGAAGGTACACACACCTTCGGAAATGAAGGTACACACAGTATAGATAAAGCCCCGATACCGTCGGATCCGACGGTATTGGGGCTTTATCGTTACTGTGTGTACCCAGCTTTAGAGGGGTCTGGCATTGGGAGCGCAGTGGAGCTCTGTCCCCTTTAGATCGCTCTGCCCCCTCAGAAAGGCACAGGCCCTGCTTTACTTCCTTTTTTTACTTTTACTCTAAATAGTGACATTGTGAATAATAATCCTAAAGAGAATGGTGTTTAGTTTTTCTGCTGGTGTTACACAAATCTATTAAAAACTATATTTTACTACCTCTGGTCATCTCCTACTAAGACACAACACTAATGGAATCTGCAGCCCATGCACTCTTGACTATGTTTATTTGACAGTTTATTCATTAATAAATCTTTCAATTCATAATTTAATGTTAATTTTTAATGAGGGTGCGAGATTATTTCTAAACTCTTAAAACACTGGCCCACTAATAAAACTATCAGTATGTGAATTTTGCATTCACATCTAATTAGAGAGCTCACAGTTCAGTAATCTAAAGTATTGATTTCATATTAATGGTTTCTGAGAGGATGTAAGATGCATAATCATTTCTACATTGGGAAATTATTTAGAATAACAACCTGACTGAATCTATACCCAAGAGCCTAGTGTTAGGAAAATCAACATCTAAATTGCTCTAAAAACTATTTCAGTTATGAAGAACTAATTATAATCCAGAGGCAGTGTAGAATTATTACCTGCAATGCAGGTTATTTATTTTTCTATTAGGAAAGGAGTCAAAAAAGGATTTGTTATACAGCTACACAATATGTTAGTATAATCTTTGAGATGTAAATTCTAGAACAAACGGGTAACAAATATTTACATTACCAAAATTAAAATATGTTGGTTAACATATGTTGCTCATATGTTGGTTAAAGGACATGTCCACCCCTTGAAATTTTTGTTATATTGTAGGGCTTCCTCCCCCAGCCCCAACTGCTATAGAATTTTCAGAAAGTCCTCTGAACTCTACTTACCTGATTGGCTGAGAGGCAGGGGGAGAGAGGGAATGTAAGTAGAGTTTGGGTGACTTTCTGATAAATCTATTATACGCGTGGGGCTGGGGGAGGGAGAGCTACTATATAACCAAGGGGATTAAAACTAGGGGGAGGGACAACAAAACGGGAGGGAGAAGGAGGGGGGGAGGGCTGCAGTGTGCATGGTAAAATTCTCCCGGAGGAGAGACAGGAGGCTATATGGAGTCCTATATGGACTCTGCCAGGCTCCTGGTGGTCAGTTTTGTGGACTTTGGAGGGGTATAGCAGGGCAGCCATTTGGAGCAGGGATGTAAGGTAAGGATTTTATTACACTACACAGTGGGGCCAGTAGTGGGTAAAATTATAGTTTTGGGGGTGGACATGCCCTTTAACAGGAATCTATTTTAACAATGGAACTGTAATCTAGGTGCATACATCTGCAGGATTTTACAGAGATTATGTGGTATGTTTATGAAGTGTAAGTCATTTTGTCACAAACTTCTATACTTTTCACCAAATGTTTGTTTAATGGTATTTATGAAATATATAAAATTCACAAAAAAAAACCACACACAGGAACCAAAGTACAGTGCTTTAGTGATATTTATTGGAGATGTAGCACAGCATGTTTCAGACCTTGCTGGTCTTTCATCAGGTGCAGTTAAGGGCATAAGGGCATGTTATTATAATTATTTTGTTATTATTGTACCAATCTGTGTGAGCTGGGTATAAGGGCATCTTATAAGCATTAATCTTTGTGAGCTGTTTGTGAGCTGGGCATGAGCTCACAAATTAACAGCCTGAAATATGCATACTAATAATAATATTTCTTTATAGTACATATAAATGCCCAGATAAAGTTAAACAAGCTTGGGAGTTTTCATTGACTTTACAAAGACAAAATAAATGTAAACAGTAAACATGTAACATACTGTTTATGTAACTGAAGTAAATTGAAAAAAAAAACAAAAGGTCAAGAGGCACTAGTTGTTAATTTATTGACTATTAAATAAAGAAAAATAGCTTTAAAAAATGCTTCTTTTTATTCAGAGTAGAACTATAGGTGCATTAACTGTGTATTAACAAACTAATTATGTTTCAAAGTTTTTGTTGCATGTTCCTTTCTCCTTAAATATACTTTGCTTGTTTAACAAGAATTTTTAATAAAATAAATAAAATCTGTGCAACAAATGTTATTGTTAATGTCTGAGACTGGGGAAATGTCACTGCACATTCTAATCTACTTAATTAGGTTTGCATTTTGTTATGTGTAGGTTTTATATTAATCAGTTCTCTTCAGTGGCCTCAAAATAACAAACTATATCCATTGTGGCTTTATATTTCATAATTACAGTATTTTACTGTAGCTCCAGCTATTGTTAAACTTTCTTTTCAGACAAAGTCCCCCTTTCTAAATACATGCAATATTGATGCATTGATATTTTATAATAAACAAAACCTCTAACATAGTTCTAAAGACCAACTAAAGGTCCAACTTGAATTGGAATTGGAAGAATTGAATTGGAATCAGTCCAAAAGGACTAAGTTTAGATGTTTTAAAATGTTGGAAAGAATTTAAAAGGCCATCCACACTGCTGATTAGAATGGCAGTGCAAGAATCTGGGAGCATTGGAAAAATCTGCTTACAAAATAGAAATCCAAATAATAACAAGCAAGATAATTTTCACTGATTCGGATCTGACTCATTATTCCTTCTCTCCTTTAACTTAGGGAGATACCATGACCTGGGTGAATGAAAACCTTCACAAGCATTTTGGCTTGGCAGCAGGACCAAATAAGTTCTTAAAAAGAACTTACTAATTAACAAAAATCTTACATGTTCATTTGATTCTGAACTGGAAGCTGACACTATTTCCAGCATGCATAGTCTGCATTCTTCTGTGTCAAACAAGTAATTCTACACTGTAACATACACACCTCACTTTCTAAGCATGCAATAAAACTTAAAAAGGAGAAAAAAAAAAGTCTGTAAACAGCATTGTCCCAAAGGACAGAGCACATTGACAAACATGCCACTAGCTATTTCCTATTACCTCTCTCTGTGGCTACTGGGTGATTTATGAAATAAATCCGTGGGTACTAGGGGTCAGTTTCCATAATCCACCTTAGTTCGGTGATGCTCAGCTAAGTCACATCCTGGCTTCTGTCTTTCGAGTCTTCAGAGGGGAGGAAGAAATAGAGTATGTCTGCTACTACACTTACATTTACCTGTATGGGTAATTATAACTTTACCGGTCTGTGTGGATAGTTATACATTTACCAGTATGTGTGGGTACTTATACATTTACCAATCTGTGTGGACACCTACCAGTCTGTGTGGGTATTTATACATTTACCAATCTGTGTGGACACTTACCAGTCTGTGGGGGTACTTAAATATGCACCAGTCTGTATGGCCACTTATACACTTATCAGTCTGTGTAGGTACTTATAAATTTACCAGTCTGTGTGGGTAGTTATACATTTAGCAGTCTGTGTGGGCACTTATATATTTACCACTTAGTGTGGGCACTTGTACATTCACTAGTCTATGTGGACACTTATGTATAGTGAATTATACATTCTAGGGTTATCGAATGCGATAATTCGATAATTATCGCATTTTCGATAATTATCAAAAATACAGCCGCAAGTCCAGAAAGTAAAAGAAATCCGGGTCTGGAAAAGTTCGAGAAGTCCGAGTCCATTCGGACTTGTTAAGTTCATCTCGAACTCGAGTTCAAATTCGTGTTCTAGTCCATCTCAAGTCATGGACCTGGGGCAGTAGCACCTGGGTCACCTTGGAATCAGGGTGAGCTTTTCTTAATTAATTATATAAAGTTAGTTATACTATACAAATATGGACAACTGAGATGCTGGTTAAGTCTTCTTTTACAACTTTTACATGAATGGCCATTGCTGGTGGATGAACTTATGCATAGGGATGGCCGGTTCGTGGATCTGAACCTGGATCTGCCGCGGATTTATCCTGTTTGCGAACGGTGGATTTTTCCGGATTTTCCGGATTTTCTGCCTTCCGAACTTCCAAACCGCGGATTTCTCGTATTTTTGAAAATTTTCGAAAATACAAGGATTTCTTTTATTTTCGTAAATATGTATTTTCGAAAATTTTCTAAATTATGAGGGTTACTCGTCTTTTCGAAAAATACGTATTTTCACAAATTTTCGAAATTACGAGGATTTCTCGTATTTTCGAAAACCTTCGAAATTACGAGAAATCTCGTAATTTCGAGGATATTTTTCATTTTAATGGGTCCGCTCGCGGATTTTCGAATTTTCGAATTTTTTCGAAAATTCGCGGATCCTCGAGCGGACCAGATTTTGCAAAGTTCGGACATCTCTGCTTATGCATGAATGGCTTTATTCAACCTCAACAAAAATGTATTTTAATCACTCAAGACAGGGAACCTGTCCCTTCAAATAGAGATGGACACAAAACCGAACTTTATGGGTTTGGACAAACTCAAACTATTCGAACTAGATTGCTTATCCAGACTCGCGGCTGTTTTTTCAATAATTATCGAAAAATCGGTAATTATCGCTAAACCTAGAATATATTGTTCACTAACCCTCGAAAGTATTGTTCGTTTTCGATAACCCTTTGAATGTACAGATCGTTTTCGCTAACCCTAGAATGTATCGTTCGCTAGCCCTTGAATGTAAACTTCGATTTTCGGTAACCCTCGAATGTATGGATCGTTTTCGATAACCCTCTAATGTATCCTTCGCTAACTCTCAAAAGCAATGTTAGTTTTCAGTAACCCTCGAAAGTGTTGTTCGATTTTGGGAACCCCTCGAATTTATGGGTCTATTTTCGGTAACCCTCGAAAGTATCGTTCGGTAACCCTCAAATTGGCCGTAACCCTCAAATGTAGTGTGTGCAAAACCTGACAATTGCCTGCTCGTGTTTAAGAAGTGTTTTAACAAGTTTTGGTGATTGTGACATGTTCCCCAGACCATTACCCAGATGCCACAGCCATTTACAGTAAGTTACTATTGTTAGTTTAGCTGTAAATCATCCGGACTTTTCAAACTATCACTTCCCCTTGACTTTAATGGGTCAGAATTCGAACTTTCGAACTTTAACTGAAGTTAGAAAACAGAGCGAACTTTATGAAGTTCGGCCATCTCGACCTATAACCAACTGGTAACCTTATATTCAGGTTAGGTTAGATTTGAATAAAGAAATGATACTAACAAAACATCATCCACCAAAATGTAAATCATCCCATTGCAAAAAAGAACATTTTATATTTTACTTTCAAGAATTCAACTTTCTGTACATATCTTGGTTAAAGTTTTAGAAAAATTTTTTATCAATTATTTCTGGAAAAAGTCCTTTGAAAATACCCTTAAATGATTAAAAATCCTCGAAAATACGATCCAAAACTCAAAAGTAGTTTTCGAGAATTATCGAATGTTTAAGGGTATTTTAGAGCTAATCGAAAATAGCTTGAACGTTCGATAATCAGCGAAAATGGGATCTGAAGTCCCGAAAGCATGTTCCATGTTTGAATCTTTGGGATTTTTAACGTAAATCCGAAAACTGAACGAAACTTTTTTCGGACAGTACTAAATACTTTTTTAGATCTGCATCTGATAAGGTTTAGGGAAACAAAAAAAAAACATTTTTCTTAAAGGTAGCAGGTTGGATGGCAATTATAGTAGAGATTAGTCCCATTTTGTAAACAAACCTGGTTTAATTCCAGAACTACCTGTTTTCAAAAAGCCAGAACAATCAAAAATTGCGGTAAAAAAATTCTAGTTCAGTTGGGTTTGAATTGCTTGCTGGTATTTTGTTTTTTTATTAGAAAATTAGAAAGCATAAAATCGGGTCAATTTTCTTATTAGCATACTTTAGCTGAATTTTTTTTTTTTTTAATAAATAAAACTATTGGCAAGCAGATGTTGATAGGGGTATAGACTGTGATATATCTCTCACAGATGAAAAAGTGTGTCTATTCTTCCCTCTTGAATCCATAGGGCATTTTAAATTTTAAACTATTCAGTACCTTTCAAATCAATAGACCAAAGTGACATCAGATGACACAAGTATCGAATTACAATGAAGTCTTAATTTTACCATTCTCTCAGAGTTAGTTTAAACCATGGTCATTAATCACTTCAGAAAAACAAAGTGTATGTATTTATTTTTAAATGTTTTTTCTTTACTTTTCTATAACCAAATCACTGAAGAAGAAAGCCATTCAAGTTATTCTGGCATCAAACTTTATGTATTAAACAGGCTATTAAAGGCAGTTAGAAAAAGGTTATAGAAATAAAATGTGTGTATGTAGGGAGAGGGGATCTATATACCTTGACATTTTAGGAAATTATTTATATTGCTTTTAGCTCTATACAAATAAAATATGTATGATTTAAAATAAACCTGTCCTATGGTAAAATAAAAAAAATGAATAACATAACTGTACTGTAAAAAAAAAAAAAAAGATTTCTTCACCATCTTTAATTGTTTTTTTGCTGTTTATTTCAATTTTGGGTACCTTGAAACAATACATTGCTAAAATATTGTAAAAACTAGACAAATGTGATGTAGTTGGGATTAGTCTATTGCTTGTATCTTACCCCTTGGGTACTGAATCATTTCTACAAATGTGTATTCTATTCTGTTATTGCCAACTATTTTAACAATTCACTTCACCCATATGCCCTTCAGTCTCTTCACCCATGTGCACAAACCGCATATTGAATGCCAGAAGGGAGGTGAACCCAGATCCATAGCGGCTCTGGATAAATCTCGCTTAGAGTTTCTTTAACAAAAAGGAGACAGGTAGTTGATCCAGATATACATCATTTTATTGTTAAAGGCTAAATTACAACAGTTGTAATATTTGTGCAACTTATAATTTAGTAACTTTATAGTTCTGAATTGCTTCTCTGGGGTTTATAATGACATGCTATAGGCAGCCTAATTTAGCAATAATAGCATTTAGTGGTATTTATCTGCAAAAATAAGGTCATAACAGATTCATTTTTACATTTGCTGAACAGAAATATAGAAAGGTTAATTTTCTGCATTTGTAAAGTAAAATGGACTTTCTTGTTGCTTTTAAATTAGTTGTTTAACAATAATCTTAATAAGGAGGTGTTGTAATCACTTTTATTTGATGTCCATTACTCAAGGGCTAATGGACATCAATTAAATTGTTATTATTTATACATGCCCTTTGCAGCAGTAAATAGCATACTACTTAAATAATTGGGCAGGGAAAAAATAAAATGGCATCCCATAAATAATGGAAAAACATACATACAAATTGTAAATATGCTGCAAACTCTAAGATAAGCATAGTTTATTTCTTTGATTATTAAATGCAGTAAACACAAAACATTTCCTAATTTGGGATGTAAAGAATATAAACCAATATCTTCTGTTTTCATAGACTTCAATAAAACATTTCTGGAAACATTTCTTCCTCATCTGCCAACGTGTAACTGAATGTTTTAAGCAGGTCTTTTGAAGCAAGTGCAGCTTTTATTTGTATTCAGTCCAACCATATTTCAAAGAGCATGTTGTAACCGCAGAGAGAAGTGTTATGTGGCAAGAGAAAAAGAAAAAACTTTCCCCAGTGGCTAAATACAGCACAGTTTCATATACCAGTATAAATATATAAAATAATAGGATTTTTTTTATTTCTATGTCTGCTTCATAGTATTTTAAAACATTAACAGGGAGATTCAATAAAAGTTCTTATTGTTTAAAATGGTGCTAATTTTGCCCCAACCAATCAGATCTTATTTAACATTTGTAAGCTTACATCTGATTGGTTGGGGCAAAATTAGCACCATTTTAAATAAGAACTTTTATTGAATAACCCTGTTAAGCTATAACATTTGTAAAAGTAAAAATAAAAAGTATTGCTGGGGCTAGTTTATATTTAATATTGAATTAAAGGGAGACAAAACTAAATGCATTTAGTAGAGGCCTGGAGTATCTATAATTTATAGGGAGGTAGAATAGCTTATCCCTATCTCCATGTGTTCATTAGAACTAAGCTGATGCAGTGATACACTTACCTGTGTGTGCCACGATTTGTGTTTCTAAACAGCTGATTGGTGGGCTGGCCAGATGCGCCCCCTATCTTTCCCTATAGGTGCAAATGTGCAGAAGATGGAGGGGCAGCCATCTCAAAGTAGTATGAAAAAGTCGAATGGTTATCTTAGTTATGTAAAATAGCCTAACATCTAGAGATAGGATCCGGGTCTGACACGGAACTCTTCAGTTCCGAAAAACTAATGTTGCATATGAAACCGGGTGGATTGTTAGTATTTTTGAGACTTCCGAGTGCATTTTCGATGATTATCAAAACGTTCAGGGCTACTTTCGCTGAGCCTCAAAAATAACCTTGAATGTTCGATAATCCTCAAAAATGCGATCGGAAAAACAAAAATAATTTCCGATCATTTATCAAAAAAGGAGCTCTGAAGTCCTGAAAGTATGTTTCATTTTCGGATTTTTGGATCTTTGGAATTTTCCCGAATCTGTAAATCCCAAAACGGAATGGATCTTACCAGCTTCAGCCATCTCTTCTAACAACCTCTGGCATTTTAATGGCACCTTTCAAAAAGTATGTAACAGATCAGAATATTATCCAAAATGTCATTGTGGACATGGATAAACTGTTTTTAATCATTATTTGATTAATCATTTTTTGTGCGGGAAATTACCTCTTGCTGCCTTATAAACAGTGAAGTATATTATTCACAGTGTATTTTTTCCTCAAAATTGATTGTAAAGTTTAAAAACATTTTGATTTTGCAACCAACGGTATATCCAGTACATGGAATACTTTTATGTTCCCTAAAGCTATGGGATCTAAGGTCTTCCACAAGTCTTGTAAATGTGTTGTTGCTCGAATTTAACACCATGTTTACCTCTTAACAAACTTTTATCATAGACTTAATTTCCCCAACCCCATTTTCACAATACTTACCTTTCTCCCCAGTGCCCCTGAGTGCACTTAATGCTCTCTCTTGGTTCTTCTTTCAAGGCAATGAGGGTGAGGGTGCTGTGTGTACTGAGCCTTACAATAGTCTTCTCGGGAACAATCGTGAGGCAGCTTTGCAGCAGCACAAGATCACATAGAACTCACAAAGCTGTAATGGAGGTGGTAGAGAGCAGTGACGGACCGCACTCAAGTGCACCATGGTAAAAGGTAAGCATTGCAAAAATGGGGTTTAGGGAGTGCTTACTCTATGCTGAAAAGTGTGTTAAGGGTTTGAACATTCCATTTAAATATTTAATACATATTAAAACAATACGCCTGGCAGAAAACTACAATACTTAAAAATATGATTTCCATGGTTTATCTCATCTTGCACTTGCTGCTAAAAGGAAAATAAAAAACAATATTTATGGGAGATTCAAATGTTTATTTTAATTCCAGAAAAACATCTTTAGGTGTATATGGTGTACTGTATATTATATTAAAAACAATATTTGAAGCTGCTATTAAAGATTCATACTGTTGTATATAATGGAGAAATGTTTGTAAGAACAATGTATTTTAATACTGTTAATGGTTCCCTTAAAAATCATCACTCGTCTGAAATTTATTAGGTTTCTAGGAGTTATACAAACCAATATATTTTCTTCTATTGCTTTCTGTATGAATGAATGTCCTTTCTTTTCTTTTATAAATCATTTGTTAGAAAAATTATAGGCTGCAGTATTATGCAGCCTCGGTTTTTTATACAACTGTTATTTATGCTTCCGCTTACTCTTGAGTGGTGTAACCAATTGTATATTATAAGTAGTATACAGTACAGATTTATTGTATTCATAGTAAAGACAGCCTTTACCTTACTAATTCAATCAGGGAGATTCACCAGCGGCTGTACGGTTCTGGGTAAATTTCCCCCTACATACAGTAAGCAGATTAACAGGCTTATTTAATAAGAGGTTAATTGTTCATTTGCAGCAAACAATCTGATTTTTACACATTTTATTAAATAAGCCCCCGAGTCTTCTACAATATAATCTGGTAATTCACCATGCTAATTAGCATTCTGCAATTCATTGCTCATACAGTAAAATAATGTTGTTCCTGAGAAGACTATTGTAAGGCCCAGTACACACAGGACCATATATTTGACCTGAAAACCCCGCTGGTAGGATATTTTGGTCAATCAGGTTGAAATTTTAATTAAAACTTGGCTGCAACTAAACTTTTTCAAAATTCCATAGGATAACTCAATGTAATTTTCAGCCAGTCACATAGTCTTGGATTTTTGGATTTTGTCAAGCACAATTTTATACTTTTTGATCTTGATATTCTAATTTTCGACATTGATATTTTAATTTTCTAGTTACTACTTTTGAAAATTTTTCAACCAACAGACTATTGTTAGGTTTACTAATTGCTAGTCTGTCAGTCAGCAAGATAGGGTCAATATTTACCTGTGTATGCACTGCCTAAATCTGAATGTGAAATTTATTAGTACCTGTCATGTCTTATGGACAGAAAGCAAAGATATTTCTGTTATTGGTGTATAAGTATGTTGTAATATAAATTTACACTTACAGGGAGGTTCTTATCGTTAAAAATTGTGCTAATTTTGCCCCAACCAATCTGATCTTATTTAACATTTGAAAGCTAATATTTGATTGGTTAGCACCATTTTTAACGATAAGAACTTTTATTGATACCCCTTATTTGTTATGCCATCTAGTGGCATAAGAAGATAATTTCCCCAAGGTTTAAATTGCATAACAGTTTATATAGCTTTAAGGTATTAAGCACCTCCCTTCTCTGTTAGATCAGAATAGCTTATGGGTAGAAGAAGGCCACCATTAAACTTCAGCCTCATGGTAGAAGAAGCAACTATATGTTATGTGTTCCCTGTTGAAAGCATTGCTGGTAAGAAACTTTGTAACTGGATTTTACTATTTTTATTAATAACTTCTAACTGCTTAATATGTTGTAGCTAGTTTATATTTATATTTTTAACTGCTATGCCAGTTACTGTTTCTACTGTCTAGTCTATGGATAGTAGTTAGGTGATAGTGCTAAATACTTAAGGATATTCAATTTCTCCTAGTAGATGTATAGATTTTTTAGATTATATTTCTGTGTCAGTAGCCACACGTACCTTACTGCATTGGCTTAGTCTGGCAGCCATGTTGTTGTTAAGTATGCACAGTTATTTATGTCACTTGATATGCATATTATTTCATGCAATTTATATATGTCTTATACTATATCTACTGTTGTTTTCCCTCAGTTTACCCATTCTTATGACTGGATAATAAAGTTACAGACTTCAATCCAGTATCAATTTATTGATCTGTGGGAAGGTGTTTAACTGCCTATTAAACTTCATATAGACCCCTCATATAGACCTCACATGAGTGAGAGCAGGACAGTACCCTTTTGTATTTTATAAAGATTTAGCTGGAAAATCAAATAGCAATGCTTTACTTGCTCTTCTCTGAACTGCTTCCATTTCCAAGATGTCCCTTTTGTATATAGGGCTCCAAAACTGCACCACATATTCCAAATGAGGCCTTACCAGTAGAGATGTTCAAAACTGTTTAGTTTTGATCCGTTTTCAAATTTTTGGAAAGTTCGAAAATTCGAATTTCGATTTTCAAAAATCGTCTACTTTTGATTTTCGATAAAAATAAAAAATTTTAAAAAATCTGGGCTCCGTGAAATTCGGGAGTTCCGAAAGTTTTGTCGTAACTTCGAAACCCTCAGATTCGATTCGAAACTGGGTTCTATTCGAAGCCACATTACATCTTTACTTACCAGTGCCTTGTAAAGAGGGAAAATAGGGGAGAAAAATGTCTTTATTTTTTGAATCTATTTCCCTCTTTATACAAGACAATGCCTTGCTAGATATAGCTGTTGCTGCCTGGCATTGTTTGCTACAGCAATGCTACAGTATGTTATCTACCAAATCCCCCACATCTTTTCCCATTAGAGATTCACTTAACACAGCATTATTGATGTTGTAGGTGGCACAAGGATTGTTTAAACCCTTACATTTATCAACATTGAATCTCATTTGCCATTCTGCTGCCCATTTTGATTATCTATCTAGGTCTGCTTGCAGCAATTGCACATCATTTGAAGTTTCCAAAGCTTTGTATACTATATCCACTGCTATGCCTGAATCTAAATTCTTACTTGCTTCTTCATAAAAACACACGTAAAAATTGTCTGGCATGATATATTTCTTATAAATCAATACTGACCCCTACTAATAAGATCAGTTCTGGAGACAAAATCAAGGCTTACAGCTCTATAGTTACCAGGCTGGGAACAAATAGCTTTTTTAAATATTGGTATCACATTAGTGGTGCATCACTAGACAAAAGTGAATCTGAAAAGGTAAGAAACGGTGGTCTAGATAAAAGTTGATTATAGAAATTTGTGTATCTCCCACATGCATTTTGCTTTTATAGCTATTGTCATCCTGATTAGGGATAAACAAACATGCTGTGTTTCATTCTGCAAGTAGGTTTACTGAACAGACCAAGGTTTTAACACTTTCTATGGTGCAGAAACCACTAAAGAAAATACCTGCCTTTAAATTGCTTTCCCTGTGAGTGAGAAAAACTAAAGTGGAACTTGTTAACTCCTTTGTTATAAAGGGTTTTTGTAATAAGGACATTGAAAAGAAAGAGATTTAAACAAGAAAGGCAGTTCAACAAGGTTGGTGTATATTTATAAGGGACAGTTTGATAGTTCCATCCAATGTGCATTGTGATGCATGTATAGGAACTTGGAGCAGTCGTTCCAGGAGACCTATGTTTGTATCAGGTGTGAGCGGGTTTCTTGATTGGAATCTGGGGTGGATAAGGGCACTTGCAGCATTGCTAGAGGGTTGGAGATTTTAATCTAAGTTTTAGGGGGAGGGAACTTTCAATCTACTGGGGTAGGATGTAGATGGACCAATGGTGGGAGGAAAGGAGGGAGGTATTAGCATAGAGTATAGGGAAACGTGTTCATCAATATATTTGCAGCATGAATCATTTAGCATAATCAAAATTAATGTTTACAAATGAGAGAAGCCAGACTGGAAAAATATGGGAGGATTGGAGATAATGGCTTTGACTGAAAAGTATGATGTAATGTTTATAGCAGAAACATGATTAAATAACTCATGACTGGGCTGTAAATTTAGAAGGATCCTCCTTGTTAAGGCATGATAGAGAAAATAGGAAAAGGGGTAGGGGTATGTATTTATGCTTACGTTAAAAGTATTGAAGGCTAATTTAGGAGAAGCAGAGGCAGTATGGGTGAAATTGGGCAAGAGGAAATGGGGGTAAAGTTATTGTTGGTGTCTGCTACAAGACAACAAATGCTAGCACAGAGGAAGCAAATCAGCTTGATTTGCAGATGGCCAGGGCTGCAAGTTTGGCACACATTCTTATTATGGGGGACTTAAATTACCCTGACATTGATTGAAGTAGTGGAATTACCAACACAATGAAGGGGGATGGGTTCCTAAATTTGCAACCGGTGCTCTGTTAGATCTGGCAATATCTAGCGACACAGAATGTATTACAGATATGAAGGTAACTGGAGGCTTAGGGAATAGTGATTTAATGTATGTTTTCAAAAGGAAAAGTGCACTGGGTTAAGAGACTTAATTTCAGAAAATATTTTTTTTCTGGATTAAAATAGCTCTTGAGCATATCAACTGGGATGATATATTCTCAGGTAAAGATAGTGAACAGTAGTAGACTGTTTTTAACTGGATTTTAAACCATTTCACATCTAAATTTATACCCTTGGAAAATAATGAAGAAAAAAAAAGTTCACACCCATATTTCCGATGTAAAGAGGGAAATAGAAAGGGAGAAAATGACATTTAAAATTAGATTAGTTAGAGGGAACAGAATGGGCCTTTAGGAAACATAAAAAAGGCACCAAGAATTGTAAAAAAAAACCACAATTAAATAATAATAAAATTAATATTAATACTGAATTTGGATAGCTGAACAAAGCAAGAGAAACCCTAAACAATTTTTAAAGTATATTAATCATAAGAAGATACGGACTGAAACATGGGACCATTAAATAATGGATTTATGAAGAACAGATCTTGTCAAACAACCTTTTATGAGAAAGTGAGTAGGCATTTGGATTGGCATAGCAGTAGATGTGGTATACTTGGATTTTGCTAAGGCTTTTGATACAGTCCTCTACAGGCCACTTATGTATAATATAAGGTCTGTTAGGCTTTGCACATTTGTACATAGATGGATAGGATGCAGAGATCTTATATAATATGTTTTTCCACTGCCTGTGCCTGGTATTAGTTACCTCTAACCATGTGTACATTCAAAATTATAGTTGTGAGATTAGAGGTATAAAAGCCAAAAAGGCCGTATTGACTGCTTAAGCTGCTTTATTCCATGTTAACCGACATGTTTCAGGCCGGATGCAGAGTAGTTGTTAATGGTGCTTTGTGTGCCACGTCAATAGTGCTTCGTGTGCTAGGGCCTACATTCTATATTATCTGTTTATTAATGATTTGGAAGTAGGTATTATCCACAAGTTTTGTGCAGATGACACAAAATGTTGTTGACCATAAAAAGCTACAGATCTGCAATTGTTGATGGGCAGATCTAGATAGATTTTCACATTAGGCTGCTAAGTGACGGTGACGGTGAAGGTGATGTATTTGGGGTTTAACAATCCTTGTGCCACCTTCACCATGAATGGCTCTGTGCTAGGTGAATTTCTGTTGGAAAAAGATTTGGTGGTTCTACAGACTGTAGCAAGCAGTGCCAGACAGCAGCAGACAGCTAAAGCTACTGTAGGAAGATAATGGGGGAATAGATTCAAGGATTCAAGGTAAAAAATACTCCCTCTTTCCAAAGCACTGGTAAGGCCTCATTTGGAATATGTGATGCAGTTTTGAAATCCTGTGTACGAAAAGGACATCTTGAAAACTAAGGGGCATATTTATAAAGTTTCATAAAATTTTTCACCACCGTTATTGACACTTTTTCACCAAAGTTGGACTTGTTGCAATTTATAAAGCGGCGATAACCAGTGGCGAAAAGTCATTAACATCACCTTTCGCCATTTTGTGGTAACTGCTCGATCATATTTACAAAATGGCAAAAAGTGTTTTATTGCATTAAGTTCAGCCATTCAAAATCACCATATATACTCACCATGCATACCATATATACTCGAGTATAAACTGAGATTTTCAGGCTAAAAAAGTAGCCTGAAAATCGAGTCTCGGTTTATACTCGAGTCAGACTTACCTTCTCCGGTGGCGGCACATCCTCTGCTGGCTGACGTCACTTCTCAGCGATGGGAAGTGAGGCCGGCACCGAGTAGTGACGTCAGCCAGCAGAGGAAAGTGGAGCATGCGGCCTCCGGAGCTTAAAAGAGGATCCGGAGCAGCCTGCAGGGGAACATGTGGAGCAGGATTTAGAAGGGGGGGAAGGCACAGTAATTCCTGCAGTGGCTATTCCTTGCCACTGCAGATATTTGGAAACTACAAGTCCCAGCAACTAAAGCATGCTGGGAGTTGCAGTTTACAAACATCTGGAGTGCCAAGGAATGAGGCTTTAATTGCCTTTTAAATGGACATAAGAATTCCCATACAGTAATAGCCAAATACAGTATGGGCAACTAAAGCCTATAAACAATACAGAATTAGAAGGAGAATTTTATCTATTGCTGTCTTCTGATTCTGTATTGTTTTGAGGCTTTACTTAGTGTCAGAACATTATGCGGTGTTCACCACTGCATAATATTTTTAAGCTTTCAAGTTTTCTTTTCGTCATAGTTATTAACAGGCAAATTTTAATAAAAGGCGAAAACTACTTGGCAAAAATTAGCACTAATAATGCTGAAAATATAACGAAAAGTTAAGTTCAGCACATATGATGGTAAATTGGGAACACTCCCTGGTGGCTTTACAAAGTAGTGTTAAATTGGTTAATACACACTGAACAGTGTACACCTATCTTTGTTATTTAAAACTAGCCTAACATATTTTTTGATAAATAGACTCACCCAGGCAAACTCACCCAGGCAAATTTTCTCTATTTTATTTATAGGACTAGTTTTATAGTATTGCTTATTTTTAGCAAAATACAGCTTATTATCAAACCAGTTACATTAATAAGGGAACATACCATAGTGCTGTGTAAGAAATAGTCATGTTAATGGAACATTCCAGTAAGTAAAATTAACCATTTCTGGGCCAATCCCCATAGATGCATTTATGCCACCTCAGACAAAAATCCACATTTTGGCACTTTATAAATTTCGCTTTGATTTAATGTTATGAAAAATGCCTTAATGATGTTTGCCAAAAATTCTGGTAAAACTGCAAAAAATGCAACAAAAGGCAGAAAAGGTGGCAAAAAGGCAAAATAACATTAAATAAAAAATCTCAAAAATAGCTCTGAAATTTCATCTTCTCTGCTTTATAAATATGCCTCTAAATTCAACATAAACATTGGTGGGTTTTTTTTGCTAAAGACCCCCCTTTAATTTTGGCAAATTTTTGCTTGCAGCCCTGGCCTGGTAATGGCTGGCACTCTTTTCGCCACAACACCAGTCTTAACGCAATGAATAAGGCGATACTACTACCACACATAGTCGAGGCAATACTTTTTGTGTTCACCGTTATTTTCTTGAAATGGTCTGTAGCATGGTAGTGGAAATTGATGTGGTTAATCATGTCCTCTTTTGATGCACAGGCCTCTCCAAGCCTTAATGGACCATATAGGATAGAAATATTTCCACTGCCATGCTATGGACCAGGAAAAGAAAATAACAGTGAGTTATTGATGTAATTTTCTGTTTTTCTGGTTCTGTTCAGCAGTTGGATGTATAAACAATCAATAGACTGAGATTTTAAAAAAAAATTGTGCTGATTAAATAAAGAATACATTTTTTTAAATTCAGAAGCTTTGGAACATGTGTAGCTTTTAAAGTCACTGCTCTGCATATGTCTTCTGGAGAAACCTGGTCACAGAAGGCCAGATGGGTTGTTTTGCTGCTATGGAGTAATACAAGAACATTATCCTGGGAGAGTACAGCCTAATAATATGAACATAGGGTAACTGATAATCCAGTGGTGCCTTCTGGGGAGTAAACATGCTAAAACATAAAAGGAATCACAAGGGAACCCCTAAAAAGGCTACATAAAACAGGCACAATTCCTATGAATGTCAAAAAAATCAACCATATGCTTAATTCCACCTTCAAAGTCTAACACTGGTTCTGACAAGAAAACAAAATAACTCCTGTTTATTGATGAATTATGTGAGAAGCCTTCTCCTGGGTACAATACCTTGGGATGGCCTTACTCTTCACCCAGAATTCATAGTAGTTGCAGTGGCTCAATATTACTGGTACTGGAACAACCAAAGCTGTAAAAATCCCACTTTAAAGACTGAATCACAGCAATCACAGCATCTGGAGCCTAACTTGCACAGACTATACAAACAAGACCTATGCATGTTTCACCCTGAATGACTTTTTTTCAGGGTCTGATTTTAAGGGGCCTTTTGAGGGGTCCATAGTGACTCCCATTATGTTCTTATCATGAAACAATAAGCTTACCTAATGCACGTTTTAATCCAAGAGGCAATTGTAGCTTTGGATGGCTTGAGTCTCTTCTTGTTTACTGAGAAGAGAATGAAGAGAGCTTTAGATTTGTAAAAATGGGGCTGTCTTTTAAATGCAGATTTTCAAAGCTCTGCCAATGTCCAGGAAGTTATTGTCATTGGAACCTCCTACTCCTTTTGGCGAGTGAGTATCTTGCCTATGTGGAACTGAGACACCACTTCAGGAATGAAGGAAGGGTCTGTTCTTAGACCACTTTGTCTGAGAAAAATGCTAACAAAGTTGAAAGTTGAGATCTCTGCTTTCTATGAGATTTGTCTCAAAACAAAACTGTCAGCTTCAGGCTTCTTAACAGAAGGTCTTTCTAAGAGGGAGCCTGAGATGAGGCAGTGTCAGACTGAGTTGTTGGTGCCCACCATGTAATCTGAGACCAGGGGACCACAGGTCAAGTTTAGGGACCTACCTAAATTTTCATATATATTGTATCACTTATTTACACATCTATCTTACTCCTATTTACATAGGAGTAGCAGTTTTCTCTTTTTGGGGGGTAATGGGCTGTGGGCCCATGGGAGAATTCCTGTGTAACACTGTCAGGCAGTCCAACACTGAGAAGAGGGGCTGCCTACACCTGGAGAACAGCAATAGTGAATCACAATTACTTTGCCTTGTTTCAGAACTCTTTGAAAAAAAGTTAGAGGGGGGAAAATATACATGAGAGGCCAATTACATCTTATTAAAATGCATCTTATATCATATTTGCACAGTGTGTGAACCTGGAGTAAAACATATTAAGTTAGAAGTTCTGAACTGATGCTATCGGGTCTATCTGGCATTGGCCCCAACTTCTACAGGAAGGGCTCCCAGGAGTCATTGCTGCTTGCTTTTGGTGGTAAAATATCGTCCACAAAAGCGCTGCTGGTGGATATCAGATCTTTCTTCTATTTTCTGACTGAAAGGGCGACCTGGCCGATACTACCTAGCATGAAGCCCCATGGTCTTAGCTGAGAGTTTCAGGAAATCTAAAGGTGCTTCAGCTTTGTAGTTGTTGTTTTATATCTGATTTGAAAGTTTGTCCCTTGATGGCCTCTTCTAAATCTCTAAGCCATATTTTATTTGCCCTAGCTAAGCTAGTAACTGTAATAGCTGATCTAAAAGAAGCACCAACATTTTGTTTGTGTAAAGCCTCCTACAATTCATTGTCTCTTTAAGTGTCTTCTTTTGCAGTTTTTCTTGCAAATTTGGCAATGGCCATATTAGTTTTGGGAGCTTCCACCCGTTTGGCTGTGTCATCACCTGTTTTTTTTTTAATTTTGGGAAATTACAAACCTCTTATCTGGGTTGGACCATTCTTTAATGATGACTTTGATTTTAGTTGATGTGATTTATTTTTTTTAAAGTTTGTAAAATTATCGGGCTACAAAACACAATGTTGAGAAATTTAAGGCTGTGCATTTGGGCAAAACCAACACGAATGCTAGTTTTACACTAAATGTAGATTATAAATACAGTTTTGTGTAATTCTAATTACATTTCCTGCATAATATAACCATCTTTACCTTAACAAACAAAAACTAAATTTAAGGGGAGGGGGGAACCCTAAGGCAGCAGCGATCTTTCTTTGGTGGTTAGATGAAACAAGACATTTCTTAGTTGTCCATCTTTGCTAAACGCACATATTATTAATGAGGTTCATTTCTTCCATTTACAATTTACATATGATGTAAAACCTAATCCACAGGATATATTTAATTACAGATTCCCTTAACTACTTGCTCTGAGAAAACTCTCTGCAATAAATTCTCAGGCATTTAGAAAGTGTCAAGATAAAGCAGTTATTTTATGCAAAAAAAAAACTAGGCCTGTGCATTAAATCATTAATCTTAAAAAAATTATAGCACTGCCAATATTAAAGGTAAACACAAATTTGCATTTATAACTAGCAAAGCCGCTTATCATAGCGCTGTTATGATATGGATACATGTTGAATTATTGCAGCTTAACAGGCTCTCATTTATATTGATTGATTCTACCCTACTAGTAATCAGGCTTAGCGCTTGTAATTAGTTTGAATACTTTCATGTGAATTTAGGTGTTTTTTTGCATGCTATTCTAAACACAGAAAACATTCTTAACAAAATTCATACATAATAAAGACAAACATTTAGAAAATTAAGTAATTTGCATTTTGTTCCCTACACATGTCTGTTATATTATTTATCTATACAGTTAACAACAAAAATCTGCAATATAAACAAGGCATCCTACATAGCAACAATATTTTGCATGTTGATATAATGGGCCATAGAGTGAAAGTGAGACACAAGTGGTATAAAATCCTAATCTAAACAGAGGCTGCAGTTAGTATTGTACATAAAGCAAAAAGGCTACTAATCAGTAGAAACGCTGACCTATAAAATTGATGGATAAAACAAATTGACACACAAAATGTGCAATTAGTAGAATAACTCAACTATGAAAACAGAAATCAATAGCAAACCTGGATGAAAATATTTGAAATTACTGGGAATACTTTTCTGCCAATATCAGTATGAGACCACAAAACTTTCAATTAACCAGAAAAGTGACCCAAATAATGTGCAGACATAAGAAAAACTAAAAGGCAAATAACTACTGAGAATGTGGATTAGAAGCTGACTTTTTAAGAAGGTGTATATTCTTTAGTAGAGATGTACTGTGGGTTCTAATAGAACCCAGTTTCGAATCGAATCCGAGGGTTTTGAAGTAACGCTGAAACTTTCGGAATTTACGAATAACCCGAATTTTCCGAGATTTTGATTTTTATTGAAAATTCTATAATTATCGAAATCGAAAGTAGATGATTATCAAAATCGAAAGTAGATGATTAACGAAAGATGATTATCGAAATCGAAAGTAGATAATTATTGAAAATCAAAAGTAGACGATTTTTGAAAATCGAAAGTAGCCTATTTTCGAAAATGGAAACTCGAACTTTCGAAATTTCCAAAGATTTTGAAAATTCCAAAACGAAACGAAACTCAACAGTTTCGAACGTCTCTATTCTTTAGTATATTAAACATATATACATCCTGGAAAAAGCTTTCCGAGAAGTGAATTTTTCTGATCAGATTTCAACTCGGAAAACAGTGATCGTCTTTAGACATGATAAAAATATTAAAGTGAGACACACATTAAAAAAAAAGTGATACACACAGTTTTCCTTATACAATAAAAAGGAAAAGGCTGCGCAAAAGTATTCAGGTAATTGTTAAAGTAAATGCAGGTTAATTGTCCACCACTTTCAAAGGAAAGATGCAAGCAAATTTGCACAGGTACCATAACAAAAGAGACAAAATTGGATTTTTACAATCAGTAAGTGCAAAAATCTTGCGTTTCTGTCAGTACCACTCACTTTCCACTAACAACCTGCGCTCATGGCTTTTCATTAACAGAGCTCACCCAACAAAAATGCAATGGAGAAAATTGGCTGCTGACTTTCGCGTAAGGCTGGGTACACACCAGCCGATATTTTCGTCCGACCGACTGATTCGTGGCACTTTTGGTAGGTCAGCTGGAAATATCAGCTGGTTTGAGGCGGCCGGCCATGAACGACCTTGATCGTTCGTTCATCTGGAGCGGACGAACAAATGATCGAACGTGTCGGAAAATTACGATTGATCGTGCGGTTCCCTATGGGAATGCTCAATCGATCATTCGCATTTTCGCCCACGGCCAAATTTGCTGCCATCGACAGAGATTAGTAGCTAGCGCTCGGTAGGGATAAATAGTCCCTCAGTGTGTACCCAGCCTAAAACAATACAAAAATGATTAGGAATGGATTGTTTTTTTCTTTGTGTAGAACATATCTACCAAATCTTTTTCTGTTTGCTTTGGGGTATTTGCTATCAAAAATTAGGGCTTTGGTAAGCAATAAACCTGACACAGTTAGGGAGATTTAATGACACTGTAAAATACATGCTACAATACTTATTTTACTTTGGTTGTGCAAAATGTTTTTGGAAATAGCACAGTGCTTGAGATACAATAACCATTTCATTAAGCTTTGCACTACCTAAAAAGTTTTTTATAAATAAAAATCACAACACTAAAGAAATTTTGCAAAATTCTAAAAATTCTCCTGGCAAAAACAAATTTTATAACTGTCTGGAAGTGAATGGGTAAAGGCAGTAAGACAATTTATTACTAACCTTTTGCTATTCATATTGGAATATTAGCAACATTTTTCTCTGGAAATAATGTCTTGGGATTTCTCTAACTATGGTATATAATTAGTGCAAAAGATACTTAGAAGGGAAAGAAAAAACATTTACCGTATATACTCAAGTATAAGCCAATCCGAGTATAACCCAAAGTACTTATTTGGACCTGAAAAACGAATAAAAAAGTTTGACTCAAATATTAGCCATGGGTTGACTTTCTCCCAGACAGCCCCATAGAAAGCCTCATGCACAGCCCCATAGAAAGTCCAATACAGAGGTCCATAGAAAGTCCAATACAAATCTCCATGGAAACTCTCATACACATCCCCCATAGAAAGTCCCATACACAGCCCCATAGAAAGTCCAATATACCGCCCCATAGAAAGTCCAATACACAGCCCCATAAAAAGTCCAATACACAGCCCCATAGAAAGTCCAATACACAGCACCATAGAAAGTCCCATACACAGCCCCCATAGAAAGTCCCATACATAGCCCAATAGAAAGTCCCATACACAGCCCCCATAGAAGGTCCCATACATAGCCCAATAGAAAGTCACATACGCAGCCCCCATAGTAGGTCCCATACATAGCCCAATAGAAAGTCACATACATAGCCCCATAGAAAGTTCCATACACATCCCCAAAGAAAGCCTTATACACAGCCCCATAGAAAGTCCAATACACAGTCTCATAGAAAGTCCTATACACAGCCCCGTAGAAAGTCCCATACATATCCCCATAGAAAGTTCCATACACATCCCCAAAAAAAGCCTTATACACAGCCCCATAGAAAGTCCAATGCATAGCCCTATACACAGCCCCATAGAAAGTCCCATACACAGCCCCATAGAAAGTTCCATACACATCCCCAAAGAAAGCCTTATACACAGCCCCATAGAAAGTCCAATACACAGTCTCATAGTCTTTCTTTGGGGATGTGTATGGAACTTTCTATGGGGCTGTGTATGGGACTTTCTATGGGCTGTATAGGGCTATGCATTGGACTTCTATGGGGCTGTGTATAAGGCTTTTTTTGGGGATGTGTATGGAACTTTCTATGGGGATATGTATGGGACTTTCTACGGGGCTGTGTATAGGACTTTCTATGAGACTGTGTATTGGACTTCTATGGGGCGTGTATAAGGCTTTCTTTGGGGATGTGTATGGAACTTTCTATGGGGCTATGTATGTGACTTTCTATTGGGCTATGTATGGGACCTACTATGGGGGCTGCGTATGTGACTTTCTATTGGCTATGTATGGGACCTTCTATGGGGGCTGTGTATGGGACTTTCTATTGGGCTATGTATGGGACTTTCTATGGGGGCTGTGTATGGGACTTTCTATGGTGCTGTGTATTGGCTTTCTATGGGCGTGTATTGGACTTTTTATGGGGCTGTGTATTGGACTTTCTATGGGGCGGTATATGGACTTCTGGGGCTGTGTATGGGACTTTCTATGGGGATGTGTATGAGAGTTTCCATGGAGATTGTATTGGACTTTCTATGGACCTCTGTATTGGACTTTCTATGGGGCTGTGCATGAGGCTTTCTATGGGGCTGTCTGGGAGAAGTCAACCCATGGCTAATATTTGAGTCAAACTTTTTATATTCGTTTTCAGGTCCAAATAATACTTTGGGTTTATACTCGGATTGGCTTATACTTGAGTATATACGGAAATGTTTTTCTTTCCCTTCTAAGTATCTTTTGCACTAATTATATACCATAGTTAGAGAAATCCCAAGACATTATTTCCAGAGAAAAATGTTGCTAATATTCCAATATGAATAGCAAAAGGTTAGTAATAATTGTCTTACTGCCTTTACCCATTCACTTCCAGACAGTTATAAAATTTGTTTTTGCCAGGAGAATTTTTAGAATTTGCAAAATTTCTTTAGTGTTGTGATTTTTATTTATAAAAAACTTTTTAGGTAGTGCAAAGCTTAATGAAATGGTTATTGTATCTCAAGCACTGTGCTATTCCAAAAACATTTGCACAACCAAAGTAAAAAAGTATTGTAGCATGTATTTTACAGTGTCATTAAATCTCCCTAACTGTGTCAGGTTTATTGCTTACCAAAGCCCTAATTTTTGATAGCAAATACCCCAAAGCAAACAGAAAAAGATTTGGTAGATATGTTCTACACAAAGAAAAAAACAATCCATCCTAATCATTTTTGTATTGTTTTAGGCTGGGTACACACTGAGGGACTATTTATCCCTACCGAGCGCTAGCTACTACTCTGTCGATGGCAGCAAATTTGGCCGTGGCGAAAATGCGAATGATCGATTGAGCATTCCCATAGGGAACCGCACGATCAATCGTAATTTTCCGACACGTTCGATCATTTGTTCGTCCGCTCCAGATGAACGAACGATCAGGTCGTTCATGGCCGGCCGCCTCAAACCAGCGATATTTCAGCTGACCTACCAAAAGTGCCACGAATCAGTCGGTCGGACGAAAATATCGGCTGGTGTGTACCCAGCCTTACGCAAGTCAGCAGCCAATTTTCTTCCATTGCATTTTTGTTGGGTGAGCTCTGTTAATGAAAAGCCATGAGCGCAGGTTGTTAGTGGAAAGTGAGTGGTACTGACAGAAACGCAAGATTTTTGCACTTACTGATTGTAAAAATCCAATTTGTCTCTTTGTTATGGTACCTGTGCAAATTTGCTTGCATCTTTCCTTTGAAAGTGGTGGACAATTAACCTGCATTTACTTTAACAATTACCTGAATACTTTTGCGCAGCCTTTTCCTTTTATTGTATAAGGAAAACGTGTGTATCACTTTTTTTTAATGTGTGTCTCACTTTAATATTTTTTCATGTCTAAAGACGATCACTGTTTCCGAGTTGAAATCGATCAGAAAAATTCACTTCTCGGAAAGCTTTTTCCAGGATGTATATATGTTTAATATACTAAGAATAGAGACGTTCGAAACTGTTGAGTTTCGTTTCGTTTTGGAATTTTCAAAATCTTTGGAAATTTCGAAAGTTCGAGTTTCCATTTTCGAAAATAGGCTACTTTCGATTTTCAAAAATCGTCTACTTTTGATTTTCAATAATTATCTACTTCGATTTGATAATCATCTTTCGTTAATCATCTACTTTCGATTTTGATAATCATCTACTTTCGATTTCGATAATTATAGAATTTTCAATAAAATCAAAATCTCGGAAAATTCGGGTTATTCGTAAATTCCGAAAGTTTCAGCGTTATTCAAAACCCTCGGATTCGATTCCGAAACTGGGTTCTATTAGAACCCACAGTACATCTCTACTAAAGAATATACACCTTCTTAAAAAGTCAGCTTCTAATCCACATTCTCAGTAGTTATTTGCCTTTTAGTTTTTCTTTGTCTGCACATTATTTGGTCACTTTTCTGGTTATTGAAAGTTTTGTGGTCTCATACTGATATTGGCAGAAAAGTATTCCCAGTAATTTCAAATATTTTCATCCAGGTTTGCTATTGATTTCTGTTTTCATAGTTGAGTTATTCTACTAATTGCACATTTTGTGTGTCAATTTGTTTTATCCATCATTTATAGGTCACGTTTCTACTGATTAGAGCTTTTGCTTTAGTACAATACTAACTGCAGCCTCTGTTTAGATTAGGATTTTATACCACTTGTGTCTCACTTTCACTCTATGGCCCATTATATCAACATGCAAAATATTGTTGCTATGTAGGATGCCTTTTTTTATTGCAGATTTTTGTTGTTAACTGTATAGATAAATAATATAACAGACATGTGTAGGGAACAAAATGCAAATTACTTAATTTTCTAAATGTTTGTCTTTATTATGTATGATTTTGTTAAGAATGTTTTCTGTGTTTAGAAGCATGCAAAAAAACACCTAAATTCACATGAAAGTATTCAAACTAATTACAAGCGCTAAGCCTGATTACTAGTAGGGTAGAATCAATCAATATAAATGAGAGCCTGTAAGCTGCAATAATTCAACATGTATCCATATCATAACAGCGCTATGATAAGCGGCTTTGCAGTTATAAATCAAATTTGTGTTTACCTTTAATATTGGCAGTGCTATAATTTTTTTAAGATTAATGATTTAATGCACAGGCCTAGTTTTTTTTTGCATAAAATAACTGCTTTATCTTGACACTTTCTAAATGCCTGAGAATTTATTGCAGAGAGTTTTCTCAGAGCAAGTAGTTAAGGGAATCTGTAATTAATATATCCTGTGGATTAGGTTTTCATCATATGTAAATTGTAAATGGAAAAATGAACCTCTTAAATATGTGCGTTTAGCAAAGATGGACAACTAAAAATGTCTTGTTTCATCTAACCACCAAGAAAGATCGCTGCTGCCTTAGGGTTCCCCCCTCCCCTTAATTTAGTTTTTGTTTGTTAAGGTAAAGATGGTTATATTATGCAGGAAATGTAATTAGAATTACACAAAACTGTATTTATAATCTACATTTGTGTAAAACTAGCATTCGTGTTGGTTTTGCCCAAATGCACAGCCTTAAATTTCTCAACATTGTGTTTTGTAGCCCGATAATTTTACAAACTTTAAAAAAAATAAATCACATCAACTAAAATCAAATCATCATTAAAGAATGGTCCAACCCAGATAAGAGGTTTGTAATTTCCCAAAATTAAAAAAAAAACAGGTGATGACACAGCCAAACGGGTGGAAGCTCCCAAAACTAATATGGCCATTGCCAATTTGCAAGAAAAACTGCAAAAGAAGACACTTAAAGAGACAATGAATTGTAGGAGGCTTTACACAAACAAAATGTTGGTGCTCTTTTAGATCAGCTATTACAGTTACTAGCTTAGCTGGCAAATAAAATATGGCTTAGAGATTTAGAAGAGGCCATCAAGGGACAAACTTTCAAATCAGATATAAAACAACAACTACAAAGCTGAAGCACCTTTAGATTTCCTGAAACTCTCAGCTAAGACCATGGGGCTTCATGCTAGGTAGTATCGGCCAGGTCGCCCTTTCAGTCAGAAAAGAGAAGAGATCTGATATCCACCGCAGCGCTTTTGTGGACGATATTTTACCACCAAAAGCAAGCAGCAATGACTCCTGGGAGCCCTTCCTGTAGAAGTTGGGGCCAATGCCAGATAGACCCGATAGCATCAGTTCAGAACTTCTAACTTAATATGTTTTACTCCAGGTTCACACACTGTGCAAATATGATATAAGAGCATTTAATAAGATGTAATTGGCCTCTCATGTATATTTTCCCCCCTCTAACTTTTTTCAAAGGTTCTGAAACAAGGCAAAGTAATTGTGATCACTATTGCTTTCTCCAGGTGTAGGCAGCCCTCTTCTCATGTTGGACTGCCTGAAGTGTTACACAGGAATTCTCCATCCATGGGCCCACAGCCCATTACCCCCCAAAAGAGAAAACTGCTACTCCTATGTAAATAGAGTAAGATAGATGTGTAAATAAGTGATACATATATATGAAAATTTAGGTAGGTCCCTAAACTTGACCTGTGGTCCCCTGGTCTCAGTTACTGGTGGGCACCAACAACTCAGTCTGACACTGCCTCATCTCAGGCTCCCTCTTAGAAAGACCTTCTGTTAAGAAGCCTGAAGCTGACAGTTTTGTTTTGAGACAAATCTCATAGAAGCAGAGATCTCAACTTTCAACTTTGTTAGCATTTTTCTCAGACAAAGTGGTCTAAGAACAGACCCTTCCTTCATTCCTAGTGGTGTCTCAGTTCCACATAGGCAAGATACCACTCGCCAAAAGGAGTAGGAGGTTCCAATGACAATAACTTCCTGGACATTGGCAGAGCTTTGAAAATCTGCATTTAAAGACAGCCCCATTTTTACAAATCTAAAGCTCTCTTCATTCTCTTCTCAGTAAACAAGAAGAGACTCAAGCCATCCAAAGCTACAATTGCCTCTTGGATTAAAACGTGCATTAGGTAAGCTTATTGTTTCATGATAAGAACATAATGGGGTCACTATGGACCCCTCAAAGGCCCTTAAAATCAGACCCTGAAAAAAAGTAATTCAGGGTGAAACATGCATAGGTCTTGTTTGTATAGCTGTGCAGTTAGGCTCCAGATGGCTGTATTGCTGTGATTCAGTCTTTAAAGTGGGATTTTTACAGCTTTGGTTGTTCCAGTACCAGTAATATTGAGCCACTGCAAACTACTATGAATTCTGGGTGAAGAGTGGCCATCCCAAGGTATTGTACCCAGGAGAAGGCTTCTCACATAATTCATCAATAAACAGGAGTTATTTTGTTTTCTTGTCAGAACCAGGGTTAGACTTTGAAGGTGGAATTAACATATGGTTGATTTTTTTGACATTCATAGGAATTGTGCCGTTTTATGTAGCCTTTTTAGGGGTTCCCTTGTGATTCCTTTTATGTTTTAGCATGTTTACCTCCCCAGAAGGCACCACTGGATTATCAGTTACCCTATGTTCATATTATTAGGCTGTACTCTCCCAGGATAATGTTCTTGTATTACTCCATAGCAGCAAAACAACCCATCTGGCCTTCTGTGACCAGGTTTCTCCAGAAGACATATGCAGAGCAGTGACTTTAAAAGCTACACATGTTCCAAAGCTTCTGAATTTAAAAAAATGTATTCTTTTTAATCAGCACAATTTTTTTTTAAAATCTCAGTCTATTGTTTTTTACATCCAACTGCTGAACATAACCAGAAAAACAAAAATTACATCAATAACTCACTGTTATTTTCTTTTCCTGGTCCATAGCATGGCAGTGGAAATATTTCTATCCTATATGGTCCATTAAGGCTTGGAGAGGCCTGTGCATCAAAAGAGGACATGATTAACCACATCAATTTCCACTACCATCTACGACCATTTCAAGAAAATAACGGTGAACCAAAAAGTATTGCCTCGACTATGTGTGGTAGTAGTATCGCCTTATTCATTGCGTTAAGACGGTGGTGTGTCGAAAAGAGTGCCAGCCATTACCAGGCCAGGGCTGCAAGCAAAAATTTGCCAAAATTAAAGGGGGTCTTTAGCAAAAAAAACCCACCAAGTTATGTTGAATTTAGAGGCATATTTATAAAGCAGAGAGATGAAATTTCAGAGCATTTTTTGAGATTTTTATTTATGTTTTTGCCTTTTTGCCACCTTTTCTGCCTTTTGTTGCATTTTTTGCAGTTTTACCAGAATTTTTGGCAAACATCATTAAGGCATTTTTCATAACATTAAATCAAAGCGAAATTTATAAAGTGCCAAAATGTGGATTTTTGTCTGAGGTAATAAATGCATCTATGGGGATTGGCCCAAAATGGTTATTTTACTTACTGGAATGTTCCATTAACATGACTATTTCTTACACAGCACTATGGTATGTTCCCATAATAATGTAACTGGTTTGATAATTAGCTGTATTTTGCTAAAATAAGCAATACTATAAAACTAGTCCTATAATAAAATAGAGAAAATTTGCCTGGTAGTTTTGCTGTAGCTATTTATCAAAAAATATGTTAGGCTAGTTTTAAATAACAAAGATAGGTGTACACTGTTCAGTGTGGATTACCCAATTTAACACTACTTTGTAAAGCACCAGGGAGTGTTCCAAATTTACATCATATGTGCTGAACTTAACTTTTCGTTATATTTCAGCATTATTAGTGCTAATTTTGCCAAGTAGTTTTCGCCTTTTTATTAAAATTGCCTGTTAAAACTATGACGAAAAGAAAACTTGAAAGCTTAAATATTATGCGTGGTGAACACTGCATAATGTTTCTGACACAATAAAGCGTCAAAACAATACAGAATCAGAAGACAGCAATAGATAAATTCTCCTTCTATTCTGTATTGTTTATAGGCTTAGTTGCCCATACTGTATTGGCTATTACTGTATGGAATTCTATGTTCCATTTAAAAGGCAATTAAAGCCTCATTCCTTGGCACTCCAATGTTTGTAAACTGCAACTCCCGCATGCTTTAGTTGCTGGGACTTGTAGTTTCCAAATATCTGCAGTGGCAAGGAATACCACTGCAGGAATTACCTGTCCTTCCCCCTTCTAAATCCTCCTCCACATGTTCCCCTGCAGGCTGCTCCGGATCCTCTTTTAAGCTCCGAGGCCGCAGCCCCACTTCCTCTGCTGGCTGACGTCACTACTCGGGCCGGCCTCACTTCCATCGTGAGAAGTGACGTCAGCCACAGAGGATGTGCCGCCACCGGAGAAGGTAAGTCTGACTCGAGTATAAACCGAGACTCGATTTTCAGCTACTTTTTTACCTAAAATCTCAGTTTATACTCGAGTATATATGGTATGCATTCGATATATTGGTGATTGTTGAATGGCTGAACTTAATGCAATAAAACACCTTTTTGCCATTTTGTAAATATGATCGAGCAGTTACCCACAAAATGGCGAAAGGTGATGTTAATGACTTTTCCCACTGGTTATCGCCGCTTTAAAATTGCAACACGTCCAACTTTGGTGAAAAAGTGTCGATAACGTGGTGAAAAATTTTATGAAACTTTATAAATAGCCCCTTAGTTTTCAAGATGTCCTTTTCGTACACAGATTTCAAAACTGCATCACATATTCCAAATGAGGCCTTCCAGTGCTTTGGAAGAGGGAGTAATTTTTCTTGAATCTTGAATCTATTCCCCCATTATCTTCCTACAGTAGCTTTAGCTGTCTGCTGCTGTCTGGCACTGCTTGCTACAGTCTGTAGACCCACCAAATCTTTTCCAACAGAAATTCACCTAGCACAGAGCCATTCATGGGAAGTGGCACAAGATTGTTAAACCCCAATACATCACCTTCACCGTCACCGTCACTTAGCAGCCTAATGTGAAAATCTATCTAGATCTGCCCATCAACAATTGCAGATCTGTAGCTTTTTATGGTCAACAACATTTGTGTCATCTGCACAAAACTTGTGGATAATACCTACTTCCAAATCATTAATAAACAGATAATATGATGTAGGCCTAGCACACGAAGCACTATTGACGTGCCACAAAGCACCATTAACAACTACTCTGCATCCGGCCTGAAACATGTCGGTTAAAAACATGGAATAAACAGCTTAAGCAGTCAATACGGCCCTTTTTGGCTTTTATACCCTCTAATCCTATCTCACAACTATAATTTTGAATGTACACATGGTTAGAGGTACTAATACCAGGCACAGGCAGTGGAAAAACTTTATAAAGATCTCTCATCCTATCCATCAACCATTTTCAATCTATGTACAATGCAAAGCTAAGACCTTATATTATACATAAGTGGCCTGTAGAGGACTGTATCAAAAGCCGTTACAAAATCCAAGTATACCATATCTACTGCTATGCCAATCCAATGCCTACTCACTTTCTCATAAAAGTGTTTGACAAGATCTGTTCTTCAAAATCCATTATTTAATGTCCCATGTTTCAGTCCGTATCTTCTTATGTTAATATACTTTAAAATTGTTTAGGGTTTCTCTTGCTTTGTTCAGCTATCCAATTCAGTATTATATTTCTAGATTAATTGTGTTTTTTTTTTTTTTTACAATTCTGGTGCCTTTTTTATGTTTCCTAAAGGCCCATTCTGTTCCCTCTAACTTAAAATTTTAAATGTCATTTTCTCCCTTTCTATTCCTCTCTTTACATCAGAAATATGGGTGTGAACTTTTTTTTCTTCATTATTTTCCAAGGGTATAAATTTAGATGTGAAATGGTTTAAAATCCAGTTAAAAACATTCTACTACTGTTCACTATCTTTACCTGAGAATATCATCCCAGTTGATATGCTCAAGAGCTATTTAATCCAGAAAAAAAATATTTCTGAAATTAATTCTCTTAACCCAGTGCACTTTCCTTTTGAAAACATACATTAAATCACTATTCCCTAAGCCTCCAGTTACCTTCATATCTGTATACATTCGTGTCGCTAGATATTGCCAGATCTACAAGCCACCGGTGCAAATTTAGGAACCCATCCCCCTTCATGGTGTTGGTAATTCCACTACTTCAATCAATGTCAGGGTAATTTAAGTCCCCCATAATAAGAATGTGCCAAACTTGCAGCCCTGGCCATCTGAATCAAGCTGATTTCTTCCTCTGTGCTAGCATTTGTTTCATTTAGCAGACACAACAATAACTTTACCCCCATTTCCTCTTCCCAATTTCACCCATACTGCTCTGCTTCTCCTAAATTAGCCTTCAATACTTTAACGTAAGCATAAATACATACCACCTACCACCCTTTTCCTATTTTCTCTATCATGCCTTAACAAGGAGGATCCTTCTAAATTTACAAGCCCAGCATGAGTTATTTAATCATGTTTCTGCTATAAACATTACATCATACTTTTCAGTCAAAGCCATTACTCCATCCTCCCATATTTTTCCAGTCTGGCTTCTCTCATTTGTAAACATTAATTTTGATTATGCTAAATGATTCATGCTGAAATATATTGATGAACACACGTTTCCCTATACTCTATGCTAATACCTCCCTCCTTTCCTCCCACATGGCCCACTACATCCTAATCCACCCAGTAGATTGAAAGTTCCCTCCCCCTAAAACTTAGATTAAAATCTCCAACCCTCTAGCAATGCTGCAAGTGCCCTTATCCCACCCCAGATTCCAATCAAGAAACCCGCTCACACCTGATACAAACATAGGTCTCCTGGAACGACTGCTCCAGTTCCTATACATGCATCACAATGCACATTGGTGGAACTAAATCAACGTCCCTTATAAATATCACCAACCTGTTGAACTGCCTTTCTTTTTTAAATCTCTTTCTTTTCAATGTCCTATTACAAAAACCTTTATAACAAAGGAGTTAACAAGTTCCACTTTAGTTTTTCTCACTCACAGGAAAGCAATTTAAAGGCAGGTATTTTCTTTAGTGGTTTCTGCACCATAGAAAGTGTTTAAAACCTTGGTCTGTTCAGTAAACCTACTTGCATGAAGGAACACACGCATGTTTGTTTATTCCCTATCAGGATGACAATAGCTATAAAAGCAAAATCATGTGGAGATACACAAATTCTATAATCAACTTTATCTAGACCACCGTTTCTTACCTTTTCAGATTCACTTTTGTCTAGTGATGCACCACTAATGTGATACCAATATTTAAAAAAAGCTATTTGTTCCCAGCCTGGTAACTATAGAGCTGTAAGCCTTGATTTGTCTCCAGAACTGATCTTATTAGTAGGGGTCAGTATGATTTATAAGACATATATCATGCCAGACAATTTTTACGTGTGTTTTATGAAGAAGCAAGTAAGAATTTAGATTCAGGCATAGCAGTGGATATAGTATACAAAGCTTTGGAAACTTCAAATGATGTGCAATTGCTGCAAGCAGACCTAGATAGATAATCAAAATGGGCAGCAGAATGGCAAATGAGATTCAATGTTGATAAATGTAAGGGTTTAAACAATCCTTTGTGCCACCTACAACATCAATAATGCTGTGTTAAGTGAATCTCTAATGGGAAAAGATGTGGGGGATTTGGTAGATAACAATACTGTAGCATTGCTGTAGCAAACAATGCCAGGCAGCAAACAGCTATATCTAGCAAGGCATTGTCTTGTATAAAAGGGAAATAGATTCAAAAAATAAAGACATTTTTCTCCCTATTTTCCCTCTTTACAAGGCACTGGTAAGTAAAGATGTAATGTGGGCTTCGAATAGAACCCAGTTTCGAATCGAATCTGAGGGTTTCGAAGTTACGACAAAACTTTCGGAACTCCCGATTCACGGAGCCCAGATTTTTTAAAATTTTTTATTTTTATCGAAAATCAAAAGTAGAACGATTTTTGAAAATCGAAATTCGAATTTTCGAACTTTCCAAAAATTTGAAAACGGATCAAAACTAAACAGTTTTGAACATCTCTACTGGTAAGGCCTCATTTGGAATATGTGGTGCAGTTTTGGAGCCCTATATACAAAGGGACCTCTGGAAATGGAAGCGTTCAGAGAAGAGCAAGTAAACATTGCTATTTGATTTTCCAGCTAAATCTTTATAAAATACAAAAGGGTACTGTCCTGCTCTCACTCATGTGAGGTCTATATGAGGGTCTATATGAAGTTTAGCTAGTTAACACCTTCCCACAGATCAATAAATTGATACTGGATTGAAGTCTGTAACTTTATTATCCAGTCTAAGAATGGGTAAACTGAGGGAAAACAACAGTAGATATAGTTAAGACATATATAAATTGCATGAAATAATATGCATATCAAGTGACATAAATAACTGTGCATACTTAAACAACAACATGGCTGCCAGACTAAGCCAATGCAGTAAGGTACGTGTGGCTACTGACACAGAAATATAATCTAAAAAATCTATACATCTACTAGGAGAAATGAATATCCTTAAGTATTTAGCACTATCACCTAACTACTATCCATAGACTAGACAGTAGAAACAGTAACTGGCATAGCAGTTAAAAATATAAATATAAACTAGCTACAACATATTAAGCAGTTAGAAGTTATTAATAAAAATAGTAAAATCCAGTTACAAAGTTTCTTACCAGCAATGCTTTCAACAGGGAACACATAACATAAGTTGCTTCTTCTACCATGAGGCTGAAGTTTAATGGTGGCCTTCTTCTACCCTAAGCTATTCTGATCTAACAGAGAAGGGAGGTGCTAATACCTTAAAGACATATAAACTGTTATAGAATTTAAACCTTGGGGAAATTATCTTCTTATGCCACTAGATGGCATACAATAAGGGGTATCAATAAAAGTTCTTATCGTTAAAAATGGTGCTAACCAATCAAATATTAGCTTTCAAATGTTAAATAAGATCAGATTGGTTGGGGCAAAATTAGCACAATTTTTTACGATAAGAACCCCTGTAAGTGTAAATTATATTACAACTACTTATACACAATAACAGAAATATCTTTGCTTTCTGTCCATAAGACATGACAGTACTAATAAATTCACATTCAGATTTAGGCAGTGCATACACAGGTAAATATTGACCCTATCTTGCTGACTGACAGACTAGCAATTAGTAACCTAACAATAGTCTGTTGGTTGAAAATTTTTCAAAAGTAGTAACTAGAAAATTAAAATATCAATGTCGAAAATAGAATATCAAGATCAAAGTATAAATTGGCTTGACAAAATCCAAAAATCCAAGACTATGTGACTGGCTGAAAATTACAATTGAGTTATCCTATGGAATTTTGAAAAAGTTTAGTTGCAGCCAAGTTTTAATAAAATTTCAACCTATTGACCAAAATATCCTCCACGCGGGGTTTTCAGGTCAAATATATGGTCCTGTGTGTACTGGGCCTTAACAATAGTTTCTCAGGAACAACATTATTTACTGTATGAGCAATGAATTGCAGAATGCTAATTAGCAGGTGAATTACCAGATTATATTGTAGAAGACTCGGGGCTTATTTAATAAAATGTGTAAAAATCAGATTGTTTGCTGCAAATGAACAATAACCTCTTATTAAATAAGCCTGTTAATCTGCTTACTGTATTAGGGGGAAATTTACCCAGAACCGTACAGCCGCTGGTAATCTCCTGATTGAATAGTAAGTAAAGGCTGTCTTTACTATGAATACAATAAATCTGTACTGTATACTACTTTATAATATACAATGGTTACACCACTCAGAGTAAGCGGAAGCATAAATAACAGTTGTAAAAAAACCGAGGCTCATAATACTGCAGCTAAATTTTCAACAATGATTTATAAAAAGAAAAGAAAGACATTCATTCATACAGAAAGCAATAGAAGAAAATATATTGGTTTGTATAACTCCTAGAACCTAATAATTTCAGACGAGTGATGATTTTAAGGGAACCATTAACAGTATTAAAATACATGTTGCTTACAAACATTTCTCCATTATATACACAGTATGAATCTTTAGCAGCTTCAAATATTTTGTGTTTAATATAATATAAGACAGTACACCATATACACCTAAAGATGTTTTTCTGGAATTAAACATAAACATTTGAATCTCCCATAAATATTGTTTTTTATTTTCCTTTTAGCAGCAAGTGCAAGATGAGATAAACCATGGAAACATTTTTAAGTATGTAGTTTCTGCCAGCGTATTGTTTTTAATATGTATTAAATATTTAAATGAATGTTCAAACCCTTACACACTTTTCAGCATAGAGTAAGCACTCCTAAACCCCATTTGCAATGCTTAACTTTTACCATGGTGCACTTGAGTGCGGTCACGTCACTGCTCTCTACCACCTCCATTACAGCTTTGTGAGTTCTATGTGTCTTGTGCTGTGCAAAGCTGCCTCACGATTGTTCCCGAGAAGACTATGTAAGGCTCAGTACACACAGCACCCTCACCCTCATGCCTTGAAAGAAGAACCAAGGAGAGCATTATGCACTCAGGGGCACTGGGGAGAAAGGTAAGTATTGTGAAAATGGGGTTGGGGGAAATTAAGTCTATGATAAAAGTTTGTTACGAGGTAAACATGGTGTAAATTTCGAGCAACAACACATTTACAAGACTTGTGGAAGACCTTAGATCCCATAGCTTTAGGGAACATAAAAGTATTCCATGTACGGGATATACCGTTGGTTGCAAAATCAAAATTTTTAAACTTTACAATCAATTTTGAGGAAAAAATACACTGGAATAATATACTTCACTGTTTATAAGGCAAGCAAGAGGTAATTTCCCGCACAAAAAAATGATTAATCAAATATGATTAAAAAACAGTTTATCCATGGTCCACAATGACATTTTGGATAATATTCTGATTGTACATACTTTGTGAAAGGTGCCATTAAAATGCCAGAGGTTGTTGAAAGATGGCTGAAGCTGGTAAGATCCATTCCGTTTTGGGATTACAGATTCGGGAAAATTCCAAAGATCCAAAAATCCGAAAATGAAACATACTTTCAGGACTTCAGAGCTCTTTTTGATAAATGATCGGAAATTATTTTGTTTTTTCCGATCGCATTTTTGAGGATATCGAAATTCAAGGTTATTTTGAGGCTCAGCGAAAGTAGCCCTGAACGTTTTGATAATCATCGAAAATGCACTCGGAAGTCTCAAAAATACTAACAATCCACCCGGTTTCATATGCAAATTTAGTTTTTCGGAACTGAAGAGTTCCGTGTCCAACCCGGATCCTATCTCTAATGTTAGGCTATTTTACATAACTAAGATAACCATTCGACTTTTCATACTACTTTGAGATGGCTGCCCCTCCATCTTCTGCAATTTGCACCTATAGGGAAAGATAGGGGCGCATCTGGCCAGCCCACCAATCAGCTGTTTAGAAACACAAATCGTGGCACACACAGGTAAGTGTATCACTGCATCAGCTTAGTTCTAATGAACACCATGGAGAAGGGATAAGCTATTCTACCTCCTATAAATTATAGATACTCCAGGCCTCTACTAAATGCATTTAGTTTTGTCTCCCTTTAATCAATATTAAATATAAACTAGCCCCAGCAATACTTTTATTTTTACTTTTACAAATGTTATAGCTTAACAGGGTTATTCAATATAAAGTTCTATTTTAAAATGGTGCTAATTTTGCCCCACCAATCAGATGTAAGCTTACAAATGTTAAATAGATCTGATTGGTTGGGGCAAAATTAGACACCTTTAAAACAATAAGAACTTTTATTGAATCTCCCTGTTAAGTTTAAAAATCTATGAAGCAGACATAGAATAAAAAATCCTATTATTTTATATATTTATACTGGTATATGAAACTGTGCTGTATTTAGCCACTGGGAAAGTTTTTTTTTTTCTCTGCCACATAACACTTCTCTCTGCGGTTACAACATGCTCTTTGAAATATGGTTGGACTGAATACAAATAAAAGCTGCACTTGCTTCAAAAGACCTGCTTAAAACATTCAGTTACACGTTGGCAGATGAGGAAGAAATGTTTCCAGAAATGTTTTATTGAAGTCTATGAAAACAGAAGATATTGGTTTATATTCTTTACATCCCAAATTAGGAAACGTTTTTGTGTTTACTGCATTTATATCAAAAGAAATAACTATGCTTATCTTAGAGTTTGCAGCATATTTACAATTTGTATGTATGTTTTTCCATTATTTATGGGATGCCATTTATTTTTTTCCCTGCCCATTATTTAAGTAGTATGCTATTTCTGCTGCAAAGGGCATTATAAATAATAACAATTAATTGGATGTCCATTAGCCCTTGAGTAATGACATCAATAAAAGTGATTACAACACCTCTATAAGATTATTGTTAAACACTAATTTAAAAGCAACAAGAAAGTCCATTTACTTTACAAATGCAGAAAATAACCTTCTATATTTCTGTTCAGCAAAATGTAAAAATGAATCTGTTATGACCTTATTTTTGCAGATAAATACCACTAAATGCTATTATTGCTAAATTAGGCTGCCTATAGCATGTCATTATAAACCCAGAGAAGCATTCAGAACTATAAAGTTACTAAATTATATTGCACAAATATTACAACTGTTGTAATTTAGCCTTTAACAATAAAATGATGTATATCTGGATCAACTACCTGTCTCCTTTTTGTTAAGAAAACTCTAAGCGAGATTTATCCAGAGCCGCTATGGATCTGGGTTACCTCCCTTCTGGCATTCAATATGCGGTTTGTGCCATGGGTGAAGAGACTGAAGGGCATATGGGTGAAGTGAATTGTTAAAATAGTTGGCAATAACAGAATAGAAACACATTTGTAGAAATGATTCAGTACCCAAGGGGTAAGATACAAGCAATAGACTAATCCCAACTACATCACATTTGTCTAGTTTTTACAATATTTTAGCAATGTATTGTTTCAAGGTACCCAAAATTGAAATAAACAGCAAAAAAAACAATTAAAGATGGTGAAGAAATCTTTTTTTTTTTTTTAACAGTACAGTTATTGTTTATTCATTTTTTTTATTTTACCATAGGACAGGTTTATTTTAAATCATACATATTTTATTTGTATAGAGCTAAAAGCAATAAATAATTCCTAAATGTCAAGGTATATGATCCCCCTCTCCCTACTACCACCATTTTATTTCTATAACCTTTTTCTAACTGCCTTTAATAGCCTGTTTAATACTAAAGTTGATGCCAGAATAACTTGATGGCTTTCTTCTTCAGTGATTTGGTTAAGAAAAGTAAAGAAAAAACATTTAAAATAAATACATACACTTTGTTTTTCTGAAGGTGATTAATGACCATGGTTTAAAACTAACTCTGAGAGATGGAAAATTAAGACTTCATTGTAATTCGATACTTGTGTCATCTGATGTCACTTTGGTCTATTGATTTGAAAGGTACTGAATAGTTTAAAATTTAAAATGCCCTATGGATTCAAGAGGAAAATAGACAACACTTTTTCATCTGTGAGAGATATATCACAGTCTATACCCCTATCAACATCTCTTGCCAATAGTTTTTTATTTATTAAAAAAAAAAAAAATTCAGCTAAAGATGCTAATAAGAAAATTGACCGCATTTATGCTTTCTATTTCTTTTAATAAAAAACAAAATACCAGCAAGCAATTCAACCCAACTGAACAGAATTTTTTTACCGCAATTTTTGATGTTCTGGCTTTTTGAAAAACAGGAGTTCTGGAATTAAACCAGGTTTGTTTACAACATGGGACTAATCTCTTCTAATTGCCATCCAACCTGCTACCTTTAAGAAAATGTTTTTTTTTGTTTCTCCCTAAACTTATCAGATGCAATCTAAAAAAGTATTTAGTACTGTCCGAAAAAGTTTTCGTTCAGTTTTGGATTTACGTTAAAAATCCCAAAGATTCAAACATGGAACATGCTTTCGGGACTTCAGATCCATTTTCGCTGGATTATCGAAGTTCAAGCTATTTTCGATTACTCTAAAATACCCTTAAACATTCGATAATCTCGAAACTACTTTTGAGTTTTGGATCGTATTTTCGAGGATTTTTAATCATTAAGGGTATTTCAAGGACTTTTCCAGAATAATGATAAAAAATTTTTTCTAAAACTTTATCCAAGATATGTACAGAAAGTTAATCTTGAAAGTAAAATATAAAATGTTCTTTTTTGCAATGGGATGATTTACATTTGGTGGATGATGTTTTGTTAGTATCATTTCTTTATTCAAATCTAACCTAACCTGAATATAAGGTTACCAGTTGTTATAGGTCGAGATGGCCGAACTTCAATAAGTTCGCTCTGTTTTCTAACTTCATTAAAGTTCGAAAGTTCGAATTCTGACCCCATTAAAGTCAAGGGAAGTATAGTTTGAAAAGTCCGATGATTTACAGCTAAACTAACAATAGTAACTTACTGTAAATGGCTGTGGCATCTGGGTAATGGTCTGGGGAACATGTCACAATTAGAGATGTCCGAACTTCGAAAAATCCGGTCCGCGCGAGGATCCGCGGATTTTCGAAAAAATCCGTAAATTTCGAAAATCCTTGAGCTGACCCGTTAAAACTGTATTAAAAAATGACGTTCGGCAAAATCCGCATTAAAAGTGGTACGAAATAACCTTGGGTACTGTTAACTTAATCACTCAGGACTGGTAAGGTCCTTAAACACGTATCAATGCCTCAATCCCTAAAAATACAGTCCGCTAGCGAGAACAGTTTTTTTTTTCGAAAATACGATGAGGTCCGTAAAAACGAGATGTCCGTAAAAACGAGGATCTCCGTAAAACCGGGATTTCCGTAAGCGCGACTATCCGTAAAACGAGGATTCCGTAAAACGAGGATTTCCGAAAAACGAGGATTTTCGTAAAAACGAGGAACCGGAACTTCCTGCCTTATCAAATGGCCAGTGCGCAGCACACTATAGGCCTGAACTAACCTGCTGCGCAGGGGGTATGATGTTTCCCCCCTGGCCCCATCATGTGCGGCTGCCGGAGGCGCAGAATAATGGGGGTCTACAGCGCCGATCCTCGACGCTCGGAACCCAGCACACTGGTCCTCTACCCTCCAGAACAGTGGTCAACCTCAGAGCAGAGGCCTCAATATGTGGCTGCCGTTCGCAAATGATGAAGGCAAGTATACTTTATATTATTACTGTATGATAATACGTGAGTAAAATATTTTAATTCATTCTGACAAAAACATATTTATATATATATATATGTTTTTAAAAACATCAATAATCCTGAAATTTGGCGAGAGAGGAGATCCAGTGCTTTGTATTTCTCATTCACTGTTATTATTACATTATTATTATTCTTTATATTCACATATCAGCCTATTTAAAGGGTAAGTAAAGTCAAAAAATAAATCACTGAAAAGTGACTTTATTTAACATAACACCTATAAATTTAAAATGATACCCACACATAGACACACTTGGTGGCCCACTCCTTCCTTTCCAGGGCAAGCCGTATTAAATTCTTAAGTAAGTTTAAAAATAATCGATCAGTAAAAATTGCTTTTCTTTTATCTTCTAAATGCACACGAACCCACACATAGACAACATTAAACACACTTTACTGACCCACCCTTTTTAGTTACATGCAGCCCCTAATTTGAAGGGAAAGTAAAGTCAAAAATAAAATGTTGATCAATTATTAAAAATTGATTTATACACTCCCAAAATTAAAAGGTTGTTTAAAGTTCCCACAAACAAATCTATACAATACAGAGGAACACATGATACTGATGCTCCACCTACACCCAACCAACTTTTCCCTTTCCGGCTACAATACACAACAATAACACTATAAGTTACTTACCAGAATAAGGTAATAAATCATTTGCCATAGAAATATGATTGACTTTAAAGAACTAAATATTGCCTTATTTAATCTGTAGTTTCAAGCATAATTCAAATAATATAATTAAATATTTCCTTTAGATCATATTCATTCTTATGTGTTTTTTTTATTTTATTTGGCAGGGGAATCTCCTCGATACCCCCACCCCCCACCAGTCCCGCCAGACAAGAATGTAAGTGGCAGCCTATTAAACAAACATTTTTCTAAATCTTCATTTGTCCAGGCCACATTCAAAAGCTCAACACGAGCCTCCAGAAACAAGCGCGTGTTCCGGTGCGCTCATGGTGTATTGCAGTGAGGTGCGTAACGTAGCATAATTGTTGCAAAAATTGAGGATCCCATTATTGTGCCACACTATGTGGCTATTTAAACAACGTTTAATTTCCAAGCCCTTTATCCAAATGTTTGCATAATTTTTGACAACCTTCTCCGAGAATTGTTTTAAGTAAATGTATTTGAACATTTAATGAAGTGATATTAAATAAATTTCCTGTTTTTTTTAGCACTACCACCAACTAGCCCTCAGCTACTACGGGCCAGCCCATGCCCCCTCCGGGGCAGTCGCCCTTGTCCCCCTCCGGCTCACCGATCTCGCCCCACCGTGCATCCCACACCGCCCAAGAAGAGGAGGAACCGGGACCACCAGACAACGTAAGTGCATCCTAATCAATTTTTTAATCTTTTTTATTGACCTTGATTGTCAGGAACTAATTAGTGAATTATCATTGATAATTAATTGAATTTTATTTAAGTTCACTGATAAAAATTTTCGAAATAAAAAAGGAACAATCTATAATTTGCTTGAGAGACAGAGCTTCTCATTTCTCATTCCCATTTTAATTGTCACCCACTCCCCATTGTTTGGGGCTGTAGCTTGTCCCTCAGTTTGTAAGCTTAGCTCAAAAACGAATTCGGTCCAAACGTCCAAAATTCGCCAAGAAAGGTTTCCAACACAATAGCCTTTTAGGAAATGTTCTTACAATATATTACTAATGGATTGTGACGGTGATTTGTTGAATAAAACATTTTTTTTTTCTAAACAAGGGACCACAGCCTCTACGGCCCTCCACCTCTCACCCCCTCCCCCTCTCATCCCCTCCACCCTCCACCTCTCCACCCTCCAGCACCTCCTCCTCTCCAGTCCCTCTGGCGGCCATGCTTGAGAATCTAAGGAAATCAGATCCAACGTAATGAAATGTTCTATACCAGACTATTAATAGCTGTATTTTCCCAGGGTAAAATCCCACGCTACATGATGGCAACATTGGGGGTACTGTGGGTTTGACAATGCTTTTATGTTATGGGGGCTGCAACCACTTCCAAAAAAATTTGTATGTAACCCAGCGTCCTAGTGGATACAAAACAAGAATGTTCTGATACAATTTAGGCAATAACGTATGTTTAAGCCAGCATACCTCTGCTGTTTATCAGTGATCCCCCATGATGCAATAATATCGCTTTCAGTGGAATTCAGTGATAATATATATACTTTTTAAGGAAAAAAGCAGTATTTTATCCATACCCAATTACTTAATCTGCCCATTCACAATCAGCATTGTGTCTGTGTATAAATAAATGCAACGGAGAATAAATGACTCCTGGTTGCGGACTCCTAAGGGACCGTTATTGTCCTTGCCCTTGACCAGGCGCCTGGGTTGATCAAGTGCTCAGTAGAGATCTGAGCATGTGTAACTCCATCCAACAGCCAATCATAAAACACTGGTTACCATAACTGAGTATGCATATATAACTAGAATTTTAGAATACTGATATCTTCTACTTATACTGAGCTTTTCCCTTTTTATGACATACGCAAACATTATAGCATTGCCGTACCATGTATGGTAAGGAGTTTATCAGGTGCAAATTGCATTACCGCATGTGCTTTAGGAAATGTGCTCGAACATCTTCACCACAATTCTCTCAATATCTTCCTCCACATAACTCCATACCATGCTGCGGAGATGCCGGCCACATGGTCGGCGTCCTTTAACGCCGCTAGACCGCCGCCTGACCAGACTGGGAGGAGGGCAAACCCAGTAACCCCCTTTTTTTTTTTTGTTTATTTTTTGTACTAGTTGTTTTTTTTTTAAATTTCATAATATATATAATATATAATAGAGAAACAGTTTTCGGGAAAAAAAAATGTTTTTTGGGCTTTATTTTTTTCGATATATCAAATTATTCCAGATAGATCATACTCAATTTTTATTTGAAAATGACTACACATATCTCGATTAGCTACTATACTGTCCGGGTAACTTATATTTAATAACTTACCATTAATGCCATTACACACACCACATTTGGCCACATTCCCTATAGTAGTTTGCACACACAAGCAAGAAGGCGATTGGGGTACTGGTTTACATAATGTCCACTGGGGTTTGCCACCATTGTGTGGGGCCAGGCAGGCTTGGCCCCCACTTGACATACCCTCACCCCATTGCTACTCTACCTCAAGATATGCCGTGCTAGGGAAAGCGGTGGAAAGGGTAAGGCTTCGTAGGAACAGCAGCATTGAGTTACAGCAGGCCCATGCAGTTTGCCACCATGTTGTGGGGCCGGCAGGCCTTGGCCCCATTGACATAAACACCCTCACCCCATTGGCTTTACTCTCCCTCAGAGTATGCAATGGGCAGGAAAAGCCAGGTGAAAATGGTAATGGGTCTTTCGTAGGAACAGCACCTTGTTTTAACCCAGCAGGCCCACTGCATTCCACCATTGTTGAAGAGCCAGGCAGGCTTGGCCCCACTGGACATACCCCTCCGCCCATTGGCTACTCTCCCTCAGAGTATGCCATCGTGCTATGAAAGCAGGTGAAAGGTCAGGCTTCGTAGGAACAGCACCATTGTGTTACAAGCAGGCCCCTGCAGTTGTTGCCACCATTGTTTGTGGGGCCCGGCAGCTTGGCCCCATGGACATACCCCGCACCCCATTGGCACTACTCTCCTCAGAGTATGCATCGTGCAAGGGAAAGCAGGTGAAAGGGTAAATGCTGTGCGTATGAACGGCACCATTGAGTTAACATCAGGCACCCGCCGTTTTGCCACCATTGTTGAAGAGCCAAGCAGGCTTTGGCCCCACGGGACATACCCCTCACCCCTTGGCTCTCTCCTCAAGCTATGCATCGTGCAAGGGAAAGCGTGAACGGGTACGGCTTCGTGGAACAGCACCATTGTGGTTACACAGCAGGCCCACTGCGTGTGCACCATTGTTGTGGGGCAGGCAGGCTTGGCCCAACTGGACAATACCCCCTCACCCCATGGCCTGACTCTCCCTCAAGTATTCATCGTGGCAGGGAAAGCAGGTGAAAAGGGTAATGCTTCGTAGGCACAGCACCATTGAGTTTACAGCAGGCACCTGCAGTTTGCCCCATTGTTTAAAACAGGAAGGCCCAAGCCTGCCCCACTGGGACCTGGAGTAACTGCTTCCAGGCCAGGCAGGATTGACCAGCGCTGAAACATTAGCCACAAGTAGCTGTTGCGGCTGTATTGGAATGGTCAAGTTGTAACACACAAAGGTGCCTCATGTAGCGAGAACAAGATCAAATATGGAGTAACTGTCTCGGGCCAGGCAGGCTGACCCAGAGCTGAAAACATTTAGCCACAGAGTAGCTGTTGCGGCTGTATCAGATGGTCATAGCAGGTGACACCCACAAAGTGCCTCCTGGAGAGAGAACGAAGATCAAAATATGGAGTACTGCTCTCGGGCCAGCAGATTGACCCAGAGCTGAAAACATTGCTAAGCCTTATACACAGCCCCATAGAAAGTCCAATACACAGTCTCATAGTAAGTCCCATACACAGCCCCATAGAAAGTCCCATACATAGCCCCATAGAAAGCTCCATACACATCCCCAAAGAAAGCCTTATACACAGCCCCATAGAAAGTCCCATACACAGCCCCATAGAATTTCCATACCCATCCCAAAAGAAAGCCTTATACACAGCCCCATAGAAAGTCCAATACACAGTCTCATAGAAAGTCCCATACACAGTCCCATAGAAAGTCCCATACATAGCCCCATACCCAGACCTGTTACATTTTCCCCCTTTCCCTTGCAGTCTGGGCTGATCTAAGTGAGCAGGACAAAAATTGCCTAACCTACTGAAATCAGGAGGATTCTGTGTGTTACAGGGTACAGCTTTTAGTTTTCCCAGGGCCATGTCATTTTGTCCAGCTGCTCCTTCAAGCATCCAAATCAGCCTAGACCCAAGAATAAGCTGAGGAAAATACTTTTTTAAGGGCCCTTCAGAGAGCTTGGTTGCCCAGATTTGTGCAGCAGGAACCCAACAAAGGCCAATGTAGGGTCTGAACAGGTCTTTTTAAGTCTTTTCTAGCCTGGAAATACACACTTTTACTTACTGGAATGTGTCATAAATTTATGTCATAAATTTACCAGGGTTTTTGCCAAATACTCATAATAACTAATATGTGTGCAGTAAGTGCTGTTTTAAATATGGTTGCTTGAAATTACACTGATAATGTTTGATTACTTTTCTTATGTGCAGAAATGCCACCTGCATATTGACATTTCAAGACACCTCTGCTATGTTAACTATTAACATTACTACGGCCCTGATCTGATACTCGGCATAAGTTCTGGTTTCCATTTTCTGCTTTGCTACATTTTTTAACTTAACGTATTTTTTGGTTGCAGCACCAAAAATATAACATGAATAAAATTTGCCAATTTATAAATATAGTGAAAAATTTTATTTTTTAGATGCAATGTCTAGAAATAAAAAAAATCAGCTAATAGCTTTAAAAACATGGCCCACTGCAGTCCAGCAGTAGAGTGGGAAAGCACAGCTTTTTTTTAATGGTACTTTTTAAATTTGCCATATAATGTAAAGTCAGAAAGATACTGACTTAATAGGTAAGAAATTTGTATGATCTTAAGAGATTGCAAATTTCCTTTAATGAAAACAGCTTGAAGGTAGAGATGGCTAAACTTTTACAAACTTTTGAACTATATGGAAAGTTTTGAAGTTCAAAAATGGACCCTTTAAAGTCAATGGGAGTCAAATAGTTCAAAAAGTTCGAATGAAATACAATTAAAATATCAATGGTAACTTAATGTAAATAGCTGTGGGACCTGGGAAATGGTCTGGGGAACATTTTCGAATATCCAGGACTTTCCAAAAATCGATTTTACTCTAACCTTGCTACTTGAGATCCCGCATTCGAACATTCGATAATTAGCACATAAACGATTCGTAGATTCGATAATTATCCCATAAATGATTCACAGATTCAAAGGTTACCAAACATTTTGAGGTTTACCGAACTATTCAAGGGCTATCGAACTTCGTATATATCACTGGCCTATTTGTTTATTTGATATTTACTCGCGTATTGGTAAATAAACATTTTACTCGTATATTCGTTATTCGATATTTACTCCCATATTGGTATATAGACATTTTACTTGCATATTCGTTAATTCGATATTTACTCACGTATTGTTATATAGACATTTTACTCGCATATTTGTTTATTCGATATTTACTCACGTATAGGTATATGGACATTATCTTATTTAACATTTGTAAGCTTACATCTGATTGGTTGGGGCAAAATTAGCACCATTTTAAACGATAAGAACATTTATTGAATAACCCTGATAGTTTATTATTCCATCTGAATATGTTATCTTATTTAAATAGCTAATATTTTGTCAATAAGTTTTCTGATTAAAAAATTCAGCAGCTTATAAAAGCTAAATTAATTGGCTCAGATATCTTACAATAAGATTACATTCTTCTCGTGCTAAAACAAAAGTGCCATAGTAATTATTTGCTTACAAGGATTAGTATTTAAAGGGCATCTATAGTGAAAAAAAACACATTGCCCCTTTGCAAAGTTAAATTCATGTACTCTGTGCTGCCTTAATCCTATCTATGTCAGTGACTCTGTTTAACCATGGTGCCAGATCTCTGTGCAGCACTCCCCCCCTCCCCCTACCCTCTGTTACCTCCTCCATGTCTCAACTTCGGCTAACCGACAAGCTTATCATGTGCAGTAGGAGTTAAAAGTTCAACATCCTGAAAAACACACCCACGCACAGTGGCCAATAGAAAGCAAGCTGTCCTGGAGACATGGAAGAAGAAGGAGAACAGTACAGTTTACGATCTCTCTCTTTGTGACCCATCATCAATCAGTGAAGTCTATCAAGAAGGGGGGTCAAGTGCAGCCTTATATCTACCATGAAAGCTACCTCTCTCCCCCTGCTAATGCTGTTATCTCTATGTTTATTACAGAGCAGGGAGGGGGGGTCACGTCACAGGGATTTGATTGACAGTCCAAGTAGGAGTAGAGGAATGCAATCACGTATTCTTCTAACTGGTGTATCTCAGGACAGAGAGGGAATCTGAACAAAGTGAGGACACTCTATGGGTTGTGGGGAATTATAGAACACATGGAAGGAAAGAAAAAAAAGTTCATTTTCCCACTATAGATGCCCTTTAACCAGTTTGTTAAAAAAAACAGTCATAGATTTATATTGAAAACAATTATCTAAAAAAGTCTTTCATATTGTAATAATTTTAAAAATATTTTTTACATTGGTTTTTAATAATCCAAAGTGCTTGAGTCAGGACCTATGATGCCATTCAGTGGTCTATAGTGAGAAGGGCAGACATTTAGAAAACACCAGGGCAATCCAATCTTTTAGTAAAGAGCATTCATATGAATTGTGTCTACATTCGATAATTATCAAAAATGGGCTCAGAAGTCCCGAAAGTATAGTATGTTACGTTTTCGGATTTCCCCGAGATCCGTAAATCATAAAACGGAACTTAACTTGACAGTTTCGGCCATCCCTACAGCTAAGCTGAAATGCTTACTTGAAGGTTTCAGGTTTACTTCTTTCCATTCTGCATCCAATTTAACTTTTATAAAGATGGATGGAAAAAGTATTTGTGGTAACTGACAAGTCTTCAGGCATACTGCATAAATATGAAATTTTTCTATATGCTTTATTACATGTTTTTGTGGAAACATTTGTGCTATCTCTTTTTTGTATTGTAATAACTAAATCCGGCATTATTTTACCATATAAAAATTTAACTTTAAGATATTCCCAATGGTCACTTTAAGGACAACAATATCAAAATAAACAACATCCCCCCCATTACATGTCCACACTTCCAGCAGCTGAAATCACTTACCGGTACTCACATTGACAGCCATGCTGCCCTCCCTTAGATATCACACAGCAAAGATGAGTGCTAAAAGCCCACCTTCTAGATGGCCAAGGGCCATGGTTAACATAGCACTTGTCATTGGCTGGTGGGAATGTCTGTTTACAACCTCTCTTCTCCTCCTCTGCCAGTTAAACAAATTTGAAATGTCCTGTTGCATGGGTATAGCCTACATAATCAAGCTGATAAAGGGTGGGTGGAGGAGTGTTTTCTTGTATGCTAGCTTTGAGTGACAGTTAGAGGCAGACAGACTTGTTACACCCCCTTCCCAGCATGGCGGCTAATTGAAGGCAGAGAGAGGCTCAAAATCAGGAAACAAATGTATGGGGAGGGCTGCATACCTTTACTCTTTTTAAAGCAATTTTTAAAAATGCATTAAAGCAATACAGCTATCCTTTAAAGGGAAGTTTGCCTTTAAAAAAAATGCAACATATTTACTTTCAAAAATAAGCTACTTATTTTTTTTCTGAATTCTAGTTACATACTCTTTATTTGCATTTAATTTTATTCCTTCGTATTTTCTTTTGTTTGTTATAATGTTTCTTGTTTGCTGTACTTGTCTTGCAATTTGCCGGAACCTGCGAATTAGATTCATCCTGCCGTGTTCTCTAGTCTAGGCAACATCTAGTGGTCCCATAATCTTTTTCATTTAGGCTTTAAAGTTTAAACCATTTTTCCCTGATTATTAAAATATTTGCATTCACTATCAAATGTTTCCTTTTATCAGCATTTTCTTCATACAGTACATTAGAATGAAACATCAATAAAAATAAAACAATCTTAAAAGGAGCTTTTACGTCTTTTAAGAACTATAGCTTCAGCTGTCATTTTTTTCACTATCGTTTTCGTGTCATCTAACTAATGGCAGAAAACAAATAAATATCCATAGAATCAGTAAAACAGGATTTTGCTTTTTGTTTCAGTTTTCTCACTTGTAACACGCAAATGCAACAGTAAGTGAAACCATATTTAAAAAAAACAAAATACTTGATAGGTTGGGACACAAAAGTTTAAAAAAACAAGGTTGTAAAGAAGATTGTTCATAAGTAAATATTAGGCAAAATTGAAGGCAACCTATAACAGTCCTTAAAGGGCATGTCCACCCCCAAAACTATAAGTTAACCCACTACTGGCCCTACTCTGTATTGTAATAAAATCCTTACCTTAGGCTGGGTACACACCAGCCAATATTTTTGGCTGGCTGACCAATTCAGGGCACTTTCGGTAGGTCAGCTGAAAATATTGGCTGGTGGGGGCCTGCACGATCGATCGTTCGCAAATTCGACGGAGGCGACATTTTGACGGACATTTGTCCTGGCCGAGCTCTCGCTTGGTTGGGACAAATAGTCCGGCCGTGTGTACCCAGCCTTACATTCCCAGTTCCAAATGGTTCTCCTGTAATGTCCCCACAAAGTCCCAAAAACTGAGCACCAGGAGCCTAGCAGAGTCCATATAGGACTCTGCCTCCTGTCTCTACTCCGGGAGAATTTTGCCATGCGCACTTCAGCCCTCCCCCCTCCCTCTCCCTCCCTCTCCCACCCGTTTTGCTCTCTCCCCATAGTGTAAATCCCCTTGGTTATATTGTAGGGCATCCTCCCCCAGCCCCAACTGCTATAATAGAATTATCAATTCCCCTAATTACCTTACCTCTCTCCCCCGGCATTCTAAGCAGCCGGCAGTCATGTCTGTGATTGGCCGTCTCTCAGCCAATCAGGGACGCGGCTGCCTGGCCGGCCCCCTGCTTGCAGTTTTTATGATAAGTTTCTGATAATTCTATTATAGTGGTTGGGGCTGGGGGAGGAAGCCCTACAATATGTAAAAAAAAATTAAAAGGGTGGACATGCCCTTTAAGGCTGAGGCCCCATTAAATTGCACTAAATCCCGCATGCAGTCACGAGCGTTATCGCATGAATTTTTGCGTTCCCGCAATTTCTATAGTTCGGAAATGAACCCATTAAAGGGTATGTCAACCCTAAAAACTAAAATTAATGTAGTAGAAGGGGTTACTTCCGCACTCTGATGTGGTAGGGGATTTTTACTTGAGTAGGGTGGGTGAACTGCAAGTTGTCCACTGAATTGTTTTTAAAATATTTAAAAGTGTTCCTACACGTTTCGCTGTTATAATCCTTACAGCTTCATGAACAGCACTGAAGCTGTAAGGATTAAAACAGTGAAACATGTAGGAACTACCTCATAAGCCATTACGAAGTGGATTATATCTTATCACAAGACCACTACAATTTAAAGGGCCACACCATAGCAGAGCAACTTCAACAAATGCTAATGGATTATTTCTGCTAGGTTTTTAGTGCTTTTAATTGTTTTTAATTGCTAAAATAAAGTTTGTTGGCAACCTTAGGCACAAGTGAGTGTTTTAAGAATTTTAATATATGGAACTGTCATTTTAAACTGATTTTTTATAGAGATCTTGATCTTAACCTATTTATTTTTTACTTTTTGTTTTAACTCTTCCATTACCCATACTCCTAAGAGCAAGCAGGATACTTTTAAAGATTAAATATAATGTAGCTCACCCCCTCCCCACCCTCACCAAACCGCATGGTTAGTTCTTAAAAAAAGATAGAATAAACTTACAGTACTTACCAGCCTGGGATCCCACAGCCTCAGCCTCCAAGGCAACTTCTGGGAATGGAGTTGCATTGGGGGCTTGGCCAGAAGCCACGTCTGTAATTAGCTGAGAGTCAGCCAATCACTAGCCGATGGAGTCCGGGCTGGTAAGTAAGTTTATTCTATCTTTTTTTTTACAAACTAACCATGCGGTTTGGGTTGGGAGGGGGAGAACTACAATATACTTTTAATGCTACAATTCAAGATGAGCATGATAGCTCTGGATGGAGGAGGGGGGGGGGATCAGCTCCCCTGCACATGCCTGCAATACCTCCAGGAGGCAAGAGAAGAGGCAGTAACATTTACAGAGGAAGACAGCTCCTACTCTTCCCTTTCCTGGACTATACACAGACACTGCAAAGGAACCATTTGGAGCAGTGATGTAGGATAAGACATTTTTTGCACTATATAGTGAGGCCAGTATGGGGTTAAATTTTAGTTTTGGGGTGGACTTTCCCTTTAAAGTCAATGGAAGGAAATAGTTTGAAACATTCTAGTTAATTTCAAATAAAATATCAATTGTAACTTACTGTAAATGGCTCTGGCACCTGGGAAAAGGTCCAGGGAACATGTCCACTGCACTAAAACTTACATTCGAGGGTTATCGCCAATTCGAGGGTTGCAGACTGATACATTTGAGGGTTACTGAACGAATGGCTACATTCAAGGGTTAATAAACGATACATTTGAGGGTCAGCGAACATTCAAGGGTTATTGCCGGATCGCTACATTCGAAGGTAACCAAACGAACCGCTACATTCTCATTTATGGTACTTATGGTAAGATATGATGGCAAAAGTATCTACATCTACATTTTTATCCTAACATCTAAATAGAACATTTGACCCATTTAATACTACCGTATCAAAAATTAGGTTTTTACATGTGTTGTGGTGTTGTATGGAGGTGTACAAATACTTTGTCTTGATAATACATACAAGGAGATACTCTGGACACTTTTGCAATCACCTCTGCAAAATCTATACCTGGGGATATCCCTGTTGGCATCAAGTTTGGGTTTTTCTTACTGTTTATATTTTAATTATAAATGGCTGTATATTCATCGCAAAACACTTGATAGAAGAATTCTGCATTTGGCCATTTTTAATTTTAGTTACTTTGTTGGTAACTATTGTTTTTGATTTACTTATCCTGGTGCAATTAAGTTATGCAGCTGCCATCATTGTAACAGTAATAAATTTATTGTAAAGGTTGCCAGCACATCATAGAGATGGACTGAACCCGAACCTTAAACCCAAGTTCGACCCGAACTTTAATAGTTTGGACAAAATCAAACTCCTTAGTACTTTCCCAACTACTTGCAGACTTATTTTCGAGGGTTTCTGAATATTCGAGGATTTTCAGTAAACCTCGAATGTTCGAATTCAAGAAACCTTAAACGTCGAGTATTCTCAAATTTGACCGTCTTACAGCTCAAGACCAGGATCCCACATTAGCTCTTAGATGAGCCTTTGTGGCTGTTGCTGCCTGGCACTGCTTGCTACCTTTAAGTTTGTTATCCACCAAGACCCCAACAGGGATTCACTTAACAAAGAGCCATTTATAGTAGCTCAAGTATTTTTAAGTAAAAAATGTATCATTTTACATTTATCAACATTGAATCTCATCTGCCACTTAGCAGCCCAATGTGACAATCTATCTAGATCCAGTTAACTAGAAAATATTCTAGTTGAACAGCACAATTGAAAAAGGCTGTTGTGTAATACCCTACTAAGGGTGGTGATACTAGTGAAAAGAATGCATAACTATAACACACAGCAGGGAGCTCAATCCCCCTGCCCAAGTACACCAAATGCACAACACTGTTAAACAGCTAGTAGCATAACAAATTTCACACTAGCTGTCATACAGTGTTATGCTCCATTTGGTGTACTTGGGCAGGGGGAATGAGCTAACTGCTGTGTGTTATAGTAATCTATCTAGATCCACCTGCAACAATTGCAGATCCTCTGGAGTTTTTAATGGTCGACAAAGTTTTATGTCGTCAACAAACACAGAAACTTTGCTGACAATACCCACTTCTAATTCATTAATAAACAGATTAAATAAAGGCCGCCCCAACACAGAACCCTATGGCACCCCACTTAGAAACTAGAGACTTGGGGCCCTATTTATAAAAGATCGGTATCGTTATCGTAAAATACCAATCGTTATCGTAAAATAACAACCGTTTTTTACCGATAACAACCGTTATTTACCGATAACGACCGGTATTTAACGATATCGGTAAATACCGGTCGTTATTGGTAAATAAAGGTCGTTATCTGTAAATAACGGTCGTTATCGGTAAATAACGGTCGTTATTTTACGATAACGATCGGTATTTTACGATAACGATACCGATCTTTTATAAATAGGGCCCTTAGAAACTAGAAACTTTAAACTAGAGAGTCAGCTTTAAGCATCCAGGCCACACAGGAGAAGCTGTCAGATCATTCAGCTAAAAAGGCAAGTACCGGTAGGTTACGACCCAGTTAAAGAAAGCAACCTTGACGTGGTGACTGGGCTTAAAATAATTTGGCAAACTTATTGAACTAATTGCTTTTATTTATCCAGGGTTTAGCAGACTGTAGTAGCAACCTTATGTAGGTAGCCAATATGCAAATAGAATTGGTTGTGCACTAGAATTCTATTTTTTTAATATATGCTAAACGACAATATTTCATGGTCACTATTCCCTTAGCCTCCAGTTACCTTTATATCTATAATACGCTCCACGATGTTAGATATAACCAGATCCAACAGAGCTCCTTTTCTAGTTGGAACTTCAACCACCTGTGAGAGAAAATTATCCTGCAGCAAATTCAGGAACTTATCGCCTTTTTCTGTGTTAGCAGTTCCAATATGCCAATCAATGTCAGGATAATTAAAGTCCCCCATAAACAGAACACTTCCTCCCTGCTAGCATTTGGCTGCTTGTAGCAGACACCAACAATGAAATTACTCCCCCTCCTTTTGCCCAATTCCACCCATATTGCGGCTGCTTTAACGTCCATATCGCCAGTTATCTCTTTTGGCTTCAACTCTTGTTTAACATAAACACATACTCCTCCCCCTTTCCTGTTTACTCTATCCTTTCTAAACAGGGAGTATCCTTCTAAATTTACAGCCCAGTGGTGAGAATTCTTTTATACTCTGAAATATTGTACTTACATTTCAGAAGCATTAAGTTTAGCTATCATTTAACTGCTGTGAAACGGCACAATGATAGTTCTAAAAAAAACTTAACAAGCATTCCTTGGGCAAAAGGGAAAACTAAAAGGACACTATACCTTGTTTATTTGCAAGGTATAGGTCTCTGGGAAGTAGGAGTGAGTATTCTTACCTCCCCATCTTCAATAACTGCAGAACGCACAGCTTATAAACTTCTGACTGCCTGCTCTATCCCTGCCAGTGTCTCCTTCTATTGCTCCTTATTTTTTAGTTAAAGAGGAACTAAAAAAATGGTCTCAATACAAGTGTCTTTTATTAAAATAGCACACTCCTACCTTTAAATTGACCCCAGAATCATGCTTCTAGCTGCAAATATCCAAAGTTACAGCAGTATAAAGGGTGTTTTTTACTGCAAGCACTGTGCTCACTGAAATCATCAGCACCACTACTCTGCCCCAAAGTCTTAGTGTGGACCATGTCCACCACATGATCCGCTGCATCGTAAGCTCCACCCCCAAACTAAATCACAATCCTGATAGTACAGTTAAACAAGTGTAATTTTACAAGCCTATAACTTAAAGGGTATCTCTACTGCTCCTGAAAGTTTCATTGAAGAAAGGGAGGCAAGACACAGTTACTTAACCTCCTGTTCTTCAATAAAACTGAATACAAAAAATGTGTTTAATGTTATATATTGATTAACTGGCACTTACTTATAGTGTAGTTTATCGTCAGTTCAGATATCTCACCCTGATGATATAGAAATATCTTTAGGGTGGTGCCTACACAGTGTGTTCTACTAGTGTAGAGTGGCACCGTATCATCATTATCATTAAATATTCAAGAAGGTGTAATAATATTACCCCAGTGTCCCTACTCTGACACATCCTATATATATATATCTTAAAGCAGCACGCACAACAGGTAGGTACAAGACAAGACACAAGACGTACAATATATACACAATATATACACAAAGCATGGAAGATAGACTTATGAGCAGGCCTAGTGTGGAGCCATACAAATCACTTTTGGCATATAGTTATGAACGTCTGTAACAAAGTTTACTATACTTGCATTGCAACCAGAAAAAAAGATGGAACAATGATACCAACTAAATTCACAGATAAATTGCTACTCACTATGCTACAGCGTAATCCAAAAGGCTGTAATTACCAGCCTGAGCAATACTGAACATGTGACCAATGTCACGCTGTATAGTAATGATACTTATTATAATCACTGTATTGAATTGCATGTTGCAGTTATATACGATACCACTCCACTGTATGACCAAACTGTAGCACAACGGAACATGTTCATCCACCTGATTCCCAAGCTGATCAAGTTCAGTGGATGGCGTTCTGCTACATTCAAATGTAGGGACCCGCTCTGCTTAACTCCCAGCATAGGCGATCCACGTGACTTCGCCCTGACATGTGTATAGCTCCACACTAGGCCCGCTCATAAGTCTATCTCCCATGCTTTATGTATATATTGTACATCTTGTACCTATCTGTTGTGCATGCTGCTTTAAGATATGTGTAAGAGTAGGGATACTAGGGTAATATTATTACACATACTTGGGGTGTTATTACATTGAAAATGTCAGTATAATGATGATACGGTGCAACTCTACACTAGTAGAACACACTGTGTAGGCACCACCCTAAAGATATTTTTAGATCATCAGGGTGAGATATCTGAATGATGATAAACTACACTATAAGTAAGTGCCAGTTAATCGATATATGTACATGTACTAGTGCTGTAATAGCACATCGTTTTTTAATTCTTTGTGAAAAAATTTGTTTAAGTATAGGAGATACCCTTTAAGATTCAGAGAAGATAAATACATCATACTAGTCTTGTTTGAAAGGCTCGACAGAGCTCTAAATAGAGGACACTTGTATGGAGACCACTGTTACCCTTTAAGTTTATTGTCTGTCAGGGAATTTTTTAGCCATCTTGGAGCCCTATGTGCCCTCCCACCCATATGGCCCCCTAAAAAAAAACAAAAAAACATTGACCAGCCAAACTGTTGCAACTGGGTTTCCCCACTCAATTTCTGCTAAAAAGACTGTCAATGCTTCTGTGCATTTTTCCTTATGGGCCACATTTGTAGTTGGTAAGAGGCGCATGCTGTACCAGGTAGGACAGGCGCGCGTGTATATGTATGTTTGTGCGCACACAGCATCACTGGCCATCAATGATATACCAATTAGAAGGTTCCAATAAAAGCGTAAAACCACCGTGTTAAACTAAATTCAACACGGTTAAATACTTACAGCCCCACGCCTATCTGCGCAGCCAGCAACCACGTCTGTGATTGGCTGACCGACAACCAATCACAGACGCAGTTGCCGGCCCGGCTGCTCTCTGCGTTTTCCAGTTAGCAGAGAGGGGGAGCTGCGGGAGCAAAGGGACTGTAAAAATGAATCAGAATGTTTTTTTTAGTTTTAACATGTCGGTTGGGGGTGGGCAAGGCAGAGGAACATTATATTAAAAGAAGTATTTTGAGGTGGACATGCCCTTGAAATGGACTGGGGAGCAAAGCATTTAAGTTTCAATTTGTAGTGCTAATTTTCTTTGTAAACACTTTATGTAGAATACATACTTAATAGATTATATATAATATATATATATATATTTTAAAAAGATGTGATAAGAATATATCTAGGAACTCAATCATACAAATGTGTTACATTTTACAAAATGTAACAAGAAATCTGGAAATTACATTTCTTGGTTGGGTTGTCACTCTCCCAGCCTATTTCCCACATGTATGCTGTACAATGCAAATTGATTTTCTTGTGAGGGAAAGCAATTACATTCTTATCACCACTACATATATTGTTCTCAAGCAAAGTTGTATAATATAGAATTAAACAATGACTAGTTCACTGTACAGACCTACCATATCCTCAAAAGGCTTCTTTTAATACAGTATGTCAAACTATTGGCATTGGTCTAGGTAAATCGACAAATCAGGCATATGCATAACAACTGTCTGTGTTGTCCAAAGACATTTCTCTAGCTAGGTTACCGCCCCTTTAAAATCACTATTTTCACTAATTGTTTTGTAAAATTCTGATGTGGTTGTACAATTACGATCAGACATTTAAGATCACAATCTTGTGTGATGTCCTATACAGAACCATAGCAGTAGTCTACCAACGCTTGGTATTGTACAGGCAGGTGGATGAAAAGTCTATGCCGCGGTTGTAAAACTCGGTACTACGGGTTTTAAATTGAGCCCCCTACGCTTATAATATGAAGTGTACTATCCAGATAGTATTAAAGTCTAACATTAAATGGTATTTGCAGCCTAGGGTAAGGGGGGCTGCATATAAATATACTGTAATTCAATGGACTTGACCAGTAAATGTAAACCTTTACACCACAGCCGAAAAAGAACATTTAAGCCATAAGAAAAAACATCGCATTGCTATTAACAGTCTTTTTTTCAATCCTTAAATAAATGTATGATCAAACATTGGCGATAACAAACCATTATAAATATACCCCTAACTGGGTTGAATCCATGCAATGGATCAAACCAGATCTACTATATTATAAAGCACAATAATCAACAATTGTGCTTTATAATATAGTAGATCTGGATTAACCCAAGACCCCGGTTAATCCAGATCTACTATATTATAAAGCACAATTGTTGATTATATAATAAAAGTTCAGATTTACAAATGTACAAATGCAGCATGTTTGTGATTTCTATCAATAATTTTCAGTGGCAAAAACTTCTGATAACTATAAGCCATTCTTTTTCCTGGTTTGATTTTTAGTTTTAAGCACAGATTTTTGTTTTTTAAGCACAGAACAAAACAGAAAGGTACTGTAGCTCCACAGACCTTTTAATTGTCACTTAGTGAAACCATGGGCCGTATTTATAAAACATCGTTATCGTTATCATAAATAATAAAAAATAACGATCGTAATCCTACGATATCGCTATCGTAAATCTACGGTACCGATATCGTAAAATACCAATCGTTATCGTAAAATACCGATGGTTATCATAGAATAACGATCGTTATAGTAGAATAACGATCGTTATCGTAGAATACCGACCGTTATCGTAGAATACCGACCGCTATCGTAGAATACTGATCATTATTTTACGATTTAATGATAACGATTGATATTTTACGATATCGGTACTGTAAATTTACGTTAGCGATATTGTAGGATAACGATCGATATTGTAAAATAACGGTCCATATTGTAGAACACCGATTGTTATTTTTACAATAACGATTTTTTATAAATATGGCCCCATATGTCTCTCAAGCCTCTTGATGTAGAAATGATGTATGGAATATTTCAGGTTATTTGAAAAACTGGGATGTCACTGCTGCTATCTAGTGTTCTCTCTTCCTGGTGATCATGGACACAAAGCTTTGCACATGCTAACTAGGTACCTTATAACAGCTGACCCCAGAGTTCCCACATGCCAGTGTTTCCTAGCCAGCCATCAGAAACAGCAATGAATATGATTAGCTGATTTGCTGTTCAAGCAGAGAGGTGCAGAGAGAGGGAAGTTGTTTATATTTATTTATAAACAACCTGTTAACCCTTTATAGTTGTGAGCAGTTGTGCACCGATTGCAATTAAAAAACATTAATTCTAACTCAGCCATGCTACACGTGAAGAAGGGAAAAGTAGTTGTCCCTAAATGTTTCACTTTCCTGACAACCCTGCCTCCAACATTCCCCTTTAAATAGTTACACTATTAAGAAATGTATTGCACTGAGCTGTGTTAAGACCCGGTTCACTTCATTCTGCTCCTCCTGCAGCTCTGCACTATTGTGTTTTTATATATAAAGCAAAACCAAATTGCACTTTCCCTACCCGATAACATTCCCCATTAAAGGAGAATTATACCAATGCAGTAACCAACTGCTTTCAAGCTCCACCCCCACTTTAATTAACATATGTTTTCCAATGTCAGGAATGGGAGAATTTAAACATTTTTTATTTCATTTATTCTCACCTCATAGGGGTTAAGAGATGGAGGTTGAAATCAAACGTGCAGAAAATGTTATGAAGGTAAAAGTACTGGCAGAGAAGAGAAATTGTCAGCTTCATCTTTGGGCAACAAGCAGAACATAAAGTGAGGAAAGGACTTTCTTTTTTGGGGTTTTATCCTTCTTTAAAGCTGCTGTTAACTTGCGTCCTTTTTTTTAAAAAGTTTTAAATTTTATTACAGCTATCACAATTTGGTGTATTAGTGCTTTTGTTATTTATGTCCAATGAAATAAAATCAATTTTAGCTTTAGAAATCTCTAAAATGTTTTTATTATTTAAAAGAATATTAAACATTTATTGTGTAATTTCACGTATTGAACTATCAATGGAAGCAATTTTCTGCTGTGTGAAATATTCCATCCAAGCCATCTTTCTCCATTTAACAGGCATTTATCTATTATAATATGGGGAATATTGCCTTTCAAGATTGCTTCATTTACAAAAGTATATGTGTTTCTAGATCAATGTAAATACATTTACCTGGCAGAGAGTGGAAGTTATTCATTTAAATTAAAGTTTTGATTGTAGTGGTGCATTAAGATTATCTAAAACCCTGAAGCATATCATTTTACATATTCTAATATGCAATAAAACAAATACAATAAAAGCACAAGGAAAGATATTGTAGAATAATAAAATGTCACTCTAAATATAAAATAACAGTTTTTTTTAACCAAGTTAGTTCATTATATAGCCACTGTTTCATTAAATTAAAAATACTATGGACCATATTTATAAAGGCGCATTATCATAATGTGCGACAGCGACTGTACATTTACGGCACACATTCTGGTGTAGAATACCATGCTGTAGTAAAATACTGCAATGAAGGATCGTAAATTTACGGTCGTTATTGGACATATTGGTCCGCTCGAGGATCCGCAAATTTTCGGGAAAATTCTAAAATTTCAAAACCCGCGAGCGGACCTATTAAAACCTATTACCGTATATACTCGAGTATAAGCCGACCGAGTATAAGCCGAGGTACCCATTTTTACCTAAAAAGGAAGAAACATGATTGACTCGAGTATAAGCCGAGGGGTTGAAATGATGACCACTACTGCCTTCATACTACTGTATTTATTGCCCTTTAAATACAGTGCACCCCCCTGGAAAGGCCCCCAAGTTCAGTGAGGTAAGTAAGAGTTAAGAGAGGTCCCCCAAGTTCAGTTAGGTAAGTAAGAGTTAAGTAAGAGAGGTCCCCCAAGTTCAGTGAGGTAAGTAAGAGTTAAGTAAGAGAGGTCCCCCACAGTGAGGTAAGTAAGAGTTAAGTAAGAGAGGTCCCCCAAGTTCAGTGAGGTAAGTAAGAGTTAAGTTGGAGAGGTAAGTACTCACTCGTGTCCCCCCAATCTGGCTGCCGATCGATATGTAGATGCTAACTTTAGAAGCAAGTGTTCCGTCTGGCACTCCGCGCTGATCTGCAGGATGATGTCCGTACGTGACGACTGTCTCACTTACTGCCTGGCGCCGAGTAGTCACATCACTACTCGGCGCCGGGCAGTAAGTGAGACAGGCGCCGTGTATGGACGTCATCCTGCAGATCAGCGAGGAGTGCCAGGCGGAAGACTTGCTTCTAAAGTAAGTTACCATAGCTTCTGCAGCCGGAGAGTTACTTGACCCGAGTATAAGCCGAGGTCGGGATTTCAGGCTAATTTTAAAGACCGAAAACCTCGGCTTATACTCGAGTATATACGGTAAAATGAAAGTTCGGCAAAAAATCTTCGAAAATACGAGGATTCTTCGAAAATACGGTCCCGAAAATGTGGATTGCTCCGCCCAAAAATATGAAAAAATCCGTGAAATTTTGGATTTACGAGGATTTCTCGTATTCTTCCATATTTTCAAAAATACGAGAAATCCTCGTAATTTCAAGAATTTTTGAAAACGCATTTTGGAAAAGTTCAGAAGGCGGAAAACAGGAAAATCCGCGATATCCGCCGTTCGCGAACGAGGTAAATCCGAACTGAGCCATCACTAATTTCTAATCGTTTTTGCAATCTTTAAATGTAGGCCTATGGGCCTATACTGGCCATGTTTCGGAAATGCACTACACAGACATAAAACATTGACCATTGCTAATAGTTTACAATAACATTGTGAATACCATACCAATCAGTATTTTACAATGTCGGTAAAGCACGAAATTGTTCTCAATATGGAACAAAATGTTCACATCTCCATAATATGCAAGGAGACTTTGGTACATTTAGTTTAATGTTCATTCAGACAGTATTGTAATTTTTTTGTGGATGGTGAGGTCATGCCTTGCAACACCCTCCCCCAGTTTGTAAATTCATATTTACAAAACAATCCGATCACACATCACCCACTTACATTATTTGGCACAAACATTCTGTGTTCTTGGAAGGGATTTGTTCAGGACATTAAATTTACAAGGTAAGAGGTACAAAACAACACACTGGCTTTCTTGGACTGCTTGGTAGAAGTCAGGGAGAATGGTAAACTGGAAGTAGAGGTTTACAGAAAATCAACCCACACAGATCAGTATTTGATGTTTGACTCCCACCACCCTTTAGATCACAATCTGAGTGTCATCAGAACCCTGCAACACAGAGCTGAGAACATCCCCACTAACACAGAGGTGAAGGCTAAAGAAATGAAACATCTCAGAGGAGCCCTTAAAACTTGTGGATATCCAGACTTGGCCTTTGTGAAAAGAAGTAGAAGGAAAGAAAAGAACACAATCTTTTAAACCTAAATAATTTGGAAGATGCCTTTATCATAAAGGTTAAATTAGATTTTTTTCTGTTTACTGGCCCTTATTGTATCATATTTCTCTCAACACCCAATTATTAACCTTCTAACGTGCATTAAACATACTCAGTATAAAGCATATTGAATATTGTATCATTACATGCCTATCTAAAATACACAGGCATTCAGTTTAGTGATCACTAAAATTAGCATTTCATATTCTTACTTTATTTCATTAGACCAAGGAACATTTGCATTTGATTTCTTTATATAGAAGGATGCATGCAAACTGAGATGTGCTTATAACATCCATTAACAATTGTTATATTGCAGTAGATATGCATAAAACATACAAACAAAAGAAACTGCTGGAGCACAACTCATCAATATTGAAATTGCTGAAGTGCTTCTAATCTCTCCAAAATACTTGCTGCAAACAAAAGAGAAATGATTAATGTGAATTACAGACACCCCCTCCCCAGTATCTTTATTAATGCATATTTATAAAATGTGTATGATCACTGGCTATTGCTCTTTCTAAAATGTGCATTGATTATTTCTTTTTGTAGGATTTTTTTCAGACAGAATGGTAGCACTTAATTTAAATGTTTATTATGAAATTATATTTTTGTTGGTTAAGATTTTGTAGTAATAGTATCATAGTAACATAGTAATTGAGGTTGAATAAAGACATACGTCCATCAAGTCCAACCTTTTCACTCTCCTTTTTAATCCTACCTAACAGTTGAGCCAGAGGAAGGCAAAACACACAGCTTAAAGGGCATGTCCACCCTTCTAAAAAAATGTTTATATAATATTCTCCCTGTCCCCCCAGCCCCAACCGCTATAGTTTTAAGTTCAGAAAGTGCCCCAAATATTACTTACCTTCCCTCTTTTCTCCACCACACTGCCAGGCCCTCTGCTTGCGAGAAAATGCAAGCAGAGGGGCGGGACTGGCAGTCACGTCTGTGATTGGCTGAGCAGCAGCCAATCATGGATGCGGCTGCCGGGAGTTCAGTGCGGCGGAAGAAAAAGGGAAGGTAAGTAATATTTGGGGCACTTTCTGAACATAAAACTATAGCGGTTGGGAATGGGGGACAGGGAGAATATTATATATAAAGGATTTTATGCTAGGGGGAGGGAATCCTAATCAGGAGGGAGAGGGAGGGGAAGGGAGGGGGAGAAGGGCTGCAGTGTGCATGCCAAACTTCTCCTGGAGGGGAGACATCAGGCAGAGTCCTATATGGACTCTGCAGTACTCCTGGTGGGCGTTTTTTTGGACTTTAGGGGGGGATAGCAGAAGAACCATATGAAGCTGGGATGTAAGGTAAGGATTAAACTACACTACACAATGGGGCCAGTAGTGGGGGATTATAGTTTTGGGGTGGACATGCCCTTTAAAAAAAGGGGGGGGATTCCTTCCTGACACCAAACGGCAATCGGAAAGTATCAATAGATCAACCGGAACTACAGTTCCACAGCACTTTACAATTATTTACTCAATTTACATCAGACCCAGCTCCAAAGAGATTACAATCTAATCACATTATGTACACATACAACCTATCAGTATGTCTTTATGATTGTGGGGTTGTGTTAATTCTTGTCTTTATTTTGCTGTTTGTATGTTGTCCGATCGTTTCTTTTTTGTTTTTCTGTCATTTTAGTGTCCCGAATGATCCGGATGGTGATTCAGGCACGCACGCGGCTTTTTCGTGGGGCCGCCATCTTTGATTTTCGGGGCTTCCCTTCTCCTCTGAGAAATACTGGGTAAGCGTCTTTGGATTTTGTTCCTTTTTGCTTCTTCCCATTTCAAGTTTAGTTTAGGTGGCTTTTAGGTGGTTTTCCAGCCCTTTTAGTGGGTCTAGGTGGTTTTTTATCACGGCAGCTGCCAGGAGCTCTCAGTCCATGCGACTGTTCTCTGGAACTGCTAGCCACGCCTCCCCTCTGTAGATATTTTAAAAAAAACCTAGGGATGAGCCATAAAAGGTGCAAAAGTTTGCCTAAGCTATTTATTTGCAGTAGCCAATCAGATGTTACTAGGTTACTACAGTTATATAAATTTGAATGATTGCTTCAGATTAATACACTGGCAAACTTTGCACCTTTATTGCATCAAAACCTAAATGTGTTCTAGAAAATATTGTATCATGGTAGCTACTATATGTTTATCTATTAAAAAAAAAAAATAGTATTGTACGTTTGGAGGAATGAATGAGGATGATATTTCCAGCAATGTTTATACATTCAATTGAAGTTACTCTTGTAGACACTTGTTATCAAAAGGATTATTGTTACTTTTACATTTTAGACAAATGTTTCATCTTTAACAGGCTGCTTAAGTCTGTTAGATGATTCATTTTAATAAGAACACCAGTGTACAATTAGGCACAGGCCACTATTGATGGCCAATAGCACATTAGAGAATATCCTCCCTACAATAACAATTGTTTTCTCATCTTTCCTGTGGCAGAGAAGCTTTTATATCATAACATGTGATGCATAGTTCAAAGTCACCTTGATTATTTCCTAAACAGATGGTGCCTCAGAAGTTGCACACGTCTATTCGTATTAATCTTTTTCAGAGGCTACACATACTGTACTGTAAAGAACCTGTAATAACTGTGATTCATACCAGGCTTCTACTTTTGGCATGCAATTAATGAAAAAATAAAGTTTTCATTTCAACGAACAATGTGGACAGTTTTATAATAAATATTATTAAGTATTTTTTCCTTTTTATACAAAATAAGATTGGAAAATTAACAAAATAAGATTGGAAAATTATAGTTTATCTCCTGCATTGATGCCCCAAACACTGATATTATAAAGGTTACCGTAATGGCCAGGGGCAATTACAGGGTTGTCAGACTTCCTGATTTGACAGACTGCGCCAGAACACTTGCAACTACTTGACCTTCTAGTCCATCAGCAGCCTGACCTCCAAAATCCAGCAGTCCACACACATGAACACATGATTAAAAAAAATCATGTTACATGCAGAATTGCAGATGGAGTTGAAGAAATTTTGCAGAATTTTCAAAAACAAAAAAAACTCTCTAAGGTCACTGTTTGGATTTGAAAAACATCTATTTACTTACTAAAGCTTCTATTGGTTATGAAATATAAAATCTTATATCATTTTGCTAGAAAATATGCCAAAGTAAAAAAACAAACAAAAAAAACTGGGTAGATGACATTATTCACAAAAAAAATCATTGCTAACATTTTAGTATTGGTTGTCAGTAACAAATTTTTGTAACAAATTGTTTTTAGTGGTAATGAAACGCTACACAAGCCCCCCTTTTTAGTGGTATCTGTGTGTGTATCACTTTAAGTTTTTTTTATTATTCACCTTTGGGGATGATGTATGGGCATATCAGAAAAATCTCTTCCCGGAAAGCATTTTCCATTAAGTGATTTTTTTTTTTTTTAATGGCAAAGACCAACACCATATATAGATCAGTGCCCCCATTTTTTGTTAGTCTTTGCTTACAAGAAAACTTAGAAACACTCTATTTTGAATTGGTCTCAAAGATCCATCACAAATACTACAACAAGCTGTCTGGAGATTGCAGTTTTAGTACCTTTCACTGCCACCAATGAAGCTGGGGGAAACTCGGGGTCTCCCTTACCATGTGACTCAGCAAAAAGCTGTGATACTGCAAAGAAGGGTTGGAATCTCTTGATCCTGACATTTTTTCTGACATTTGTTTCTATTGAGAGGGAAAGGGAGCACTTAAATCTGACCTCCTTTTCTCCTAGCTGCCTTAAAGGAAGTGGCAATAAAGTAAGAATGCTCAGTCCAGTTCATGAATACAAACACTTAGCTCCAGTAAGGATTCTGTACATATACTCACAAATGCCCTATGTCCCCTTCACAAAAGCTAAAGTCTCTGCCATACGTAAATATCTCTAATGATGTAATAAATGGCCCATACATACGAGGCTGCACAAAACAATAAAAGTCACATGTGCATATAAAAGTATACTATTGTAGAACTGTACACATACCCACTAAATAACCCCTTACACAAGTCCAACATCTCTTCCCAAATGCAATCAGGATTTCAAAGATTTCTTGAGACTTTTTTGTACAGATTGCACTTAACAGTAAAATTAGACAAGTTCTCATTGATTTGCTTTCTTTTTTTTTATTATTATTAAAGGAAAAGCCTGCCATTTTGTATTTCCACTGTACAGACATCCCATTTCCAGGACAAACCCCTTGGACCCTTAACCCCCCCCCCCCCATTAATTTAAAAAAAAAAGGTTTGAATTTAGAAACCTGTATTGGGATACTATATTAAGGCTTTTTATTTTGCTGTCTTGGAATTTACAAGGCAAGGTACAGTGCCATATCAGGGTAGTTTTGTAGATTGCATCACACATCAATGCAATGTTCTAATATTGCTTACATGGGCACCACCCCCACAACTATCATTAGTGTTGCACATTGATCAATTTGGATTTACAGAAACAAGAAATAATCGATTTGAAGCAATTGAAAAAGCTTTGAATATAGTATCTTGCCTGGTTACACTAGAATAATGTTCATCGTTCATGGGTGCTAATAGGTCGATGCCATAGTGGCCATTTTTGGCTTGAAAAACCCATGCTACATGATGTACTAATGGGTTAGTGTGTGTTCTGCAATAATTTAACAATGGCCGCGCCATTTCCCCAAAAAATGTTCCCCTTCCCTGTAGCATCTCTAATGGAAAAAGATTTGGGGGTTCTGGTAGATAACAGACTTAGCTGTTGCAAACAATGCCAGACAGAAATGGCTAGAGCTAGCAAGATATTCAGGGTTATTCAATCGTTTAAAATGGTGCTAATTTTGCCCCAACCAATCAGATGTTAGCTTTCAAATGTTAAATAAGATCTGATTGGTTGGGGCTAAATTAGCACCATTTTAAACGATAAGAACTTTTATTGAATCTCCATGATAGTCTTTTATAAAGAGGGGAATAGATTCAAAAGAAAAAAATATTCTCCCTCTTTACAAGGCACTGGTAAGGCCTCATTTGGAATATGCGGTGCAGTATTGGAATCCCATATACCATCTTGGAAATGGAATCAGTTCAGCGAAGGGCAACTAAAATAATAAAAGGAATGGAGGGGCTTGATTATGCATTCAGATTAGACAAGAAAGGGCTCTTTACATTAGAGAAGCAACATTTGCATTGGGATATGATCACTTTGTGCAAATATATTAATGGGCCATACAATAAACTCTCTGGTGCATTGTTCACGATTAGGTCATATCAGAGGACTCGTGGACATCCTTCAAGATTGGAAGAAAAGAAGATTCATCTTCAGGCTAGGAAAGATTCTATACAGTGAGAATGGTGAAAATGTGGAACTGTCTTCCAGCAGATGTGGTAATGGAAAGTTTGTGAATAGCTTTAAAAGTGGGCTAGAGTTTGTATGTTCTCCCGTGCTTGTGTGGGTTTCCTCCGGGCTTCCGGTTTCCGGGGGGGGGTCCTTCCTGACACCAAACGGCAATCGGAAAGTATCAATTGATCAACCAGAACTACAGTTTATTTATTAATACCAGTAATTCTCAATATTTTTTAGAAGCTTATATAAGTACGTATGTATTTTATTTCTTATATAGCACTACATATTCCACAGCACTTTACAATTATTTACTCAATTTACATCAGCCCCAGCCCCAAAGAGATTACAATCTAATCACATTATGTACACACACAACCTATCAGTCTTTATGATTGTGGGGAAACCGGAATGCCCGGAGGAAACCCACACAAGCACAGGGAGAACATACAAACTCTAGCCCACTTTTAAAGCTATTCAACAAACTTTCCATTACCACATCTGCTGGAAGACAGTTCCACATTTTCACCATTCTCACTGTATAGAAACCTTTCCTAGCCTGAAGATGAATCTTCTTTTCTTCCAATCTTAAAGGATGTCCACAAGTCCTCTGATATGACCTAATCGTGAACAATGCACCAGAGAGTTTATTGTATGGCCCATTAATATATTTGCACAAAGTGATCATATCCCAATGCAAATGTTGCTTCTCTAATGTAAAGAGCCCTTTCTTGTCTAATCTGAATGCATAATCAAGCCCCTCCATTCCCTTTATTATTTTAGTTGCCCTTCGCTGAACTGATTCCATTTCCAAGATGTCCTTTTGGTATATGGGATTCCAATACTGCACCGCATATTCCAAATGAGGCCTTACCAGTGCCTTGTAAAGAGGGAGAATATTTTTTTCTTTTGAAACTATTCCCCTCTTTATAAAAGACTATCAGGGAAATTCAATAAAAGTTCTTATCGTTTAAAATGGTGCTAATTTAGCCCCAACCCATCAGATCTTATTAACATTTGAAAGCTAACATCTGATTGGTTGGGGCAAAATTAGCACCATTTAAACGATTGAATAACCCTGAATATCTTGCTAGCTCTAGCCATTTCTGTCTGGCATTGTTTGCCAACAGCAGTCTGTTATCTACCAGAACCCCCAAATCTTTTTCCATTAGAGATGCTACAGGGAAGGGGAACATTTTTTTGGGAAATGGCACGGCCATTGCGAAATTATTGCAAAACACACACTAACCCAATAGTACATCATGTAGCATGGGTTTTTCGAGCCAAAAATGGCCACTATGGCATCGACCTATTAGCACCCATAGCAAATTCGATTATTTCTTGTGTTCTGTAAATCCAAATTGATCAATGTGCATATAACACTAATGCAGTATGTGTGGGGTGGTGCCCAAAGTAAGCAATATTAGAACATTGCATTGATGTGTGATGAAATCTACAAAACTACCCTGGTATGGCACTGTACCTTGCCTTGTAAATTCCAAGACAGCAAAATAAAAAGCCTTAATATATATCCCAATACAGGTTCTAAATTCAAACCTTTTTAAAAAAAATTAATGGGGGGGGGGGTTAAGGGTCCAAGGGGTTTGTCCTGGAAATGGGATGTCTGTACAGTGGAAATATAAAATGGCAGGCTTTTCTTTTATAATAATAAAAAAAAGACCTTTAACTTGTGTGAAGGGGACATAGGCTATTTATGTAGTATATGTACAGTATATCCTTACTGGAGCTAAGTGTTTGTATTCCTGAACTGGACTGAGCATTCATTAACTTTAATAGTCTGTAGTTGAATTTTACGATCTGAGCACTTCTATTGCATACTTCCTATTTAGGCAGCTAGGAGCAAAGGAGGTCAGCATTTAAGTGCTCCCCTTTCCCTCTCAATAGAAACAAATGTCAGAAAAAATGTCAGGATCAAGAGATTCCAACCCTTCTTTGCGTATCACAGCTTTTTGCTGAGTCCACAGGGGGCCCCGAGTTTCCCCCAGCTTCATTGGTGGTCCAGTGAAAGGTACTAAAACTGCAATCTCCAGACAGCTTGTTGTAGTATTTGTGTATGGATCTTTGAGACCAATTCAAAATAGAGGGTTTCTAAGTCTTTGCTTGTAAGCAAAGACTTATTAAAAAATGGGGGCACTGATCTATATATGGTGTTGGTCTTTGCCATTAAAAAAAAAAATCACTAAATTGAAAATGCTTTCCGGGAAGAGATTTTTCTGATATGACCAAACATCATCCCCAAAGGTGAATAATAAAAAAAATGTAAGAGAAACACACACCAAAAAAAAATCTTAAAGTGATACACACACAGAATACCACTAAAAAGGGGGGGCTTGTGGCATTTCATTACCACTAAAAACAATTTGTTACAAAATTTGTTACTGACAACCAATACTAAAATTTTTAGCAATGATTTTTTTTGTGATAAATGTCATCTACCCAGTTTTTTTTGTTTGTTTTTTTACTTTGGCATATTTTCTAGCAAAAATGATATAAGATTTTTATTTTCATAACCAATAGAAGCTTTAGTAAGTAAAATAGATTGTTCAAGTCCAAACAGTGACCTTAGAGTGCAGCCCAAAATTATACATTATTCCTTTTCAGTTAGTTTGCTGGCAGTGTCTTGGAAAGCATTGGTGCCAGTTGGGGTGCTGTTTTATTGAGAATAATATTAAGAGGGCTGTTATATTTCAATGGAGGTTTGGTCAATATTTCTTAATTTAAACCTTCTTTTTTTTCATTAGACCAAGGAACATTTGCATTTGATTTCTTTATATAGAAGGATGCATGCAAACTGAGATGTGCTTATACACCTTAACAATGTTATTTCAGTAGATATGCTAAACATCAACAAGAAACTGCTGGAGCACACACTCATCAATATTGAAATTGCTGAAGTGCTTCTAATCTCTCCAAAATTTGCTGCAAACAAAAGAGAAATGATTAATGTGAATTACAGACACCCCCTCCCCAGTATCTTATTAATGCATATTTAAAATGTGTATGATCACTGGCTATTGCCTTTCTAAAATGTGCATTGATTATTTCTTTTGTAGGATTTTTTTCAGACAGAATGGTAGCACTTAATTTAAATGTTAATTATGAAATTAATTTTTGTTGGTTAAGATTTTAGTAATAGTATCATAGTAACTAGTAATTAGGTTGAATAAGACATACGTCCATCAAGTCCAACCTTTTCACTATCCTTTTTAATCCTACCTAACAGTTGATCCAGAGAAGGCAAACCACACCAGCTTAAGGGCATGTTCACCCTTCTAAAAAAATGTTTATATAATATTCTCCCTGTCCCCCGCCCCAGCCCCAACCGCTATAGTTTTAAGTTCAGAAGTGCCCCATATTACTTACCTTCCCTCTTTTCTCCACCACACTGCCAGGCCCTCTGCTTGTCAGAAAATGCAAGCAGAGGGCGGGACCTGCATCACTCTGTGATTGGCTGAGCAGCAGCCAATCATGACGGCGCCGGAGTTCAGTGCGGCGGAAGAAAGAGGGAAGGTAATAATATTTGGGGCACTTTCTGAACATAATAATAATAGTTGGGGATGGACAGGGAGAATTTTTATATATAAGGATTTTACGCTAGGGGGAGGGAATCCTAATCGAGGAGAGAGGGAAGGAGGGGGAAAGGGCTGCAGTGTGCATGCCAAACTTCTCCTGGAGGGAGACAGGAGGCAGTCCTATATGGACTCTGCAGTACTTCTGGTGGGTGTTTTTTTGGACTTTGGGGGGGATAGCAGAAGAACCATATGAAGCTGGATGTAGGGTAAGGATTAACATACACTACACAATGGGGCCAGTAGTGGGGGATTATAGTTTTGGGTGGACATGCCCTTTAAAAAAAGGGGGGGGGTCCTTCCTGACACCAAACGGCAATCGGAAAGTATCAATTGATCACCAGAACTACAGTTTATTATTATACCGTATTCTCATATTTTTAGAGCTTAAAAGTACTATTATTTATTTTATTAGCACTACATATTCACAGCACTTTACAATTATTTACTCAATTTACATCAGCCCCAGCCCCAAAGAGATTACAATCTAATCACATTATGTACACACTCAACCTATCAGTCTTATGATTGTGGAAAACCGAATGCCCGAGGAAACCCACACAAGCACGGGAGAACATACAAACTCTAGCCCACTTTTAAAGCTATTCAACAAACTTCCATTACCACATCTGCTGGAAGACAGTTCCACATTTTCACCTTCTCACTGTTAGAAACTTTCCTAGCCTGAAGATGATCTTCTTTTCTTCCAATCTTAAGGATGTCCACGATCTCTGATATGACCTAATCGTGAACAATGCACCAGAGAGTTTATTGTATGGCCCATTAATATATTTGCAACAGTGATCATATCCCAATGCAAATGTTGCTTCTCTAATGTAAAGAGCCCTTTCTTGTCTAACTGAATGCATAATCAAGCCCCTCCATTCCTTTTATTATTTTAGTTGCCCTTCGCTGAACTGATTCCATTTCCAGATGGTATATGGGATTCCAATACTGCACCGCATATTCCAAATGAGGCCTTACCAGTGCCTTGTAAAGAGGGAGAATATTTTTTTCTTTTGAAACTATTCCCCTCTTTATAAAAGACTATCAGAGATTCAATAAAAGTTCTTATCGTTTAAATGGTGCAATTTAGCCCCAACCATCAGATCTTATTTAATTTGAAAGCTAACATCTGATTGGTTGGGGCAAAATTAGCACCATTTTAAACGATTGAATAACCCTGAATATCTTGCTAGCTCTAGCCTTTCTGTCTGAATTGTTTGCAACAGCTAAGTCTTGTTATCTACCAGAACCCCCAAATCTTTTTCCATTAGAGATGCTACAGGGAAGGGGAACATTTTTTGGGGAAATGGCGCGGCCATTGTAAATTATTGCAACACACCACTAACCCATTAACATCATGTAGCATGGGTTTTTCAGCCAAAAATGGCCACTATGGCATCGACCTATTAGCACCCATGACAGACACATTTCAGTGTAACCAGCAAATTACTATATTCAGCTTTAATTGCTAAATCGATTATTCTTGTGTTCTTGAATCCAAATTGATCAATGTGCAACACTAATGTAGTATGTGTGGGTGGTGCCCAAGTAAGCAATATTAGAACATTGCATTGATGTGTGATGCAATCTACAAACTACCCTGTATGCACTGTACCTTGCCTTGTAAATTCCAAGACAGCAAAATAAAAAGCCTTAATATAGTATCCCAATACAGGTTTCTAAATTCAAACCTTTTTTTTTTAAATTAATGGGGGGGGGGGGTTAAGGGTCCAAGGGTTTGTCCTGGAAATGGGATGTCTGTACAGTGGAAATACAAAATGGCAGGCTTTTCCTTTATAATAATAATAAAAAAAAAAGAAAGGCAAATCAAATGAGAACTTGTTCTAATTTGTTAACTGTTTAAAGTGCAATCTGTACAAAAAAGTCTCCAAGAAATCTTTGAAATCCTGATTGCATTTGGGAAGAGATGTTTGGACTTGTGTAAGGGGGGTTATTTAGGTGGGTATGTGTACAGTCTCTTACTAATAGTATACTTTTATATATGCACAACATGTGACATTTTTATTGTTTTTGTGCAGCCTCTGTAATGTATGGGCCATTTTATTACATCATTACTGAAGATATTTACGTATGGGCAGAGACTTTTAGACTTTTGTGAAGGGGACATAGGGCTATTTATGTGAGTATATGTACAGTATATCCTTACTGGAGCTAAGTGTTTGTATTCCTGAACTGGACTGAGCATTCTATTAACTTTTATTGCACACTTCCTATTTAAGGCAGCTAGGAGAAAAGGAGGTCAGCATTTAAGTGCTCCCCTTTCCCTCTCAATAGAAACAAATGTCAGAAAAAAATGTCAGGATCAAGAGATTCCAACCCTTCTTTGCAGTATCACAGCTTTTTGCTGAGTCACATGGTAAGGGAGACCCCGAGTTTCCCCCAGCTTCATTGGTGGTCCAGTGAAAGGTACTAAAACTGCAATCTCCAGACAGCTTGTTGTAGTATTTGTGTATGGATCTTTGAGACCAATTCAAAATAGAGTGTTTCTAAGTGTTTTCTTGTAAGCAAAGACTTAACAAAAAATGGGGGCACTGATCTATATATGGTGTTGGTCTTTGCCATTAAAAAAAAAAAAAAATCACTTAATGGAAAATGCTTTCCGGGAAGAGATTTTTCTGATATGCCCATACATCATCCCCAAAGGTGAATAATAAAAAAAATCTTAAAGTGATACACACACAGAATACCACTAAAAAGGGGGGGCTTGTGGCATTTCATTACCACTAAAAACAATTTGTTACAAAAATTTGTTACTGACAAACCAATACTAAAATGTTTAGCAATAGATTTTTTTTGTGAATAATGTCATCTACCCAGTTTTTTTTGTTTGTTTTTTTACTTTGGCATATTTTCTAGCAAAAATGATATAAAGATTTTATATTTCATAACCAATAGAAGCTTTAGTAAGTAAAATAGATTGTTCAAATCCAAACAGTGACCTTAGAGTTTTTTTTTTTTTGAAATTCTGCAAAATTTCTTCAACTCCATCTGCAATTCTGCATGTAACATGATTTTTTTTTAATCATGTGTTCATGTGTGTGGACTGCTGGATTTTGGAGGTCAGGCTGCTGATGGACTAGAAGGTCAAGTAAGTTGCAAGTGCTTCTGGCGCAGTCTGTCAAATCAGGAAGTCTGACAACCCTGTAATTGCCCCTGGCCATTACGGTAACCTTAATAATATCAGTATTTGGGGCATCAATGCAGGAAATAAACTATAATTTTCCAATCTTATTTTGTATAATTTTCCAATCTTATTTTGTATAAAAAGGAAAAAATACTTATATAATATTTTTTATTATAAAACTGTCACAATTGTTCGTTGAAATGAAAACTTTATTTTTTTCATTAATTGCATGCCAAAAGTAGAAGCCTGGTATGAATTCACAGTTATTACAGGTTCTTTACAGTACAGTATGTGTAGCCTCTGAAAAAGATTAATACGAATAGACGTGTGCAACTTCTGAGGCACCATCTGTTTAGGAAATAATCAAGGTGCACTTTGAACTATGCATCACTGTTATGATAAAAAGCTTCTCTGCCACAGGAAAGATGAGAAAACGAATTGTTATTGTAGGGAGGATATTCTCTAATGTGCTATTGGCCATCAATAGTGCCCTGTGCCATAATTGTACACTGGTGTTCTTATTAAAATGAAATCATCTAACAGACTTAAGCACTGCCTGTTAAAGATGAAACATTTGTCTAAAATGTAAAAGTAACAATAATCCTTTTGATAAACAAGGTGTCTACAAGAGTAACTTCAATTGAATGTATAAACATTGCTGGAAAATATCATCCTCATTCATTCCTCCAAACGTACAATACTATAGTGTTTTTTTTAATAGATAAACATATGAGCTACCATGATACAATATTTTCTAGAACACATTTAGGTTTTGATGCAATAAAAGGTGCAAAAGTTTGCCAGTGCTATTAATCTGAAGCAATCATTCAAATGTTATATAACTGTAGTAACCTAGTAACATCTGATTGGCTACTGCAAATAAATAGCTTAGGCAAACTTTTGCACCTTTTATGGCGTCATCCCTAGGTTGTTTTTTTTTAAAATTATCTACAGAAGGGGAGGCGTGGCTAGCAGTTCCAGAGAACAGTCGCATGGACTGAGAGCTCCTGGCAGCTGCCGTGATAAAAAACCACCTAGACCCACTAAAAGGGCTGGAAAATCACCTAAAAGCCACCTAACTAAACTTGAAATGGGAAGAAGCAAAAACGGAACAAAATCCAAAGACGCTTACCCAGTATTTCTCAGAGGAGAAAGGGAAGCCCCCGAAAATCAAAGATGGCGGCCCCACGAAAAAGCCGCGTGCGTGCCTGAATCACCATCCGGATCATCTCGGGACACTAAAATGACAGAAAAACAAAAAAAAGAAATGATCGGACAACATACAAACAGCAAATAAAGACAAAGACATAAAACAAATGCAAGAAAACACTGGCGGTGAGGAGGATTGCTCAATCTCATCAGATGAATCCATGATCAGTAAAAGTAAGCAAACTTCTTCTTCATATGATATTAAAATATATGAGGATCAGGAAATAGACCTCACAAACAGAGAAAATATCTCACCAATAAACTTAAACATAAAAACTAAAGGCAACCCCACTTCACAAAGTGAAGGGAACACTAAAGCAATAACCTCTTGCAGCACTTTCCAGCCACAGACAACCCCATATCTGAAGTAGTAATGAAAGAATTACTCTTATCTCAACATAATGAATTTAAACTAGACATATCTGAAATGCTTAATTCTGTAAAACAGGACATTACAGAAATTACTCAAATAACCTCACATATTGAACATAAAATGGAGCAGTTCACTAATTAATTTAATGAACTAGCAGATGCTCATAACCAACTGGACGATTCAGTATAATACTTGTTAAATTACTTTGCAGATCTGGAAGATCGCTCCAGAAGGAACAACTTAAAAATAAGAGGAATGCCAGAAACAATCAAAAACAATGAACTAGAACATTATGTACAAGAACTACTAGAGACTATTCCACCTGATATACCACCAATTAGCATTCAATTGGATAGAACACACAGATTGTTTAAATCCAAAAATGCACCACCCAATGCTCCAAGAGACGTAATCACGAGATTTCACTTTTTTCAATCAAAAGAACTATTTCTAAGAACAATCAGAAACAAAAGAGAATTACCAGATAAATACAATAATCTACAATACTTTGCAGATCTCTCACAAAACAAAATGCAAAAAAGAAAATCATTTAAAACAGCCACAGAGATTCTTAACCACAACTCCCTCACATACAGATGGGGATTCCCAGTCAGTCTAACAATAATGAGAGAAAGAAAAATTACCAAACTTGCCTCACCTAGAGAGACAATACAAAAATTCCCAGAATGGAACTTGAGAATTCCAGAAAAAATAATTTAAGAACTCAAAATTGGGAAAGAGGAGAAGAAGATCCCACAAGACTGGATTACAATCCCCCAAAAAAGGAAAAATGAACCCACAAATGGATAAGACACTATGGAAAAACAATTCAATACAATCTAATCCGGAACATTTTAAAGATAAATATCCAGCCCTAAAACTCTTACAAGCTTAATTCACGGTATAAGCCCCCCACAGATTTAATAATGCAACCCAGATCAAGAGGGATCGCCCCCTCCTGTTATATCTGGGATCATTATCTTATATTTGTTTTGTTTTATATGTTATATATGTTAACTGTTCTTATAGATTATAGAGTTACACTGTTTAGATATGGTACCTTGGATGAAGAAAGAAAAAAAAAGATGATAATGATGTGGCCTCTGGATCTCTGATTGACAGCCAAAACTCAAAGCAAAAAATTTTTTTAAACCCCCCAAAAAATAGTTTTGACAACTGTAATTTACAATGTTAGAGGTTTAACAAAAAGAGATTCTCATTAAATAAAGAACTTAACAATATAAAAGCAGATGTAGTGTGCATCTGCTACACCAAAACAGCTCATTGCTGAAAAATAAAAAATATCCAAATATTTTCCAGGCTACTTTCTCAACAAAAAAAAAGAGGGGTGGCGGTCTTGATCAGGGATTTCGTGGCATTCCAATTGAAAGATAAGATAATCAATAATAATGGAAGATATGTGATACTGTCTTGCAAGATAAATAATTTAATGTATACAATAGTGAATTTATATGCACCAAACCAAAGCCAACTAAGATTTATCAAAAAAAACTATTAATAAGGCTAGAGAATTTAAGAATAATGCAATACTGGTATTTGTAGACTTTAATTTAATCCCAGAACATGAAAGAGACTCCAAAAATATAAAAACCAAGAGCAATAAAGAGTTTAGAGAGTGGTTAAAAAAGGAGGACCTTTACAATATGTGGAGAGTAACTCATCCATCAGATACTGATTTCTCATACTACTCACAAACTCATAACACATACTCAAGAATAGACTTAATATGAACAGATAAATGGACCCTACAGAAAATCAAAAAATCATCCATACAGAACATAACAATTTCAGATCATGTCCCCGTAACAGCAGACATAACAGAAACATACAAACTAAAACCATATTCACCATGGAGACTAAACGCATATCTCCTATCTCAACCTCAAACTAAAGAACAAATTAAAAAAGAATTAGAACAATACTTCCAAATCAACATGATACCAGAAACAGATATCAACTCAATTTGGCTTGCACATAAAGCATATATTAGAGGTATATGTATAAAAATTGCCTCAATACAAAAAAAAGAGAGACTCACAAAAAATAGACATTCTCCAAAAACTAACAGACTTAGAACACAAGGCAAACCCAACAGAATCAATAAAAAAAGAAATTAAAAACGAACTACACCAATTAAACCTTTATGAATATGATAGACTTTTGAGAAGACTCAAAACCAACCACTACTTACAAGGAGACAAAGCAAGTAAAAAATCTAGCTAACAGACTGAAATACCAAGCTGCTAAAACAAAATAGCATACATAACATCAGACACCAAAGAAAAATCATCAACCCACAGAAAATAGCAGATCAATTCAGTCTATACTACAAAAAACTTTATAATCTCCAAGACTCAACCCCCAAATCTATCACAGAAGATATTAGAGAATTCCTCTCAAAACTAGAAATCCCAACACTCACAACTCAACAATCAAAAGAATTAAGTAAACCAGAAAAGTAAACAGAAATAGAAATATACCAAACAATCAAAACTTTAAAACTAAACAAATCACCAGGACCTGATGGATTAACTAATGAATATTCCAAACAATTCCAAACATTATTAATACCCTCCCTGATAGCCACACTCAATAAAGCAATAGGAACTAACACTTTCCCTCAAGAAATGAGCACTAGTAATCCCGATACACAAACAAGGGAAAGACCCAGCCTTAACCCCAAATTATAGGCCAATCTCATTACTAAACACAGATCTAAAAATTTACTCCAAAATCCTAGCCACCAGATTCAACAAATACTTACCTTTACTCATTCACACCAATCAAGTAGGATTCGTACCAGGCAGAGAATCTATAGAAATACAAGAAACATAATTAATCTATTACACAAATGCAATAAAAAAAAAATCAGCTCTTTTTATCACGATTGACGCAGAAAAAGCGTTTGATAGAATAAATTGGAATTAAATGCAACTAGTACTGAAAAAATTTAAATTCCACCCACATTTAATAAAGCAATACTAGCCCTATATAAAAACCCCTCAGCTCAAGTACTAATATATCAAATGCTCTCCAGCTCATTTAACATAACCAATGGAACCAGACAGGGATGCCCACTATCACCCTTAATCTTTGCCCTACTAATGGAACCACTTGCACAGGCAATAAGACAAGACAACAATATTCTTGGCATCCACTATAATAATTCAACTCATAAAATAGCCCTATTTGCAGACGATATCATTCTCACAATAAGAAACTCAATCCAATCACTACCACACATCCAAAAACATATAGAAAAATTCAACAAAGTATCATACTTCAAAATAAACGACACAAAGTCACAAGTAATATCAATTAACATATCCATAACCCTTAAACTATTTCTAACAAGTAAATACCAATACAACTGGAAAATAAACAAAACTACATATCTAGGAATAAATATAACAGAGGACAACTCCAACCTATATCAAAATAACTATATATCACTTCTCAATAAAACCCCAAAACAACTAATAGAATGGAAACATGCCTCCTTAACATTAATAGGTAAAATAAACATCATTAAATTGATGATCTTACCACAATTCCTATACATATTCAGAGCAGTGCCAATACCAGTCCCACCAACATACTTTATACAAGCTCAAAACATAATAACGAAATTTATTTGGAATAATAAAACTCCAAGAATTAACAGAAAAACATTAGCTAAAACAAAAGAAACAGGAGGTATGACATTAGCCATACTTAAAGATTACTATCAGGCAGTGATAATGAACCAATCAAGAGTGTGGTCAAATGAGGTCAAATGCTAGTGGTACCATATAGAACAAGAAGAGGTAAAACCTTCAACCCTAAAACAAATTTTGGGAGCAATTTTACTAGGTGATAAACCTAGAAATAAAATGCTATGGGCTCCTCCAAAACAAACATAATTACATGGGAAAATCTCTCCAAAAATTCTCAGATATTTACAGATTATTGTAATGATGTTGATATTTCCAGCATTGAACTGTGCATCCCTAACCTAAAAATCTAATGGGACAAGCATAATTTAACAACCTTAAACCAATTATTCGAGAGAGGCCAATATATACCATTCTCGAAATTAAGAGAAAAATATAATATTCCCAAAACAGAATTCTATAAACATACACAGATACTATCTTTTCTGTCCCGGAATGCCTATTTCAATGCAAACTTTGAACCAGAACATATAAACTACCCTTTGGAACTACTGTTGAAACCTAAAACAATCAAAATATTTTATATTGCAATAGAAAAGAAAGATGTAATAGAATCTATGAGTTGGTCACAAAAATGGGCATCTGAAACCAATCTTTCACAAATAAACAATGGCAAAATGCCCTATCAATACCTTTCCAGCTGTCTAAATGTATATCACATTGGGAAACCTCAAAAAAAATTACCTACAGATATCAAAGAACTCCAGAAACCTTAGCAAAATGGTTTCCTACATATTCACCCTTATGTTGGAGATGCCAAAAAGACACAGGAACATTTATGCATATTTGGTGGTCCTGCACAAAGATACAAAAACTGTGGAAACAAATACAGAACTTCCTGGCAGATTTATTTCAACAACCATTCCCAATGAAACCGGAACTATCATTGCTACTAATCAACCTCAATTTATTACCCATAGAACAAAGAACAATAACTTGTCATACTATAATAATAACTCAAAATAAAATAGCCAAAAACTGGCTATCCACGAATATCCCAAAGCTACAAGATATAACGGCTAACCTTACAACCAATATGCAATATGAAAAAATGTTTTACATAGTGAATAACAATTTCCCTAGGTTCTATAAAAGCTGGGAACATTGGTATATAGTCAACAGATCCCAAACAAGAACTTCACTTCCAGTTTAATAGATAACATCCACGATAGAACAGAATATTTTATATATATTTTAAGGTACCCCAAGTTACTGTTATGTTATAATTTGATAAATGCAATATGTAAAAGTGAAAATATTTTATTTTATTTTATTTAAATATAATAATTGTAATGTCAAACAACTAACAATTGTTGAACACAATTATAACAATGTTTTGTATTATAATGCTAATACAGAAAAATTTCAATAAAAAAGAATGATAATAAAAAAATTATCTACAGAAAAAGAAACCAGGTGTTAAAAACAGCAATAAATATTGCAATATAAAGTTAAAGGAAAACTAAACATATATATATTTTTAACTTAATGTGAAAGCTTTTCTCCCCAAAATACCTATACATTTTAAGATTACTTTCTCGTAAGTTGCATTTAGTACATCTATAGCATACAGCTTATAGCCCATGTAGCCATGAGAGCACGTGCACTTGTTGGCTATGCCTCCTGACCCCAGTATAAACTTTTTCTATACAGGTGTCTCAACACCAATATGAAAATATCGGATAAGACTTTGAAAGCTGCTTGTTTCCCTGCAGTTTATTTACCAGCCTACGTGACTTGCATACACTCTTCCTGGGGCAATTCAAAATAGCCCACAAGGTTACAGGTTTGAATACTTCTTTTTTATGTTAAACTCAATATGTTTAGCAACATGCTTTTAACAAGACAGAATACATGAGGTTGCAGGCTCAATTCCCCAAAATTCAATTTTGAAGTTTCCTTTACCAATTAGTACTTTTACATCTTTAATTTTGTGGCCTGCAGTACAGAAGTGGTATACTCATATAGTTTAAAAGTAAATTCATAAACATACAGGTATTAAATAATACTGAAATTGTGATGCTCCTGGTCCCTGTGTAATCTTTCAGTCATAAGGAGTTGCAAGGACTGGATTTTGAATTTGCTGCTAAGTAGAAGGCAACCAACAGCAGCTGGGCAATTCACAAACCGCGAGAGACTGAATGTTCTTACGCGACCAGCGTTTGTGCGTGCATACCCGGAAGAGATGGGGCAGATGGAGGAAGGATGCTGTGGTAACAGGGGCCAGGTAAGCAGTAACTGATATTACCCCCTCCTTAAGCAGGGGCCTCCTCTAGACCCCCAGAATCTGGTTTCTTAGGGAAGTCAGTTGATTTTTTGAGCAATGGAATATGGTCCAATGTACTTGGGACCCAATTTATCTGAAGGTTGCTGTAGAAGATTACATGTAGAGGCAAAGACTAAATCCCATGGATAGAATTCTGGTTCTTTAGAACAGTATCTGTATGGGGGGGAAAATTGTTGAGCTGCAGCATGTTTGAGATATGACGCACCAGATTTATGGCTTATGAGGAAAGATTTCTTTAGGGGCTGGAAAGTCAGAAGATTGATCTGGAAAAGAAGAGAATTTAGGATGCTAACTGTAACTACACCAAAAGGGAGGCATTATTATTATTATTATTATTATTAATAATAATAAACTTAAATATTGCTCTACTGACTGATTGGTCATTTCAGTCTGAACACTAGATTCGGGATGAAAACCTCAGGAAAAAGAAAAACCAAGATGAGAGCAAAAGGCCCGCCAGTAATGTGAAACAAATTGTATTCCTCTGTCAGACACAATATTCTTAGGGATACCATGAAGACAAAAAAATATGAACAATTGAGACAGTTCTTTGGATGAGGGGAGTTTATAAAGGGGGATGTAATTAGCAATTTTACGAAAACCTAGATACGACTACCCATACAAATGATGAACCTTCAGAAGTAGGCAGATAAACAATGAAGTTCATAGAGATATGAGACCAGGGCCTCTCTGGGATGGACAGTGGCAAAAGAGTACCTGACAGGGTCTTTTTGGGAACTTAACTGTAGGCACAAATGGCACAAGCATTTATATAAGACTTACAGGGAGAATCAATAAAATTTCTTATAGTTAAATATTGGTGATCATTTTGCCCCAACCAATCAGATTTTAGCTTTCAAATGTTAAATAAGATCTTATTGGTTGATGCAAAATTAGCACAATTTTTAATGATAAGAACTTTTATTGAATCTTCCTGGAGGGCCACCAAACATGTCGGTTTAACAGTGGCAGTGGGTTTTTTTTCTCCAGGATGCCCTGAAAGTCGTGGTACCTGTAGACTTAAAGTTAAGGGCCCAAAAAGATGATTACGTGGTTTGCCAGGTGGGCAATCTCCCTGGAAGATGGTTCTAGGCTTTTCAATCAGTCAGGTAGCAACTGAGCAGGAGTAAGGGCTCCAACAACACAACTATAAGGATGGGTTTGATAACTTTCTCAGTGCATACATCAGACTCAGGGAAGTTACTAGAAAGTGTATCGGCTTTTATATTCTTAGAACCGGATCTATATATATTTCTAAAGTTAAGCCTAGAAAAGGCTCATATGGCCTGTCTGGAATTCAAACTCTTAGCTTCTTCAATATATTTTAAATTTGTATGGTCAGTAAAGACCCTAACAGGATGTTAAGCTTCTAACCAATGCCTCCACTCCTCAAATGCTAACTAAATAGCCAATAGTTTTCTATCGTCAACATCATAGTTATTTTTTGGCTGAAGAGTCACTGATGTTGCATGTGCAGGGAACGAACGTGTCTTACTATTTGAAGCTGAAGAATCAGGAGATAGCTGCAAATCTCGGAGGGGCGGAGCTAACCATTCAGCTAAGCAGAGACAAGATGTCAGCAACATCCAAGGTGCAAAGGTAAGCTCTGGAGGGGCATAGGAAAAAAAATATAAGCTGCAGCTTCCAACTGAAAATAATTTGATTTTACGGTGTACTTATCCTTTAAAAGCGGTTTTACATTCATCCCCTTCCCCGATCTTAATTAAAATATAGGCCCCCCGGAGGTTCAATTTAGTAAAAACCCGACCACTACTACCTGAGAGAACAGATGATCAATGAGTGAGAGGGAATATCTATTTTTGATCGTAATCGTATTTAGGGACCTATAATCAATGCATCGTCTCACTGTCAACCCCGCCCCAGCGGGTAAGGTGGAGGGAAATTGAACCTGACTTTCAGGGCCAGTCAAATTGTATAGATGTCCCCTGGATGGCACAGTGCCAGGGAAGAGGTCCATAGGGCAATCATATGACCTGTGGGGTGGCAGGACATCAGAAGCCTGTAAAGAAAAGACTATGGAAAATTGCTGAAAATATGGTGGTAAGTTTTCAAGGACACACTGGCCATTGTTTTTATTTTAGTAACAGGGAGAATTACCTGTTTACCTAGATGGACTTCCTCTGATAAGACTAGGCTCTGGAGTTTACCAGCACATAACGAGGACAGGAACTTACAAAGTGAACAGGTTACCACAATACAGACAAAGCCCCTCCGAGCACCTTTGGTTCTTTTCAGTAGGTGTCAATTTGGAGGTGCCCAACTGCATAGGTTATTCTGTAGGCATGGAAGATATAGGAGGCGAGTAAGAAGAGGTTTGCTCAGAGAAGGGTTTTTTTGCTTTTCTCCTGCCTGCATTTCCAAACTCTCTGATGGATACTAATGGCGAGCTTAATTGCTTTATCCAAAGAATCAGTAGGTGGAAAGTTGACCAAAGCACCTTTGACTTGATCTGAAAGGCCAACCTTAAACTGGTTGTTAAGAACATGGTCATTCCACTTGACAAAGGGCTCTCAATTTTTCCTGCCTCAGGTGTAGACGCCAGGTTGAGATTGTCATAAAGGATAGCAATGGATCTAAAAAATTTAACAAAAGGCAAGGCAAAGCTGTCTGGGGGTAGCCCAAAAGTCCATGTTTGGGGATCCCCATGAAACAGGGATAAAGTTTGACCAACTCTTTGAGTCTCAGACCCAGATCAGTTGGCTGGTAATAAAATTTACAAGAATTCATAAAATTTGCAAATTTATGTCTCTCACCAGTAAACTGTTCAGGCATCAAAACCCTGGGCTCAATGTGATAATCTGGATAATGTGATGATCTGGATCCCTGTGTATTCTTTCAGCCCAGATACCCTTATCTAACACCGCTTGCTTCACCAATAGACAAGCCCCTGCTTGTCGGGAGGTTTGAATGCCTCACCGGGATCAGTTGCCTGGACATAGAGTGTGGAGTATCTGAGCTGAGGCCAGGAATATACAAAGAAACCGAGAGAGCAATAGGCGGACAGGGCACAACTAGCTCAGAGCTGGACAATAGCGTGGTACCAAATCAGTAAGTGGAATCAGAGGCAGGGATGGAGCAAGAGGTCAAGACACAGAAGATCAATCAGCGAGGTACAGAAGGGTAGAGCAAAAGCATAGCCAGTGAGAGACAAAGGTCAGGATAGGCAGCAGACAATTGTAAATGGGTAACAGGAAAAGTCGAAAACCAGGAACGCACAAGCAAGGGATAAACCACAGGCAATAATGGGCAACGAGTTATGGATGAGAAGATAGTAACATACAGTAGGAAACCAGGTCCAATCATAACAACAGGGGAACAAGGCAGGAACATGATAGGCAGACTGGATTTTGAAATTACAGCCAATAGCAGCCGGCCACAGGACGTGCTCGTTAACCGGCATGTGGATGAATGTTTGTGTGCACAGAGTGTTGTGTGCATGTACCTGGAAAAGATGTGGCAGATAGAAGTAGGACGCAGCAGGAATGGGCACTAGGTAAGTGGCGGATGACTGAAACAATTTCATTTTTAATCATCTGGTTTTATAAATGCCTGAATTAACCACCACCTGAACTGTAAAACCCCTGACCAATCAGATTTTCCGAAATCTGATTTATTAATGAAACCATGTAATCCAAGCATTGAAAAATTGACCAATCAGGTCAATTTATATAGGTTTTCTGCAAATCTATATAAAGAGGTGCAAACCTCTGTGGAGCTCAGAAGTCATTGTAGTAGATGTCAGAAGAAAGAAGACGTCGGATCAAGACGCCGGATCAAGATGCCAGTAACATTGACCTCGTTGAGGCCACCGGTGCCGGAGGTACCCTGGCAGCTGCAGCTGCCTCAGCGGAGCTGGTGTCACTTGATGGAAGACAGAAGATGCTGCCCAAGGGCTCTTTTAAGAGCTGCAAGGGCCCTTACAAGGGATGGGGAGGGGGGTCTCGGCTCGAGCTGCGGGACCCCTTAAGCCCCAAAGGGCCCTTGTCAAGGCCGCAATGATCCTTTTAAGGACCCAGGAGGGGGTCCCGGTTTCAAGCTGTGGGACCCTCAAATGTCCAGCCGTGGGGTTATCTACATCTTATATTTATTATCTACATCTTATATTTATTCAGACCTTGGGATCATGAATTATTATGCAATGCCTTTTTTAACAAAAATAATCTGAGGACATTTTCAATATACATATTTTGCAGTATAGTTGCAGTGCTGTGGGTAAACCCAGTTATATTTTACTTATTGTATTTAATCTTGCTCTGGATCAAAAGTTACACAAAGATCAAGGATAAGGTAAAAAGGTTAAGCTAGTTGGACTTCTTTAACCTCTACTATCATGCTACTATGGTACCGTATGCCTGATTTTCAACAGAACAGATAGGAAATAATCAAAATATATTTATTATCACATTTTAGAACAAAATCATTATTGTTTCATGATGCATGTACAATTTTATTATTGTCGATTTAAATAGACCCCAAATTTTCTGTGGAGCTTTAGAATTACATGTATACATTTATATCAGGCCCTGTCCTGAAGAGCTTACAATCTAAGCACTTTTTTATTTAACACATACAATCTATCATTATGTCTTTATGATTGTGGGGGAAACTAGAGGAAACCCAACACAATGAAGGGGAGAACATACAAACTCCTTCAATTACCAGGGCTATATAAGAAATCTAATAAAGGTTTACTAAGCATTAATATGCCAATAAGAAATTTACTTTATAGCTGGTTAAAACTAAGAAATGGTCGGTATTCTAAATACAAAGTTGATCCCTGAATTTCCATATGCTCTGTGTCAGGTAATAGCGTCCTTCTGTTACAAACAAACCTCTGTTAACAAACCAGTTACCGGTAAATAAGCTTTGAAGCAATTTCTTCCAATGAATCGTCCACAAGTTAAAAAGTATACAAAGTAAAATGTTAAGAAATCCCCAGATTCACTGCTTTGAGATGTGACATAAAACTACAAATCTCCTTTATTCAGGCTCAGGCCAAATGTGAAAAATGAGTCCATTAGGTATCCTTTATCATGAAAATGAGCTAAAATTGATTTCAAAATACATATCTTAAAAACGTACAGTAAACTCGGCCAAACAGCCAATTGACTCTACACTTTCTTTTATTTGAAGTATTTTGTGGATCATTTGAATGATGGGACCTTTAGGAAATCAATAAAACGCTTTTTCAAAACATACAGCAGATACTTAAAGATAGGCTCTATCTTCATTTTAAATATATTCATGATTAAGGCACCAGTTTTATACATTCAGTTCTTTATAAGCCGTATGTTTTGGATGTGTTTAGCAAGCAAAATACCTTTAAATACCCAAAGCTGTGAAACAATCCATTTTACATTTTCCACAATGCTCTATGAATTTTCAAACTTTCAAGATGATTTATTTCACCAATATGCTTTATAAGCCCCTCTTTAGCAAGATGCCAGGTATTGTGGAGACATCTTGAATAATAGGTACCTGTTTACACATAATATAATTCCACATTTTATGTGACAAACGCAATAACAAAAAGTTCTAGTCACAGAAATTAGAAATAAAGGGCCATATGTATAAGGGTATTATAGATATGAGGGTAACTGACCATGAAATATTGTCATTTAACGTATCTTAACAAAAGGAAAAAATAGCATTTCTTCAGCATATAAACTTGGGTGATATATTGTCCGCTAAAGATACTGAACAGAAGTGGAGAGTTTTTAAAGTTGTTTTAAACCATTTCCCTTCTAAATGTATTCCCTTGGGAAATAAATGTAAAAAAACCCAAAAAACAAGTCCACACCAATGTGTCGAACTTCTGATGTAAAAAGTAAAATGGAAAGGAAGAGAATGGCATTTAAAATGTTTAAGTCAGACGGAAATGGAACAGGCCTTTAGGAACTATAAAAACTGTAAAAAGCATTGTAAGAAAGCAATTAAAGGGGAACTGTGGTCCTCCATTTTGTATGTGTCTTAAGGAGGCTGCATTGATCACCAGATCATGTGCACTGACCCCTGGGTTTAGGCTTGGATCATGCTTACTGCTGTCTTAACTGCTGCGAAATTCTAATGAACATACCAGAAATGCAAAATTAACATTATAATTACCCAGAAGTCTCTTTTCCCTTATTTGCGTAATGAGTAAGAAAGTTGTGGGGAAACTCTCCCTACCACGCATGACTCCTTGTAAATGAGTGGCTGTAATGTGTGATTATCCCTTGCTCTGTCAGACTTAGTGGAGATCGGCTCTAATTTTAATGGCCGTGTGGTTCCATGCAAAGCTTCCGGGTCCGTGACATCACTACTACGCGTTTCACTCTCGCAAGCTTCCTCAGGTAGTGACGTTCCTCCAGGAATCCCCATCATTTATACTGATGGGTCTTGAATCATATAACTTTATCCATTTGTATCCAGTTTGTATGGTTTCACTACTTTGTATCTGTCCATGGGCTTTCTCACTCCATTGATGCATGCATCTGGATTCCAAGTCACCTGGACATCTCCAACCCACAAAAAGGCATAGTGGGATCAGGGTAACTTTCTCCCCGGTACACTGGACACCATAGACTCTAAGTGGTACACTTAAATAGGGACTGCATATCTTTTTTTATTTGCAATAACATTATTTTTAGAATATTTGCAATAGCATTATCAGATTCACATGTCCTCTTATGTAAAACAGGGGTGAGTAATATTCTGAGGAGAAATTACCATATCATAGAAAAGGTGCTAACTCCATCTGATCATTCAAACCAAAAGGTTTGATACTTTGATACATAAAAATAAACCTCTGTTCCAACTTTAGTAGCTCCCTGTTTATATCTCCACCTCTAACAAAAATGTTTCTATTAATCCCACCCAGTACCATAAAGCAACTCCTTTCAAAGGAGGAGTTGTGTGCTTCTTTATAGTGTCTATATATATAGGGGCAAGTATCAATATCCCCATCAAGTGTCTTCTTGATACACCTTCTGTGCTCCCCTAATCTTATATTTAATACATATAAGAATAGGGGAGCTCAGAAGGTCTATCAAGAAGACAAAAAATGTATAAATACAAGACTTATCAGTATAACTACTAAGCTGCATATCTGTTGTATTCAGTTAGATCAACTGGACTTGAAGTTTAGTTCTTGAAGACGTCTCGCTAGTCATCCGACTGGCTTTCTCAATTCAGAATGACTTGTACAAGAATCTGTTGGCAATTATTTACCCTGGAAAATCCCAATTAGCATATCACAGCCAGGTGTTAAGGGCGTGATTGTATAGTGGCTAAGAGGTGTTATAGGAACACCCAGAGTAAGGTGTCAAAACAGCATTGTACATGGCAGACAGTTGGTGTCAAACCCCCCCACCTCTATACAGATATCTCCACACCAGTCAGTGTGAGTTGCTGGAAAATAAACTGCAGGATAATAAGCAGCTTTTCTAAAGTCTTATCAGGGACTTCCATATCCCATTTTTTTAATTATTCTTTTCCTAGCAAAAGATAAAGCTTCCAAATGTACCAAGATTCTGTGCTTATTCAATGGTGACACACTGGGTAAGGCACCAGGTTTAAAAATACTCAGTTCAGAAGGTCACAAGTTCACTACCCCAAGACTGTTTTCTTGTTTCTATCATGTTTTAAGCAAAAGAAAACACTTCTAAATGTACCCAAGTATTCATCTTATTTGGTGGTGGCTCACCTGGTAAGACGCCAGTTTCAGAAACACACAGTTCAAATTACCTTTATTTTTTGTTTCCATTATGTTTCTGGTAAAAGATTCTATATGTACCAGGGTTCTATAAATTATCTCTGTTAGCTGAGAGGTAAGAGCTCTGCTTTTAGCATGACAGAGTAAATGTACAAGTTGCAATTTCAGGAAGGCTGGGTTTTTTTGCCTTCCTCTGGATTAACTGTTAGGTAGGGTTAAAAAAAAAAAAAAGGTGAATAGGTTGGACTTGATGTCTTTATTCAACCTCAATTACTATGTTACTATGTTACTATGTATGTCACGAATGCCAGTTCGCTGGGCACGTAATCTGACCAATCAATTGGTACTCACTGCCACCAGTGCGCACTTCTTCCGGCCAGTGAAGAAATTCACAAACCCTACTACTGACTAGAAGAGTCCAGTGTCCCGGGTCAAGACACAGGACTCTGGGTATGATCCATACCCATTTAGCATGTCCCCTCAGTATGAACAAAGTTATAGGGGCTACAGTGGTTTTTTAAGTCCATTGATGAACCATCCCCCTACTTAGCTATGCATGAGGTGGGAGCGTTCAGGAATGTCCAGATTTACGACTAGCCAAAAGCATTCATTCTCCCTCAGTTAGGCAGATTCCATATAACTTTAGATATGTACATTGTACTGGGATATAGACCACATATTCCTCTCCTGTATTAATTATCAATTTTACATGTATGGCTGTCCTTAAAATGACCTATTAAGGTACCCACCAGACCTCTAGCTGTAGAGAGAGAATTCCAGATACACAGTTCGGCCCCACATTGTCTGGAAGAGAAGATCTGGTTCCATGCTTCAATAACCCTAATATAACACTGGGGACTGTTTCAAGGGTGGAATGGCATTGTGGAATGGCATTTTTATTTGTCCTTTGAAAGAACTAATACCAATAGTTAACCCATTCATGCCAAGTCAATACACACTTTCCTGACATGTTAGTATAGTATACATCCATGCTATCTATGAAATACACTGCAAAGATTACTTTTCCTTTTGTATGAAAAGTAAAGGATTATATCATTGTTAGGACAGGAGCATTGAATGTGTTTGAAAACAAAAAACTGAAATCCCTGTTCTGTGTCAGGGAAAGGGAGGATCTCTGTGCTTTAATGTGATTGGCTGTCAGCTTCTAGGAAGCAAGGATGCAACTTCCTTGTTTTGATTTGTTGAGCACTACAGAGCATGTGCCTGTACACAGACACTTAGCTGGGGGCTAACCCAGATAAGGTGGATTGTAGGAGCTGACCCCTTGTACTCACAGGTATTAATACTGCCGCACATCATCGTGGATAAATATAGCTTTTGCAATATTTATAATGGTGAGCGACATTGACATGAAAAGTATCACTGCGGCGGGATTTGAGCTCTCTTCTTGGCAATGCTGGACTTAGCGCAATGCTAAGTACAATATCGCCACAAAGGGAGTTGAAATCCATTCACAGTGATACAGAGTAGGGGCTGGGAGGAGCTGCTGGGAAGTGGTATTACGTCCACCCTGCCCTCACCCCCTGTGGTGAGAGCATGGGCCTATGCCCACCCTGCCCTCGCCCCCCAGCACCCTGCCCCGTACGCTCAGGGGGAGGGGAAGGGAAGGGCCCACTGGGGGGGTGGAGGGACCCTCCAGCGGGGGCACTTAAAAGTGCTTTTTGGGGCTTAGGGGGTCTGGCAGCTTATACCGGGACCCCCGGCCCTTTCAGGGCCTTTGCGGCCTTTTGGGGCTTAAGGGGTCCCTTGCAGCACTGATAAGTGCCCGTGTTGGGAGTCCCGCAGCTCAGACTGGGACCCTCATTGGCTCTTAAAAGAACCCTTGGGTGATGTCTTCTTTCTTCCATCCGGTGACCAGGGGTTCCCAGTACCAGCTGCGGGACCCCCTAAGCCCCTCACCCGCCCCTAGCGGGCCCTTCCCCTTCCCGCGAGTGTACGGGGCAGGGGGCTGGGAGGGGCTGCTGGGAAAGGGGCAGCAGCTGGGTAGGCATATGCCCCTCCACCTGTGGCGAGCTGGGCATGCCTCCTGTTGCAGGTGCGATCACCTGCCATGGGTAGTGCGCACACCCCCACCCCGACCCCCAGCGACCTCGACTGTTTTCGCCACCTTTAAGGTGATTAATGCAGTGCATCAGTTACCACCTCTTTATAAATAGAAATGAGCAGTAACTGATGCGCAAAGCACGAAAGATTAACGAGGCATTAACTTTTCGCGGACGGTTTTCGCCATCTTATAAATTGCGTTAATGCCAATTTTGGCAAAAACGGTGGGAGAACCGGAAAAGTTACTGCTCGTTTATAAATATGCCCCTAAGCATAACATTTTATAGTATATAAATTTTAAAGTATATTAGTAGTAAGAAAATGAGGACTGAAAATTTGGGGCTATTAAATAATGGAGATAGTAAAGTTACAGATGATGCCAATAAAGCAAACATGTTGAACAATTAATTTCTTCTGTATGCACTATTGAATATCCAAGTACAGATAGCGTGGTATAAAAAATTTCAATTGCACTTTAGTTAACTAAGGATATAAGGTTAATATCAATAAATCTCCTGGACTGTATAAAATACATCCTCGGGTCCTTAGGAAATTAAGTTCAGTTTTATCCAGGCCATTGTTTCTTATTTTCTTAGATTCCCTTATGTCCAAAAGTGATAATTCTGTGATAGAGGAAGATACTGGAAAGTTTGTACAGGAACATATTCTAGAGTATGTTTTAAGGACTATCCTTAAAAGTAGTAATCAACATGGATTTATGAGAAACATATCTTGTCAAACAAACTTGATTGGCTTTTCTAAGGAAGTCAGTGACTGGCATAGCAGTAGTCCCCCATAGATGACATATATAAGCTAAGATCTGTTTGCCAGGGGTGGCACATTTGTACATGGATAGAAAATAGTTTGATGGATCGGATGCAGACAGTAATTTTTAATGGTGCTTCATCAATATGGACTAAGGTGCTAAGTGGGTTGCCACAGGGTTCTGTGTTGGGGCCGCTTCTATTTAATCTTTTTATTCATGATTTGGAAGTGGGTATTGTCAGCAAGGTTTCTGTGTTTGTGGATGCCACAAAACTTTGTTGACCATTAAAAGCTTCAGATAGTGTTCAATAGTTGCAGGAGAATGTAGATAGATTATCACATTGGGCTGCTAAGTGGCAAATGAGATATAATTTTGACAAATGTAAGGTGATGCATCTTGGACTAAAATAAATCCTTGAGCTGCTGCTATAAGTGTTAAGTGAATATCTGTTGAAAAAGGATCTTAGGGTTTTTAGATAATTATCGTGGGTGAGATCTATCCGCTTGTTTGTTCTGCATTACTAATTGACTCTGCTTATGCCGATTGTTTTGCCTGTGGCCTGGCACTTTACTCCGTTCCTTTGGAACTGATTTTTAGATGCATATTTCCTTACCACCCACATTGTAACTCTAATTGCTATATGTTGCTGCTTATTTCAACCCCAATAGATCACTTTATCACCGGGACTTTTTGTCCATTTGTACTGTACATGTGGCTCTTACATAATTAGCCATTTGACTGACAGGCCAGTCCATGTATTTTAGAGAGCTCACTGCGCAGTGATTTTATTTTTATATGTTGTTTCTATGTACATTTGTTTAAAAAAGGTGTTTTTGGTATTATCTACATTATGTGTATGTAGTCTACCACGGGCCCTGCCCTTGTCTATTTATTTGAGGCCTTGGTCATCAATTTCCATATTTGGGTGAATTGAATGCAGATTTGGGTGCCTTGAGGGCTTTGAGCCCCTTGTTTAACCTGGTTCTGTTTCTCTTTCTCCTTTTTTCTGACTGATTTTGCTTTGCCTCTTGTTTCCTTCTAGACTTTATTACTTGTTCTTTTCTCCCTTCAGTTTGCTATTTTCACTAGGACTTTCACCCACGATAGGTGTTTCCTGCTGGCACAGTATGCCCTTGCTGTTTCCTATTTTTAATGTTTTAATGCAAATATCATATCTAAACAGAGACTTCAGCTACGTTCCCCTGCAGGAAAGGCTCAGAACATGCTGATTATGAAATGAAAGTAAGAAATAGTAAACCCAAACTGTATCTTGTAAAAGATCCATTTTATCCAAATCCAGTTTATTTCATATTCTGTTTAACACGGCACAAGGAATGAAAACGATTAAAGGTTAAATTGATTTTATAATAGTGACTGTAGGAAAAACTCCAAACTAGCGAATAATAGAAGATCATAAACAGCAGAGAAACATTTGAACTATTCCTGAACTTGCAGAAATAGTCACCACGAGACAAGGACTGAATGTTACTGAGTAGGGAGAACATGTTTGAAACCTCTTTAAACATTTTAGAATGTTATGTGTGTAAAACCATAGCCCAGCAAGGGGTTTTACAGTTCAATAAAATATTTAAAAATATCACACTGTGATCAAATGAAACCATCATCAAATAGATGTATACCATTTATGGTTGAAACACTGGATTGGCTAAGATCTACAAGCGAGCTCCAGGCTTTTTTTTAATGGGAATTATTCAATAACGCACATGACTAATCTATGTACATCACAGATTGACCCAAAGTATAGAAACTCACAGCAAATTTAAGAGGTTTAGGGTAAATCCCAGTAGTGAACAAATAAAATGTCTAAATACTAGAAAAAAAGCTAAACAAATCACAGTTGGAGCAACACATGCATTTTCTTCCCATCATTGCATCCCAGGCAAATGCTTATATCTAATTCTGTATTAGAAATAATTGGAGCTTGTGATCGCTGATTCTGTGCAGCATACACTTACTCCACCACACCACTTTACAGCTCTACTTCAGCACAAGTTATTTCTATTCAACTAGATTGTATGAACAATGCAGCATTTCCAGTCTATAACCTGTAGTACACACTACAACCCACGCTGTTCCTAAAATGCTTAAAAGGTAACTAAGTGAAGACATCTTGGATATAAAGTAATACCTTTTATTGGCTAACTAAAATGATTGAAAATGCAAGTTTTTGAAGCACTAGGCTTCTTCCTCAGGCATGATACAATACTGAATCTTGTAAAGCACTCTATTTTATACATACTAGAACAAAGACTTTCTGACATTACATAGATGTTATCTTTTGCACCCATGCCTGATTGGCAATGGCTGTCGTAAATAAAACAGTAAATGCACATTCAATGATCACAGGCAGTAATAAAAGAATTAGCAGGGGTTAAATAAACAATTAGATACACTTCACCTCTAGTGTCCATGGAGGGTCTGGTATAAATGAGATATTTATGGGTTTGGGTGGTTTAGAGGAATTTAGTCTGATTAACTCTACATGACAAGATTAGAAACATAGTGACACATAAAGTTTAGATCTTTATTGAGTCCAGAGTCCCAAATTTTTGTATAAGTTTACATTCCCGTTCTAACCTCTCCTTTTGGGATCTGAAAATTCCCATAAGCACTGTGACTTTTAGGTCTTTCAGGCTATGTCCTTGGCTGCAGAAATGGGCACCCACAGGGACATCTCGTTTATTGTTATTAATTGTGAATCGATGAGAGTTCATCCTTTGCCTCAGGGTCTGTCCAGTCTCTCCTACATAAAGTCCTGAGGGGAGAAAGAAGCCTAGTGCTTCTAAAGCTTGCATTTTCAATCATTTTAGTTAGCCAATAAAAGGAATTACTTTATATCCAAGATGTCCACTTTCATCTATGGCTAACACGGTACAATTCTCTACTAAAAGGTATCTAAAATCACTTAATAACCTTGTCCCAACACATGTCTCTGTGAAAAAAGTGATCCATTGCAAGTGGCAAGCATGTAATATTTTAAAGTGATATGGATAAAAATTATGAAGTTTAAGAGTGCTGCTCATCTGTAAATGGTAAAAATATATTTGGTGGATATACTAGTGAGCACCACTGACCACAGAAACATTGTCCTGATACACCGAATACATTCACAAAGCTGTGTCTCATCCCTCCATTTGGTTTGGCTATTGGTTGATTTATAAAATTAACATGTGGGTAATAGGGGTCCTTTCCCATAATCCACCTCTTTTTCCTTTGATAATCTAGGTGTACACAGTTCACTTCACATGCTCTTTCATGCACAGCAGATCAAAACAAGCTCCATCATTACCCCCTGACAGACAATCATAATATAGCACAGCACAGAGATGGTCCTGTTAGGCACTGATCATGTTACAGCAGATGATGTCTCTCAGACACAATACACAGATTTAACTGCATACAATCTTTTTTTTTAAACAATGTTGGTTCCCCCACAAATTCCTTTGCTTTTCATACAGTTTTTTTCCTACTGTATCAAGGATTGTGAAAGAAAGAAAAAAATGCATGATTAAATCTGGGGATTAGAACCTATAACCTCATGGGTGGTATGTTTCTAAAAAACTGAGCTTTAGCCCAGTAAGCTACCATAGCTAACACAAATGAAACGGGTACATTACAAACTTTACGTGCAAAATATTGTCTGTGTTCTTAATCTAAAGCAGATGTTATCATACGTTTTCTAAATGTAATAGACCAGTAAAAAGGTATCAGTTAAGAAAAATGAACAGCTCAGGTAAGTACTTGCACCTCCTATTGAATAAGCCTGTTTAGCTTTTGTTAGGAACAGAATTAAATTGTGCCAAAAAGTGCACATTCTCACAAAGCTCTTTGAAGAGCCAGTTGTACCTTTTCAGTACAGAATCTACTTCTTACATTTATGGAAATGCAACTTAGTAGAGTAGTATCTTACAATGTTCTTGAGAGAAAAGCTTTTACATTAAGATAAAAAAAAATCTTTAGTTTTCCTTAAAGAATTTAGTGTACAGCAAACAAAAATGTTCACGCTGCATTTATGTTTGATAACTAGGACTGTGTGTCATAATACTGGTTGCATATTAAAAACAACAATCTAAAACAACTGTGTCCTTGTGTAATTAATGTGATAAAAGATTTAAAAATTACAGCATTTTTACTGTGTACAAGATAAATTAGGACAAAACATACACAGATTATTACAATAAATGAAGATGAAAGAATATATAATGGGTTTTCCTGTTTTAATTCTTTCAGTGCCTTGGATCTACTTAACTTTATACAAGAAACTGTATTATGACAATGAATATCAGTACTGTGCATTGTTTTGCTTTTTTTCCAATTATAATTCATGAATAATTTGAAGAGGATTTGAAAAGGATCTGTTTAGGTACAGCTATTTAAATCTTGTGTAAAATAACGGTTACATCATTTTACTTATGAAACCTCAAAATTTACACAATTAACAAATAATGGCCATAGAAGAAAAAATTATAGCGGTTATAGCAGATAATGAACTGCTTGCTTAAACCAAGATTAATATACTTAAACATACATCTCACTATTTGGCCATATGATGAGCATATAAGATGACAATTCATTCTTTACCTGTTCCAAGATTTACTTCTAGACTTCTAGAAAATCTGTAACTCCTTGAATAGCAAATTAATACATTTATTTGGAACAACAGAAGACTCAAGGATCAGTGCCAAGATACTACAAAGAACTGGAAACAGAGGTGGAGCAGGTTGATCATCAATCTATCATTACTTTATTGCCGCTAGATTGACACAGACAATTAGGTGGCATGGAGAGAAAGGTCTGGCCAGGTGGATTGAGCTACAAAGCCACCTCTTACATCCAATAGAAGGAAAGGGTGTGCTATGGTTACCCTTATTGTCACAAGATCTTCAATACGGTGGTACAAGCCCCTACTTAATACACACTCAGAATCTGGTATAGCTCAATATGAAAAAAATAAACTTATTAACTCCCCCTCTGCCATGGCCTCACTCTACTATAAAATGTATAGTTTGACCCTTCCAGATTGGTTTAGATAAAAATTAAAGGGCATGTCCACCCCTTTTAATAACTTTTGCCACATAACCATTCTCCTTCCTCCAGTCCCAACCGCAATAAAAGATTTGTTAGAAAGTGCCCAGATAGTTACTTACCTTCCCTCTATCCTCCGCCGCACAGTCCCAGTCCTCTGCTTGCATGGAACTGCAAGCAGGGGGCGGGTCCGGCAGCTGCATCCGTGATTGGCTGAGAGGCAGCCAATCACAGACGCAGCTGCAGGCTGCACAGAATGCCGGGGGAGAGAGGGAAGGTAAGTAACTATCAGGGGACTTTCTAACAAACCTTTTATAGCGGTTGGGGCTGGGGTAGGAAGAGCTATTATGTGGCAAAGGGGTTTGTAGCTAGGGGGAGGGATTTCAAAATGGGAGGGAGAGGGAGGGGGGAGATGGCTGCAGTGTGCATGCCAAACTTCTCCCGGGGGGGGGAACAGGAGGCACAGTCCTATATGAACTCTGTTTTTTTGACTTTGGGGGGGAGGGGGATTACTGAAGAACCATTTGGAGCTGGGTTGTAAGGTAATGATTTTTATTCACTACAGAGTGGGGACAGTAGTGGGGGGAAATTATAGGTTTGGGGGTGGACATGCCCTTTAAATGTGTAACAAGTGCTGCACGCTTAATGACAGAGAGTTTGATCCTACCTTCAGTTTAAACATTTTATAGACCACATATTGATATTCCAGATATCTAAGGGTCTCATAACATGCTTAATGCAGCCAGACACACCCCTAGATTGTCAGTCATGAGTAAGTGGGAGATGTGGTTGATACATAGGAACTATATACAATAGGAAGGGATAGAAGTGTGAGTGGGAGAGTAAGAAAGTCCAGAAGCTTTGGGCTTCCTGCACAGATTTGATAAATAGAACTCTCCCATTACAGATCACCTTAAGTCCGTGGACAGGTTTATTTGATAGAGCCATACCCGAAGTATCTCAGCTGGGTAATACACTAATCCACAGAATGTGTGCGGCAGCCAGAACTTTAATTGCATCCATATGAAAGAAAGCATCTCATAACATAGCTTGCCTGATTAACACAATCTGGTGGATGTGTAAAAATGACCAAATGAGGAGCTTTTGACTGGGATCCTATACCCAATTTGCCAAAATTTGAGGCCCATGAATCTATAGAGATTTTCCAAGAAATAGAGAACCTGCAATATAAATGGTCCCTAGTATACAATAATATGAATACATATGGTTAGCCCAATATTGGAAGGATTTTCCATCCCGCTTGGCTGAATCCAATGGGGGTATATGTGTGACGGGGGGAGGGGGTGATGGTATGGCCTATGAAAGATAGCTGTCTTCTCTTTAAAAGACTGAATGAACAGCTGCACTGTTAGTATAACTACAAATGGCTTTGGATTAAGACATTTAGAAAACTAGGCAAAAAGTTGTATTTTTAACATATGCACACCTATTTATAAAATGTAAATAGCAGAAATTAGAATTTTATTTTTTTACAAAAGTAATGCACACTGACTAATAAGAGGCATAACTGGTCAGCTAGTATAGGAGGTTATTAACTATCAGGGTTATTCAATAAAAGTTCTTATCATTTAAAATGGTGATGATTTTGCCCCAACCAATCAGATGTTAGCTTTCAAATGTTAAATAAGATCTGATAAATCAGGGGGAAAAATCTGTGCAGAAAATAAAGAAAATAAAGAAAAAATTAAAATATCAAAAAAGCAATAAAGGGCACAATATCTGTAAAAAGAATCATTGCTACCCTGACTGAGTATGTCCAAAGGAGATAACAGCGTAAAGAGACAATGATCATTAGTGGAGGCAGCTTCCTCTACTGGAACAGAGGCAATGCTTTTTATTAAAGATCTTGCAAGAACTGCTTCTAGTAAAGCCCTAAATTAAACATAATGGTTAAGGTTGGGTCAAGGTAACATTCTAATGGAACATTTATATTTAAGCACCTAAAAATAATACTAATATGATATAAGTGTTTAAAACGTGCTTGTGAAGGTTCTCATTCATCCAGGTCGTGGTATATCTGTTGTATTCAATTAGATCAACTGGACTTGAAATGTAGTTCTTGAAGACGTTTCGCTAGTCATCCGACTGGCTTTCTCAATTCAGAATGACTTGTACAAGAATCTGTGGCAATTACAAGTACAAGTCATTCTGAATTGAGAAAGCCCAGTCGGATGACTAGCGAAACGTCTTCAAGAACTACATTTCAAGTCCAGTTGATCTAATTGAATACAACAGATATAAGTGTTTAAAATCCTAACACAAAGAGGTACAAACTTCCAGCCCTGAAGAGGACATTGGTAAAAAAATTCTGGCCAGTAGTTGGGCTCAATAAAAGCCATCTCTCTCCAACCCTGAAAAGACAGAACCTGCTGGGATCCTTAATTCCTTTGCAGCTTTAAATCCTTCAGAGAATATTAGGAATACTGGAGGAAAGAGATGATGTAGCAAAAAGATGCAACATGGTTCGTTATGCTAAAGGGGCATACTAAGGAAAACTGTTGCTTCATTTACCACAATCACTTATTACAATACCTTACAGCTTTTCAGTACTATTTTCATATATTTAGCACATTAATTAAATGTTGTTGCTATATTTATACATATTACAGTGTAAGTGAACCAATGTCTTGGGAAGAACTGTGCTTTACTTGTTTTAGCTAAATGAATGTTGTGCTAAAAAATTTTAAAATGAGCTCAGTTCACTCTTACAAAAGTATTAAGAAACAACCATGGAGATTCAATAAAAGTTCTTATCATTTAAAATGGTGCTAATTTTGCCCCAACTAATCAGATCGTATTCAACATTTGAAAGCTAACATCTGATTAGCACCATTTTTTTAACGATAGGAACTTTTATTGAATCTCCCTGAATGCGTATTGCTGGCGTGCAAAATAATTATATGTCCTCAAAAAGATGCCGTGTTCTTCTAAACTTAAACTTAATTGGTGGTTCTGTATATTACAATCAATAAAGATAGCGCTACCATCTAGGCATTTTTGTTTTGCTCTCCTCTCTGTCTTAGGAGAAGGTCTGAAGTGTACACATTGCTTACACATCAGTTGCACTGGGAAAAACTTTTCTCTCCATCTCTCCATCTCTTCAGAACAGGATGCACTTATAGGTTTGATTCAGAGATGTTTTGAAGGAAAGAGCAGCATAGCTTTTCACTTTACCCTCACATGTTTGGAGACTACCAGTCACCTTTGAGAATAAGACATATATAAGTGTATTAAGATACCTAAAGCTCAGTATTTTCACATTAATAATAAAATAGTTTAAAAAAAATATTTATTTTGAGCTTATGTATTTTTAGAGTAGCATAATCAAAAATGTTATAAGGTATCACCAGACACTTTAATAAAACTTCCTCTTTTGTACCCATTTTTTATTTAAATATTACTGATTTTATCCAATAAGAATTCTAATAAAACTTGGTTCATGCTTGAAATGTATTTTAGACACTATTATATTGTTTTATACTGCAAATGTTTATTTTTGTTAAATTTATAGCTAGACCAAAATGAGAAGTAACGGTGAAAAAATGAGTATGGATTTAAAGATGCATATAAATAAAACATTAATATATAATTAGTGTTGCTAAATCCCAAATGACTATATAATGGTGAAACCATTTTCTCCCCTACACTTTGGAAACAACAATGTATAAGAAAATGGAGCATGTGAAAGATAATCCTTCCCAGCAGTAAACAATCCATAAACATGAACAAAACAAAAAAATGACTTGTTGTGAAACTAGTAAATTAAAGTAAAAAGTCTTTATTTTAATTTGGAAAAAAAAATGAGGAAAAATATTTATAATACTGTAGATAGATATATCTATGTGTATACCCACTTAAGAAGAATGGTCTTAACACAATATTCATTCTGACATATAGAGGCACAATATAAGGGATATGTAACATAGTATATAGTGAATAATTAACCCCCATTATAAGGATAGCAAAAGTCACCTTAGCTTTCCATGACCCTATAAAAGGGAAGCTTTTTATATAGGTCATGGAACAATGAACTGGCTGCAATACCAAAACACAGAGGGAATTTCACTGAGTTAGGAGATGATCTGAGCAGCATGAGTCCAAATTGTATTAAATATATCTCAGGGTTTTACGTAATAATAGTGAAGAGGATCAGGCTGAGCGACAATTGAGGGAAATGACCTGCCGCTTTTTGGATAGGGGTTATCCTGAGGCAGCACTTAAAAAACAGTTAACTAAGGCCCTTGTCACCATGGCCACGGGCCGAAAACATAGGGAGGATAATAGGTTAAGCATGACTTTCCATATGGACTATTCAATATTGAGTGCGGAGATAGCACGGAAAGCTAAGGAGCTATGGAGAATTATTGTTAATGATATGAACTTGCCCTTTGGACAGTATGATTTATGGTTTGCACATCGTCGTGGAAGGAGTTTACTTAATATGCTGGTGAGGACCGATGTGAGGATATTGGCTGGTCTCAATGCATCAGTCCCAGTTGTGTTACCTGCGGTCATATGCTTACTGGAAAGGACTTTTCGCATCCGAGGACTGGAAGAAGGATCAATATTAACTTAAGATTGACTTGTACCAGCTCCTATGTGATCTATTTTCTGATTTGCCCTTGCGCACTGGTCTACATTGGTAAGACCGCGAGCAGTTTCTGCAAGCGATTCACGAATAATCAAAGTGCTATTAGGGCTGCTCTGTCCAATCAAATGAATGAAAGAAAAAACTGAGAATTTGGTGATCAGGTGGTTGCTAGGCACTTTAAACAATTGGGGCAAAGCCTGTCATCTTTAAAATGTATGTTCTTTGACCATGTACCACCGATGGAAGGTGATAGAGCAAAAAAGCTTCTGCAGGTAGAATCGAAATGGATATTTAGACTGCCAACCCTAGTGCCCAATGGGCTCAATGAAATTAATAACTTTGGCTGCTTTCTATAACTTATTAACTTCTTATTCATGTCCTTATTCCTGTTTTTATTGTATTTGTGTTTGGATGCTAGTAGTATTTTATGAGTGTTATAAGGTTTTTATTCACCTTTCTAGTATGTAGGGGGCATCACTGTTTTAGCCTGTAGCCATGCTGGTTATAATATAAATTGGATATGCTGGGTTACTATGCAGAAGGGGGTTACTCTTCCATACTAGAGTCCGTTCTGACTCTGCTTAGTGCTGTACTAGCGATACATTCCGTCAGGGCTCTGTATTGCATCCGGTTACCATAGTTACCGGCTGTGCATCCTGATGGCACGCTATGATGTGTCGGCGGGTAATCCCCCGTGAGAGGAACGAGTTCCCCTGTAATACATGATGTGATAGCATTTAGCCCGTTAAGATGGTTTGGTTAGTCCTACCGTGATTTGGGGGTCATGCTGTGGGGGTACTAGCAGGCTGCAGGAACTGGTGATGTCCCCAGTAAAGGTAATATGATATTTTTTAATGGTCATAGTGTGTTTTTATGGCTTCTGGGGATGGTGCAATAGATGGTATACAAGGATTGTGGAAACCTTAGGCTAATTTACAACTACATTTTGCAGAAGTGCTACTGATCTGGTCAATCATTAATACAAACATAGAAAAGATAATCAATGCACATTCCTGGGCCCCATACAATATCATATTACCTGCACACTGGCATACTTTATAAACAAAGGGGTTTTAGTATACATTACTGTGATCACATAAAAGAAAAGCCTTCCAACCATGTCAAGGTAACTCCAGTCTGGAAGGTCCTAACTTCTAACCTTTAATACTTTAATTATAACTAGAAAGGGAAATTTTGAGTGTAAACTTTGAATTTGGCTTGAAAGACCGTATTTTGGAAGGGAATGTGTGTGTTTGTGCTGCAGATTTTAAAACTCAATAATGACAATGATGAGGACATTGTTTTTTTACTTACCCTTTAAATATGGATGTCACATGAATTAAAGGCAGTTCAGTTGGTGTGTGTACTCGTGTCAGGTTGGGGGATAAAAGACTAACTTTTTTGATGATTGGTCAAAATGGGTTTTTTATACTATACTTACCCTTTAAATATGATTGCCACATGAATGAATGGGTAGCTCAGTTGGTGTATGTATCTGTGTCAGGTTGGAAGTTAAAAAAAAAAACTTTTTTGATTATTGATCAAAATTTAAATTCGTTTTTTTGACTTTATTTACCCTTTAAGTACGGCTGCCAAAGGAATAAAGGGTAGGTCAGTAGGTGTGTGTATCCGTGTGAGGTGGGGGGTATATGTTTTTGCATGTATGACCATATAACTAACTTTTATTGATGATTGATCAAAATTAGTTTTTTGACTATAGTTACCCTTTAAGTATGGCTTCCATGGGAATGGAAAGGTAGGTCAGTAGGTGGGTGTACCTGTGTCTGTGTGGGGGGTTGGGCGTATCAGCATTTGTATTTATGACCATGAAACAAACTGTTTTTAAATATCCACATTTGAGGATTGTTACCATTATAGTCTATGGGAAAAAATGTCCCGTAATTCACCGATAACACCGTAACACTTTGGCGGATTCCTTAGCACGTCTGTACTGAATTTCATGTCTCTAGCTCAAAACCTGTGGGAGGAGATACAGTCCAAAAAGCGGAAGAATAAAACGGAAGAAGAAGAAAAAGAAGAAGAAGAAGAAATAGAAAGAACAGGAATTAATTAGCAAATGTTTGCATTTCTAATACAGTAGTTGCACACTGGATCCATATAACAGGCTTTCTCAGACCTTTGGATTTTTAAAATTAGGTAAGGGGCCATCCATCCAGTGCTTTATTTTAAAAGGTTTTCATTCATGTGATCACAGTAATGTATAATAAAACCCCTTTGTTTATGTGGTAATAGCACCCCCAACACGGACCTTTAATGGGAGTTCCTATGCCTTTAATATAGAGCACTGGATGGACGGCCTCTTCCCTAATTTTTAAAACCTTTGTTTATAATGTATGCTAGTGTGCAGATAATATGATATTGTATGGGGCCTAGGAATGTGCATTGATTATCTTTTCTATGTTTATATATTTGAAATAGATATTTTGGCAGCTTTTTCTTTAAATAACATAATGCCTAATCAATGTTTTCATTAGGTGTAGCTTCTGTCACCTACTGTGCCCCAGAGGTTTTGAATAGGTGCTGCCATTTTAAATGCCTTTCTCCTTCCCAGGATGCCCCAAACACATTTCAGTTTAGAGGCACAGCTTGATCCAGAAAGTCTATAGTACTCCACACAGCTGGTAATAGGGCAAACCCAGTCACCTCTATCGATGCCTCCATCCTAATAATGGCAAAAAGAAATCATTGGAAAATATCAGAGCAATAAATGTAACACTTCAGACAACAGAAAGGATAACTGCAACCAGCAATGTTTGTTTTAAATGTGCAGACACAACATGTTTCGATCCCAGTGAGGCTCGAAGCATGTCGTGTCTGCACATGTAAAATAAACGTTTCCGGTTAGAGACACTGCTTACCTGTTTTGTGCGTTCCAGTTAATGAATTGCACGCACAGAGAAGCACTGTGTGCTAGAGATGTGCTCAAGAACTTTTGGAAAGTTTCCTGCATAGGAGAGGTTGTCCCTGACAATGAAGCATTAGAAGAAGGAACCACAGAATCTAACTCAACTTCTCCCGATGTCTGAGAGGTTTGTGGTTTCAGATGTTTCCGACCTGCAGGAAATCTATTTACGTAAACTATTGGGACATTGTGGGGCCATGAGTGTTGCTTCTTTCATAGGGTGCCTGTTCTCCTTACCTTGGGAGGCATGTTATATGGGTATAAGGGGGATTGCTGTGGTTTCATTGGGCGAGGGAGGTGTTGCTGACTGCCACTGGGGCCTTGGGGGGTAAGTACAGGTTTGCATGGTAACTGATGGTCCCAATGTTGTTTGCCATGGTCCTAATGTTAAATTGCGTGATCTGGGCAGAAAGCTGGACGTTAGATACAATGATACAACATTGTATCTAATCAGGTTATTCAAAATGTACTTGTGTGTTGTAACCTAATTTAAACTCCAGCTTTCTGCCCAGATCACACAATGTAGCAGTTCTGTACAATTGATACTTTCTTCGCCAGTTTTGAGCTGAACAGATTCCCTGTACTGGCTCTGTGTTAAAGTTCCAATCAACACTGTCTGGGCCAAAGAAGGGACAAGGACATAACTGCAAATATCAGGGTCATCGCAGACAACATCAGGACCATTAGTTAGGCTGAGGACACACTACAACGCACCAAATCATGCACAAAACTGCAAGCGTTATTGTGTGTGCGATTTCTTTGCGTTTGTGTGCATAGTTTTGTGTTTGCGCATGCGGTTTTGCTATTTTTAAAGAGAAACCGCATGCGATTGCATGAAAAAATGCTTGAATGCAAAACCCGAACGGACGCACAATCGCATGCGCATAGGAATGTTCGCGTTCCCACTATTTCTATGCTAGCAAAAATCGCAGGCACAAACACTAGTGAAAATGCGTGCACAAATGCGTGAAAAATGTGCTACTGTGGCCTACCATTTAATGTGCATGTAAACCTGTACTTGCCCCCAAGGCACCAGTGGCAGTCAGCAACACACACACTCACTCCCCCCCTCTAATCAAACCACAGCAATCTCCCTTAGCCCCATATAACATGCCTCCCAAGACAAGGAGGACACACACCCCATGGAAGAAGGAACACACACAGCCTCACAATGTCGCAATAATACATCACCGTAATAGATTTCCTGCAGGACGGAGACAGCTGAAAACACAAACCTCTCAGACAAAGGGGGAAGTTGAGTTAGATATTCTGCTTCCTTTTTCTATTGCTTCATTATCAGCTGCAACCTCTCCTACAGGAAGCTTTCCAAAAGTTCTTGTGCGCATCCACGGGACACAATGCTTCTCCATGCTCGAAACTGAACATGCACGGGTCCTATTACAATGGTTGCCAGGCGATCGACCCATGCGCAGGTTGCTAATGCGAGTAGAGTCGACCCAGGCTCTCCTTCACCAACTGCACCAAAAGAACGTTCTTAAGGGGTCCACATTAAGGAAGTGCTGTACTTTATTTGGATCTTACTGGGTTCATAAGCATTTCTGCATGATGTGCGGGAGGTCAGGTACCATCTTTTTATTTTGTTCTATCTTTTAAACAAATATTTTTTTCTGCTTAACTTCCCATTAAACTTTACAGATTTCCTTGTTTACAGAATCTGACAGTTCTTGGACATCATAACTGTCATAAGAATGGGGGAATTCACCTAAAAATGTGACCTTGCATTCCTTGACGAAAGGATTCTTGTGGCAGTGTAAGCTTTTCAATAGTGGTTGTGCACCATTTTTCCTGTGACTTTTTAATGCAAGCTATTATGGTTGGGTTAAATTCAATGGCAGAGCATAAGGTTCTCCATAAGGGAGATATACCCAGAGCAGCTGGGTAAATCTCCCAGAAAATGTATTATTAGTACAATTTTAATTCAAAATTCTATATTAGTCTGGTCAGGCATTTAAAGTACTTAAAGCCAGAGAACCAGCCTTTATGAAATGAAGGGTCATATTTATGAAGCAGGGTTATCCTTAAATAACTCTCATTGTAAAATAATGCTTTTTTTTTTTTTTTACTAATTAAGGTTTGGCATTCTTTTTTAAGGATCACTATTGGGTATTGTTATGTATATATTATTATTTAAGAATCTGTAGCACTATTTAAGAGAGGTATTCTTATTTTGGTATTCTAAAGCTATTCTTATTTAAAGGGCATGTCCACCCCCAAAACTATAATTTCCCCCACTACTGGCCCCACTCTGTAGTGTAATAAAATCCTTACCTTACATCCCAGCTCCAAATGGTTCTCCTGTAATGTTTCCCCAAAGTCCCAAAAACTGTCCACCAGGAGCCTGGCCGAGTCCATATAGGACTCTGCCTCCTGTCTCTCTTCAAGGATAATTTTGCCACGTGCAGTTAAGCCCTCCCCCCACACTCCCTCTTCCTCTCCCACCCATTTTCCTCTCCCTCCCCCTAGTGTAAATCACTTTGTATATATTGTAGGGCTTCGTCCCCTAGCCCCAACTGCATTATTCTTATTTTAAGAAAGTCCCCTGAACTCTACTTACCTTCCCTCTTTCCCCCGCCATTCTTAACTACTGGAAGCTGCGTCTGTGATTGGCTGCCTCTCAGCCAATCACGGACGCTGCTGCCGGTCCAGCCCCCTGCTTGCAGTTTTATGCAAGCAGAGGGCCAGGCAGTACAGCCGATAGAGGGAAGGTAAGTAAAGATGGGGGGAGTTTCGGAAAATAAGAATAATGCGGTTGGGGCTGGGGGAGGAAGCCCTACAACATATGAAATTTTTAGAGGTGGACATGCCCTTTAAGGAGGGATACCCTATTTTAAATTCTTTTTAAAGATCAGTATTTAGGTACAGAATCATTATTTAAGTAGGAGTTGTGTTATTTTCTAATTTCTAGAGTTCTTTAACGCTCTTCATTGTAGCTGGTGCATTTAGCATAAACAAGGCCAGTACTGCAGTGTTAGCACCATATAAAAAGATATTTGTGGCAGAAAATGAGCTTATTATATACTGGCCATTTTAGCTATAGTATACATTTTTATTTTCTATAGAAAAGGCCAGGTTATAATTCAACATTTAGCAATAAAATCAGAAGATTTCATGTAAGCAATGTGAATGGAAATGTACTAATAATTTGTAGGTATGATTATTGGTCATCAGTTGCACTGATAGTGTGGATGTACAAAGGCTCATTTTTAAATTGTATACTCATTTCTTGTTGAGTGCATTACAATCTTATGTTGTTCCTTTTTGCATTTGACCAGCGTAGGTTATATATTTTGATATATATAGTAGTATAATCACAGAGCACTCCATAGACTTATAATCAAAATAGTTTTATTGTAGCGGTCTACGCGTTTCAACCACACATGTGGTCATCGTCAGGATGCGCCATATTGGAAACATACAAAGTTAAATAGGTAAAATCCCTCCCCCGATCCTCCTCCAACACACCTCCTTCCACACCCATCCACCATATGATACAATACATATTATCGTGCGTTCATGATCTTAAAAAGAAACACCCTCCACCACCACCTACTGGTATCACTCCGACATAATGCAAGAGTGCTACATAAAAAACAATGTTAGGTAAAAGCTTACGCTAACTGTATCTATCACCGCATATACATATATATATATATATAAGTTCCTTTGTTTGAATAATGTTTTTCCTAACAGTTGTTTATTAAGGCTATCTTCAAATAGACTTTATAACATAAGCAATCCGTAAGTAGCTCTTAGCATACAGTGCCACTATTTATGATTGTTACGCTTGTTAAACCACTCCAGTAATTTGATGGCTTTTAATACAAAATCAGTCAGGCTGCAAATATGCCTCATGTAAATTAATGTCAAGCAGGAACACAACAATCGAATTTTAATATGGAGGGTGCATTCACTTTCATATCACAGACACGATCTGCAAACTACAGTATTTACATTTGTATAATGGGTGGTTTGCAATAGTAATAGCTCACGTGAGTTAAAAAAGGCAGTTTCTTGATTCCTACATTTGTTACCAATGTCTGTTACTAGGGCAAAGTTGTCTGTACTGCAGTTCATGTTATTGAAATCATTAAACAATGTCCCTATTTAGTCATTAAGCTATTGTAAACCCAGTGCTTGACATAGAAATATGGTGCATCTTATTGCACAAAACAAAGGGCCAGGACACTTCAAGGAGCTTTAGGAACAAGGGATGCTAAAACGTTCTAGGCAGAGAATCTGAATGGATTTTTCACGAATGTGGGCGACAGCGTTGATAATACATCACCATGTTTACTTAAAAAATAGCTTTACTAAACATTTTAACTTGTATTCTATAAATTTATAGATTACATTCTTTTTTTATAGCATAAATAAACATCTAATTGCTTGGAACCTTAAAGGATAACTATACTCTAAATGTAACTTTTTAAAAATGGAAAGTGCCTGGTGCGGGAGATAGGATTGATTATTTACCCACCCACAATATCATTTCCTTAAGGAACTAACACAAACAGTTTTCATTGCCAGGTTAGTCCTGGACTAATCCTGTATTAAATATACTGTAGTGCCGAAGCCAGGAGGAGACGGGTAGAATCAGTTTTCTTTTGGGCTGATGCTCCTCACGAAACAATATTGGGAGGTAGGAATAACAGGTCCTATATACCTGTCCCAAGTACTTCATTTTAACTGTATTTTAAAAAGAAAATGAAAGGCATGAACACTTACTCCTAATAATATAAAATGTAGATAAATATTTTTTGATTTTAGTATAGTGGTCGTTTAAACAAATGATGCAACAAATACGGTATTACTGCAAATATTTAAAACAAACATAAGCATTGAAGAGAAGAAAAGAAAAATGAACCTAGTTTATTGTCTGCTTTTATCTAACTTACATGGAACACAATCGAATAATCTGAAAACATTTGTTAATTATTGTTGATTATTGCACAGGTGCAAATTCTTGACCAAATTCATGTCGGTTAATAATAAACAAGCATGTTGTTTGAAACAAAACTTTGCAGGCTTGATATAATATCATATTGCAAGATATTTTAAGGTATAAAATAAATCATAGAGAGATGGGCAGACATTTTGGCATATGACTGGTTTTACAACAAAATTATAGTGAAACTTTTGCATCCAAAACATTCACACATTTAAAAACTGTTTCTGACAAAATTGGTGAAATTTTCTTGACTCTTAAATACATTTTGCAAAGAAATCAAGACCAATTACTACTATTTGAGATAAAACTAAGGAGATATTATAAAGGAGCACTATTTCACCTTTTTTCTATCAGCAGACACTGCCACAAATATGTTGGAATTTTTCTACCCAATGTATGCTATTTTTAAAGGAGAACTAACTTTAAAAAAAAATTTAAAACCTAATGTGAAAGTTTTCTCCCCAGAGACTCTTCTCTGGTATGATGCATTTAGTACATGTTAGAAATACATTCTGTAAATAAGAAGGCAAAGGCTTCCATGTTGTTGCCATCCCACCCACAGCCCATGAAGTCATCAAAGAGCCACACCCCCTGACCCCAGTATTTACTGTCTCTATGCACTATGAGTGTTTTCTATACAGATGTCTCTACACTAATATGGAAGTTCCTGGAAAAACTTTGAAAGCTTCTTGTTACACTGCATTTATTTACCAGCAGTGTGAGCTGCGGAATTAAACTGCAGGTACAAGTAGCTTTCAAAATCTTTCGGACTTCCATATTCCATTTCGTTTAACAAAAAAATAAAGCTTCCAATGTATGCATACTCTGCTTGTTCAGTTGGTGGCGTGCTGGGTAAGGCACCAAGTTTAAAACTACACATTCAGAAGGTTAGAAGTTCAATACGCCAGACTTTTCTTTTTTTTTGTTTCTATTATGTCCCAAGCAAAAGATGAAGCTCCATCTAGATCTCTTTGTTGTACTGTGATTGGCTGTCACTTCTAGGAAGCAAGGCTGCAACTTCCTTGTTTGATCGGTTGAGCACTACAGAGCAGGTGCCTATACACAGACACTTAGCAGGGGGTTTACCACAGCTAGGTGGATTGTGGGAGCTGACCCCTAGTGCTCACAGGTTATTTTCATAAATCACCCATGGCCACAGCAAAGGAAGAGGTGAGACACAGCTTGTTGTATGTTTGTATGTGCTCTGTCTATTGGAACAATGTGGTCTGAGGCTTTAGTTCCTTTAACTTACACATTCACACAGGAATATCTTATATACTAAAAGACAGTTGTAAAACTATGGCACAGTACTCACTGCAGTAGCCTGAACCCTTAGGTTGTGCTGGAGAGAGTGGGAAGAAATATTAATAATAACCAAAGTATTACAGCAGTGAGGGTGTGTGAATTTGTGGTTCTTTAAAGAATCAGGGATTTGCTAGTACACTATAGTACGAATCTGACATGATTGTGTTCCGCAGTGGTGTTCTTTGCAATGGGCTATAACTGTGCATTAACACAAACTATGGGCCATATTTATAAGCAATGTTATTTGTAAATACACCATAATGATTTTTATTATTATTAAAACAGTGGTCATTAAATAACACCATGTGGTCATAATGTAAAACTATGCGGCTGTTAATTAACACTGCAGCCATAAAATATCTGAAGGCCTATATCATTGCATAGGATTGTAAATGACAGTATTATTACATCATCAATCTATATTGTTAAACATGATGGAAATGAAAGGTTCTAATTTCAATAGTTTGTAGAGATTTCCGAACTTCGCAAAATCCGGTCCGCTCGAGGATCCGCAAATTTTCGAAAATTAGAAATCCACGAGCGGACCCATTAAAATGTAAAATATCCTCGAAATTACGAGATTTCTCGTATTTTCGATTTTCGAAAATACGAGAAATCTCGTAATTTCGAAAATTTTTTATTTTATATTAGACATATTGCCCAGCATGGTCAGGCAGGGCTGGTACTGACTTCTGGTACCTACGGCCAGGGACCTGCCAATGGATGTGCCACAAACTCCATGAATGCTACACCGTCTCTCAGGCTTGAAGGTAGTAGTTGTACTGCCAGGAGTTTAGCTAAGCCAGCATTAAGACATTGAGCTTGGGGGTGAGTGGGGGAAAATTGTTGCCTCTGCTTCAACAACTGGGGGACGAAGAGACGAGAGAGCTGACAATACAAAAGGAACTAATGAATCAGGCACTAGTGAAGTATTCAATATAGGAAAGATTCCCTTTAACACACAGGGGGTCTCCTTCCACAAAAATTGACATTAATAAGATATAAGAAACAGCTGTGGATAGAAACAGGGCACACCCTCAAACTATATATAACTATTTAGCTGACAATCCAGCAGCAGCGTCACAAGACCTCTTAACACCAATTGCTGTGGCCAATGGCTGTATCTCCTTCCCAACTTCCACCAAGGAAGCAGCAGATGGAACTGGAAGGGGAGGAGGAACTGTGGCTTCCTGGGCACAAGGAAGGGAATTTGTGGGTGTCTGCATATTCCAGGACCACTGCTCCCACCAAGCAAAGTGGTGCAGCACCATATGCCTCCTCATAGAAGAGGTGCCCACGTTTGTTCCACTGTAACCGTGTTGTCACCTAGACCCAATGGGAAGAACTCCCATACATCTGAGCCACCCGCACACCCTGGAGCAGAGGTCACCTGCCATTGTGGGTCACTGGCACAGATGGCATTGGTGCCGTACCTCCACGAGCAGTAGTAGGTGCACTGCCTCTGCCCCCAGTCTTGCCTCTGGGTTCAGGCTGGGCTCATGCTCTGAGGCTCTCCCCAGAGACACTATCACCTCCCCTCACTTGTGGCACCCATGAACAATCGGTTATCTCATTGTCCACTTCCACCTCCTTAATCCTGGAGGCTGTTTCACTAACAGCAGCAGCATCTGATCTCACCCCCACATTAGTTCTCTGGCTGCTCTCCCCAACTGTTGTGTGAGATCCCACCTACTGTTCCCCTGTGCACCGAGCACTTTCCTCCTTGGGCTTCAGGAATGATTGTGCATCAGTGAACAGCTCTTCCTCATGCACACTAGCCCCACACATAGTTTGTGAAAACATAGCCCAAGACTACTCCTCGGGATCCCCAAAGATACTGGTCATGTGAGCAACAAATTTCTGTATAAGAGGATCAGGGTTTGTGAGGAAGGACTGGCACATTGGCAGCAGAATGTTGACTGCCCTGTGCCTCTGAGGAGTGGATGGAGAAGGCTGGGCAATCCAGTCACCTACCTGCCTTCCTTTATCATTAGGGATAGCCCTAGTGTGGCTACCCCTAAACATATCAGGTACGGTTACCCACTGCCCTATGAAGGGCCAGGTGGCTCCTGGTCATCATCTTGCGCTGGCCCACCTTTCCCTCCACGTCCATGTGCAGAAGCACCTCTCCCTCTAGGTGCAGAAGCACCCCTGCTTCAGCCTCACCCTCTTGCCCTGCCAGGAATTCCCAAATATATTAACAAATATATAGAACAAAGGTAGTTGATACAACGCACTCACAGGACTTCTTCTTCCAAATGTTTTATTCAATACAACATAGTGCAGCCTGACACACTACATGTAGAAACTATCCATCCTATAAAAGTAAAGCTTATCTCTCCGTCACTGTGTGAATAATTGATTGAGAATTAAGGAAAAGGAATTTGCATTATATGTTTCTCTGTGCTCTTTTTGTACAATAAAACCCAATCCTGCAGTTAGTTGCTGTCTGTGTTACCAATATAGCACTGTATCTAACAAAATGCCCCCCCCCCCCACACACACACCTTCAAAACTCCTACAGCTAAAATAACTTGATGCTTACTTGATTCAAGCAGTTATTACAGCTCCCGGTGCTGCTTACCTTCCCATAGCAACGCAGTTTTATTTCACTATACACAAATCACTGAGTGAATGTCATTGGCTGTAGTGGGGTACAGATCATCTCCACTGCACATTCTCCACACTTTATCTGTTTCTCAGTTTTGGGAGGGGTGGATACATGAGAGAAGATATGCACACTTCCAGCAGATGTGGTATGGCAAGTTCATTGAATAGCTTTAAGTTTCTAAAACTAAAAAATATTGAGAATTACTGTATTATTCATATACTGCAGTTCTGGTTGATCCAGGATACTTTCCGATTGCCATTTGGAGACAGGAAGGATCCCCCCCCTTTTTTTTTTAGCTGTTTTTTTTTTTTTTTTTTGCCGTCCTCTGGATCAACTGTTGATAGGGTTAAAAATGAGGGTAAAAAGTTGGACTTGATGACCATGTCTTTATTCAACCTAGTACAGGGAGCACTGAGAAGGGCAAAAAGAGATGCAATAAAAGCAAATATTGGCCAAATAAGTGAATTCCCACACTATCCAATGTAACATCGTGTTAGCGTGGGCTTTACACAAGTAGCGGGGGTTGCTCTGTTTCCATTAAAGTAACTGTATTGCCTCAATGCATTTTTTATGCAACCCTCCCCATACATTGTTTTCTATTTTGAGCCTCTCTCTGCCTTCAATTAGCTATGCTGTGAAGGGGGCATAACAATTCTGTCTGTTATTAGCCGTCACTCAAAGCTTGCATGTGAGAAAACACTCCTCCACTGACCCTTGATTAGCTTGATTTCAAGTTTATTTGACTGGCAGAGGAGGAGAAGAGAATTTGTAACAGACATTCCCACCAGCCAATGACAAGTGCTATGTTACCCATGCCCTGGGCCAGCTAGGAGGAGGAATGTTTGCACTCATTTTTACTGTGTGATATCTAGGGGAGGGGCACACGGTTGTAAGTGTAAGAGATTTCAGTTGCTGGAAGTGTGGACATGTAATGGGGGTGATATTTTTTATATTGTTGTCCTTTAAAGCACTGGGCTCTCAGTCAGGGCTGGATTTCCCACTAGGCCACCTAGCCGCGGCCTAGGGCGGCACAGCCACCAGGGGCACAAAATAAAAAAAATGTTTTTTTAGGCATTATTGCATCCCCTATTAATTTAAAAAAGGCCACATTATTTGGCACACAACAGAGCCTTACCAGTCTCTGTTAAATGTGCAGCGATTGCTGATTTGCTATGGGCACCAGGTCCCTCTCCTACTCACAAAGCTCCGCTCAGCCAATGAATTACCACATACGGGGGGGGGGGGGGGGGGAACAGGAAGGGCAAGTTAGCTGGCCTAGGGGAGAAAAAAGTAAAAATCTGTCCCTGCTCTCAGTGTGACTATTAGAACATCCTGATGGTGGTAAGCGACGAACCTTACCTTCTGTTACCAAGTTGCAGCAAATCTCATCTAGTTTTTACTGCATAACGGGATCTCTGACGGTACAGAGCACCTCATTCTGATATTGTATCATCCTTTAGTTTCATAAGCCACCATCATTCTGTTTTTTGCTGCATAACAATTAGTTCGGAAACTTTTACTGTAAATATGTTGGTACATTGCATGCAGAAGTTGAGCGCAGACCTTTTAACCACACAAGTGCTGTATTTGCTGTCTTAAAAGTCATGCTAACCATGGTTCAAATGCAAAAATGGGTGGCATGATTTTAAAGAAATAGCGGCCCTTGGCACATAGCCCTGAATGTCTTGTGATAGTAAAACCTGCTTATCTGCTCATAACAATGTTTTTATGATCATTTTTAAATATTTATAACTATGAAACCTGAATCACTGTCCTCTAAAGCAGAATTTAAAAGTAAATATTAACAACTATCTTTTAATTGAAAAGGTAGGGTAAGGCTTCCATTCAAGTAAAAGCATACTTGCATTTTGCACAAGCACAGACATTTTAAGTTGGAATCCATTGAGAGTTTAACATCATTGTTTATAATTTTCTATACTGCTTTCTTATCTTCAACTTTCAGAATTTGTAGAAATATTATTTATTGTGGAATGTATATATATAAAGTTAAAGCAGCCGAATCATCAAAAATAATAAATGATGGTGATGTCAAATAAACGTTGTTATGTGAATTCTGAATATTTTAGGTTGTTGCACATAGGAGGTCTGCATAACTGTAAGTCATTCATCAAGCGAAAACGTTCCATTAACACGTGACGTGCAGAACAAAGTTTTACATTATCAGTTATATGACGGGGGCATGTTTAGGGGGGGGGATCATGGCGCCTGGAATCCCCTCTTTCTGCCTGCTCAGTACAGTCTGTTCTACTTCTCCTGGTGCCATCAGACTGTCACATGGATTGTTACATTGTAATTAAGCTGTGTGTTAGAAGCATCATTTTCTTTGTTTCAAAAATGTATCCACTCTGCCCTGTCAGCAGCATAAGATCTGTATCAAAATAACCCTGCAGCTGCCTGTGGAGAAGTTTGGGAAGACCCGTGAGTGCCCTGTATCGGAATGGTTTTGTTTGTATGTACTTTTTCAGGTGAGCACCCGCTAACTGGCTGTGTGTACAAGTGCACGAAATATACCAATATACATATATATAAATATATAAAATAAAGAAAAATTAGTTAAGCACTCAAAGCATCTTTTTTCAAAGATTTATTCTTTGAAAAAGATTAAAGGTTCAGCTAGTGTCCTAGAGCCTTTGTCAAGCCTTGAAAACGGCTCTAGGACACGAGCCGAAACATTGCTTAACACTGTATGAATAAAACTTTGAAAAAAACACTTTCATGGTTATTCAATGAAGGTTCTTATCGTTTAAAATGGTGCTAATTTAGCCCCAACCAATCAGATCTTATTTAACATTTGAAAGCTAACATCTGATTGGTTGGGCAAAATTAGCACCATTTTAAACGATAAGAACTTTTATTGAATAACCCTGTTTGAGTGCATCAGCTTATTTGCTTTATTATCTATTGGAATTGGATTGCACCTGGGCAAGTATACCTGCTAGTGTAAGTGCTTACACTGAAATAGCCTGTAATGGAAATTTTCCGTCTTGTCTGATAGGTCCCAATATCAACAATATTCAGCAAATTCTATCAGATTCACCATCAGCGTCACAGCTCTGACTTTAAAAAAACACTAATGATAATGTAATCTGTTGTATTCAATTAGATCAACTGGACTTGAATTTTAGTTCTTGAAGACGTTTCGCTAGTCAACCGACTGGCTTTCTCAATTATATATGGATCATACAGTATATGATCCATATTAATAGAACACACACGTGTATTCGGTCATGAACCTCTTTTTGGGCTGTTCTTAGTAATCCATTGAGGAATGCCCCCTTTGAAACCCTGTGCTGCCCCTGTATAAGTAGTTATACAATTTTATCTTGGTCAGTTTGTTTACAGGGTAACCCTTTTGAAATAAGAAAAAACAAAAGTGGTATAAAGTGATACCTTTATTGGCTACCTAAGATACTTTTTAAAGTTTTCTTTATTTCAAATTGTTAACCTGTAAACATTTTGACTGGCTAACTGGTGGTACACCACGTTTCCCTGTGTCTATCTTGGTCAGACAAGGCATTTAAGGAAAAAGCAACAATGATCTTTTTGTAGTTTGATTTCCAGTACATCTCAGAGGAGCCCTTAAAACTTGTGTATATCCGACTGGGCCTTTGTCAAAGAAGTAGAAGGAAAGAAAAGAACACGAATACCAACAGTGAAGGGGAAAAGCAAGACAGGAGAAAGAACATGGTCATCCCATATGTAGCAGGGGTCTCCCGAGAAATTAAGAAGAATTTTCAAAAAACACCGTATCTCTGTCTGCTTTAAACCGAACAACACACTGAGGCAGCAATTGGTACACAAGAAAAGCGACATCATATACGCAGTGCAGTGAAGAATGCTCTGATTTGTATGTGGGGGAGACCAAACAGCAACTACATCAACGTATGGCCCAGCACAGAAGAGCCAATTCCTCGGGTCCGGACTCAGCCCTGTACCTGCATCTTAAGATAAAAAACATACCTTTGAAGATTGTTAATGTTAACATATTGGCAAAGGAACTGACTGTTCAAGAGGTGTTAAGAGGCCATTTTTGTAAAAATAAAGACTAAGCCTAAATAGAGGTGGGGGGGGTCGACACCAACGGTCTGCCATGTACAATGCTGTTTTGACACCTTAACCGGGGGGCGTTCCTATAACACCTCTAAGCAACTATGCAATCACGCCCTTAACACCTGGCTGTGATATGCTAATTGGGATTTTCCAGAGTACATAATTGCCACAGATTCTTGTACAAGTCATTCTAAATTGAGAAAGACAGTCGGATGACTAGCAAAACGTCTTCAAGAACTAAACTTCAAGTCCAGTTGATCTAATTGAATACAACAGATATATTTCCAGTACAAAAAAATCCAACTCATATATATTGTTGTAATAATTACAACACACCTGCAGTTTAATGAATCCTCAGTGATAGAAAAACAATTATAAGGATTCTTCGGAAGAAAGAAAAGAATGTGGCGATTGCGTATGGATAAAATTGAAAAACTATAATTTATTGAATTAAGTCTGTTTCATGTATATTTTATTGTTAACAATCACGTTAATAAACAACCTTAGAAAAGCAAATACACGTAAAGAAAAAAAAAATAAATATATATATATATATATATATATATATATAATATATATATATATACCACACACAATATATATAGTAGGTTGTATTTTTTGTGTATTCTTATAGAAGACAAAGAGAACCTCTTAAAACTTGAAACCCTCAGCGCCAGTGGTGGAAGTCACAGTAATTTGAGTTGCTGCAAACCTGGCTAAATCCACACCCATACCAAAGTTAAATTAAATAAATGCAGGCTGTGCAGGATACTTGGATATGTAAATAAAAAAAACAAAAATAAACCAATAGTTAAGACCAGGAACTGTACCTAATTCAAATCAGTAAACACCATATATTAAATAAAGTGCACTTACATTTTGCAGTAATCAGGTGCTCTGGTGTGTTCCTATTCATCCCATCAAAGTAGTTCACGCTTTTGTGTTATGTACCGGATGCGTTCCTGAGGAATGCACAGGTTCCGTTATGTACTTCCGGTCCCAACCCCCGAGAAAATAGGATAGAGGCTGGCCTTCATAATAACATTTGGCGTGGAGTAGGAATAATAATACCCATATGTAAGAACCCCCTAGCACTCATTTTGGGGCACTGGATGAGAAACCTCACATTACTTTATTGAGGACTTCATAGACCATGCGTTCCAGGTGTGGAACGCAAGTTGTCACTTCTGGTTTTCACCAATACCCGCGAAAAGGTATAAACACTTCATGGTAGCAACCAGTAGACATATGATTTTTGATCCTAAGGAAGCCTGTACTACAAGTGAAATGCGTTGATCTTTTTAAAAAAACTTATTTATTGCAGTTTTATTCCTTTTATTTCACTGTGTTTTAAAGTGAAACCAATAAAAGATTTTTTAGCCAATTTAAGTGTGAACCAGCCCATTATTTTGAGATTCTAAGAGGCACGCAGAAGCTGTAAACTACTCTGATGGAATTAATAGGAACACACTAAGAGCACCTGATTACTGCAAAATGTAAGTGCACTATATTTTAATATGTGATGTTTTACTGATTTGAATTAGGTACAGTTCTTGGTCTTTTTTTTTGTTTTTATATTTACTTATCCGAGTATCCTGCGCAGCCTGCATTTGTTACAATTTATATAAAAAGAGGACCTGCCACCAACTTTATCTTCATGCCCGGGTACACCTCCAATCTTTAGTATGTATAATGATAAGCAGCAACACTCACGGGACTTAAATAATATTTTACTTTTATTGCATAGGCATAAAACCAACTCAATGCGTTTCCGCACTCAGCAGGCTGTCCTGATGACAGCCCGCTGAGGGCGGAAAGACGTAGAGTTGGTTTTATGCCTATGCAATTAAAAGTTACATTTTATTTAAGTCCCATGAGTGCTGCTGCTTTTCATTATATATATATTGTATCATACATATATATATATATATATATATATACAGTACATTTATACAGTACATAATGGCACTTGCAGAGGAAACATCAACAAGTATTTCTGTACAGAACTGTAATAAGAATAATAATAAGTTCTTTTCTCTGGATAAACAGTTTGCGTTAATATGATTTAATAAAATCTCCATATTGTGGCAAAAACAAATAAAATGGTCCCATTAATAGGAGCTAGACTGCTCATTAAATCATTTTTTCCCCACATTTCCATTCAGGTTAGTGCCTAGTTTTGTGATTCAATATGACTGTGTAAGGATTATAATAATCATTAGTTCAGCTTAACAGTCTATGGGTTCCAAATGATCTCTTCAAATTTGCTGTTTTCATTCTTATATTCATTGGAGCACAACGTTCTTCATTTCTTTTAACACCATGGGTCTGTATCTCTGTTCTAAGCTTTCCATATATTCCAGATATTTACTAACTTCAAATCCATTGATAGGTTCTTCCTGGGTAATATACAGACAAAGTAAAACTGAATTAGATAAAAATACATATTACAAAAAAAAAAAAGAGCGAAAAGCTTACATTAACGAATGTGCCTTCCACATACCACTAAAAAATGTAAACATAAAGACTGGTAATTCATTAGATTTTCATTTGGTAACAGGATACTGTTTATCTAAACGATCATTTTAACACACTAAAGTATCAGTCATTCAATGGAGTCAGTGGCAGTAGGAATATAAATACTTTTTTTTATTTTTTTTTTTGTTATTTAAAGCAGTGAAAATATTTTCTTTTTTCAGGGGAATGGGGGGGTAAGGGAAAGATGGGGCATCCTCAGGAGATGCTATTCCAGGGCTGCCCAACTTGCAGCACTTCATGGGCTAGAAGCACTCTGCCATTGCACTGGGCTGCAAGAGGAAGCCTCATCCCAGATGTGCCCAAACCTGTCACTGCTCACTCTCCCATCTATTCCAATGTTCCAGTCTCGGACTACTGTGTCATGCAATATACTGCAAAATTAAGATGTCTCAGTAACACATTACATATTGTCAGGGCAAAACAAAAAGTATAAGAGGAATAAAAATAAGGTTTATATATTATCTATAATAATATAGGAACATTAAGGGTAACATATTGGGACAACAAATGTTTATGAATTTAGAAAAATTACAAGATGAAGCAAACACAATATGGTCAAAAGGAAACATTAGCAGCTGGCATAAAAGATGGCAATGGGATGGACCTGGTAACAATAAGAAATTACATTGACTAACATATGTTTGAAACATTACAAATTAAGTTACATATAACAATTGTGAATGGAAAAGGGTATATAATGTCATGTCTGAAGTATATTTAGAGCTTATATTCCTATCCCTTTGGTGGAATTTTGTATACCAATGTTGATAAACCTTACTTCACAGAATTTAAATTTGTCACACTGCTCTCAGATAATTGACAAACCTATAATTTAAAGGGCAATTCTACCCCTAAAATTTGTATAGGTTGCCTTCACAATCCAAAAACCACAACAGATAGAAAGCCAACAGATGTACAGTAGGATTAACTTTTATGCAGCAGAATCTTCTTCTCACCCTTCCATCTGCCTTTCAAAAGGTTTCCACCTATTCTCCAAGCTTTTTGAGCCTATTATGAGCTTGCACCTGCTCATAGGAGACAGCAAGGGGAATATCATTCTGTAATTGGCTGTGAGGTCAACTGTCATAACACAGTTGCTAACCTGAAATACCAGGAATTAGGAAGAGGTGTAACAGGACATTGTGCATCATTTAAGTTTAGTCACATATTTAATTTTTCTAACTATTGCAGTTTTGGGGTTTGGGGGGTTTTCTCCCCCGACTTGCCCTTTTAAGACTTGTAAAAGCTTTATAGAACAGGAAGGGAACAGAACTTTATAGAACAGAACTTTCTGAAGTTCTGTAAGTAACTTCAGAAATCTTTGAAACACAAAAGAAAGTTTTAAAGTTAGAAAAACTCTCACACAGGCTATTAAATGCCCATCACCTTCAGTTAACTTCAACATAAAAATTCACATCAGGCAATGAGTAGATTACTTTTGCTAGTCTGCCAAAAAATCTTGTGATTTATTTAAAAGATCAAAAATAAAACTATAGGTGCATTAATATAATGATTAATGCTTCATTACAGAATTAAAGTCAATGTCTTTAACTTCACCCAGAGCATTTTTTTCCAGCAATGCTCAGGGAACGTGTTGGAACTCTGAAATTGAATGGTGCTAAATCTTGTTAAGTAAAAGTGCCTTTTCAGCTAACTGAATGGTGTGTTCCCATTAATCAAGTCCACATAGGACATGCCAGATGCAACCTGTGTCACTCTTGGATAAAAAGCAGACTTGATTTTTTTTTACAGCAGGTGTGTTTTCACAAGTCCCATAAAAAATTGCCTGAAATATCAATAAATTATTGTGTTAAAGGAGAAAAAAGGAAATTTCAGTAAAGTTCTTTAAAAGCATTTTCCTATGAAGTATCCAATGAAGCATCCAAATGAAGCTAAGGAACTGGTTTACCTCTCTCATTTCCCTAAGTCATCAGTAGTAAAAGTGGAAATCAAACAAATCAGAACCTGCTTCTTGTTGTGATTCCAATGATTTTTCATGTTTTAAATGGCATCTGTGTGGGGTTTTGCACAAACCCACTGTAAAGCCCAGAGTATTCCTTCAGCCCAGATACCCTGATCAAACATCACTTGCTACAACAATAGACAAGCCCCGCTTGCCAGGAGGCTTAAAGTGCCACACAGGTTGCCTGCGGAGTCAGGGATAGAGCCAAAAGGTCAAACACAGGAGACACACAGCCAGGCAAGGTACAGAGTAGAGAGAGAGAGACAAAGCTGTGAACAGGTATAAGTCAAGACAGGCAGCACAGGGTCAAGGTCTAAAGGACGAGCAAAGGTCAGTGAAAGGAGATCAATCAGAAAATAACACCATAAAGCAGAATAGAAACTAGAAGCTATTATGGGCAATGGTAACAAGGACTGAGAAGGATATAAAGGGAAGGATAACCAACTAGCTAGGCTAGGCAGATTGTTTAGTCAGAACACACCTACAAAGATAAGAGGGCAGAGGTGCGCACACCCGCAGAGAATAAAGGGGGAAGGAATTGGCGAATTTGGTAGGTGAACTTGGGCTCCAGAGATACCCGTCAAAGCCTAAAGAGAGACGGAGATTACCACATGTGCGATCTTAAGCTCCAGAGATTTCCAGTGACATGTGGCCATCTCTGATATTTGCCGGCAATCTGGGACTGGCAGACAAACAACAAACAAAAAAACAACAAAAAATTTCAGCTATGCTAATAAGCCTGTTATGAAACTACTAGATATAAGTTGGAAAAGTGTTTCCACAGAAAACTAATGAGTTAGAGTAGAATATTGTAGGTATCCCAAACCTGAAAAAAAAGAAACTGACCCGATGCAAGGCTCTAATCTGGACATACTTGTATCCCAAAACCTTTTTTAAAATAGCTTTCAATTTAGCTAAAAACAAAACTACAATTCACTGAAAACACTTGCATATTTTGTTCACATTTGGATATTAAGATTTCCATGATCCCTCATCAGGTGTTGTATTTAAATTAAAGCCCTACAGGCATATGCATGCAATATGAATGCAATAGTCACACTAATTAATCATTCTCCTTGTCAAAGGAAAACATTTTTTATTTAGTACAATCTGCACTGTTTCTGAATCAACTAAGAACATTTGTCATTAAAAATAAATATTTATATATCTATGTACTGAGAGCCGTTATCGCTCCCTGTTGCCTCCTCTAGGCAATGCATTGAGCCAATAACGGCTCTCAGTTCATAGCAAATGGGGTTTTCCTATTCCGAAACTTTAACACCAGCTATCTGCTGCCGTTAAAGGTTCTGCCTTAAAAAGGGGTTATCGGCTTGGTAGATAGTTTGTGGCACAGTTTTGCGTACCACCGCAACCACCGTAAGTTACTGTATGTCTTAAAGTCACGTTAACCCTTGGTACTTGGGCTAACGTGACTTTCAAATGGAAAAAGCTGATACATAGCCATGATAATATTTGTTTTGGTACATGTTGTATATTAATTAACCTTTGCTTTAAAGGAAAAGTTCACTCCCAAAGTGAACTATTTGTTTAATGTATTGATTGAAGCCCGGGAGGTTAAAGAGTTATGCCTAACCTCCTGTTCTTAAATCAATAGCTCAAGATACGGGAACGAAGATTCAACAATTCAGCCACAGTGAAATCTCCGACCGCTTACTTGTTCTGTCTAACTATAGCACGCATTATCGCGCATGCGCGCTATAGCTGTACAGAACCAGGAAGGGGTCAGGACCTGTCACTGTAGCTGTGGTGGATCGTAAGTTTCTTGAATATTTCATCCTGGATCTTGAGCTATTGATTGAAGAACGGGAGGTAAGTCATAGCTCCTTAAAGGGCATCTATAGTGAAAAAACAACAACTTTGCCCCATTGCAAAGTTAAATTTATGTACTCTGTGCAGCCTCCTCCTACCTCTGTCAGTGACTCTGTTTTTCCATGGTGTCAGATCTCTCTGCAGCACTCCCCCCTTCCCTCTACCCTCTGTCACCTCCTTCATGTCTCAACTCCGGCTACCGGACAAGCTTATCATGTGCAGCAGGAGTTAAAAGTTCAACATTCTGAAAAACACACCCACGCACAGTGCCCAAGAGAAAGCAAGCTGTCCTGAAGACCTGGAACTCTCCCTGTACTGTTGCAATATGATCTCTCTCTTTGTGACCCATGATCAATCTGTGAAAGCTATCAAGAAGGGGGGTCAAGTGCAGCCTTATCTCTGCCAACAAAGCTACCTCTCTCCCCCTGCTAATGCTCTTATCTCTGTTTGTTACAGAGCATGGAGGAGGGAGGGACTTGAGCAGGGAAGAGGATCACGTCACAGGGATTTGATTGACAGTACAAGTACGAGTAGAGGAATGCAATCACTTATTCTTTTAATTTGTGTATCTCACAGAGAGGGAAACTTAAGAAAATACAGATACACTGGGGGTTGGGGGGAATTACAGAATACATGGAAAATATGAAAAAAAAAGTTTATTTTCCAATTATAGATGACCTTTAACCTCCCGGGTTTCAATCAATACAATAAAGGAATAGTTAACTTTGTGAGTGAACTGTTCCTTTAAAGAACAGGTGCATGGTTTAAAAATATAAATAAAAAACCCCACAAAATTCAGAAAAAGATCTGAGCTGTATATTGTTTATCACTGTTTCAGAACTAGATCAGGTCATGTTTTGTTACAGTACATGTAAAGGGAATGTCTGTGAACCAATTAAAGACTCTACATGGTACAGTACATGCCAATTTAAAGTTATTTCCACATGGAATTCTTTTACAATTCAAAGTTTCCTTTTAAGTCAAATGTGTAATTTTGAGAAGGAGCATTCAAAGATCCCATGCATTAGGTTCTGTGGGTTGGCAATAAAAGAGAGCTAATTTATGTGTAAAATGAAGTAATGTTTAAATATAACCCCAAAGAGTGAAGTCTAAAAATGTTTACTTGCATACAAACTGTATTTATTCACAGAGCTGTCAGCTGGAAAAAATGTGTGGAGGAGTTGAAATACCGCAAGGGGATAATGTAAGAGTGTTTGTTCCCACTATAGCAGCAATCAGTGACAGGGTGGTGGAATTGGACTGTCTGATTTTGAACAAGCTTCTCTTCCTGGTTGCTTTGATCTACATTTTTAAAAGCATCGCTTTACTGTATAAAACAAATTTTACTGAAATTTCAGAATTACTTTTGATATAGTTTCTAAATGAAACCTAACTATGCTTTTCTCTGTTGTCTACCAAACAAACATTTTAATACAGCTATTTCATGGGTTGGTGTTTGAATTTTGCATGGATACAAATAATGGGAATCTACTGTACTTTCAAGGAATCACAAAAACGTAGTGGTTTTCAAATATAAAATACATTTGGTTATGTAAAGTAAAGATTCCATTCTAATGCTTTATTTACTTACATCCATCATTTGATTTCATTCTCTTTGTACACTACTCTTTATGCTATTATGTAGAGGAGTATCTGTTAAAAGGGAAATCTACCATAAAACACATCTGATTAAAGCAATGTATCTGAAGCATGTCTAACTGATAAACCTGTATGAAATAAATAGAATCTTTCACTACAGAATGCACTCCTGTTACTGTGACTTTGTTTTATACTCCCCTTTACCTTTAGAATGGGGAGATACTAAAAGGGTAATATAAAGAGTTGCAATCACGAATTAGCTGTTCTATCTTATTTTCACTGATGTTCCATTAGTATAGTGTGACTGACAAAAAGATGCCATTAGTAAAACGGTAATGGGGCATATCATACACAAATATACTCTGCAATATAAGGTACCGTACTAGAAATACTGTAAATAACACAACAAAAATACTAGAAAAAGTAACAAAAGTGTTAAACAGCATCAAAAATAAAAGTAGTAGATGTTGACCTTTCATCATATTTACCACTGACCTTTACAGTTTGAGAAAAAACATTTGTTTAATTAACACAGTAAACATTCAGCTGGTCTATTTTAATGTCTCAAGTGAGTTGAATGAAGAGTAATGCATCAAAAGCTCTTACAGCACTAGAGTGTTAAATGCAAAATTCATGAACCAAAGGCATGTGGCTGAATATGTATAGACTTTTTAGCACTTATACAGAATGTAATGTGAGCTAAAAATGCTGAACAGCAAGTCTACATGTAATATAAAATAAGTACATACTAGAGTGTCTTGCTTGTTAATTTATTCATTCATACATAAATATTTACAGTCAATATTTGTGTAGATAGTTTGCATTAATGTGAAAAGTGAGTAGGAGATAAAATAACTGCTGTACAGTATAAAAAGAAAAACAATGTTAATGATTCTGCAATTTCAGATAGAATAACACAGGAACAAAATAAATTATTGCTGTGTAGTGTTTTATCCTATTATTTTAATAATGAATTCAGTTCATATGTATATACTAAATGAGTCACAAAGTGGCATAGGTATAGACCAGTATGGTCTGCAATTCCCATGGCTACCAGTATGGTCTGCAATTTCCATGGCTACCAGTATGGTCTGCAATTTCCATTGCTACCAGTATGGTATGCAATTCTCATGGCTACCAGTATGGGATTTATTCCCATGGCTACCAGTATGGGATTTATTCCCATGGCTATCAGTATGGGATTTATTCCCATGGCTATCATTATGGGATTTATTCCCATGGCTATCATTATGGGATTTATTCCCATGGCTACCAGTATGGGATTTATTCCCATGGCTTTCAATATGAGATTCCTTCCCATGGCTTTCAATATGAGATTCATTCCCATGGCTATCAGTATATTATGCAATTCCCATAGCTACCAGTATGTAAATAAATTCCCATGTACTGTATGGAACTACTGTCCATTTGAAGGGCAACTAAAGCCTCAGAACAATACAGAATTAGAAGGCAGTAGTGGTCATAATTTCAACCCTCGGCTTATACTCAAGTCCTAATTTTTAAGGTAAAAATAGGTACCTCGGCTTATACACGGGTCGGCTTATACTCGAGTATATATGGTATATTTCTAGGGCTTTTTTTTACAAATCAAAATTGGGGGTAGGGGGTGGGCTGGGATTCCCAACACACAGAAAAAAATATTTTAGGGATGGACCTACCCTTTAAGTATCACTAGTGTCCTTTCCCTCTTACTACTAGTGTCACTTTGCCTTGTACCACCAGTGTCATTTTGCCTTGTACCACCAGTGTCACTTTGCCTGTTACCACCAGTGTCCCAAAAGAAATGGGTAAAATATCCTCTTGTATTAATAAAATTATTCCAATATAAAATTCTAACTTTCCAAAAACACCAACCATAAGAAGCCATGCAGAAAGCCAATGCAGAAAGCCACACCCAGAATATTTTAAAGAATCCTCAGCTCATTTTTGTGGAGCAGAAAAGGAAATAAATGCATATCCACTGCTAATACAACAAACTATAATTCATGAAAATATTTACCTTTAAGAAAACTTGAAGGTCATGGGTTTGTGTGTGTTGCAGAATTTCTGGCTGTAGGTGCTTGAAGACAGCAATGCAAATATAGATCTGGTAATCTGGACCAAGAAGTATACACAGAGCAATGTAATGGCAGATTTCCACCCAGTCCAAATAGTTCCAGAAACACTGACTTAACCAGTGCTGACAAATCTGAAACAAAATATTAATAATTACACATCTAGCATGTAAAAAGCATACAAGCAAAAAACTATTTTTTTTGTTTAAAAGCTTTATCCCAGTTTTGAGCTACATGATACTCTAGTCTAAGCCATAAAGGGCCCATCTTTGCAAGCTCCTTGTAAGGATTGAATAATGGAGGTATCTTGATTTCGAGCTGTTGTATCCCCTTAAGCCCTTTACACGTGCTCCTGAAAGGGTATTGGGGTCTGCATTGGAGGATAGGGATCACCATGTTTGCAAACCCCTGGATTTGGGGATGGGGCCATTGTAGAGCTTTGTAGCATGTTTGTTGCAACCCTGGTGAAAATCCTACTGATCATTCTCTATACAGAGTACAGGATGGTCTTAAATATGCAATACCAAACAGATATTATTTAACATCTGATTGGTTGGAGGAAAATTAGCACCATTTTTAACGATAAGACCTTCTATTGAATAACCTCAATAATTAATAAGTAAAACAGGAAAAAGGAAAATAAGTATGTTAACTATTACCTGTGAAGGAGTAAAACCAGACATACGAAATGCTGAAAAAACAAGTGGCACTTCGGATTTCATTAGCATTTCCACATAATGAGCAGTACAATAATATATGGGATGAATTCCTGACTGTGCAATATCACTTGGTAAGTGTTTCTGTAAAAACAGAGTGAGAAGTGCAAAGTTCTCTATAGATAAGTTATTTGAACAGGTCTGATATGAATTTACAATGACACATTTTATAAATATAAAATCTGAATATAAGATAGTCAGCCAGATTTATCAGGAGGCAATGCAAAAATGTTATAGTCATGCTAACCGATTTGGTTAACGTTTAACGTGACTTTTACACTCACGCAGCCTGCATGTGATTCAATATCACACTTGCACAATAATGTGACTTGATCAAACTGTTCAACTATACATTCCAGCCACCTTTTAACATGTGTACATAAATATCATATTAAAGTGACATGTGCTGGACATAAGAGTAAAGTGTCTAATGTAATAATTATGTTAATAAAAGTGACTAAAAGGGTAGCTCCACTGCTAAAGTTGCAGAATTTACCCAGTCTCTCGCTCCTACACTGAGTCCTCTGACAGGTCCAGACGGACTTAGTACGCTATGTGTATGTGCTTTGCACTTGTGCATAGGCTACTAAGTCCGTACAAAGACCCTTTAACAATGACTTATGCACACTAATATCCGTTGATTAATAATACATAATTTATAATGTGACTGCATTCTCAAAACGTGGTGTACAGTTAGGTAAACCATGAAAAAAAATTTTTTGGGGTACTTTGTTTAAAAATATTTATCAATATAATACTTCCTGTATTATGGCTCACTCAATAACCCTTGCACAACCCTAATGCTTGATATTAAACTTTCTAAATTCATATATTATAAAGATACCTAAACTAGTTTATCTATCCTCTAAAGAACATTTTAAAGATAGACTTTCATTAAGACCATGTGGGTAAATTACGTATCTACCATGCCTCACACTGAAGCAGCATCTATAAAACAAAGTTCAAAAGCAGCAGAACCTAAAGGTTTATTGTTAACTCCATAAACAGCAATGTTCCCTGGGTGCCATCCAATCGATTAACAAGATAGAAGATATGTGTATATGGAGCACTCCAGGGTCTTTCAAACAAAAAAACATTTACTGAACTGTGCAAAAAGTGAGCAATGTTTCGGTCTTTTACCTGAGACCTTTATCAAGCCCTCTTTCAAGCCCTCCCTTCATCCCTCTGTAGCCCTACCTCTAAAAACTCTTAACATATGGTATGGCACCCTAGTCCACCCCAAACCACTAAGTCTATTTAAAAAAGCTGCAGAACTCTACTTACATTTCTTTGTTCCCCCCGGTGTCCTGTATTGCAGCAGCCATGTCTGCCTCTCAGCCAATCAGAGACGTGGCTGCCATTCAGGCCCCCTGCTTGCAGTTCTGGCAAGCAGAAGGCTGAGATAAGAGTGCTCGGGGATCGAAGGATTGTAAGTAGAGTTCTGCAGCCTTTTATCAAACAAACTTAGCGGTGTGGGGTGGGCCATGCAGGTGGCCATGCCCTTTAGGTTTACATACAATGCAATTCTGTTTTAAATGATATCGTTTCAGTACTTACATATACATATATTTGCCACTAATTTACATTTTTGCTACAGTCCCTAAATAACCTAGAGCCAAATATTGCTTCATAGATACATGGACAATGTTCACAAGGATACTTACAGAAATATGCAATCGTGGTAGCCAGAGATATGCTGAAGTAAGAAGGCCAGAGAAGTTCAAAAGGAATGTTAATGTTTTTTTACAGTCCCCAGACATTATTAGGAAAACAGAAGATACAAACCAGTCATGACCAGAATAGCTTCCCTGCAAATAACCTGGTTATGAAGCAGTCAAGGAAAATCTCTTATTGTTTTCTATTGAACATTGCATCTGAGTCATATAATAGAAATCATGAACACATTACAATAGTACATAAAATAATAGATACTATTCAATTAAAAATAGTTTTGTGGACATATACATTTATTCAGCAATCAATCTAATTGTAAGTACTGTTGCAGTCTCTGTGAATGCAGAGTTGATCTACAATGAACTCTAAATATCTCTGACTATTGCACGATACATTTTAAAGATATTTTTTTTTTAACCTACCACAACATTAATCACAAGTACTAAATGCTTACCGTATATACTCCAATTGCTGTGGCCAATGGCTGTATCTCCTTCCCAACTTCCACCAAGGAAGCAGCAGATGGAACTGGAAGGGGAGGAGGAACTGTGGCTTCCTGGGCACAAGGAAGGGAATTTGTGGGTGTCTGCATATTCCAGGACCACTGCTCCCACCAAGCAAAGTGGTGCAGCACCATATGCCTCCTCATAGAAGAGGTGCCCACGTTTGTTCCACTGTAACCGTGTTGTCACCTAGACCCAATGGGAAGAACTCCCATACATCTGAGCCACCCGCACACCCTGGAGCAGAGGTCACCTGCCATTGTGGGTCACTGGCACTAGATGGCATTGGTGCTGTACCTCCACGAGCAGTAGTAGGTGCACTGCCTCTGCCCCCAGTCTTGCCTCTGGGTTCAGGCTGGTGCTCATGCTCTGAGGGCTCTCCCTCAGAGACACTATCATCCTCCTCTCTCACTTGTGGCACCCATGAACAATCGGTTATCTCATTGTCCACTTCCACCTCCTTAATCCTGGAGGCTGTTTCACTAACAGCAGCAGCATCTGGATCTCACCCCCAACATTAGTTCTCTGGCTGCTCTCCCCAGACTGTTGTGTGAGATCCCCAGCCTACTGTTCCCCTGTGCACCGAGCACTTTCCTCCTTGGGCTTCAGGAATGATTGTGCATCAGTGAACAGCTCTTCCTCATGCACACTAGCCCCACACATAGTTTGTGAAAACATAGCCCAAGACTACTCCTCGGGATCCCCAAAGATACTGGTCATGTGAGCAACAAATTTCTGTATAAGAGGATCAGGGTTTGTGAGGAAGGAGCTGGCACATTGGCAGCAGAATGTTGACTGCCCTGTGCCTCTGAGGAGGTGGATGAGGAAGGCTGGGCAATCCAGTCAACTACCTGCCTTCCTTTATCATTAGGGATAGCCCTAGTGTGGCTACCCCTAAACATATCAGGTACGGTTACCCACTGCCCTATGAAGGGCCAGGTGGCTCCTGGTCATCATCTTGCGCTGGCCCACCTTTCCCTCCACGTCCATGTGCAGAAGCACCTCTCCCTCTAGGTGCAGAAGCACCCCTGCTTCAGCCTCACCCTCTTGCCCTGCCAGGAATTTCCCAAATATATATATACAAATATATAGAACAAAGGTAGTTGATACAACGCACTCACAGGACTTCTTCTTCCAAATGTTTTATTCAATACAACATAGTGCAGCCTGACACACTACATGTAGAAACTATCCATCCTATAAAAGTAAAGCTTATCTCTCCGTCACTGTGTGAATAATTGATTGAGAATTAAGGAAAAGGAATTTGCATTATATGTTTCTCTGTGCTCTTTTTGTACAGATAAAACCCAATCCTGCAGTTAGTTGCTGTCTGTGTTACCAATATAGCACTGTATCTAACAAAATGCCCCCCCCCCACACACACACACCTTCAAACTCCTACAGCTAAAATAACTTGATGCTTACTTGATTCAAGCAGTTATTACAGCTCCCAGTGCTGCTTACCTTCCCATAGCAACGCAGTTTTATTTCACTATAACACAAAATCACTGAGTGAATGTCATTGGCTGTAGTGGGGTACAGATCATCTCCACTGCACATTCTCCACACTTTATCTGTTCTTCAGTTTTGGGAGGGGTGGATACATAGAGAGGAGATATGCACACTTCCAGCAGATGTGGTAATGGCAAGTTCATTGAATAGCTTTAAGTTTCTAAAACTAAAAAATATTGAGAATTACTGGTATTAATTCATATACTGCAGTTCTGGTTGATCCAGGGATACTTTCCGATTGCCATTTGGAGACAGGAAGGAATCCCCCCCCTTTTTTTTTTAGCTGTTTTTTTTTTTTTTTTTGCCGTCCTCTGGATCAACTGTTAGATAGGGTTAAAAATGAGGGTAAAAAGTTGGACTTGATGGACGCATGTCTTTATTCAACCTAGTGACAGGGAGCACTGAGAAGGGCAAAAAGAGATGCAATAAAAGCAAATATTGGCCAAATAAGTGAAATTCCCACACTATCCAATGTAACATCGTGTTAGCGTGGGCTTTACACAAGTAGCGGGGGTTGCTCTGTTTCCATTAAAGGATAACTGTATTGCCTCAATGCATTTTTTAATGCAACCCTCCCCATACATTGTTTTCTGATTTTGAGCCTCTCTCTGCCTTCAATTAGCTATGCTGTGAAGGGGGCATAACAATTCTGTCTGTTATTAGCCGTCACTCAAAGCTTGCATGTGAGAAAACACTCCTCCACTGACCCTTGATTAGCTTGATTTCAAGTTTATTTGACTGGCAGAGGAGGAGAAGAGAATTTGTAACAGACATTCCCACCAGCCAATGACAAGTGCTATGTTAACCATGGCCCTGGGCCAGCTAGGAGGAGGAATGTTTGCACTCATTTTTACTGTGTGATATCTAAGGGAGGGCAGCACGGTTGTAAGTGTAAGAGATTTCAGTTGCTGGAAGTGTGGACATGTAATGGGGGTGATATTTTTTTATATTGTTGTCCTTTAAAGCACTGGGCTCTCAGTCAGGGCTGGATTTCCCACTAGGCCACCTAGGCCGCGGCCTAGGGCGGCACAGCCACCAGGGGCAGCAAAATAAAAAAAATGTTTTTTTAGGCAGTATTGCATCCCCATATTAAATTTAAAAAGGCCACATTATTTGGCACACAACAGAGCCTTACCAGTCTCTGTTAAATGTGCAGCGATTGCTGATTTGCTATGGGCACCAGGTCCCTCTCCTACTCACAAAGCTCCGCTTCAGCCAATGAATTACCACATACGGGGGGGGGGGGGGGGGGGAGACAGGAAGGGCAAGTTAGCTGGCCTAGGGGAGAAAAAAGTATAAATCTGTCCCTGCTCTCAGTGTGACTATGTAGAACATCCTGATGGTGGTAAGCGACGAACCTTACCTTCTGGGTTACCAAGTTGCAGCAAATCTCATCTAGTTTTTACTGCATAACGGGATCTCTGACAGGTACAGAGCACCTCATTCTGATATTGTATCATCCTTTATGTTTCATAAGCCACCATCATTCTGTTTTTTGCTGCATAACAATTAGTTCGGAAACTTTTCCTGTAAATATGTTGGTACATTGCATGCAGAAGTTGAGCGCAGACCTTTTAACCACAAGTGCTGTATTTGCTGTCTTAAAAGTCATGCTAACCATGGTTACAATGCAGAAAAATGGGTGGCATGATTTTAAAGAAAATTAGCGGCCCTTGGCACATAGCCCTGAATGTCTTGTGATAGTAAAACCTGCTTATCTGCTCATAACAAATGTTTTTATGATCATTTTTAAATATTTATAACTATGAAAAACTGAATCACTGTCCTCTAAAGCAGAATTTAAAAGTAAATATTAACAACTATCTTTTAATTGAAAAGGTAAGGTAAGGCTTCCATTCAAAGTAAAATGCATACTTGCATTTTGCACAAGCACAGACATTTTAAGATTGGAATCCATTGAGAGTTTAACATCATTGTTATGAATTTTCTATACTGCTTTCTTATCTTCAACTTTCAGAATTTGTAGAAATATTATTTATTGTGGAATGTAGTATATATAAAGTTAAAGCAAGCCGAATCATCAAAAATAAATAAATGATGGTGAGTGGCAAATAAACAGTTGTTATGTGAATTCTGAATATTTTAGGTTGTTGCACATAGGAGGTCTGCATAACTGTAAGTCATTCATCAAGCAGAAACGTTCCATTAACACGTGACGTGCAGAAACAAAGGTTTTACATTATCAGTTATATGACGGGGGCATGTTTAGGGGGGGGGATCATTGGCGCCTGGAATCCCCTCTTTCTGCCTGCTCAGTACAGTCTGTTCTACTTCTCCTGGTGTCCATCAGACTGTCACATGGATTGTTACATTGTAATTAAGCTGTGTGTTAGAAGCATCATTTTCTTTGTTTCAAAAATGTATCCACTCTGCCCTGTGACAGCAGCATAGAGATCTGTATCAAAATTAACCCTGCAGCTGCCTGTGGAGAAGTTTGGGAAGACCCGTGAGTGCCCTGTATCGGAATGGTTTTGTTTGTATGTACTTTTTCAGGTGAAGCACCCAGGCTAACTGGCTGTGTGTAGCAAGTGCACAGAATATACACATATACATATATATAAATATATAAAATAAAGAAAAATTAGTTAATGCACTCAAAGCATCTTTTTCAAAGATTTATTCTTTGAAAAAGATTAAAGGTTCAGCTAGTGTCCTAGAGCCTTTGTCAAGCCTTGAAAACGGCTCTAGGACACGAGCCGAAACATTGCTTAACACTGTATGAATAAAACTTTGAAAAAAACACTTTCATGGTTATTCAATGAAGGTTCTTATCGTTTAAAATGGTGCTAATTTAGCCCCAACCAATCAGATCTTATTTAACATTTGAAAGCTAACATCTGATTGGTTGGGGCAAAATTAGCACCATTTTAAACGATAAGAACTTTTATTGAATAACCCTGTTTGAGTGCATCAGCTTATTTTGCTTTATTATCTATTGGAATTGGATTGCACCTGGGCAAGTATACCTGCTAGTGTAAGTGCTTACACTGAAATAGCCTGTAATGGAAATTTTCCGTCTTGTCTGATAGGTCCCAATATCAACAATATTCAGCAAATTCTATCAGATTCACCATCAGCGTCACAGCTCTGACTTTAAAAAACACTAATGATAATGTATATCTGTTGTATTCAATTAGATCAACTGGACTTGAAGTTTAGTTCTTGAAGACGTTTCGCTAGTCAACCGACTGGCTTTCTCAATTATATATGGATCATACAGTATATGATCCATATATAATAGAACACACGGGTGTATTCGGTCATGAACCTCTTTTTGGGCTGTTCAGTAGTAATCCATTGAGGAATGCCCCCTTTGAAAACCCTGTGCTTGCCCCTGTATTAAGTAGTTATACAATTGTATCTTGGTCAGTTTGTTTACAGGGTAACCCTTTTGAAATAAGAAAAAACAAAAGTGGTATAAAGGTGATACCTTTATTGGCTACCTAAGATACTTTTTAAAGTTATTCTTTATTTCAAAAGTGTTAACCTGTAAACATTTTGACTGGCTAACTGGTGGTACACCACGTTTCCCTGTGTCTATCTTGGTCAGACAAGGCATTTAAGGAAAAAAAGCAACAATGATCTTTTTGTAGTTTGATTTCCAGTACATCTCAGAGGAGCCCTTAAAACTTGTGTATATCCAGACTGGGCCTTTGTCAAAAGAAGTAGAAGGAAAGAAAAGAACACGAATACCAAGGGGAAAAGCAAGACAGGAGAAAGAACATGGTCATCCCATATGTAGCAGGGGTCTCCGAGAAATTAAGAAGATTTTCAAAAAACACCGTATCTCTGTCTGCTTTAAAACCGAACACACACTGAGGCAGCAATTGGTACAACAGAAAAAGCGACATCATATACGCAGTGCAGGTGAAGAATGCTCTGATTTGTATGTGGGGGAGACCAAACAGCAACTACATCAACGTATGGCCCAGCACAGAAGAGCCAATTCCTCGGGTCCGGACTCAGCCCTGTACCTGCATCTTAAGGATAAAAAACATACCTTTGAAGATTGTAATATTAACATATTGGCAAAGGAACATGACTGGTTCAAGAGGTGTTAAGGAGGCCATTTTTGTAAAAATAAAGAAGCTAAGCCTAAATAGAGGTGGGGGGGGGGTTCGACACCAACTGTCTGCCATGTACAATGCTGTTTTGACACCTTAACCGGGGGGCGTTCCTATAACACCTCTAAGCAACTATGCAATCACGCCCTTAACACCTGGCTGTGATATGCTAATTGGGATTTTCCAGAGTACATAATTGCCACAGATTCTTGTACAAGTCATTCTAAATTGAGAAAGACAGTCGGATGACTAGCAAAACGTCTTCAAGAACTAAACTTCAAGTCCAGTTGATCTAATTGAATACAACAGATATATTTCCAGTACAAAAAAAATCCAACTCATATATATTGTTGTAATAATACAACACACTGCAGTTTAATGAATCCTCAGTGATAGAAAAACAATTATAAGGATTCTTCGGAAGAAAGAAAAGAATGTGGCGATTGCGTATGGATAAAATTGAAAAAACTATAATTTATTGAAAATTAAGTCTGTTTCATGTATATATTTATGTTTACAGATCACGTTAATAAACAACCTTAGAAAAGCAAATACACAGTAAAGAAAAAATAAATAAATATATATATATATATATATATATATATATATATATATATAATATAAACACACACAATATATAATAGTAGGTTGTATTTTTTGTGTATTCTTATAGAAGACAAAAGAGGACCTCTTAAAACTTGAAACCCTCAGCGCCAGTGGTGGAAAGTCCACAGTAATTTGAGTTGCTGCAAACCTGGCTAAATCCACACCCATACCAAAGTTATAAATTACAATAAATGCAGGCTGTGCAGGATACTTGGATATGTAAATAAAAAAAACAAAAATAAAACCAATAGTTAAGACCAGGAACTGTACCTAATTCAAATCAGTAAAACACCATATATTAAAATAAAGTGCACTTACATTTTGCAGTAATCAGGTGCTCTTAGTGTGTTCCTATTCATCCCATCAAAGTAGTTCACAGCTTTTGTGGTTATGTACCGGATGCGTTCCTGAGGTGGAATGCACAGGTTCCGGTTATGTACTTCCGGTCCCAACTCCCCGAGAAAATAGGATAGAGGCTGGCCTTCATAATAACATTTGGCGTGGAAGTAGGAATAATAATAAGCCCATATGTAAGAACCCCCTAGCACTCATTTTGGGGCACTGGATGAGAAACCTCACATTACTTTATTGAGGACTTCATAGACCATGCGTTCCAGGTGTGGAACGCAAGTTGTCACTTCTGGTTTTCACCAATACCCGCGAAAAGGTATAACACTTCATGGTAGCAACCAGTAGACATATGATTTTTGATCCTAAGGAAGCCTGTACTACAAGTGAAATGCGTTGATCTTTTTAAAAAAACTTATTTATTGCAGTTTTATTCCTTTTATTTCACTGTGTTTTAAAGTGAAACCAATAAAAGATTTTTTAGCCAATTTAAGTGTGAACCAGCCCATTATTTTGAGATTCTAAGAGGCACGCAGAAGCGTAATACTCTGATGGAATTAATAGGAACACACTAAGAGCACCTGATTACTGCAAAATGTAAGTGCATATATTTAATATGTGATGTTTTACTGATTTGAATTAGGTACAGTTCTTGGTCTTTTTTTTTGTTTTTATATTTACTTATCCGAGTCTCTGGCAGCCTGCATTTGTTACAATTTATATAAAAAGAGGACCTGCCACCAACTTTATCTTCATGCCGGGTACACCTCAATCTTTAGTATGTATAATGATAAGCAGCAACACTCAGGGACTTAAATAATATTTTAATTTATTGCATAGGCATAAAACCAATCAATGCGTTTCCGCCCTCAGCAGGCTGTCCTGATGACAGCCGCTGAGGGCGGAAAGACGTAGAGTTGGTTTTATGCCTATGCAATTAAAAGTTACATTTATTAAGTCCCATGGTGCTGCTGCTTTTCATATATATATTTATACATCATATATATATATAATATATATATATACAGTACATTTATACAGTAATAATGGCACTTGCAGAGGAAACATCAACAAGTATTTCTGTACAGAACGTAATAAGAATAATAATAAGTTCTTTCTCTGGATAAAACAGTTTGCGTTAATATGATTTAATAAAATCTCCAATTGTGGCAAAAACAATAAAATGGTCCCATTAATGGAGTAGACTGTCATTAAATCATTTTTTCCCCATCCATTCCGGTTAGTGCTAGTTTTGTGATTCAATATGACATGTGTAAGGATTATAATAATCATTAGTTCAGCTTAACAGTCTATGGGTTAAATGATCTCTTCAAATTTGCTGTTTTCATTCTTATATTCATTGGGAGCACAACGTTCTTCATTTCTTTTAACACCATGGGTCTGTATCTCTGTTCTAAGCTTTCCATATATTCCAGATATTTACTAACTTCAAATCCATTGTAGGTTCTTCGGGTAATATACAGACAAGTAAAACTGAATTAGATAAAAATACATATTACAAAAAAAAAAAGAGCGAAAAGCTACATTAACGAATGTGCCTTCCACATACCACATAAAAATGTAAACATAAAGACTGGTAATTCATTAGATTTTCATTGGTAACGGATACTGTTTATCTAAACGATCATTTTAACACACTAAAGTATCAGTCATTCAATGGAGTCAGTGGCAGTAGGAATATAAATACTTTTTATTTTTTTTTTTGTTATTTAAAGCAGTGAAAATATTTCTTTTTTCAGGATGGGGGGGGGGTAAGGGAAAGATGGGGCATCCTCAGGAGATGCTATTCCAGGGTGCCCAACTTGCAGACTTCATGGGCTAGAAGCACTTGCCATTGCACTGGGCTGCAAGAGGAAGCCTCATCCCAGATGTGCCCAAACCTGCACTGCTCACTCTCCCATCTATTCCAATGTTCAGTCTCGGACTACGTTGTCATGCAATATACTGCAAAATTAAGATGTCTCAGTAAAACATTACATATTGTCAGGGCAAAACAAAAAGTATAAGAGGATAAAAATAAGGTTTATATATATCTATAATAATATAGGAACATTAAGGGTAACATTTGGGACAACAAATGTTTATGAATTTAGAAAAATTACAAGATGAAGCAAACACAATATGGTCAAAAGAGAACATTAGCAGCTGGCATAAAAGATGGCAATGGGATGGACCTGGTAACAATAAGAAATTACATTGACTAACATATGTTTGAAACATTACAAATTAAGTTACATATAACAATTGTGAATGGAAAAGGGTATATAATGTCATGTCTGAAGTATATTTAGAGCTTTATATCCTATCCTTTGGTGGAATTGTTTATACCAATGTTGATAAACCTTACTTCACCGAATTTAAATTGTCACACTGCTCTCAGATAATTGACAAACCTATATTAAAGGGCAATTCTACCCCTAAATTTGTATAGGTTGCCTTCACAATCCAAAAACACAACAGATAGAAAGCCAACAGATGTACAGTAGGATTAACTTTTATGCAGCAGAATCTTCTTCTCACCCTTCCATCTGCTTTCAAAAGGTTTCCACCTATTCTCCAAGCTTTTTGAGCCTATTATGAGCTTGCACCTGCTCATAGGAGACAGCAAGGGGAATATCATTCTGTAATTGCGGTGAGGTCAACTGTCATAACACAGTTGCTAACCTGAAATACCAGGAATAGGAAGAGGTGAACAGGACATTGTGCATCATTTAAGTTTAGTCACATATTTAATTTTTCTAACTATTGCAGTTTTGGGGTTTGGGGGGTTTTCTCCCCCGACTTGCCCTTTTAAGACTTGTAAAAGCTTTATAGACAGGAAGGGAACAGAAATTTATAGAACAAGAACTTTCTGAAGTTCTGTAAGTAACTTCAGAAATCTTTGAAACACAAAAGAAAGTTTTAAAGTTAGAAAAACTCTCACACAGGCTATTAAATGCCATCACTTCAGTTAACTTCAACATAAAAATTCACATCAGGCAATGAGTAGATTACTTTTGTAGTCTGCCAAAAAATCTTGTGATTTATTAAAAGATCAAAAATAAAACTATAGGTGCATTAATATAATGATTAATGCTTCATTACAGAATTAAAGTCAATGTCTTTAACTTCACCCAGAGCATTTTTTTCCAGCAATGCTCAGGGAACGTGTTGGAACTCTGAAATTGAATGGTGCTAAATCTTGTTAAGTAAAAGTGCCTTTTCAGCTAAGAATGGTGTGTTCCCATTAATCAAGTCCACATAGGACATGCCAGATGCAACCTGTGTCACCTTGGATAAAAAGCAGACTTGATTTTTTTTACAGAGGTGTGTTTCACAAGTCCCATAAAAAATTGCCTGAAATATCAATAAATTATTGTGTTAAAGGAGAAAAAAGAAATTTCAGTAAAGTTCTTTAAAAGCATTTTCTATGAAGTATCCAATGAGCATCCAAATGAAGCTAAGGAAACTGGTTTACCTCTCTCATTTCCCTAAGTCATCAGTAGTAAAAGTGGAAATCAAACAAATCAGAACCTGCTTCTTGTTGTGATTCCAATGATTTTTCATGTTTTAAATGGCATCTGTGTGGGGTTTTGCACAAACCCACTGTAAAGCCCAGGTATTCTTCAGCCAGATACCCTGATCAAACATCATTGCTACAACAATAGACAAGCCCCGCTTGCCAGGAGGCTAAAGGCCACACAGGTTGCCTGCGGAGTCAGGGATAGAGCCAAAAGGTCAAACACAGGAGACACAACAGCCAGGCAAGGTACGAGTAGAGAGAGAGAGACAAAGCTGTGAACAGGTATAAGTCAGACAGGCAGCACAGGGTCAAGGTCTAAAGGACGAGCAAAGGTCAGTGAAAGGAGATCAATCAGAAAATAACACCATAAAGCAGAATAGAAACTAGAAGCTATTATGGGCAATGGTAACAAGGACTGAGAAGGATATAAAAGGAAGGATAACCAACAGCTAGGCTAGGCAGATTGTTTAGTCAGAACCACCCTACAAAGATAAGAGGGCGAGGTGCGCACCCGCAGGAGAATAAAAGGGGAAGGAATTGGCGAATTTGGTAGGTGAACTTGGGCTCCAGAGATACCCGTCAAGCCTAAAGGAGACGGAGATTACCACATGTGCGATCTTAAGCTCCAGAGATTTCCAGTGACATTGGCCATCTCTGATATTTGCCGGCAATCTGGGACTGGCAGACAAAAAACAAACAAAAAAACAACAAAAAATTTCAGCTATGCTAATAAGCCTGTTATGAAACTACTAGATATAAGTTGGAAAAGTGTTTCACAGAAAAACTAATGAGTTAGAGTAGAAATTGTAGGTATCCCAACCTGAAAAAAAAGAAACTGAACCGATGCAAGGCTCTAATCTGGACATACTTGTATCCCAAAACCTTTTTTAAATAGCTTCAATTTAGCTAAAAACAAAACTACAATTCACTGAAAACACTTGCATATTTTGTTCACATTTGGATATTAAGATTTCCATGATCTCATCAGGTGTTGTATTTAAATTAAAGCCCTACAGGCATATGCGCTGCAATATGAAGCATAGTCACACTAATTAATCATTCTCCTTGTCAAAGGAAAACATTTTTTATTTAGTACACATCTGCACTGTTTCTGAATCAACTAAGAACATTTGTCATTAAAATAAATATTTATATATCTATGTACTGAGAGCCGTTATCGCTCCCTGTTGCCTCTCTAGGCAATGCATTGAGCCAATAAAAGGCTCTCAGTTCATAGCAAATGGGGTTTTCCTATTCGAAACTTAACACCAGCTATCTGCTGCCGTTAAGGTTCCGCCTTAAAAAGGGGTTATCGGCTTGGAGATAGTTGTGGCACAGTTTTGCGTACCACCGCAACCACCGTAAGTTACTGTATGTCTAAGTCACGTTAACCCTTGGTACTTGGGCTAACGTGACTTCAAATGGAAAGCTGATACATAGCCATGATAATATTTGTTTTGGTACATGTTGTATATTAATAACCTTGCTTTAAAGGAAAAGTTCACTCCAAAGTGAACTATTTGTTTAATGTATGATTGAAGCCCGGGAGGTTAAAGAGTTATGCCTACCTCCTGTTTTAAATCAATGCTCAAGATACGGGAACGAAGATTCAACAATTCAGCACAGTGAAATCTCCGACCGTTACTTGTTCTGTCTAACTATAGACGCATTATCGCGCATGCGCGCATATAGCGTACAGAACCAGAAGGGGTCAGGACCTGTCACTGTAGCTGTGGTGGATCGTAAGTTTCTTGAATATTTCATCCTGGATCTTGAGCTATTGATTGAAGAACGGGAGGGAAGTCATAGCTCCTTAAAGGGCATCTATAGTGAAAAAAAACAACTTTGCCCCATTGCAAGTTAAATTTATGTACTCTGTGCAGCCTCCTCCTACCTCTGTCAGTGACTCTGTTTTTCCATGGTGTCAGATCTCTCTGCAGCACTCCCCCCCCTCTACCCTCTGTCACCTCCTTCATGTCTCAACTCCGGTACCGGACAAGCTTATCATGTGCAGCAGGAGTTAAAAGTTCAACATTCTGAAAACACACACCCACGCACAGTGCCCAAGAGAAAGCAAGGTCCTGAAGACCTGGGACTCTCCTGTACGTTTGCAATATGATCTCTCTCTTTGGGACCCATGATCAATCTGTGAAAGCTTCAAGAAGGGGGGTCAAGTGCAGCCTTACTCTGCCAACAAAGCTACCTCTCTCCCCTGCTAATGCTCTTATCTGTTTGTTACAGAGCATGGAGGAGGGAGGACTTGAGCAGGGAAGAGGATCACGTCACAGGGATTTGATTGACAGTACAATACGAGTAGAGGAATGCAATCACTTATTCTTTAATTGTGTATCTCACAGAGAGGGAAACTTAGAAAATACAGATACATGGGGGTTGGGGGGAATTACAGAATACATGGAAAATATGAAAAAAAAGTTATTTTCCAATTATAGATGACCTTTAAACCTCCCGGGTTTCAACACATACAATAAAGGAATAGTTAACTTTGTGAGTGAACTGTTCCTTTAAAGAACAGGTGCATGGTTTAAAAATATAAATAAAAACCCACAAAATTCAGAAAAAGATCTGAGCTGTATATTGTTTATCACTGTTTCAGAACTAGATCAGGTCATGTTTTGTTACAGTACATGTAAGGGAATGTCTGTGAACCAATTAAAGACTCTACATGGTACAGTACATGCCATTTTAAGTTATTTCCACATGGAATTCTTTTACAATTCAAAGTTTCCTTTAAGTCCAATGTGTAATTTTGAGAAGGAGCATTCAAAGATCCCATGCATTAGGTTCTGTGGGTTGGCAATAAAAGAGAGCTAATTTAGTGTAAATGAAGTAATGTTTAATATAAACCCCAAAGAGTGAAGTCTAAAAATGTTTACTTGCATACAAACTGTATTTATTCACAGAGCTGTCAGCTGGAAAAAAATGTGTGGAGGAGTTGAAATACCGCAAGGGGATAATGTAAGAGTGTTTGTTCCCACTATAGCAGCAATCAGTGACAGGGTGGTGGAATTGGACTGTCTGATTTTGAACAAGCTTCTCTCTGGTTGCTTTGATCTACATTTTTAAAAGCATCGCTTTACTGTATAAAACAAATTTTACTGAAATTTCAGAATTACTTTTGATATAGTTTCTAAATGAAAACTAACTATGCTTTTCTCTGTTGTCTACCAAACAAACATTTTAATACAGCTATTCATGGGTTGGGGTGTTTGAATTTGATGGATACAAATAATGGGAATCTACTGTACTTCAAGGAATCACAAAAACGTAGTGGTTTTCAATATATAAAATACATTTGGTTATGTAAAGTAAAGATTCCATTCTAATGCTTTATTACTTACATCAATCATTTGATTTCATTCTCTTTGTACACTACTCTTTTGCTATTATGTAGAGGAGTATCTGTTAAAAGGGAAATCTACCATAAAAACACATCTGATTAAAGCAATGTATCTGAAGCATGTCTAACTGATAAACCTGTTGAAATAAATAGAATCTTTCACTACAGAATGCACTCCTGTTACTGTGACTTTGTTTTATACCCCCTTACCTTAGAATGGGGAGATACTAAAAGGGTAATATAAAGAGTTGCCATCCGAATAGCTGTTCTATCTTATTTTCACTGATGTTCCATTAGATAGTGGACTGACAAAAGTTGCCATTAGTTAAAACGGTAATGGGGACATATCATACAACAAATATACTCTGCAATATAAGGTTACCGTACTAGAAATACTGTAAATAACACAACAAAAAATACTAGAAAAAGTAACAAAAGTGTTAAAAAGCATCAAAATAAAAAAAAGTAGTAGATGTTGACCTTTCATATACCACATGACCTTACAGTTTGAGAAAAAACATTTGTTTAATTAACACAGTAACATTCAGCTGGCTATTTTAATGTCTCAAGTGAGTTGAATGAAGAGTAATGCATCAAAGCTTTACAGCACTAGAGTGTTAAATGCAAAATTCATGCAACAAGGCATGTGGCTGAATATATGTATATTTTTAGCACTTATACAGAATGTAATGTGAGCTAAAAATGCTGAACAGCAAGTCTACATGTAATATAAAATAAGTACATACTAGGTGTCTGCTTGTTAATTTATTCATTCATACATAAATATTTACAGTCAATATTTGTGTAGAGTTTGCATTAATGTGAAAAGTGAGTAGGAGATAAAATAACTGCTGTACAGTATAAAAAGAAAAACAATGTTAATGATTCTGCAATTTCAGATAGAATAACACAGGAACAAAATAAATTATTGCTGTGTAGTGTTTTATCCTAATTTTAAATGAATTCAGTTCTATGTATATACTAAATGAGTCACAAAAAGTGGCATAGGTATAGACCCGTATGGTCTGCAATTCCATGGCTACCAGTATGGTCTGCAATTTCCATGGCTACCAGTATGGTCTGCATTCCATTGCTACGTATGTATGCAATTCTCAGGCTACCAATGGGATTTATTCCATGGCTACCTCCCCCCAGTATGGGATTTATTCCATGGTATCATATGGGATTATCCCATGTTGGATTATTCCGCTACGATGGGATATTCCATGGCTCAGTGGATTATTCCCATGATCATATGGGATTTATTCCCATGGCTATAGTGGATTTTCCCATGGCTATCAGTATGGGATTTATTCCCATGGTACCGATCATTATGGGATTTATTCCCATGGCTACCAGTATGGGATTTATTCCAGGCTACAGTGGATTATTCCCATGGCTATCATTATGGATTTATTCCCAGGCTATCATTATGGGATTTATTCCCATGGCTACCCAGTATGGGATTATTCCATGGCTCATAGTCATAGTTTCATAGATTCCCATGGCTATCAGTATATTATGGCAATTCCCATAGCTACCAGTATGTAAAAATTCTCCATGTACTGTATGGAACTACTGTCCATTTGAAGGGCAAACTAAAGCCTCAGAACAAACAGAATTAGAAGGCAGTAGTGGTCATAATTTCAACCCTCGGCTTAACTCAAGTTTTTTTAAGGTAAAATAGGTACCTCGGCTTATACACGGGTCGGCTTATACTCGAGTATATATGGTATATTTCTAGGGCTTTTTTTTACAAATCAAAATTGGGGGTAGGGGGTGGGCTGGGATTCCCAACACACAGAAAAAAAAATTTTAGGGTGGACCTACCTTAAGTATCACTAGTGTCCTTTCCTCTTACTACTAGTGTCACTTGCCTTGTACCACCAGTGTATTTGCCTTGTACCACCAGTGTCACTTTGCGTTACACCAGTGTCCCAAAAAGAAATGGGTAAATATCTCTTGTATTTATAATTATTCCAATATAAAATTCTAACTTTCCAAAAACACCAAACATAAGAAGCCATGCAGAAAGCCAATGCAGAAAGCCACACCAGAATATTTTAAAGAATCCTCAGCTCTTTTGTGGAGCAGAAAGGAATAAATGCATATCCACTGCTAATACAACAAACTATAATTCATGAAAATATTTACCTTTAAGAAAACTTGAAGGTCATGGGTTGTGTGTGTTGCAGAATTTTGGCTGTAGGTGCTTGAAGACAGCAATGCAAATATAGATCTGGTAATCTGGACCAAGAAGTATACACAAGCAATGTAATGGCAGATTTCCACCCAGTCCAAATAGTTCCAGAAACACTGACTTAACCAGTGCTGACAAATCTGAAACAAATATAATAATTACACATCTAGCATGTAAAAAAGCATACAAGCAAAAAAATATTTTTTGTTTAAAAGCTTTATCCCAGTTTGAGCTACATGATACCTAGTCTAAGCCATAAAGGGCCCATCTTTGCAAGCCTCTTGTAAGGTTGAATAATGAGGTATCTTGATTTCGAGCTGTTGTATCCCTTAAGCCCTTTACACGTGCTCCTGAAAGGGTATTGGGGTCTGCATTGGAGGATAGGGATCACCATGTTTGCAAACCCTGGATTTGGGGATGGGGCCATTGTAGAGCTTTGTAGCATGTTTGTTGCAACCCTGGTGAAAATCCTACTGATCATTCTCTATACAGAGTACAGGATGGTTTAAATATGCAATACCAAACAGATATTATTAACATCTGATTGTTGGAGGAAAATTAGCACCATTTAACGATAAGACCTTCTATTGAATAACCTCAATAATTAATAAGTAAAAAAGGAAAAAGGAAATAAGTATGTTAACTATTACCTGTGAAGGAGAGTAAAACCAGACATACGAAATGCTGAAAAAACAAGTGGCACTTCGGATTTCATTAGCATTTCCACATAATGGCAGTCAATAAATATGGGATGAATTCCTGACTGTGCAATATCACTTGGTAAGGTTTCTGTAAAAAAGAGTGAGAAGTGCAAAGTTCTCTATAGATAAGTTATTTGAACAGGTTGATATGAATTTACATGACACATTTTATAAATATAAAATCTGAATATAAGATAGTCAGCCAGATTATCAGGAGGCAATGCAAAAATGTTATAGTCATGCTAACCATTTGGTTAACGGTTAAACGTGACTTTTACACTCACGCAGCCTGCATGTGATTCAATATCACACTTGCACAATATGTGACTGATCAAACTGTTCAACTATACTTCCAGCCACCTTTAACTGTGTACATAAAATCATATTAAAGTGACATGTGCTGGACATAAGAGTAAGGGTCTAATGTAATAATTATGTTAATAAAAGTGACTAAAAGGGTAGCTCCACTGCTAAAGTTGCAGAATTTACCCAGTCTCCGCTCTACACTGAGTCTCTGACAGGTCCAGACGGACTTAGTACGCTATGTGTATGTGCTTTGCACTTGTGCATAGGCTACTAAGTCCGTACAAAGAACCTTTAACAATGACTTATGCACACTAATATCCGTTGATTAATAATACATAATTTATAATGTGACTGCATTCTCAAAACTGTGTACAGTTAGGTAAACCATTAAAAAAAATTTTTTGGGGTACTTGTTAAAATATTATTCAATATAATACTTCTGTATTATGGCTCACTAATAACCCTTGCACAACCCTAATGCTTGATATTAAACTTTCTAAATTCATATATTATAAAGATACCTACAAATAGTTTATCTATCCTCTAAAGAACATTTTAAAGATAGACTTTCATTAAGACCATGTGGGTAAATTACGTATCTACCATGCTCACACTGAAGCAGCACTCTATAAAACAAAGTTCAAAAGCAGCAGAACCTAAAGGTTTATGTTAACTCCATAAACAGCAATGTTCCCGGGTGCCATCCAATCGTATAACAAGATAGAGATGTGTTATATGGAGCACTCCAGGGTCTTTCAAACAAAAAACATTTACTGAACTGTCAAAAAGTGAGCATGTTTCGGTCTTTTACTGAGACCTTATCAAGCCCTCTTCAAGCCCTCCCTTATCCCTCTGTAGCCCTACCTCTAAAAACTTTAACATATGGTATGGCACCCTAGTCACACCCAAACCACTAGTCTATTTAAAAAGCTGCAGAACTCTACTTACATTTCTTTGTTCCCCCGGTGTCTGTATTGCAGCAGCCATTGTGCCTCTCAGCCAATCAGGACGTGGCTGCCATTCAGGCCCCTGATTGCAGTTCTGGAAGCAGAAGGCTGAGATAGAGTGCTCGGGGATCGAAGGATTGTAGTAGAGTTCTGCAGCTTTTATCAAACAAAACTTAGCGGTTGTGGGGTGGGCCATGCAGGTGGCCATGCCCTTTAGGTTTACATACAATGCAATTCTGTTTTAAAATGATATCGTTTCAGTACTTACATATACATATATTTGCCACTAATTTACATTTTTGCTACAGTCCCTAAATAACCTAGAGCCAAATATTGCTTCATAGATACATGGACAATGTTCACAGGATACTTACAGAAATATGCAATCGTGGTAGCCAGAGATATGCTGAAGTAAGAAGGCCAGAGAAGTTCAAAAGGAATGTTAATGTTTTTTTACAGTCCCCAGACATTATTAGGAAAACAAAGAAGATACAAACCAGTCATGACCAGAATAGCTTCCCTGCAAATAACCTGGTTATGAAGCAGTCAAGGAAAATCTCTATTGTTTTCTATTGAACATTGCATCTGAGTCATATAATAGAAATCATGAACACATTACAATAGTACATAAAATAATAGATATTATCAATTATAAAATAGTTTTGTGGACATATACATTTATTCAGCAATCAATCTAATTGTAAGTACTGTTGCAGTCTCTGTGAATGCAGAGTTGATCTACAATGAACTCTAAATATCTCTGACTATTGCACGTACATTTTAAAGATATTTTTTTTTTAACTACCACAACATAATCCAAGACTAAATGCTTACCGTATATACTCGAGTATAAACCGACCCGAGTATAAACCGAGGTACCCAATTCAGCTAAAAATCATAATAAAAGTTGTTGACTCGAGTATAAACCGAGGGTAGAAACTTGGCATTCAAGATGTTGGAAACTACAACTCCAGCATGCTTTATTAGCTGGGAGTTGTAGTTTCCAAACATCTTGAATGCCAGTGAGGGTGGCATTCAAGATAGATAGATAGAATGGTAGAGGATAGATAGATAGATAGAGATAGCAGAGATGAGATAGATAGATAGATAGGAGAATGGTAGAGGATAGATATATAGATAGATAGAATAGCAGAAATTAGATAGAATAGATAGATAGAATGGATAGAGATTCTAGATAGATAGATGGTAGAGATTAGATAGATAGATAGAATGGTAGAGGATAGATAGATAGATAGAATAAGCAGAGATTAGATAGATAGATAGAATGGTAGAGGATAGAAGAAAACATAGATAAAATAGCAGAGATTAGATAGAGTAGATAGAATGGCAGAGATTAGATAGATAGATAGAATGGTAGAGATTAGATAGATTTCAGTTTGTACCTGAAGGGCTCTGTGAAGGCTGGTAAGTTCCCTTACTGGGAGCAGACTGTGTGCCAGGTACCGGTAAACTTGCTCTGCATTCTGGCAGCCCGCGCGCCCATTCCTGTACTGGCGCGCCGGCTGAAGGCAATGCCCGCGCGCTGGCTTGGCGCCGGGCAGTGACGTCAGGCCGGCGCGCCAGTAGAGAGAAAGATTGTGCGGCTGCCGGAATGCTCAGGTAAGCTGTTGACTCGAGTATAAACCGAGTCCGAGTTTTCAGGCTGATTTTTCAGCCTGAAAAACTCGGTTTATACTCGAGTATATACGGTATACTGGCCACACTATACACGCATGGTAATGTCAAATGCGCAATCTGAATGTAGCACAAGTTACACGCATTATTGTGCACTTGTGATGTAATCTATCAATAATGTGTTATCGGTGCACAAGCGATTCGCAAACAAATAGTGATCGCATATTCTCTGAAAATGGATTGCTACGCATACACCACACATTTTTATGCACTGGTATGCAATTCTTTCAAGCTAATGGATTACAAATGCGTTTGTAAGCGTGTGAGAAATGTGTCAGTGTGGCCTAGCCTTAAAGCAAGTTCACGCCCACTACTCTGAATGCTATAGGTCAGAAGATACACCCAGCAACATTTCTGTTCAAAAGATAATGCATAGACAAAGACAGATTCTATTGGAAGCTGTCTGTCATGAGCTATAGGTCTGGATACACACATTCCCAAAGTTCTCCCCATACATTGTACTAAAGTATAGGTTATGATAGAAATTTTCTGTCACAGCCAATAAAAGGCCATTTTGTGTGATGGGATCTGCCTTTTTTGGAACTGTGTGTACTCTGCTTTACAATCACTGATCATATCCTTGTTTCTGTTTTCAGAGATGAGTAAAAAAGCACATTGTAAAAAGTTTAAATTAAAGGATACGTAATGGACAGTTTGGTACAGTCTGCTGCAATTTCAGTAAACTTTCGCATTGTATTAGTACTTGGGTAAGATCATGTTCACTGCTGCTGGTCAGGAGATTGAGATGTTTACCATACCTTTAATGAAATTTTTTTTCACAATTATTTGACAGCTTAAATAAAAAAACACAAACATTTATTTACAATGCAGTAGACATTTTTGCTGCACCCTCAAAATAAAGAAAAATTATTTTCGTTGATTTGCTTTCGACCATTGTGCATTTGTAAGGTCATTCTTCTTCATATTTTGTGATAAATGTAATGCACCCAAATGTAAAAAGGTACATTTTAAAAGAATAATAAACAGATTTCATTCACTTTATTAAGTACATGCCAATACAAAAGATAAGCACACGATCGGGACAGTGCATCTGACAGCAGAGAAGAAGGAGAAGCTGAAAAGCAGGTAAGTTGCACGTTGTGAGAAAGAGACCTTGGTGGGCACAGAAACGCGCTTCCAGCTGTAAACCCTATTGCTACCACCACCCCCCCCGTCTCAGATTTTTTTGGTGCTGCCCACATGGACCCCTCTGTGCCTTGACTTTGTGACACAGACTGGTCTGGTATTGTATACTTGTACTACACTTGTTTGACTTGTGTGTTTGTACTGTATTAGTTTGACTTGCACATTCTGACCCAGACTGTGGGCTGCCTGCACTAGCCATAAACTTAATGCAGTGGTACATTCTGAATTTTGTATATATGGTTTTTAACTGTTTTAAACTGTTTTGTTCTGGCACCTTGCCCTTATCTACTATGTTTATACTTGAATAAAGGGCTCTGAATAAATATTTTTTTTCACTGCTAACTCTGTTGCAGCATTCCTTTTTCTTCCTCTGTTTTGTCAAGAAGATAAGTCTTGCACTTTTCCCCAGGCCTTCTATTATTCACAGGAGGTGGAATAAGCATCCTCACCTCCCTGTGACTAATACAGATGCAATGAACTTAAAAAATACAGTTTAGTGTCCCTCTAAACAGGTAACACAGTATCAGGCCTGAATATTGTAATATAGCACAATGATTGCTGCCATTTTGTTTTAAAGTTAGTCTATATTCACATGGAATTGGGATACAGGTAAGGGACTAACACTGCCTACAGTACACATGCCCGGTAATAAGCATATCCAGTTGTATCTAATATAAACGTATAGGGAGGAGATAAATTGTATCACGTGTCACCCTTAATATTATTAATTTGTCATGAATCTACAAGCTTAGCAAATACACTCAACTGGCCTCCCTATACTCAGTTGTAAAATTCATGGCAAATTAATTGATGATAAAAGTTGTGTTGGGGTAAAATAAATACTCAAATAGTCAGTTACTAGCCCAAATATCACACATATCACAGCTGTGAGAGAACAGAACACAAGACACAGAGTCTCTTGAGATAGAACTGTTCTAATTTATTGTTACATTACATTGTTATACTTATACCTTTTACAAATAGTCACATACGTCATTATTAATTATGATTACGTTTATCCATCAATATATGGCTAGGAATTTCCTCAAGATCACTGAGTTAAACATGTTCTCCTATTCATCCTTCCAACTTGGACTTTGGTGGACTTGTCCAACCTTATTATCATATTATACTATCAGCCATTTATAATCATGACATTAAAGGGGAACAGTGGTCCAAAAATGACTTTAGTAAATTGAGGTAAATTGATAGAATTGCTCCCTGAGCATTTTTTTGCATTTATTTCCATTGTTTATTTTGCTAGTTTTTGAAGATATTTACATTTTTGTGTGTGATATGGCAGCAGCATCACCAGGTCCCCTGCACTTCTGCTTCCCGCTCTGAACTGTCAGTCATCTGTCCTGTGGTCTCCTCTCCCCATTGCAGCCCCCTGGTCCCTCCACTCATGGACCCCATGGTCCCTCCAGTTGCAGGCCCCCATGGCCCATTATCTACTTGCGGGTGCCGTGGCCCCGCCACTCGTGTTGTCGTGCTCCACCCACTCGCTGGTGCCTAAGCCCTGCCCACTCGGGGTGCTGTGGGTTACTCAGACACCCCCACACAGAAAACTCTGTGGAATCAGCCTTTTCAGCAGTGAGAACTTCCGGCTGTTTTCACACGTAAAGAGAAGGCTGTAGATTCCCTTTCCTACTCGTCAGGACTTCCCACAGCAGAGAGAGGAGGGAATTCCTGTCTCCCTCACCACTGGGGAGTCCTGAGGCTGGCTCGCCGCGGGCACTGTGCAGGAGAAGCCTCAGGAATGTCACAGTCAGCCTCCCACCCATAACTTCTGGTCAGTCATTTCTGTAAATCTTGGGCTTTGAAGCACGTAGAGAGGTGGTGATAACTTGTTTGGAGACCACTTTTTCCCCTTTAATGTACTTTTTATAAATTGAATGTCCCTGGGGCAGGGAGGTTGGATTGAGTATTCCTACCTCACATATTTTTCGTTTAAAAAGCTACAGCACGTACAGTTTTTATATGCTAGGTTAGTCCTGGACTAGTCCTGGACTTCCTCCATGCTGAAGCCAGGAGGATGACTGGTAGAATCATTTTCTTTGGGCTGTGCTTCCTCAAGAAACAAATATTGGGAGGTAGGAATTTACAGTCCTATATCTCCTGTCCCAAGTACTTTTAACTGTTTTTTTTTTAAAAGGTCTCCTTTAAACAACAATGTAATATAGGCATATACCGTAAATCTAAATCTTGCTCAAAAATATCAGCAATATGTAAAGAATAAGATTAATTATACGACAGTTATCTTGCGCTAATTCATGTTCACACATTAAAGTACATTACAATGAATTCCATTAAAATAAATTATAGTATGTATAATTTAATAATTTGAGAAGCTGGGAAGCCCTTGTGTCATGTTTCATTTTTTTCTCATTCTAGGTTATTTAAGAATATAATATGACATTTTTATATCAGCTCGGGCAATTCCATTTTTAAAGGTAAACCATATTTTGCATAAGCACAATTGCAAAATGCAATACAATATCCAAACAACCAATATCATATTCCTATTAAATTAAAGCTGGGAGACCACGCAAGTTCATATACATGAATCAGGCTAGGAAAGGGGAAGAAAATAATACATGGAGTGACATTTATTTAGTGTTGTGTATTGTAATAAATATGTTAGTTGTTGTTTTTTAAGTTGGACTTGTAAAGAATTGTGAAACATACATTTTACAGGGATCTTTAAAAACTCAAGGTCAATTGTGACTAAACGATTGGATACTTTCTCCTATTTACCTTGTCCGTGACAGGAACCTTTATTATAAGATGACAACACAACTGTCACATACTATGACTGACACAATCTGGAATTTTTTTAATATATATATATATATATATATATGACTATTGTATTTTCACGTGTGTTGTATGATTATGCACTGTCATGATCTTAAAATGAAGCATTTGTGGCACTTTAATTGTATGAATAGCCTCACTTTGGAACCCTAGGATGTCAATCAACTACCCACATGGCATGTGGGTGAGCCTAAGGGTATATATTTGTGTGTAGCACTCATATCCAGTTAATACCTGAGGAATGGCCCAGTGTCCCGAAACGTTGTATGCTGTTTTTGTACTAAATAAAGAAGTTTTTTACCTAAAGTAGTGTGCTCCTCTACTTTATACCTTGCTTGGTTTAGGAGCCCTGGAAGTAGGGGGCTGAGAGGATTGCACCTACCAACTTGTTTGGCAAACCAACCAACAGCAGTGTGCCTTAGTACATTTGGATACCTTGGCATAGCCTAGGGCGGAAAACTTATAGGGGCAACAGTGGCACGAAACTCACAGGCAGGAGCATCCGATTCCCATTCAATGGGAAATAAGACTGTAACACATGGCATTGGGCACCACAAGACAGGAACCTCCCCCTGCCTAGCAGAGCCGACCACTGCCAGTAGGAGTCTGCAGGCGTGACACCTGCTAAAAAATTATGTACTGATATATGTGTGGGAGGCACTGACTGTTCTGTTTATGTGGTGCCAGGGGGTGGGAGGTTAGATGTAGTCCGCACTTATCTCGGAGACCCCATTCATTTAAGTCCTGTGAGTCCTCCAGCCAGTGTTCAAACAACAGAATACCTGCTACCAGTATATGATGAATTGCCAGTTTGCTACCAGTATTTGATGAAAATTCCCATTTGCTTCCTATGTAATGATTTCCATTTGCTACCAGTATATGATAAAATATTGCCAGTTTGCTACCAGTATGTGATAAAATTCCCAGTTTGCTACCAGTATTTGATTACTTTTCCAGTTTGCTACCAGTATGTGATTAAATTGCCAATACCCCTGATCTTCTTAGACCCTAGAGACGCCCCTGCTGCAAAGAAAGTGTTGTATGCGCGATGATGTCATGTCACGTTGAATGACACGTGTCAGCTTAATGCTTTAGGCCCAATATGCTGCAGACTGCAGTTTCAAAAATCCAAAAAGCGGCAAGCTGCAACAGATCTAATCTTAAGTAGAACTTGGAAGTGGTGACTGTGTCACCTCTGCAAAATACCTTCAGTTATACTTAAATGGAAAGTTCAGTGGAATCACTTGTTTTTAAATTTTACAGGTGGATTCAATAAAGTTAATTTAAAATGGTGCTAATTTTGCACCAACCAATCAAACTTATTAACATTTGAAAGCTAACATCGATTGGTTGGGCAAAATTATCACCATTTTAAACGATAAGAACAGAAGAATAAATAACCCTGTTAGTTAATATTATCATCCTAGTTTTTTACATATTCTTTTGTATTTTAAAAAACCAGTTGAATTTATTTCCCTTGCTATTACCTGCTGTTGACATTGAGCTGACATTTTAGGTTCTGTAATGGTCCTTCTTCTTCCAAAATGCACACTACCCTGGAATGTCCTAACAGTTATTTCTACTGGTTAGCTGTTTGGTGGGTCAACATGCTCAGATCTCTACTGAGCAACTAGATTAAGCCAGGCGCGGGTCAAGGCAAGACCACAACGGTCTCTACTAGGGGTCCTGCAACAGGAAGTCAGTATTTCAGAAGCATTTATTTATATACAGCAACAATGCTAAATGGGCAGGTTAAGGTCATTAGAATGGAAAAATACTGAATTTTTCTTAAAAGTAAATGTAAGTATTTGCACTGAACTTCCCTTTAAGCTATATATAGCTGCCTGATATAATATTGTCTATATAAGCTTGCTAGACAAGTGCTACTGTACTAAAAGGAATAGTTCACGCCCAAAACTACCCATTATTAAAATGCTAACCGTAATACCTGTAGCCAAGATATTGGTACTTACAGACCACCATCCTGTGCTGCTGCAGCGTCTCTCCTTGAGTTCCTCAACTCCTCCTTCCCTCACCTTTGTGCGCAAGCATGACTTTGCCAAACCAGTTGAGGAGGAGCACAGGAACTGACAGAGAGACGCTGCAGTGGCGCCGGAATGGTGGTTCGTAATTACGATATCTCGGCTTAGAAGCATAATGGGAGAAAATTATAATTTTTCATATAAAAAATAGTTTTGGTTGGTGGTTCTTGATGGACCTGAGGTAGACACAGGAAGGAGTGGTGGTTGGCCTAGAGGAGAAAAAAGTATAAATCTGGCCCTGACTTATTTGCTAGATAAGTGTTTGAGATCCAAAATAATGATCATTAACCCCTACATTACCACACAGACTTTGAGATCCAAAACAGTAACTATTACCTCTACATTACCAGCCAAGAGTTTTAAAACAGTGACCACTAACTCTTTATTACTAGACAAGTGTTTGCAATCCAAAATAATGACATTACTGTAACCCCTAGATACAAGACAGGGTTTAAGATTTCAAACAGTGACCATTAAACCCTATATTACTAGACAAAGAGATTGATATTAAAAACAGTAACACAGTTTTATTACCAACTTATTTTGATTAATAATCTCCCTATCTGGCTTATCTGGTGTGCATCCCCCCAGAACCTAGTGGAAGGCAGCAGATAGATTATTTTAGGCAGTCACCTGTAACTACAGTATGCAGGTAGTGACACAGTAAAACAGACATTCCTCACCTCCTTTCATCATGCCCCTGTTAGCTGCCCGGAGAGAGGGCAGAGTGATCATTTGCCGTTCTCTTGCTCTGTACCCCCTTCCTTGTTTAAATATTTAGAGAGAGAAGCTGATGTTCACGTGACCTCTCTTTCTTTCCTGTAGATAGCTGCTAGTACATGGATCTCTCTGGATTGCCGGGGGAACCAGTCTGGCTTGTTTCACTCTAATTTATTGCAATAAGCAGCTGTGTCACAAGGTTCGCCACCACTGTCCTATATTATTTTCAAGCTCCCACAGTATTCCGTGTAAGCAGTTCCTCGTTAGACTTTCAGCAATATTGTGGATTCCAAACAGGTTGATTTTGAGGTGCATCCCCTGAAGCCTGTGCCACACTCAGGTAAGTATTTATCCAATAAGAAGTAGGTAGGGAGGCACACTCAGGTAAGGATTAATAACAAACTTTCATTTATTAATGCTCAACACGCATTAGATACACAGGTGAGGAAGGGGGTTGGACCCCCCGAAGCGTTGGTATCAACTTCGTGTTGAGCATTTAAAATGAAAGTTTGTTATTAATCCTTACCTGAGTGTGCCTCCCTACCTACTTCTTATTGAAGTTCCCTCGTTAGACTTTACCCACCTGTTAGGCAACCCTAGGGGTACTATTTTTCAACTGAACTTCTAATTAGTCTTTATTTTTGAAGTAATCAATTGTTTTATTTTCTATCTGACTCTTTCCAACAGGAAATTTCAAGCTATTTGGCTGTAAGGCATTAGTATTTAAGAAAGCATGTAAATTATGTGACTAATAATTATGAGATCTATTAATCTCACTTTTTTAGAGGCCTGTCTTTGTTTATTTGCTTTATAACCATTGTTAAATTGCTACGTCAGAAAAAAAAAGATGAACATCAAATTGTCCTAAAATTGCCTAAGAATACCACTTTACATACTGTAAGTTAACCGCACCAAAAAAATATCATTCACGTGTTGTATTGGAGGCAAACACTATGCAAGTACATGCATACTGCACATACAACTTAATAAAAATCTGCATTTTCTGAGAAACAAGGTGATATGTCACATACCGGACAGACAAGGCATATATTCATATGAAAATTTTTTGTCTGGGGACCGAGTTGTTTATTTAAAACTTTTGTTCCAAACTTAAAATAGACTGATGTTCCCTAAACCATTTAGAAACCATTGAAAAAATGCTCTGAGCAAAGAATTTTTTTGACAAAGTTTTTGGGAAAGTTTGATATGAATTACCTGATAACCATCTTAACACACCAGCTGTTGACTGCAGAAATAGTTTGGCTCTGAGATTCCCCCTCTAAACAAAAGAAAATACATGTGTTATTGCTTTTTTCACAGTAAACATATACCATGGAACAGGAGAAAAGATTTTTGCCTAAAATTCTACACTAAATCAACAAGAGGGGACAAGTTCAATATTAACAATTGCAAGTATAACAAATAATGCTTTTGTACATCTGCATTTTACAAATGCTCTGTATAAACTAAACTTAAAAAAAACACACAAAAGGATGTTTAGGTAGCTTCTTTAAAGAGCATATCTTTCCCAAATTATTGTTGTACTTTAAAACCCATTATACTTATAGGCCCCAGAACACCCCTTAATAGAGATAATTAGAATAAATATGGCTTTAAGGGCAACTAAACTAATATTTGTTTGCGATTAGGCCCTCTTGGTCTGCTGGATGCAGCCAATGTTCGGGGTATAAAATCTTGTAAATCTGCAAAACTTGGCAAGTTTGTGGTAATAATCTAAAGTGCTGGATTGCAATCTTGTCTTCCCCCAAATACAAGATTTTTATTTTCCTTCTATTAAGTTTTTGAAAAAGGAAGTGTAATTTTTGCCACTAAAACTAAACTTTGTTCTGCTTTGAATGTTCTCATTCATCCAGGTTGTTGCATATATGTTGTATTCAGTTAGATTAAACTGGAGTTGAAGTTAGTTCTTGAAGACATTTCGCTAGTATCCATCCATTAGATTCTCAATTCAGAATGACTTGTACAGAATCTGTTGGCCATAATTACCCTAAAATGTTTCCCAATAAGCATATAACAGCGGTGTTTAAGGACCTTCTGATGCAATTGGTCATTGCATTAAGGCTAGGAGGTGTTTTTTTCTAAACTGCCCTGAGTAATGGTGGCCACTGGTAATGTCCTCATTTAGAATATTCGGTGCAGTTAGAATCCTATATAAAAAAGCGACATCTTGGATATGGAAGAAATACAGAGAAGGACAATATAAAGGGAATGTAGGACTTGACAATCAGGCAGATTATGCAAATTAGGGCAAAGGTTTAACGCTTTCTCATCTTAGTAAGAAAAGGGTTTTTTTCAGTGAAACTGTGGAACTGTCTTCCAGCAGATGTGGTAATGGCAAGTTCATCAAATAGCTTTAAAAGTGGGCTACGTTTCTAAACACAAAAAATATTTAGAATAACTGGTATTATACATATACTGTTGCTTGTGAACGTTCTCATTCATCCAGGTCATCGTATATCTGTTTGTTTCAATTAGATCAATTGGACTTGAAGTTTAGTTCTTGAAGACGTTTCACTAGTCAGTGAGAAAGCCAATTGGATGACTAGCGAAACGTCTTCAAGAACTAAAATTCAAGTCCATTGATCTAATTGAAACAACAGATATACATTACATAGTTCTAGTTCTGGTTAATCGAGGATATTTCCATTGCCATTTGCAGTCACCCTTTTTTAATAATTCCTGTCTTGCTGTTATTTTCAGGTACTGCTGACATCTCTTTAACATCCCCAAAGGTCCACAATTTTATTTTCTGTCATTACACATTTCTTCAAAAGAAAGATCTTTTTTTTAGTGTCAGAAAGATTTTAGACATTTCATTGAGATGAGAAACATTTAAGCATAGGCAGAGGGTCACACATCATGAATTACTCTCTAAAGAATCATATAATAATAAAGAGCAATTCATTATTTGTTGATATGCTGTATAGGAAATTTATTACTTCCTCTACTATAGTATTTCAAAATCCTTTTACTATGTTTGTAAAGGTTCTCATTCATCCAGGTCATAGTATATCTGTTGTTTACCATTGTGAAACTTCTTCAAGGACTAACCTTAAGTCCAGTTGATCTAACAGTAACTGAACACAAGCCATCTGCAATTGAATTTTCTAAAGGGAAGGGAATTCCCAGTTCCATGGTTGTCGAAAGTACCGGGGGGGGGGGGGGGGGGGGGGGGGGGGGTAGATACAGGGAGTATCTAAAGGAGGGGTAGATAAGTAAGTGTGCCATTGGTTGTTTGTGTGCTGCCTGTGCTGTTTTATTTTCTTCTAGGTATTATGTGCCTTATGTATTATATGGAATAATACACTACCTACAGAATAATATACGGACATTACTTCACCTCGGAGTTCCCTGACCTGTATAAAAGCACTCAGCCTATGGCCCCGTGCTTCTATATGGTCAGGGAACTCCTCGGTGGCGTAATCTCCTTATATTACACTGTAGGTAGCGTATTATCCCTTATATAATACATAAGGCTCCTATACTTTCAATGGGGAGGTGTAGTGGCAAGAATTTATATTACAGTCACTCAGGTGCGTCACTAAGTGACTGTAATAAGAATTCTTGCCACTGCACCTCCCCACCTCTTCCCCCCCCCTCCATACTCCATACAAGAGAATTTGATTTCCAGGATATAAAGGGTTAAGATTCCGTTTTGTATTTAAATGTACTGATCAGGTTACACTTGGTTCTCCCTTCTGGTTCCTTTCATGGAAGATAAAATGCAGTGTCACATTCCAATGAGTCATAAATGACTCTGCGGGAGGCTGGACACTGCTGCTTATCTTCCGTGCAGTTCAACCAGTGACAGGAACCAGACAGGAGAACCGAGTGTAACCTGGTCAGTACATTTAAATACAAAACGGAATCTTAACCCTTTATATTCTGGAAATCAAATTCTCTTGCATGGAGTATGGAGGGGGGGAGTAGATACAGGGAGGGAGGGACAGGGGGAGTAGATACAGGGGGAGAGCAGGGAGGTGGGGGTAGATGGGGGGTAGATACAGGGAGGTGGGAATAGATACAGAAAGGGGGTGATAGGGGGTAGATACAGGAAGGGGGTGAAAGGGGGGGGCCACAGCAGTGGTGCCTTATCAGTGATCACTGGCAGACCGAGTGCGAATCTTATAGGGGCAACAGTGGCACGAAAACTCCCAGCAGGAGCATCCGATGCCCATCAATGGAAGAGCGAACTGTAACACCGGGCATTGGCACACAAGACAGGAACCATCCCCCTGCCGACAGCCGACACTGCCGTAGGAGGTTGCAGGCATACCTGCTAAAAATTATGTACTGATATGGTGGGGGGGCACGGACTGTTCTGTTTTGTGGTGCCTAGGGGGGGGAGGTTAGGGTACGCCTGCACTTCCTCGGAACCCCCATTCATTTAGATCCTGTGAGCCCTCCAGCCAGTTTCAAACCAGATACCGCTACCAGTATATGGATATGCCAGTTGCGACCAGAGTTTGATGAATTCCCATTGCTCCATGTATGTGAATATTTGCCCCATTTGCTACTCAGTTGATAATTTGCCGTTTGCTACCGTAGTGATAAATTCCCAGTTTGCTACCATATTATTAAATTTGCCAATACCCCTGATCTTCTTAGCCCCTAGAGACGCCCCTGGCTGCAAGAAGTGGTGTATCGCGATGATGTCATGTCACGTTGAATGACACGTGTCAGCTTACGCATGCTCTAGGCCAATATGCTGCAGACTGCAGTTTCAAAAATCCAAAACGGCAAGCTCCACAGCATATCTAATCTGTAAGTAAACTTGGAATTGTGACTGTGTCAGCCTCTGCAAACTACCTTCCGTTTTACCTTAATGGAAGTTCAGTGGAACTATCATTGTTTTAAAATTTTTACAGGTGATTCATAAAAGTTAATTTAAAATGGTGCAATTTTGCACCAACCAATCAGAACTTATTTACATTTGAAAGCTAACATCTTGATTGGTTGGGCAAATTAGCACCATTTTAATGATAAGAACTTTATTGAATAACCCTGTTATTAATATTATCCATACCTAGTTATTTTACATATTCTTTTGTATTTTATAAACCATTTGAATTTATTTCCCTGGCTATTCCCTGCTGTTGACATGAGCTGACTTTTTAGTTCTGTAATGGTCCTTCCTTCTTCCAAAATGCACACTACCCTGGAATGTCCTAAAGTAATTTCTACTGATTAGCTGTGTGTGTCAAACATGCTCAGATCTCTACTGACAACTAGATTAAGCCAGCGCTGGGTCAAAGGCAAGACCACAACGGTCTCTACTAGGGTCCTGCAAACAGGAAGTCCGTATTTCAGAAGCATTATTTATATACAGACACATGCTAAATGGCAGGTTAAGGTCATTAGAATGGAAAAATACTGCTATTTTTCTAAAAAGTAAATGTACAGTATTTGCACTGAACTTCCCCTTTAAGCTATATAGCTGCCTGATATAATATTGCTATATAAGCTTGCTAACAAGTGCTACTGTACTAAAAGTATTCACTGCCCAAAACTACCCGTTATTAAAATGCTAACCGTAATACCTGTAAGCCAAGATTTGGTACTTACAAACCACCATCCGGCGCTGCTGCTGCGTCTTTCCTGTCAGTTCCCTCAACACTCCTCCTTCCCTCACCTTGTGTGCGCACGCATGCTTTGCCAAACCAGTTGGAGGAGCACAGGGGAACTGACAGAGAGACGCTGCATGGCGCCGGAATGGTGGTTCAGTAAGTACCGATATCTCGGCTTAGAAGCATAATGGGAGAAAATTATAATTTTTCATATAAAAAATAGTTTTGGTTGGTGGTTCTTGATGGACCTGAGGTAGTACACAGGAAGGAGTGGTGGTTGGCCTAGAGGAGAAAAGTATAAATCTGGCCCTGACTTATGGCTAGATAAGTGGTTTGAGATCCAAATAATGATCATTAAACCCCTACATTACCACACAGACTTTTTAGATCCAAAACAGTAACTATTTACCTCTACATTACCAGGCAAGAGTTTAAAAACAGTGACCACTAACTCTTGTATTACTAGACAATTTTGCAATCCAAAATATGACATTACTGTAACCCCTATTACAAGTCAAGGGTTTAAGATTCTAACAGTGACCATTAAACCCTATATTACTAGACAAGAATTGAGATTAAAAACATACCACAGTTTATTATCAACTTATTTGATTATAAATCTGGCTTATCTGGTGTGCATCCCCCCCAAGAAGCTAGTGGAAGCAGCAGATGTAGATTATTTAGGCAGTCACCTTGTAACTACAGTATGCAGGTAGTGACAGCAGTAAAACAGACTTCCTCACCTCCTTTCATCATGCCCTGTTAGCTGCCCGGAAGAGGGCAGAGTGATCATTGCCGTTCTTCTTGCTTCTGTACCCTTCCTTGTTTAATATTTAGAGAGAGAAGCTGATGTTCACGACCTCTCTTTCTTCCCTGTAGATAGCTCGCTAGTACTGATCTCTCTGGATTGCAGGGGGAACCATCTGGCTTGTTTCACTCTATTATTGCAATAAGCACGCGTGTCACAGGTTCCCCACCACTGTCCTATATTATTTCAAGCTCCCACAGTATTCCGTGTAAGCAGTTCCTCGTTAGACTTTCAGCAATATTGTGGATTCAACAGTTGATTTTGAGGTGCATCCCCTGAAGCCTGTGCCACTCAGGAAGTATTTATCCATAGAAGTAGGTAGGGAGCACACTCAGGTAAGGATTAATAAAAAACTTTCATTTATTAATGCTCAACCCGCAAATTAGATCCACAGGTGAGAAGGGGGTGGACCCCCCGAAGCGTTGTGTATCTAACTTGCGTGTTGAGCATTTAATAAATGAAAGTTTGTTAATTATCCTTACCTGAGTGTGCCTCCCTACCTACTCTTATTGAAGTTCGCGTTAGACTTTACCCACCTGTTGGCACCCTAGGGGTACTATTTTTCAACTGAACTTCTAATTAGTCTTATTTTTGAAGTAATCAATTGTTTATTTCTAATCTGACTCTTTCAACAGGAAATTTCAAAAGCTATTGGCTGTAAGGCATTAGTATAAGAAAGCATGTAAATTATGTGACTATAATTATGAGATCATATTTATCTCACTTTTTATAGAGGCCTGTCTTGTTTATTTGCTTTATACCATTGTTAAATTGCTAAGTCAGAAAAAAAGATGAACATCAAATTGTCCTAAAATTGCCTAAGAATACCACTAACATACGTAGTTAACCGCACCAAAAAAAAATATCATTCACGTGTTTATTGGAGGCAAACACTATGCAAGTACATGCATACGCACATACAACTAAATAAAAATCTGCATTTTCTGAGACCAAGGTGATATGTCACATACCAGGACAGACAAGGCATATATTCATATGAAATTTTTTGTCTGGGGACTGAGTTGTTTTTTAAAAACTTTTGTTCCAAACTTAAAATAGACTGATGTTCCCTAAACCATTTTAGAAACCATGAAAAAATGCTCAGAGCAAACAATTTTTGAAAGTTTTTTGAAAGTTTGATAATTACCTGATAACCATCTTAAAACAATCTGTTGGACTGCAGAAATAGTTTGCTCTGAGATTCCCCCTCTAAACAAAAGAAAACATGTGTTATTGGCTATTTTCACAGTAAACTATACCATGGAACAGGAGAAAAAGATATTTGCCTAAAATTCTACACTAAATCAACAAGGGGGACAAGTTCAATATTAACAATTGCAATAACACAATAATGCTTTTGGTACATCTGCATTTTACAAATGCTCTGTATAAACTAAACTTAAAAAAAACACACAAAAGGATGATTTAGGTAGCTTCTTTAAAGAGCATATCTTCCCCAAAATTATGGTTTAGCTTTAACCCATTATACTTATAGGCCCCAGAACACCCCTTGAATAGAGATAAATTAGAAATAATTGGCTTTAAGGGCAACTAAACTAAATATTGTTTGCGATTAGGCCCTCTTGGTCTGCTGGATCCAGCCAATGTTCGGGGATATAATATCTGTAAGATCTGCAAAACTTGGCAAGTTGTGTGGTAATATCTAAAGTGCTGGATTGCAATCTTGTCCTTCCCCAAATATAAGATTTTTATTTTCTTCTATTAAGTTTTTGAAAAAAGGAGTGTAATTTTGCCACTAAACTAAACTGTTTCTGCTTGTGAATGTTCTCATTCATCCAGGTTGTTTGCATATATGTTGTATTCAGTTAGATTAACTGGAGTTGAAGTTTAGTTCTTGAGACATTTCGCTAGTCATCCAATTAGATTCTCAATTCAGAATGACTTGTACAAAATCTGTTGGCCATAATTACCCTAAAATTTTTCCCAATTAGCATATACACAGCAGGTGTTAAGGACCTCTGATGCAAGGTGTCATTGCATTAAGGCTAGGAGGTGTTTTTTTCTAAACTGCCCTGAGTAAGGTGGCAACTGGTAATGTCTCATTTAGAATATTCGGTGCATTTTTAGAATCCTATAAAAAAAGCGACATCTTGGATATGGAAGAAATACAGAGAAGACAATAATAAAGGGAATGGAGGGACTTGACAATTCAGGCAGATTATGCAAATTAGGGCAAGGTTTACGCTTTCATCTTCAGGTAAGAAAAGGTTTTTTTTCAGTGAAACTGTGGAACTGTCTTCCAGCAGATGTGGTAATGGCAAGTTCATCAAATAGCTTAAAAGTGGGCTACTTTCTAAACAAAAAAATATTAGAATAACTTATTAATACATTACTGTATGCTTGTGAACGTTCTCATTCATCCAGGTCTCGTATATCTGTTGTATTCAATAGATCAATTGGACTTGGTTTTAGTTCTTGAAGACGTTTCACTGTCAGTGAGAAAGCCAATTGGATGACTAGCGAAACGTCTTCAGAACTAAAATTCAAGTCCAGTTGATCTAATTGAATACAACATATATACATATACTATAGTTCTAGTTCTGGTTAATCGAGGGATTCCATTGCCATTTGCAGTCACCCTTTTTTAATAATTCCTGTCTTGCTGTTATTTTCAGGTACTGCTGACATCTCTTTACATCCCAAAGGTCCACAATTAATTTTCTGTCATTACACATTTTCTTCAAAAGAAAGATCTTTTTTTTAGGTGTCAAGAAATTTTAGACATTTCATTGAGATGAGAAACTTTAAGCATAGGGCAGAGGAGGTCACAATCATGAATTACTCTCTAAAGAATCATATAATAATAAAAGACAATTCATTATTTGTTTGATATGCTGTAATAGGATGTTATACTTCCTCTACTATAGTATTTCAAAATCCTTTACTATGTTTGTAAAGGTTCTCATTCATCCAGGTCATAGTATATCTGTTGTTTACCATTGTGAAACTTCTTCAAGGACAAACCTTAAGTCCAGTTATCTACAGTAACTGAACACAAGCCATCTGCAAATTGGAATTTTCTAAAGGGGAAGGGAATATCCCAGTTCCATGGGTGTCAAAGTACCGAGTATGGTGGTTTGATGTTACTCAAACAAGACACAAACCTTTCTCTCAACACATATTAATTAGGGTTTTCTATTAAATGAGGGTAAATATTTGATATATAAGGGCTAACTGATATTTCTCCCACTTTCCAAAATCCCAGGGTCATGTCTGTGCTGCAGTCTATGGAGACTTTCCACTTGAAATGTTATTACATAGCTTGCACCGTATAGTTAAAATAGTGTTCAGCTGCACAAACAATTGTCAATGGAAAAACTACAGCTGCTTTTTGGATGTCCAATATTGATATTATAGCTTATTCATATAGTGGCAACTCATTTATGGCCCCTTAATTGTGAAGGAGCAGTGAATCAATGTAAAGCATAAAGAGAAACAACAGGAAGAGGGGCCTGCCTGTAGTTTAATGGTGTGGGTGGTGAAACATAATTGGCTCATTTACCCCAAGCTGGGAAATCAAAGTCACGCTAACTGATTCAATATTGATTAAAATGGGGGGTTGGAAAAGATGAAATGGCACTAAGGCAGCTAGGAACTTGGGAAGTCAGTGTAGTGAGGTTGGAGCAAAGATGTCATCAGCATAGAGTGTAATAGTGGAAGTCAAAAAACTATTCAGCTGACAGGGGCCAGATGTAGCCTTGTGGTACCCCACTGGAAACGTGCACCAAAAGACACATTGCTTGATCCCCTTCTCAATATATTACTCTGTAGAAGTCCATTGAAAAACAGCTGTCTTTCATTACTGGTTTTGTGAAATATATCAACTGTTAAAAAGGGGTTATCATTATTTGTTTTTACTGTACCTTTCTGAAAAATCCTTCATATTTATATGCTTGTGAAGGTTTTCGTTCATCCAGGCCATGGTATTCTGTTGCATTCAGTTGAATGGACTAGTTTAGTTCTTGAAGACCTTTGCTAGTCATCCGACTGTCTTCTCAATTCAGAATGAAATAAGAAACCAAGCCTGAATAAGGGTTTTGACACCAACTGTCTGCCATGTACTGCAATTTAAACACTGACCCCTGTGCAGTTTTGATAACACATCTTATCCCCTTTGCAATTACACATGCATTCAGAAGGTCATTAACACCTGGCTGTTATATGCTGAGGCATTCCAGGTACTTATTGCCAACAGATTCTTTGTACAAGTCATTCTGAATTGAGAAAGCCAGTCGGATGACTACAAAATGTCTTCAAGAACTAAACTTCAAGTCCAGTTGATCTAACTTGATACAACAGATACTCATATTTAGAAAATTGATACTCAAATATATATGAATATTAATTTATTGTACTGTACTGTCAGTGAATCATTTGAATAAACAAGCCTGGGGTTTTAGGAATCTAGTAGCTACAGTATGTTTATGCACAGAAATAGCACATCGAGTACAATGAAGCTTTCTCTTAAGATTTAAATCCCTTTCCTCTGCTTCTCCTTTCTATATTTTCTAACTTGTCAGTTATCTGTACGCAACTGCTATTTGTACCAGTTTACTATACCGCTTTATGAGAAGTTCTATCCTTTCTGGGAAAGGTATCTGCCTCCTCCCTCTGCTTATTGAGCTTTTTATAAGCTTGAATATGTGCAGAAGAGTCCTAGATGAAAACAGCAGTCATTCATTGTTTGGGATGTCAGTTGTCACAGCCTTGATTGACTCATGGAGGGAGGGGCCAGCTTACTGTCAGAATGGGCACACTTATTATACTTAAATACCTAGTGGTAATGCAGCAATAAAGTTAAAAAAATATCAGTTGAGGTTGAGGGCAGGTAACTGACAATTGACCTTTTTTTGTTTTAAGGGTGGACATGCCCTTTAAACAACAAAATGCTCCAATCTCTGATTTTAAGACAGTATGTATTTTTAACTATGTCTGTTCATCCACATTCTAGAAATATGTAAAAAAAAAAAAACAACACGTGGAAACAATAGAAATGAATGGTTAAGAAACTAACTCCTTTGCACCAATGTTTCATTATATTTATTTAGCAGAATTTTAGAAGTGTTACGGGACTAGGACAAGTATAGCAGCTTTGATGTACAATAGCATTTAAAACAATGAATTGACATATCAATCCTCTGAAAAAACTAAAACAAGCTCTTTTGTAAGAGAGAAACATCATTTTTAGAAGGCCATTTATTGAGATACGGTTATGTAAACTATCAGCAACGGAAGTGACTCAGTCGTGAAGATGATTAACAGCAAAACTAATAAGGGAAAATTGGACCAATAAAAACTCAACACATCCAACAACTGGAATATTTACCTTTCACTGAAGGCTATTTTACAGGGAACAGAAAGAGCAGTTTTTCACAGTTCTTGGGATTCTTTTATTATAGCTTTAGTTAAACAATCTTACTATAGTTACAGGCCTCAGAACATAAAGCATACAACACTTTTGCAAGATTCTCTGCAGATCTATGGGGAAGATTGCAAGGACCACCGATCAGACTCAATGATTTCTATAGGAAGGCTGCAATAACCATTTATTGACCAATGTTCCCCTAATTGGGGCTGCTATGGTCCTTGTAGGGGCCAAAAGTATAATTTAATGGCAGTAGCTGACACAACCAAGTATACAGGGTAATTTAAGGATATTACGCCACCGCCCTGACCATAAAAAAGCACAAGCACATGTTACATAGGTCAGGAAACTCCAGGTAGTATCCTTTGTACCAGAAATGGTTAGTTTGTTTATGATTCATTTAAAAGTGCAGTATTAAAACTTTAGTTTCTTTAGACAGGCAAACAGTGATCAACCTGAATGGGAGCAACAGTGGAAACTAATGATGGCATCCCTGAACGATTTTCCCATGAATATAGGATGACATTCCTGTTAAGCCATATTTTTCCACTTTTTAATGGTGTCTTCATGTGATCAATATAGTTTAATCCTCTAATAATTTTTTGTGTCCCTATTGTGTTCCTATTCCCAAGAGGAATAATCAGATTCTGTCAATATTCTATATACTGAGAATATTTATTTTATAAATTAAATTACTGTAATATGGGCCAGTATATGGCCGACATTAGAACATGTGTATGTGCACTTATGAACTGCTTTCATAAGTTTATCTGTATTGCTAATTGGAACTCTGAACTGGTAATGTAAACATGTGTTTGTATTACTATATTTGTATCCTTTTATAGTTGCATACATCAAACATTGTTATTGTAATAATGAACTTTCTGTTATGTATGGGGCATTATTGACACCATTATCAAAGAATTAACAGATGGGCCAGAGTTTGGGCTGGTGTAAAAGGACAATCTTTATTAATATATTGTGCATGTGACTTTGGCTACATTTATTACAGAATCACTTGGTTGCCTGTACTGCTGATTAACTTGAATTTCTGAACTGGTATCCTGTTAAAGTTACAAAACACTAAACATTTTCATTGTACTTGTGCACCCTATATAATTATGGGACATTACAAGACAACATAACAATACAGATGTCATTATACAACTTGTATAAATTAAAAACTGTTAAATTGCTGTCCCCTCAAAATAACTTAACATGCAGTCACTCTTTATAAACCACTAACAACAAAGTGGGTTAACTTTGGTGTTAACGCCTCACATTGATGCTGAAAGTTAAAGGGTATGTCCACCCTTGAAATAATTTTTTTATATGTCATTCCCCCTGTCCCCCAGCCCCAACCGCTATATTTATTTATTAGAAAATGCCCCAAACTTTACTTAACTCCCCTCTTTCCTCCGCCGTGCTGCCGGCCCTCTGCTTACGAGAAATGGCAAGCAGAGGCGGGACCGGCAGTCGCGTCTGTGATTGGCTGACGGCCAATCACGACGCGGCTGCCGGGAGTTCATTGCGGAGGAGAAGAGGGGAGGTAAGTAAAATTTGGGGCACTTTCAATAAAATAAATAGAGCGGTTGGGGCTGGGGGGCAGGGGGAATGTTACATATAAAGGATTTACACTAGGGGAGGAATCCTAATCAAGGGAGAGGGAGGGAGAGGGATGGGGAGAAGGCTGCAGTACGCATGCCAAACTTCTCCCGGAGGCCAGGTAGGAGGCAGACATTTTATTTGCACCCTCTGTAATATATGACAAAGATATTAACATATGGGAGAGACACATGCCTGTGTGTGTGGGGGTATTTAGGTGAATGTGTACAGTTTTTTAAATATTCCTAATAACTTTAGATTTATGTATGTGGGGGTTTATATGTGGATGTGCGACACCTAGTCACCCTTCTAGACAGGGGTAGCTGGCTCTTAAGCTTCATACACACAGTTAGTTTTGCTTGCCTGTAACAATCGACAGCCGACCACTAACTAGCATTTTGGGCAAGACTACATGTGTGTAGACGCTAGCTGCGTTCTTTCTACCGTCCGGCGGACATAAAACCATGACAAATGAGAAAAGCATCATTTTTTGACTTTTACATCATCAATCAAATTCATACAAGGAAGCTCCTTCGACATTATCACAAATTATATTATATCTTATAAGAAAACATAGAACAGAAATGGACATGTTCAAACCCATTCTAAAGTGAAAACACATTGTTGAGTGATGACTGGCTCAATTTTGTTATGGTTTATGCTTTGGGAACAGGAAACTCTCACAAATCTTATTTTGCAATTTGCAAGTACTATTAGTTACTCCCGATTGAGTTAGCACCAGATGGATGCTTGTTATTCTAATTTACAATACCCTGAGGTCTCAAAACCTTACAAATTAACATAATCAATTGTTTTCCCAAAAGATGATAAAGAAGTATATTCGTAATAAGAATGGCGAATATAAAGAAGTGAATTTAAAAAACAGCCTCATTTTGCATAGGTTAGCAAACAATTCACACAGGGTATCCTCCTTCTATTTTGTAATAAGCCTACCAAATGTAGCTTGCTTTTCAGCTAAATAAGAATATTGCATACAACCAATTCAATGTCATAATGATTATAATCATGTTATGGTGCAGTATTTTATTTTATTAGGCTGGAAGTACAACCAGTGTGCCATTCACAAGAAAGAATAAGTCTACGGATAACACGAAAAGATGGTAAGACTAGTGCCGGAGGAGAGTAAGAAAATAGCATTTCAGGAATCCCTGGGTAATAAGAATTATTGTAGATGCTGTTCCTTCTGTTTCCCAAAATCCTCTGCTTCTGTAGCACCTTTCCACAAGCCAAATCTTATTTACACACCAACCATAAACTGAAGGGTGCGTATATCACCAGCACTAGAGATGTTCAAAACTGTTGAGTTTCATTCCTTTTTCGAATTTTCCAGAAAATCAGCTGTTTTCGAGCTCCGCATTCTATTTTCGAGGTTACCTGAAAACGAGCGCTACTTTCGAGGGTTCGATTATCGATAATCCTCTACTATCGATTTTCGATAATTGTCTACTTTCATTTTTCATAATCCTCTACTTTCGATTTTCGAAACTGGGCTCTTTTGAACCCCACCTTACATCTCTAACCAGCACCATAGAAAAGCATCAATGATTGGATTGGTTTTCATACCAAGTATTGTTAGCTTTCAAAAATGTAAAATATAACTATGGAGATGAAACAGGAGTTGCAAGGCCTAAAATTGTTGACTTTAACCCCTACAATGCGGCAGCTACGTGGTTAATGTGAAAGTTACCACGCAACCACCATAAGGGCAATATTACTAATGGCTATGGTACTTTCCCTGTGTAGTATCGCCTAAACTTCCTTAATGTTAGGCTAAAAACTGATATATATGCTAAAGAATGGGTATACTAGCAGAGCAATCAATTTAGACAGCACTCTCTGATGCAATAATAAATTTGCAAGGAGCAACCGCTGTATTGGTTGTAAGCTACTGTAGGTACAAACATTACAGATAAAGCCCCATAAATGGCACTGTGTGGGGGGGCCTTCCCGAACAACAGCATGGGATGCCAAATGTTGGTCGGCTGAGCGGTCGTACGGGAAAAAACGTACATTTCCTTTGGCTGCAGTAGACTCCCTATAGAGGGAGCTGCCCGTGGTGCTGTGTATAGGGAGAACACTCGGAACGTGTGTATCCTGATCTTTAAAAATGACAACGATCTTGCAGATTACAACTGGTATATTGTGCAATTCATAAAATTTTGGAAATAGGTAGGCCCCACAAGTAAGTGTAAACTCTTGCTAACCTCCCACCATGAAATACTGAATTTAGCAAAAAAACAGCAGGAACCAGGAAACTGTAGCTTAATATATTTTTCTATATGGTTAGATTAGATCTGTACAATAAAATTATTGAATTTAATTCCCCAGATGTACAGCCTGCTTAACAACTCTATTTAAATACAATTGCATGTATTGCAGACAATGACAATATATTTTCTTACCTTTGCCTTCTAAGGGACTAAAATGGCAGTTGGAAGTGTTGGATTGGTATAGTACAACTTTTCTAACAATTCGCCATAAACTGTAAAAAAATAAGAAAATAAAAAATCAACTCAGCATCACACAGCGCTTATCTAAAATCAGACATATGGGGCTGATGCAATAAAAGTGCAAACATTTGACTGTGTTATTATATTATTATTGTGGATTTATATCGTGCCATCATCTTCTGTAACATTACATTAGGACCTGCCCAGAAGAGCTTACATCTAAGCACATTTATTTGACACATACAACCTATAAATGTCTTTATTATTGTGGGAAAAACCGAGTGCCCGGAGGAAACCCATGCAAGCACCGGGAGAACATACAACTCCTTGCAGATGTGTCCAAGGGTGCTAGCCCCTGAGCCACCATGCTGCAGAGAACTATGTTATGTATGTATATATTCTTTATTATAAAGTGCCACTTGGGGATGCAGCACTGTAAAATAACAAAATACAAAAAAGTCATATAAGGGGCAAATACTAAATAGTTCAGTACATAAATAAATAAATTATTAAATATAACTATGTGTGTTAGAGCCTTGCCACAAGAGGAAGAAAGGTCAATGTCCTGTAAGATTACAATCTAGTTAAGAGTGTAACAAGCAGATACAAAGGAAAGGGTATAAGTGCAGAAGTGAGACTTATGCAGTGCAATAAAACAATCATATACTGTGCTGGTTACCAGATAGGTAGGATATAAGGCTAGATTTAAACCTGCTAATTGAGGTTTCTTGATGTAAAAGAGGGGGATAGAATTCCAGAGGATGGGAACCACAAGAGACAAAGGTTTAAGGCGAGAGGAAGCAGTATGAGTGAGATGGTTCTGTGATGGTCGAAGTTGGTGGGCGGGAACATATGGGGACACTGGAGAGGAAGGGATTTAAATGTTGGAGAGCCAGGTTGTTGTCCGGTAAGAGAGATTGGATCATGTTTATTAGAGAGCAAAACAATCCGAGTAGAACTTTTTAGTATAGACTGAAGGTGAGAGTGGTGGAAAGTAGGAAGACCAGTAAGTAGTAGAAGTAGTAGATTACAATTGTCCAGGCACGATAGGATGAGAGCATGCACAAGGACCTGGCATTTTCGCTATTTTGTGAAGGAAAAGCAGCAGGTGTTTGCAACATAGTTAGTGGTTAAAAGGAATAGAAAATGTTTTTTCAGTTTTAGAAGATTCAATTCGAGGCAGAGTATCGACATCCAGAGAAGATGGCAAGGAGACAGTCAAAGACATGTGATTGGATGTCGGGTAAGTGCAGGTTGGACAGTACATTTGAGTATCATTTGCATATAACTGATGCTTGAAGCCAAAAAGCTGATGACATCTCCCGGAAATAGTGTAGAGGGAGAACAATAAGGGTCCAAGAACAGATCCTTACATCACCCACAAACTAACTGGAATATGTCTTCTTAGCTAAAGAACTAGTAATTTGGTTATAGAGATAGATAGAAACCAATGCCTATTTATTTGCAGTAACCAGTTAATGTTAGCTTTTACAGGATTACCTCCGTTATACAACATCTTATTGATTGCTGCAGATTGCTTGATTGGTAGCATGGGCAAAATTATAAACCTTTAATTAAATCCCCATTTTTTCCTAAGCATTCCATATAAGCCACCTAACATTTTTTATCAAGTTATTTGTACTTGACGGATTCATGTCATCCCACAGCAAACAAAATACTGACAATTACGTTTATGGTAATTATGCCAGATGGGACTTTACATATCCGCCATCAATATACAGTACATTTAAAATAGTGTGTCGATCACCATTTATTACATTTACAGGGAGACTCAATAAAAGTTCTTATCGTTAAAAATTGCACAAACTTTGCCCCAACCAAACAGATCCTATTTATTTGAAAGCTAACATCTGATTGGTTGGATCAAATTTACACCATTTTTAACGATAAGAATCTTTATTGAATCTCCCTGATAACTTTTGACATATGTGAACAATCGTCATATAGACAAATCACCAACAAAATTACTGCAAAACAGAATTCTGTTTAATAATCCAATATCTGTACAATCTATTGCCAGGGACTCCAATGCCCCCCCTTTTATTGCATTTATCCAACTGAGATTACATTGTATATTTTAATGGAACAGTCATAGCTTCCCTCTCTCTCCTAATGTCACCATTATTGAAAGTGATAAAACATTTTAAATGTGAAACATCCATTCTATCAGTATTCTACCAATCAGGTCATATCCAGAGGCAGTGGGACTTGCATAGTTGGAGAGTGAACAATTCCAGTCCCAGTGGTCACTCATATTTCACAGTCGATTATTCACATTTCAATCACTATATAGTATGAGCATAAAACCTTTGGAGAAATAAACATCACACAGGTAGAAAATCCCTTCTTAAATTTTGGTGCACATAAACAGCTTGAAATTAAATATAAAAAAAAAAATCACATGAAGTCTAAAGTAGACTCAGGAAACCCTTACTAAATCAGTAATATATTTTTCTACCATTATAAGGCACAATAAATCATTGCTTCAAATGATCTATTTATCAATTTAATTTATTCTCCGTTGAAAATATTTGTCACAGTGATGGCATGAATAATATACATTTTAAAATGATTTTCAAATTCTCCATTTTTTTCGCTTTTTTGAATTTCGGTTGTCCTCTTCGCAAGATTCCAATTTTTAATATTTCATGATCGAATGGGGTCTAATTTCCACATATCAGGAGTATTTAAACTCAAATTTCCCCCTGTAATGTTTCCAAAATCTCATTTACAGCCCTGGTCTGGTATTCTGGTGTTTAGAATTGATTGATATGCTATATGATAAAGATTTTTCTATCCTTTCTTTGAGAAAACAACATTACTTGAAGAATGTAGCTGCAGTTTGTTCTACTGATGAAATCACACCAAGCATTTTTATTGCTGAGGGTCTTTTAGGTGAATAAAAGTAATCAAACATCTTTACTTGCTGAGAGCTGCTCTCCTTTAAGTGAAATAGTGAAATCATTCTTACATGTCATAGATAAGATATAATAATAATATAATACATAGGCTCTATACTTTCAATGGGGAGATGCAGTGGCGGAGAATCTATATTACAGTCACTCAGGGGCGTCTCTGAGTGACTTTAATAAGAATTCTTGCCACTGCACCTCCCACCTCTCCCCCCCTCCATACTCCATACAGAGAATTTGATTTCCAGGATTAAAGGGTTAAGATTCCGTTTTGTATTTAAAGGGCAACTAAAGCCACAAACAACACTTAACCAGAAGGCAGAACACCTTGATATAAACCAGTAATCTGTGTCTTACCTCTCATTTTGATACGAGCGCTGGGAATTTACCTAAATAACATGAATTTGTGCTTTACTTCTCAGCATTCTAATATCACACAGTTTGGTCAACGACCATTATGTTCTGCTCATGCATGCTCAGTCCTTAGCTATGGCACAAACTTGTTACAGTTGGTCACACCCATTAATAATCTCTAGCCAATCCTTTTACAGGACAGATAAAGCAAGGAAGCATGTGACTGAGGTCAGGGGGTGTGGTCTAACACTGCACATACACACAGTTACTTCATCCAGTTCTTAACAGGCTTTGATTTACTTTAACAGAGTTTACTAAAGTGGAATTTTATAGTTTATTGGTGTTTTTAGGGGGTTGTTTTCAGATTCTGGAGTATACAAAATTGGGTTTAGTTCTCCTTTAACTGTACTGACCAGGTTACACTCAGTTCTCTCCCATCCGGTTACTGTCAATGATAAAACTGCACGGAAGATAAGCAGCAGCGTCGCATTCCAATGAGCCATAAATTGACTCTGGTGGTGGCTGGAAACTTCCATGCAGTTCAATCAGTGACAGGAACCAGACGGGAGAACCGAGTGTAACCTGGGTGTAAAGAGTGTAACCTGGTCAGTACATTTAAATACAAAATGGAATCTTAACCCTTTATTTTCTGGAAATTAAATTATCTTGCATGGAGTATGGAAGGGGGGAGTAGACACAGGGAGGTGGGGGTTAGGTAGATACAGGGGGGGGGAGGGGGGGGAAATACAGGGAGTATCAACAGGAGGGGGTAGATATGTAAGTGTGCCGTTGGTTGTTTGTGTGCTGCCTGTGCTGTTTTTTTTTTTTAAAGCTATTATGTGCCTTATGTATTATATGGAATAATACGCTACCTACAGAATAATATATGGACATTACTTCACCTCGGAGTTCCCTGAACTGTATAAAAGCACTCGGCATATGGCTTTGTGCTTCTATATGGTCAGGGAACTCCTTGGTGGTGTAATCTCCTTATATTACACTGTAGGTAGCATATTATCCCTTATATAATAACTGCATTTTGTTAGTAAATAATTTGATAGTTATTCACAATGGGAATTGGGATAACAGGTAAGGGACAAACCTGGCCATACAGTACCATGCCGGTAATAAGCATATCCAGTTGTATCTAATTATAAGTATAGGGAGGAGATAAGAATTGTATCACGTGTAGCACCCTTAATATTTATTAATTTGTCATGAATCTACAAAGCTTAGCAAATACACTCAACTGGCCTCCCTATACTCATTGTAAAATCATGGCAAATTAATTGATGATAAAAGTTGTGTTGGGGTAAAATAATACTCAAATAGTCAGTTTACTAGCCCAATATCAACATTCACAGCTGTGAAGAACAGAAACACAAGACACTAGAGTCTTGAGATAGAACTGTTCTAATTTATTGTTACATTACATTGTATACTTATACCTTTACAAATAGTCACATACGTCATTATTAATTAGTGATTACGTTTATCCAATCAATGGCTAGTGAATTTCCCAGATCACTGAGAGTTAAAAATGTTTTCTCCTTATTCATCCTTCCAACTTGGACTTTGGTGGACTTGTCCAACCCTTATTATCTATTATACTATCACCCATTTATGATCATGACATTAAAGTGGAACAGTGGTCCAAAAATGACTTTAGGTAAATTGAGGTAAAATTGATAGGAATTGCTCCCCTGAGCATTTTTTTGCAATTTTTCCATTGTTTTATTTTGCTAGTTTTGAAGATATTTACATTTTGTGTGTGATATGGCAGCAGCATCACCAGGTCCCTGCACTTCTGCTTCCCGCTCTGAACTGTCAGTCAATCTGTCCTGTGTCTCCCTCTCCCCATTGCAGCCCCCTGGTCCTCCCCACTCATGGACCCCATGGTCCCTCCAGTTGCAGGCCCCATGGCCCATTATCTTACTTGCGGGTGCCGTGCCCCGCCCACTCGTGTTGTCATGGCTCCGCCCACTCGCTGGTGCCTAACCCTGCCCACTCGCGGGTGCTGTGGGTTACTCAGACACCCCCACAGAAAACTCTGTGGAATCAGCCTTTCAGGCCAGAGTGAGAACTTCCGGCGTTTTCACAAGTAAAAGAGAAGGGCTGAGATTCCCTTTCCTACCTGTCAGACTTCCCACAGCAGAGAGGAGGAGGCACGTTCCTGCTCCTCACACACTGAGGAGTCTGAGGCTGTGCTCGCCGGTGGCACTGTGCAGGAGAAGCCTCAGGATGTCACAAGTCAGCCTCCCACCCATTAACTTCTGGTCCAGTCATTTCTGTATAACTTGGGCTGTGAAGAACGTAGAGAGGTGGTGTGATTAACTTGTTTGGAGACCACTTTTCCCCCTTATGTACTTTATAAATTGAATGTCCCTGGGGCAGGGAGGTTGGATTGACTATTCCACCTCACAATATTGTTTCGTTTAAAAAGCTACAGCACATACAGTTTTTTAGCTAGGTTAGTCCTGGACTCGTCCTGGACTCCTCCATGCTGAAGCCAGGAGGAGGACTGGTAGAATCAGTTTTCTTTGGGCTGGTGCTCCTCAGAGAAACAATATTGGGAGGTAGGAATTTACAGTCCTATATTCCTGTCCCAAGACTTTTAACTGTTTTTTTTTTTAAAAGGTCCCTTTAAACACAATGTAATATATGCATATACCGTAATCTAAATCTTGCTCAAAAATTCAGCATATGTAAAGAAATAAGATTATTATCCAGACAGTTTAGCTTGCGGCTAATTCATTTCACACTTAAAAGTACATTACAATGAATTCCTTAAAATAAATTATAGTAGTATAATTTTAATAATTTGGAGAAGCGGGAAGCCCTTGTGTCAGATTTCATTTTTTTCTCATTATCTGGTTATTTAGAAATATAATATGACATTTATATTCAGCTCGGGCAATTCCATTTTTAAGGTAACCAATTTTGCATAAGCACAATTGCAAAAATGCAATTACAATATCCAACAACCAATATCATATTCCTATTAATTAAAGCTGGAGACCACGCCAAGTTCATATACATGAATCCAGGCTGATGAAAGGGGAAGAAAATAATACATGGAGTGACATTTATTTAGGTTAGTGTATTGTAATAATATGTTAGTTTGTTTTTTAGTTGGACTTGTAAAGAATTGTGAATATACATTTTACAGGGATCTTTAAAAACTCAAAGGTTCAATTGTGACTAAACGATTTGGATACTTCCTATTTACCTTGTCCGTGAAAGGAACCTTTATTATAAGATGACAACACACTGTCACATACTATGACTGACACAATCTGGAATTTTTTTAAATATATATATATATATATGACTATGTGTATTTTACGTATGTTGTTTATGATGGCACTGTCATGATCTAAAATGAAGCATTTGTGGCATTTTAAGTGTATGAAAGCCTCATTTGGAACCCTAGGTGTCAATCAACTAGCCACATGGCAGGGTGGAGCCTAAGGGTATATATTTGTGTGTAGCACTCTATGCCCATTATACCTGAGGAATGGGCCCAGTGTCCCGAACGGTATGTATGCTGTTTTTGTACTAAATAAAGAAGTTTTTACAAAAGTAGTGTGCTCCTCTACTTTATATACCTTGCTTGGTTTATGGAGCCCTGGAAGTAGGGGGCTGAGAGGATTGCCCTACCAACTTGTTTGGCAAACCAGCCAACAGCAGTGTGCCTTTAGTACATTGTGGATCACATGGCAGTACCTAGGGCGGAAAACTTATAGGGGCAACAGTGGCACGAAAACTCACAGCAGGGCATCCGATTCCCATCAAGGGAAGAGAAGAACTGTAACACATGTGCATTGGGCACCACAAGACAGGAACCTCCCCCTGCCAGCAGAGCCGACACTGCCGTAGGAGTCTGCAGGCATACCTGCTAAAAATTATGTACTGATATATGTGTGGGAGGCACTGACTGTTCTGTTATTGTGGTGCCTAGGGGGTGGGAGGTTAGTGGTGTCTGCATTATCTCGGAGACCCCCATTCATTTAAATAGTCCTGTGAGCCCTCCAGCCAGTTTCAAACCAGAATACCGCTACCAGATATGATGGAATTGCCAGTTTGCTACAGAGTATTTGATGAAATTCCCATTTGCTTCCATTATGTAATGATTTCCCATTTGCTACCAGTATATGATAAAATATTGCAGTTTGCTACCAGTAGTGATAAACTTCCCAGTTTGCTACCAGTATTTGATTAAATTGCCAATACCCCTGATCTTCTTAGACCCTAGAGACGCCCCTGCTGCAAAGAAGTGTTGTAGGCGCGATGATGTCATGTCACGTTGAATGACACGTGTCAGCTTAGCATGCTCTAGGCCAATATGCTGCAGACTGCAGTTTCAAAAATCCAAAAGCGGCAAGCTGCAGCAAGCAGATACTAATCTGTAGTAGAACTTGGAAGTGGTGACTGTGTCAGCCTCTGCAAATACCTTCAGTTATACCTTAAATGGAAAGTTCAGTGGAAAATATCATTGTTTTAAAATTTTTACAGGTGATTCAATAAAAGTTAATTTAAAATGGTGCTAATTTTGCACCACCAATCAGAACTTATTAACATTTGAAAGCTAACATCTGATTGGTTGGGCAAAATTAGCACCATTTAAATGATAAGAACTTTATTGAATACCGTTAGTTTAATATATGCATACCTAGTTATTTTACATATTCTTTTGTATTTTATAAACCAGTTGAATTTATTTCCCTTGCTATTCCCTGCTGTTGACATGAGCTGACATTTTAGTTCTGTAATGGTCCTTCTTCTTCCAAAATGCACACTACCCTGGAATGTCCTAACAGTAATTTCTACTGATTAGCTGTTGGATGGTCAAACATGCTCAGATCTCTACTGAGCAACTAGATTAAGCCAGCGCTGGGTCAAAGGCAAGACCACAACGGTCTCTACTAGGGTCCTGCAAACAGGAAGTCACGTATTTCAGACGAAGCATTATTTATATACAGACACATGCTAATGGCAGGTTAAGGTCATTAGAATGGAAAAATACTGCTATTTTTCTAAAAAGTAATGTACAGATTTGCACTGAACTTCCCCTTAAGCTATTATAGCTGCCTGATATAATATTGCTATATAAGCTTGCTAGACAAGTGCTACTGTACTAAAAGAATATTCACTGCCCAAAACTACCCGTTATTAAAATGCTAACCGTAATACCTGTAAGCCAAGATATTGGTACTTACAGAACCCCATCCTGCGCGCTGCTGCTGCGTCTTTCCTGTCAGTTCCCTCAAACTCCTCCTCCCCACATTTGTGCGCAGCATGACTTTGCCAAACCAGTTGGAGGAGCACAGGGGAACTGACAGAGAGACGCTGCAGTGGCGCCGGAATGGTGGTTCAGTAAGTACCGATATCTCGGCTTAGAAGCATAAATGGGAGGAGAAATTATAATTTTTCATATAAAAAATAGTTTTGGTTGGTGGTTCTTGATGGACCTGGTAGTACACAGGAAGGAGTGGTGGTTGGCCTAGAGGAGAAAAAAGTATAAATCTGGCCCTGACTTATGGCTAGATAAGGGTTTGAGATCCAAAATAATGATCATTAACCCCTACATTACCACACAGACGTTGTAGATCCAAAACAGTAACTATTTACCTCTACATTACCAGGCAAGAGTTTAAAACAGCTGACCACTAACTCTTGTATTACTAGACAAGTATTTGCAATCCAAATAATGACATTACTGTAACCCGATTACAAGTCAAGGGTTTAAGATTCTAAACAGTGACCATTAAACCTATATTACTAGACAAGGATTGAGATTAAAAACAGTAAACACAGTTTAATCAACTTATTTGATTAATAAATCTGGCTTATCTGGTGTGCATCCCCCCCAAGAAGCTAGTGGAAGGCAGCAGATGTAGATTATTTAGGCAGTCACCTTGTAACTACAGTATGCAGGTAGTGACAGCAGTAAAACAGACATTCCTCACCTCCTTTCATCATGCCCTGTTAGCTGCCCGGAAGAGGGCAGAGTGATCATTGCCGTTCTCTTGCTTCTGTACCCCTCCTTGTTTAAATATTTAGAGAGAGAAGCTGATGTCACGTGACCTCTCTTTCTTTCCTGTAGATAGCTGCTGTACATGATCTTCTGGATTGCAGGGGGAACCAGTCTGGCTTGTTTCACTATATTATTGCAATAAGCACGCGTGTCACAGGTTCGCCACCACTGTCCTATATTATTTCAAGACTCCACAGTATTCCGTGTAAGCAGTTCCTCGTTAGACTTTCAGCAATATTGTGGATTCCAAAAGGTTGATTTTGAGGTGCATCCCCTGAAGCCTGTGCCACATCAGGTAAGTATTTATCCATAAGAAGTAGGTAGGGAGGCACACTCAGGTAAGGATTAATAAAAAACTTTCATTTATTAATGCTCAACACGCAAATTAGAACACAGGTGAGGAAGGGGTTGGACCCCCCGAAGCGTTGTGTATCTAACTTGCGTGTTGAGCATTTAATAAATGAAAGTTTGATTAATCCTTACCTGAGTGTGCCTCCCTACCTACTTCTTATTGAAGTTCCTCGTTAGACTTTACCCACCTGTTAGCACCCTAGGGGTACTATTTTTCAACTGAACTTCTAATTAGTCTTTATTTTTGAAGTAATCAATTGTTTATTCTAATCTGACTCTTTCAACAGGAAATTTCAAAAGCTATTGGCTGTAAGGCATTAGTATTTAAGAAAGCATGTAAATTATGTGACTAATAATTATGAGATCATATTATCTCACTTTTTATAGAGGCCTGTCTTTGTTTATTTGCTTTATACCATTGTTAAATTGCTAAGTCAGAAAAAAAAGATGAACATCAAATTGTCCTAAAATTGCCTAAGAATACCACTTACATACTGTAGTTAACCGCCACCAAAAAAAAATATCATTCACGTGTTGTATTGGAGGCAAACACTATGCAAGTACAGCATACTGCACATACAACTTAATAAAAATCTCATTTCTAGAGAAACAAGGTGATATGTCACATACCAGGACAGACAAGGCATATATTCATATGAAATTTTTTGTCTGGGGACCTGAGTTGTTTATTTAAAAACTTTTGTTCCAAACTTAAAATAGACTGATGTTCCCTAAACCATTTTAGAAACCATTGAAAAAATGCTCAGAGCAAACAATTTTTGAAAGTTTTTTGAAAGTTTGTATGAATTACCTGATAACCATCTTAACACCAGTGTTGGACTGCAGAAATAGTTGGCTCTGAGATTCCCCCTCTAAACAAAAGAAAAACAGTGTTATTGCTATTTTCACAGTAAACATATACCATGGAACAGGAGAAAAAGATATTTGCCTAAAATTCTACACTAAATCAAACAAGAGGGGACAAGTTCAATATTAACAATTGCAGTATAACAAATAATGCTTTTGGTAATTGCATTTTACAAATGCCTGTATAAACTAAACTTAAAAAAAACACACAAAAGGATGATTTAGGTAGCTTCTTTAAAGAGCATATCTTTCCCCAAAATTATTGTTAGCTTTAAAACCCATTATACTTATAGGCCCAGAACACCCTTGAATAGAGATAAATTAGAAATAAATATGGCTTTAAGGGCACTAAACTAAATAATTGTTTTGCGATTAGGCCCTCTTGGTCTGCTGGATGCCAGCCAATGTTCGGGGATATAATATCTGTAAGATCTGCAAAACTTGGCAAAGTTTGTGGTATAATCTAAAGTGCTGGATTGCAATCTTGTCCTTCCCCAAATATAGATTTTTATTTTCCTTCTATTAAGTTTTTGAAAAGAGAGTGTAATTTTGCCACTAAAACTAAACTGTGTTCTGCTTGTGAATGTTCTCATTCATCCAGGTTGTTGCATATATGTTGTATTCAGTTAGATTAACTGAGTTGAAGTTTAGTTGAAGACATTTCGCTAGTCATCCAATTAGATTCTCAATTCAGAATGACTTGTACAAGAATCTGTTGGCCATAATTACCCTAAAATGTTTCCCAATTAGCATATAACAGCAGGGTGTTAAGGACCTTCTGATGCAAGGTGTCATTGCATTAAGGCTAGGAGGTGTTTTTTTCTAAACTGCCCTGAGTAGGTGGCAGGTATGTCTCATTTAGAATATTCGGTGCAGTTTAGAATCCATATAAAAAAAGCGACATCTTGGATATGGAAGAAATACAGAGAAGGACAATAATAAAGGGAATGGAGGGACTTGACAATTCAGGCAGATTATGCAAATTAGGGCAAGGTTACGCTTTCATCTTTCAGGTAGAAAAAGGTTTTTTTTCAGTGAAACTGTGGAACTGTCTTCCAGCAGATGTGGTAATGGCAAGTTCATCAAATAGCTTTAAAAGTGGGCTACGTTCTAAAAAAAAAATATTTAGAATAATGGTATTAATACATATACTGTATGCTTGTGAACGTTCTCATTCATCCAGGTCATCGTATATCTGTTGTATTCAATAGATCATTGGACTTGAATTTTAGTTCTTGAAGACGTTTCACTAGTCAGTGAGAAAGCCAATTGGATGACTAGCGAAACGTCTTCAAGAACTAAAATTCAAGTCCATTGATCTAATTGAATACAAACATATACATATACTATAGTTCTAGTTCTGGTTAATCGAGGTATTTCCATTGCCATTTGCAGTCACCCTTTTTAATAATTCCTGTCTTGCTGTTATTTTCAGGTACTGCTGACATCTCTTTAACATCCCCAAAGGTCCACAATTATTTTCTGTCATTACACATTTCTTCAAAAGAAAGATCTTTTTTTTAGGTGTCAAGAAAGATTTTAGACATTCATTGAGATGAGAAACATTTAAGCATAGGGCAGAGGAGGTCACAATCATGAATACTCTCTAAAGAATCATATAATAATAAAAGACATTCATTATTTGTTTGATATGCTGTAATAGGATGTTATACTTCCTCTACTATAGTATTTCAAAATCCTTTACTATGTTTGTAAAGTTCTCATTCATCCAGGTCATAGTATATCTGTTGTTTACCATTGTGAAACTTCTTCAAGGACTAAACCTTAAGTCCAGTTGATCTACAGTAACTGAACAAAGCCATCTGCAAATTGGAATTTTCTAAAGGGGAAGGGAATATCCCAGTTCCATGGGTGTCGAAAGTACCGAGTATGGTGGTTTGATGTTACTCAAACAAGACACAAACCTTTCTCTCAACACATATATAAAGGTTAGGGTTATTATTAAATGAGGGTAAATATTTGATATATAAGGGCTAACTGATATTTTCCCACTTTCCAAAATCCCAGGGTCATGTCTGTGATGCTGCAGTCTTGGAGACTTTCACTTGAAATGTTATTACATAGCTTGCACCGTATAGTTAAAAATAGTGTTCAGCCTGCCAAAAACAATTGTCAATGGAAAAACTACAGCTGCTTTGTGGATGTCCAATATTGATATTATAGCTTATTCATATAGTGGCAACATCATTTATGGCCCCTTATTGTGAAGGAGCAGTGAATCAATGTAAAGCAATAAAGAGAAACAACAGGAAAGAGGGCCTGCCTGTAGTTTAATGGTGTGGGTGTGAAACATAATTGGGCTCATTTACCCCAAGCTGGAAATCAAAGTCACGCTAACTGATTCAATATTGATTAAAATGGGGGGTTGGAAAAGATGAAATGGCACTAATGCAGCTAGGAACTTGGGAAGTCAGTGTAGTGAGGTTGGGAGCAAAGATGTCATCAGCATAGAGGTAATAGTGGAAGTCAAAAAACTATTCAGCTGACAGGGGCCAGATGTAGCCTTGTGGTACCCCCACTGGAAACGTGCACCACAAGACTCATTGCTTGATCCCCTTCTCAATATATTACTCTGTAGAAGTCCATTGAAAAACAGCTGTCTTTCATTTACTGGTTTTGTGAAATATATCAACTGTTAAAAAGGGGTTATATCATTATTTGTTTTTACTGTACCTTTCTGAAAATCTTCATATTTATATGCTTGTGAAGGTTTTCGTTCATCCAGGCCATGGTATGTGCTGTTGCATTCAGTTAGATGGACTTAGTTTAGTTCTTGAAGACCTTTGCTAGTCATCCGACTGTCTTTCTCAATTCAGAATGAAATAAAGAAACCAAGCCTGAATAGAGGGTTTGACACCAACTGTCTGCCATGTACAATGCAATTTTAACACTGACCCTGTGCAGTTTTGATAACAATCTTATCCACTTTGCAATTACACATGGCATTCAGAAGGTCATAACACCTGGCTGTTATATGCTGAGGCATTCCAGGGTACTTATTGCCAACAGATTCTTGTACAAGTCATTCTGATTGAGAAAGCCAGTCGGATGATAGCACAAAATGTCTTCAAGAACTAAACTTCAGTCCAGTTGATCTAATTGATACAACAGATACTCATATTAGAAAATTGATACTCAAATATATATGAAATATTAATTTATTGTACTGTACTGTCAGTGAATCATTTGAATAAACAAGCCTGGGGTTTTAGGAATCTTAGTAGCTACAGTATGTTTATGCACAAAGAATAGCACATCGAGTACAATGAAGCTTTCTCTTAAGATTTAAATCCCTTTCTCTGCTTCTCCTTCTTATATTTTCTAACTTGTCAGTTATCTGTACGCAACTGCTATTTGTACCAGTTACTATAGCTTTATTGAGAAGTTTTATTCCTTTCTGGGAAAGGTATCTGCCTCCTCCCTCTGCTTATTGAGTTTTTATAAGCTTGAATATGTGCAGAAGAGGTCCTAGATGAAACAGCAGTCATTCATTGTTGGGATGTCAGTTGTCACAGCCTTGATTGACATATGGAGGGAGGGGCCAGCTTACTGTCAGAATGGGCACACTTATTATACTTAAATACCTAGTGAGTAATGCAGCAATAAAGTTAAAAAAATATCAGTTGAGGTTGAGGGCAGGTAACTGACAATTGACCTTTTTTGTTTTTAAGGGTGGACATGCCCTTTAAACAACAAAATGCTCCAATCTCTGATTTTAAGACAGTATGTATATTTTAACTATGTCTGTTCATCCACATTCTAGAAAATGTAAAAAAAAAAAAACAACACGTGGAAACAATAGAAATGAATGGTTAAGAAACTAACTCCTTTGCACCAATGTTTCATTTAATATTTATTTAGCAGAGAATTTTAGAAGTGTTACGGGACTATGACAAGTATAGCAGCTTTGATGTACAATAGCATTTAAAACAATAGAATTGACATATCAATCCTCTGAAAAACTAAAAGCAAGCTTTTTGTAAGATGAGAAACAAATCATTTTTAGAAGGCCATATTGAGGATACGGTTAATGTAAACTATCAGCAACGGAAGTGACTCAGTCTGAAGATTGATTAACAGCAAACTAATAAGGGAAAATTGGACCAATAAAAACTCAACACATCCAACAACTGGAATATTTACCTTTCACTGAAGGCTATTTTACAGGGAACAAGAAAGAGCAGTTTTTCACAGTTCTTGGGATTCTTTTATTATAGCTTTAGTTAAACAATCTTACTATAGTTACAGGCCTCAGAACATAAAGCATACACACTTTTGCAAGATATCTCTGCAGATTCTATGGGGAAGATTGCAAGGACCACGATGCAGACTCAATGATTTCTAAGGGAAGGCTGCAATAACCATTTTATTGACCAATGTTCCCCTAATGGGGCTGTATGGTCCTTGTAGGGGCCAAAAGTAATATTTAATGGCAGTAGCTGACAACAACCAGTATACAGGGTAATTAAGGATATTACGCCACCGACCTGACCAATAAAAAGCACAAGGCCACATGTTACATAGGTCAGGAAACTCCAGGTAGTATCCTTTGTACCAGAAATGGTTAGTTGTTTTTATGATTCAATTTAAAAGTGCAGTATTAGAAACATTTTAGTTTCTTTAGACAGGCAAACAGTGATCAACCTGAATGGGAGCAACAGTGGAACTAATGATGGCATCCCTGAACGATTTTCCCATGAATATAGGATGGACATTATCTGTTAAGCCATATTTTTTTCCATTGTTAATGGCTGTCTTCATGTGATCCATATATAGTTAATCCTCTAGATAATTTTTTGTGTCCCTATTGTGTTCCTATTCCCAAGAGGAATAATCAGATTCTGTCATATCTATATACTGAGAATATACTTATTTTAAAATTAAATTACTGTAATATTGGGCCAGTATATGGCCGACATAGGAACATGTGTATGTGCACTTATGAACTGCTTTCATAAGTTTATCTGTATTGCTAATTGGAACTCTGAGCTGGTAATGTAAACATGTGTTTGTATACTATATTTGTATCCTGTTATAGTTGCATAACATCAAACATTGTTATTGTAATAATGAACTTTCTGTTATGTATGGGGCATTATATGACACCATTATCAAAGATATTAACAGATGGGCCAGAAGTTTGGGCTGGTGTAAAAGGACAATCTTATTAATATAATTGTGCATGTGACTTTGGCTACATTTATTACAGAATCACTTGGTTGCCTGTACTGCTGATTAGAACTTGAATTTCTGAACTGGTATCCTGTTAAAGTTACAAAACACTAAACATTTCATTGTACTTGTGCACCCTATATAATTATTGGGACATTACAAGACAACATAACGAAATACAGTAGTCATATACAACTTGTATAAATTAAAAACTGTTAAATTGCTGTCCCTCAAAATAACTTAACATGCAGTCACTCATTTTAAACCACTAACAACAAAAGTGGGTTAACTTTGTGTTAACGCCTCACATTGATGACTGGAAGTTAAAGGGTATGTCCACCCTTGAAATAATTTTTTTATATGTCATTCCCCCTGTCCCCCAGCCCCAACCGCTATATTTTATTATTAGAAAATGCCCCCAACTTTACTAACTCCCCTCTTTCCTCCGCCGTGCTGCCGGCCTCTGCTTACGAGAAAATGCAAGCAGAGGGGCGGGACCGGCAGTCGCGTCTGTGATTGGCTGAGCGGCAGTCCAATCACGGACGCGCTGCCGGGAGTTCATTGCGGAGGAGGAAAGAGGGGAGGTAAGTAAAATTTGGGGCACTTTCAAATAAAAAAATAGAGCGGTTGGGGCTGGGGGGACAGGGGGAAGTTTACATATAAAAGGATTTACACTAGGGGGAGGGAATCCTAATCAGGAGGGAGAGGGAGGGAGAGGGATGGGGAAGGGCTGCAGTACGCATGCCAAACTTCTCCGGAGGCCAGGTAGGAGGCAGACATTTATGCACCCTCTGTAATATATGACAAAGATATTAACATTGGGAGAGACACATGCCTGGTGTGTGGGGGTATTTATGTGAATGTGGTACCGTTTTTAATATTCCTAAAATAACTTTAGATTTATGTATGTGGGGGTTTATATGTGGATGTGCGACACCTAGTCACCCTTCTAGACAGGGGTAGCATGGCTCTTAAGCTTCATACCACAGTTAGTTTTGCTTGCCTGTAACAATCGACAGCCGACCACAACTGAGCATTTTGGGAAGACTTACATGTGTGTAGACGCTTAGTCTGCGTTCTTCTTTGATCCGTCTGGGGACATAAAATTACTCATGACAAATGAGAAAAGATTCATTTTTTTGACTTTTACATCTATCAATCAAAATTCATACATAATGAAGCTCCTTCGACATTTATCACAAATTATATTATATCTTATATAGAAAACATAGAACAGTAAATGTGTTTGACATGTTTCAAAACTCAGTTCTTTAAAGTTGAAAACACATTTTGAGTGATGACTGGCTTCAATTTTGTTAGGTTTATGCTTTAGGGGAACAGGAATCTGACAAATCTTATTTGCTGAAAATTTGCAAGTACTATAGTTACTCCCGATTGAGTTAGCACCAGATGGATGGCTTGTTATTCTAATTTACAATACCCTGAGGTCTCAAAACCTTACAAATTAACATAATCAATTGTTTTCCAAAAGATGATGAAGAAGTATATTCGTATAAGAATGGCGAATATTAAAGAAGTGAATTTAAAAAAACAGCCTCATTTTGCATAGGTTAGCAAACAATTCAACAAGGGTATCCTCCTTCTATTTTGTAATAAGCCTACCAAATGTAGCTTGCTTTTCAGCTAAATAAGAAATATGCTATACAACCAATTTCTAATGTCATAATGATTATGAATATGTTATTGGTGCAGTATTTTATTTTATTTTTAGGCTGGAAGTACAACCAGTGTGCCATTCACAAGAAAGAATAAGTCTACGGATACACAGAAAAGATGGTAAGACTAGTGCCGGAGGAGAGGTAAGAAAATAGCATTTCAGGAATCCCTGGGTAATAAGGAATTATTGTAGATGCTGTTCTTCGTTTCTTCCCAAAATCCTCTGCTTCTGGTAGCACCTTTCCACAAGCCAAATCCTTATTTGACACCAACCACATAGACTTGAAGGGTGCGTATATCACCAGCACTAGAGATGTTCAAAACTGTTGAGTTTCATTTCCGTTTTCGAATTTTCCAGAAAATCAGGCTGTTTTCGAGCTTCCGCATTCTATTTTCGAGGGTTACCTGAAAACGAGCGCTACTTTCGAGGGTTCGATTATCGATAATCCTCTACTATCGATTTCGATAATTGTCTACTTTCGATTTTTCATAATCCTCTACTTTCGATTTTCGAAACTGGGCTCTATTTGAACCCACCTTACATCTCTAACCAGCACCAAGAAAAGCATCAATGATTGGATTGGTTTTCTAACCAAGTATTTGTTAGCTTTCAAAAATGTAAATATAACTATGGAGATGAAACAGGAGGTGCAAGGCCAAAATTGTTGACTTTAACCCCTACAAGCGGCAGCTACGTGGTTATGTGAAAGTTAACCACGCAACCACCAATAATGGCAATATTACATAATGGTACTGGTACATTTCCCTGTGTAGTATCGCCTAAACTTCCTTTAATGTTAGGCTAAATAAACTGATATATATGCTAAGAGAATGGGTATAATAGGAGCAATCAATTTAGACAGCATCTCTGATGCAATAATAAATTTGCAAGGAGCAACCGCTGTATTGGTTGTAAAGCTACTGTAGGTACACATTACAGATAAAGCCCCTATAATGGCCCTGTGTGGGGGGGCCTTCCCGACAAGCATGTGGATGCCAAATGATGGGTCGGCTGAGCGGTGTACGGGAAAAAAACGTACATTCCTTGGCTGCAGTAGACTCCCTATAGAGGGAGCTGCCCGTGGTGCTGTGTATAGGGAGAACATCGGAACTGTGTGTATCCTGATCTTTAAAAAGACAGAGGATCTTGCAGATTACAACTGGTATATTGTGCAAATTCCATAAAATTTTGGAAATAGTGTAGGCCCCACAAGTAAGTGTAAACTCTTGCTAACCTACCACCATGATAAATACTGATTTAGCAAAAAAACAGCAGGAACCAGGAAACTGTAGCTATTAATATATTTTTAATATGGTTAGATTAGATCTGTACAATAAAATTATTGAATTTAATTCCAACAGATGTACAGCCTGCTTAACAACTCTATTTAATAACAATTGCATGTATTGCAGACAATGACAATATTATTTTCTTACCTTTGCCTTCTAAGGGACTAAAATGGCAGTTGGAAGGGTTTTCGGATGGTATAGTACATACTTTTCTAACAATTCGCCATAAACTGTAAAAAAATAAGAAAATAAAAAAATTCAACTCAGCATCACACAGCGCTTATCTAAAATCAGACATATGGGGCTGATGCAATAAAAGGGTGCAAACATTTGACGTGTTATTATATTATTATTGTGGATTTATATCGTGCCATCATCTTCTGTAACTTACATTAGGACCTGCCCAGAAGAGCTTACAATCTAAGCACATTTATTTGACACATACAACCTATAAATAAGTCTTATTATTGTGGGGAAAACCGAGTGCCCGGAGGAAACCATGCAAGCACGGGAGAACATACAACTCCTTGCAGATGTGTCCAAGGGTGCTAGCCCCTGAGCCACCATGCGCAGAGAACTATAGTATGTATGGATATATTCTTTATTAAAAGTGCCACTGGGGATGCAGCACTGTAAAATAACAAAATACAAAAAGTCATATAAGGGCAATACATAAATAGTTCAGTACATAAATAAATAAATTATATAAATATAACTATGAAGTGTTAGAGCCTTGCCACAAGAGGAAGAAAGGTCAATGTCCTGTAGAGATTACAATAGTTAAGAGTGTAACAAGCAGATACAAAGGAAAGGGTATAAGTGCAGAAGTGAGACTTATGCAGTGCAAATAAACAATCATATACTGTGCTGGTTACCAGATAGTAGGATATAAGGCTAGATTTAAACCTGCTAATTGAGGTTTCTTGATGTAAAGAGGGGGGATAGAATTCCAGAGGATGGGAACACAAGACAAAGACAGAGTTTAAGGCGAGAGGAAGCAGTATGAGTGGAGATGGTTCTGTGATGGTCGAAGTGTGTGGGGGGGACGGGAACATATGGGGACACTGGAGAGGAAGGGATTTAAATGTTAGGAGAGCCAGGTTGTTGTCCGGTAGAGGAGATTTGGGATCATGTTTATTAGAGAGCAAAACAAACGAGTAGAACAGTTTAGTATAGACTGAAGGTGAGATGGTGGAAAGTAGGAAGACCAGTAAGTAGTAGAAGTAGTAGATTACAATTGTCCAGGCACGATAGGATGAGAGCATGCACAAGGACCTGCAGATTTCGCTATTTTGTGAAGGAAAAAGCAGCAGGTGTTTGCAACATAGTTAGTGTGGTTAAAAAAGGAGATAGAAAATGGTTAGTTCAGTTTTAGAAGATTCAATTCGAGGCAGAGTATCGACATCGGAGAAGATGGCAGGAGACAGTCAAAGACATGTGATGGATGTCGGGGGTAAGTGCAGGTTGGACAAGTACATTGAGTATCATTTGCAATAACTGATGCTTGAAGCCAAAAAGCTGATGAACTCCCAAGGAAATAGTGTAGAGGGAGAACAATAAGGGTCCAAGAACAGATCCTTACATCACCACCAAACTAACTGGAAAATATGTCTTCTTAGCTAAGATACATAGTAAATTTGTATAGAGATAGGATAGAAACCGATGCCTATTTTATTTGCAGTAACCAGTTAAATGTTAGCTTTTTACAGGATTACCTCCGTATAACAACATCTTATTGATTGCTGCAGATTGCTTGATTGGTAGCATGGGCAAAATTATAAACCTTTAATTAAATCCCCATTTTTTCCTAAGCATTCATATAAGCCACTAACATTTTTTATCAAGTTATTTGTACTTGACGGATTCAGTGCATGCCCACAGCAAACAGAAAATACTGAACAATTACAGTTTATGGTAATTATGCCAGATGGGACTTTACATATTCCGCCATCAATATACAGTACATTAAAATAAGTGTGTCGATCACCATTATTACATTTACAGGGAGACTCAATAAAAGTTCTTATCGTTAAAAATTGCACAAACTTTGCCCCAACCAAACAGATCCTATTTAACATTTGAAAGCAACATCTGATTGGTTGGATCAAATTAGCACCTTTTTAACGATAGACTTTTATTGAATCTCCCTGATAATCTTTGAATATTGTGAACAATCTTCATATAGACAAATCACCAACAAAATTACTGCAAAACAGAATTCTGTTTAATAAATCCAATATCTGTACAATCTATTGCCAGGGACTCCAATGCCCTCCCTTTTTATTGCATTTATCCAACTGAGAATTACATTGAATTCAATTTTAATGGAACAGTCATAGCTTCACTCTCTCTCCTAATGTCACCATTATTGAAAGTGATAAAACATTTTAAATGTGAAACAATCCAATTCTATCAGTATTCTACCAATCAGGTCATATCCAGGAGCAGTGGGACTTGCATAGGTGGAGAGTGAACAATTCCAGTCCCAGTGGTCAGCTCATACTGTCACAGTCGATTATTCACATTTCAATCATCTATATAAAGTATATGAGCATAAAACCTTTGGGAGAAATAAACATCACACAGGTAGAAAATCCCTTCTTAAATTTTATGGTGCACAATAAAACAGCTCTGAAATTAAATATAAAAAAAAAAATCACATGAAGTCATAAAGTAGACTCAGGAAACCCCTTACTAAATCAGTAATATATTTTTCTACCATTATAAAAGGCACAATAAATCATTGCTTCAAATGATCTATTATCATTTAATTTATTTATTCTCCGTTGAAAATATTTGTCACAGTGATAGGCATGAATAATGAATACATTTTAAAATGATTTTCAAATTCTCCATTTTTCGCTTTTTTGAATTTCGGTTGTCCTCTTCGCAGATTCCAATTTTTAATATTTCCATGATCGAATGGGGGTCTAATTTCCACATATACAGGAGTATTTAAACTCAATTTCCCCCTGTAATGTTTCCAAAATCTCATTTACAGCCCTGGTCTGGATTCTGGTGTTTAGAATTGATTGATATGCTATATGATAAAGATTTTTCTATCCTTTCTTTGAGAAAACAAAACATTACTTGAAGAATGTAGCTGCAGTTTGTTCTACTGATGAAATCACACCAAGCATTTTTATTGCTGAGGGTCTTTTAGGGTGAATAAAAGTAATCAAAACATCTTTACTTGCTGAGAGCTGCTCTCCTTTAAGTGAAATAGTGAAATCATTCTTAGCATGTCATAGATAAGATATAATAATAATATAATACATAAGGCTCCTATACTTTCAATGGGGAGATGCAGTGGCGAGAATCTATATTACAGTCACTCAGGTGCGTCTCTGAGTGACTTTAATAAGAATTCTTGCCACTGCACCTCCCCACCTCTCCCCCCCTCCATACTCCATACAAGAGAATTTGATTTCCAGGATATAAAGGGTTAAGATTCCGTTTTGTATTTAAAGGGCAACTAAAGCCACGAAACACACTTAACCAGAAGGCAGAACACCTTGATATAAAACCAGTAATCTGTGTCTTACCTCTCATTTTGATACGAGCGCTGGGAAATTTACCTAAATAACATGAGATTTGTGCTTACTTCTCAGCATTCTAATATCACACAGTTTGGTCAACGACCATTATGTTCTGCTCATGCTCAGTCCTTAGCTATGGCACAAACTTGTTACAGTGGTCACACCATTAATAATCTCTAGCCATCCTTTACAGGACAGATAAAGCAAGGAAGCATGTGACTGAGGTCAGGGGGTGTGGTCTAACACTGCACATACACACAGTTACTATCCAGTTCTTAACAGGCTTTGATTTACTTTAACAGAGTTTACTAAAGTGGAATTTTATAGTTTATTGGTGTTTTTAGGGGGTTGTTTTCAGATTCTGGAGTATCAAAATTGGGTTTAGTTCTCCTTTAACTGTACTGACCAGGTTACACTCAGTTCTCTCCCATCCGGTTACTGTCAATGATAAAACTGCACGGAAGATAAGCAGCAGCGTCGCATTCCAATGAGCCATAAATTGACTCTGGTGGTGGCTGGAACTTCCTGCAGTTCAATCAGTGACAGGAAACAACGGGGAACCGAGTGTAACCGGGGTAAAGAGTGTAACCTGGTCAGTACATTTAAATACAAAATGGAATCTTAACCCTTATTTTCTGGAAATAAATTATCTTGCATGGAGTATGGAAGGGGGGAGTAGACACAGGGAGGTGGGGGTTAGGTAGATACAGGAAGGGGTGACAGGGGGTAGATACAGGGAGGAAGATGGGGGGTAGATACCGGAAGGGGGTGACAGGGGGGTAGATAAAGGAAGGGGGTGACGGGGGGTAGATACAGGAGGGGGTGACGGGGGTAGATACAGGAAGGGGTGACGGGGGGTAGATACAAGGAAGGGGGTGACGGGGGTAGATGCAAGGGGGTGACAGGGTGGTAGATACAGGAAGGGGTGACAGGGGGTAAATACAGGAGTATCAACAGGACGGGGGAGATAGTAAGTGTGCCGTTGGTTGTTGTGTGCTGCCTGTGCTGTTTTTTTTTTATAGCTATTATGTGCCTTATGTATATATGGAATAATACGCTACCTACAGATAATATATGGACATTATTCACCTCGGATTTCCCTGAACGGTATATAAAGCACTCGGCAATGTGGCTTGTGCTTCTATATGGTCAGGGAACCCTTGGTGTGTAATCTCCTTATATTACACTGTAGATAGCGTATTATCCCTTATATAATAACTGCATTTTGTTAGTAAATAATTTGATCCCCAGCATTGCAAGTTGAGTAGGTAGGTTTAAATAATTGTCAGCTTAATTGGGGCATGCTAAATGTCAGCAACTAGCTCACTGTGCACAAAATTATTTGTACATAACACAGTTATTATTATGTGAGGACATAGACTTTTGTGTATTTAAAAACTTTGCACTTCATATATTTAGGAAATCTTTCTTTAAAACTCTTTCTTTAAACAGACGATTTAGCAGGCGAGGCATGATGCCTGAACGAGTGACACACCTGCGATGAATGGGCGTTTCAGACAAAGTCTTGCGTCTCTATGCATTCACTTGATCTTCATTCCATTATCCCATGTGGAGGTTTTTCACAGTTAAACTTTATAGGTTGTTTGGGTTTCTCTGGCAAACTTGCATCTCAGGTTCTTAAATATGCAAATTGGTTGTATTACAGCTTTAGGTTAGTTAGTTGCAGAATCTTAAAGGGTATGTCCGCCCTTAAAAAAAAATTTCCAGAAAAGATTCCCCCTGTCTCCCCAGCCCCAACCGCTATGTTAATATTATTAGAAAATGCCCCAAACTTTACTTACCTTCCCTCCTGCCTCCGCCTCGCTGCCAGGCCCTCTGCTTGTGAGTAAATGCAAGCAGAGGGGCGGGACTGGCAGTCGCGTCTGTGATTGGCTGAGCGGCAGCCAATCACGGATGCGGCTGCTGGGAGTTCAGTGCAACGGAGGCAAGAGGGAAGGTAAGTAATGTTTCGGGCATTTTCTAATAATATTAACATAGCGGTTGGGGCTGGGAATCTGTACAATGCTGTTTTGACACCTTACTCTGGGCGTTCCTATAACACCTCTTAGCCACTATCCAATCGCGAACTTAACACTTGGCTGTGATATGCTAATTGGTATTTTCCAGGGTACATAATTGCCAAAGATTCTTGTACAAGTCATTCTGAATTGAGAAAGCCAGTCGGATGACTAGCGAAACGTCTTCAAGAACTAAACTTCAAGTCCAGTTGATCTAATTGAATACAACAGATATACCATGACCTGGATGAATGAGAACCTTCACAAGCATATGTCTGATATTGCATCGTGGGATTACGTAAAGATAAGCCCCTCCTGGATGCGCTATACAAGAACCCGCTACAAGGTAACCCTAAACGGGGTTAGGATCAGTTGCTCAACACTTTATCAAAAACATTTGTAAATGGGTCTGTGCCTTAAAATCCATGCAAAGCACACACTAACCAGATATTACTTCAGGTTAACTTGAGTTTTAGATGGATTTTTTCCCCCTATGTTTCTTTAAGGATAAGTGCACTGTAAAATCAAGTTACGTTCATTTCGAAGCTGCAGCTTTAAAAATACTGTTGCCATATTTTTTTTTCCTTTGCTCCTCCAGAGCCTAGCTTTGTGCCTTGAAAGTTGCTGAGATCTTGTTACTGGTTTGCTGAATGTTAAGCTCCGCCCCTCTGAGATTTCCTCTGCTTTCTCCTACTTGAGCCTCAAACAATAATGCCTGTGAGTTCCATGCACACGCACGTGCATGGGACTCACAGGCATTACTGTTTGAGGCTCAAGCAGGAGAGTGCACGGAATTCACAGGCATTACAGTTTGAGGCTCAAGAAGAAGAGTGCACGAAACCCACAGGCATTACTGTTTGAGGCTCAAGCAGGAGAGTGCACGGAACTCACAGGCATTACTGTTGAGGTAATGATATTACCTACATGATGGGGGCATTATTGGGGGGGATTATAGTTTTGGGGGGTGGACATGCCCTTTAACTATAGTGTGCATTCCCAACTGATATTCAGCACATTATTAATTATTACTAACTAATTATTGCCTCCATTCTGGTTGAGCAAGCTGGCTCCTCCCTCCAATTGGTTTCCTTCCCCAAAGGACTCCTCCATTGAGCACAGAGAGGAGCAGATACCTTTGCCTGAATGGAGTTAAAGGTACCATTAAATATCTGTTACAAATGCAGGTAATAAACTGGTAAAAATAGCATTTGGGATTGTAGGCAATTAACCAAAATGTCACCAGTTTTTTGAGTGCCCTTTAAAATCATCACAGTCCCATAGACACTTATATGTTATTACCTACTGTACAAATAACAAACTTACACATTTGTCAATGATGTGTTATGATAGAAAAATGCTATAATTTTAAATGACTCCTATCTTCTTAACTTACCATAACTTTACACTGCATTTACTCTTTATTGTCTACTAATTTCTTTACCCTCACTCCTCTAAATTAATTGAAGAACATGAGGTAAGGCATAGCTGCCTTCACGTCCAATTCTTCAATTAATGCAGTAAAGAATAAGTTCATTTGTTAAGTGAACTGTCCTTCAAGTAGCAGATTATTTGTGCTTCCTTCATGCTAGTTTTCTGATCATATGCTTTGTTCTTATTTGTGTAGTATCTCTATTACACTTATGGTGGATTAAAATGCTCTAGACTGTAAACATCTTGAAAACGAGAAGGTTTTATGCCTTTATTCTGGTACCCACATTTATCAAACTCTGCACTTTAAGTTAATGTTTTATCAGATAAACACTGCGAATTTAATGATGGATTATGAGAACTTACTTCTGAGAATTGTAATTTTCTATTTTTTATTCCCGTTTTTAGAATCTGCAGATTGCACCGCATTTTGACAATTTAAAGCTTGTCATAGTAGAGTACAGATGAAAACTACACATTCATTACTATTAAACTTTTTCAAGCTGTAATTGTCAGAGTAGGAGGAATATTTTATGAGCTCTGTTACTTTACAAGAAAAGTTATGCACTGTAACAGGAGATAACACAATATTACAAAGGTTCAGAGTGGGCTGAACTATCATACTAATTATGATAAATGTGCCCTACTTTCTCCTAAACTGAATTTTATTTTATGTTGAGTAAGACTATAAAACGGTCCTTATTTTATTAAAATTATGTCTAAGCCTGTGTACCGCATTACCGTAAATGTTCATTTTCATCAGGAGATTTTAAAGAAAAATATAATTTGTTTGTGGATTTCTGCATATGTAAATTGCTTCAAAAGCGATGATGGTATTTTATATAATTGGGATATACAGCAGGAAGTCACAAGACAACATTGTCCCAATAGACAGAGAAAATGTATGCATGTATTTATATGTATTGTTTACAGTTTATTACTTATCAAAAATGGAGGGGGGCATGCACAAGTAGAAACTATACAAGATGTTAGTTTCATGGGAAACTTCTGACATGTGTATACTGGGAATTAAGATGGAAAAGCAGAACTTAAAGGATAAGTGCACTGTAAAATCAATCACTAACCAGATATTACTTCAGGTTAATGTGAGTTTTAGATGGATTTGTTTCCCCCTATGTTTCTTAAAGAATAAGTGCACTGTAAATAAAGTTATGTTCATTTCGAAGCTGCAGCTTTAAAAATACTGTGGCTATATTTTTTTTTTTACCTATGTCCCTCCTGGCCTACCTTGTGCCTTGAAAGTTGCTGACATCTTGTTATGGTTGCTGAATGTTAGCTCCACCCCTCTAGATTTCTTGCTTTCTCCTGCTTGAGCCTCCAACGAATTGAGAAAGCCAGTCGGATGACTAGCGAAACGTCTTCAAGAACTAAACTTCAAGTCCAGTTGATCTAATTGAATACAACAGATATACCATGACCTGGATGAATGAGAACCTTCACAAGCATATGTCTGATATTGCATCGTGGGATTACGTAAAGATAAGCCCCTCCTGGATGCGCTATACAAGAACCCGCTACAAGGTAACCCTAAACGGGGTTAGGATCAGTTGCTCAACACTTTATCAAAAACATTTGTAAATGGGTCTGTGCCTTAAAATCCATGCAAAGCACACACTAACCAGATATTACTTCAGGTTAACTTGAGTTTTAGATGGATTTTTTCCCCCTATGTTTCTTTAAGGATAAGTGCACTGTAAAATCAAGTTACGTTCATTTCGAAGCTGCAGCTTTAAAAATACTGTTGCCATATTTTTTTTTCCTTTGCTCCTCCAGAGCCTAGCTTTGTGCCTTGAAAGTTGCTGAGATCTTGTTACTGGTTTGCTGAATGTTAAGCTCCGCCCCTCTGAGATTTCCTCTGCTTTCTCCTACTTGAGCCTCAAACAATAATGCCTGTGAGTTCCATGCACACGCACGTGCATGGGACTCACAGGCATTACTGTTTGAGGCTCAAGCAGGAGAGTGCACGGAATTCACAGGCATTACAGTTTGAGGCTCAAGAAGAAGAGTGCACGAAACCCACAGGCATTACTGTTTGAGGCTCAAGCAGGAGAGTGCACGGAACTCACAGGCATTACTGTAAACAGTAAGCCTGTGAGTCCCATGCACGTGCGTGTGATGGAACTCACAGGCATTATGTTGAGGCTCAAGTAGGAGAAAGCAGAGGAAATCTCAGAGGGGCGGAGCTTAACATTCAGCAAACCAGTAACAAGATTCAGCAACTTTCAAGGCACAAAGCTAGGCTCTGGAGGAGCAGGCAAAAAAAAAAAATATGGCACAGTATTTTAAAGCTGCAGCTTCGAAATGAACGTAACTTGATTTTACAGTGCACTATCCTTAAAGAAACATAGGGGGAAAAAAACCATCTAAACTCAAGTTAACCTGAAGTAATATTGGTTAGTGTGTGCTTTGCATGGATTTTAAGGCACAGACCCATTACAAATGTTTTTGATAAAGTGTTGAGCAATGATCCTAACCCCGTTTAGGGTTACTGTAGCGGGTTCTGTATAGCGCATCCAGGAGGGGCTTATCTATAGTAATCCCACGATGCAATATCAGACATATGCTTGTGAAGGTTCTCATCATCCAGGTCATGGTATATCTGTTGTATTCAATTGATCAACTGGACTTGAAGTGTTAGTTCTTGAAGACGTTTCGCAGTCATCCGACTGGCTTTCTCAATTCAGAATGACTGTACAAGAATCTTTGGCAATTATGTACCCTGGAAAATACCAATTAGCATATCACAGCCAGTGTTAAGTTCGCGATTGGATAGTGGCTAAGAGGTGTTATAGAACGCCCAGAGTAAGGTGTCAAAACAGCATTGTACAGATTCCCAGCCCCAACCGCTATGTTAAATTATTAGAAAATGCCGAAAACAACTTACCTTCCCTCTTGCCTCCGTTGCACTGAACTCCCAGCAGCCGCATCCGTGATTGGCTGCCGCTCAGCCAATCACAGACGCGACTGCCAGTCCCGCCCCTCTGCTTGCATTTCACCACAAGCAGAGGGCCTGGCAGCGAGGCGGAGGCAGGAGGGAAGGTAAGTAAAGTTTGGGGCATTTTCTAATAATATTAACATAGCGGTTGGGGCTGGGGAGACAGGGGAATCTTTTCTGGAAATTTTTTTTTAAGGGCGGACATACCTTAAGATTCTGCAACTAACTAACCTAAAGCTGTAATACAACCAATTTGCATATTTAAGAACCTGAGATGCAAGTTTCCAGAGAAACCCAAACAACTATAAAGTTTAACTGTGAAAAACCTCCATGGCAGATCAAGGAATGAAGCCCAAGTAAATGCATAGAGACGCAAGACTGTCTGAAACGCCCATTCATCGCAGGTGTGTCACTCGTTCAGGCATCATGCCTCGCCTGCTAAATCGTCTGTTTAAAGAAAGAGTTTTAAAGAAAGATTTCCTAAATATATGAAGTGCAAAGTTTTTAAATACACAAAAGTCTATGTCCTCACATAATAATAACTGTGTTATGTACAAATAATTTTGTGCACAGTGAGCTAGTTGCTGACATTTAGCATGCCCCAATTAAGCTGACAATTATTTAAACCTACCCACTCAACTTGCAATGCTGGGGATCAAATTATTTACTAACAAAATGCAGTTATTATATAAGGGATAATACGCTATCTACAGTGTAATATAAGGAGATTACACCACCAAGGAGTTCCCTGACCATATAGAAGCACAAAGCATATGCCGAGTGCTTTTATACAGTTCAGGGAAATCCGAGGTGAAGTAATGTCCATATATTATTCTGTAGGTAGGTATTATTCATATAATACATAAGGCACATAATAGCTATAAAAAAAAAAAAACAGCAAGGCAGCACACAAACAACCAACGGCACACTTACATATCTACCCCCTCCTGTTGATACTCGTGATTTACCCCCGTCACCCCCTTCCTGTATCTACCCCCCTGTCACCCCTTGCATCTACCCCCGTCACCCCTTCCTGTATCTACCCCCGTCACCCCTCTGTATCTACCCGTCACCCCCTTCTGTATCTACCCCCCGTCCCCCTTCCTTTATCTACCCCCCTGTCACCCCCTTCCTGTATCTACCCCCACCTCCCTGTATCTACCCCCCTGTCACCCCCTTCCTGTATCTACCTAACCCCCACCTCCCTGTGTCTACTCCCCCTTCCATACTCCATGCAAGATAATTTTTTCCAGAAAATAAAGGTTAAGATTCCATTTTGTATTTAAATGTACTGACCAGGTACACTCTTACACCCAGGTTACACTCGGTTCTCCCGTCTGGTTCCTGTCACTGATTGAACTGCATGGAAGTTTCCAGCCACACCAGAGTCAATTTATGGCTCATTGGAAGCGACGCTGTGCTTATCTTCCGTGCAGTTTTATCATTGACAGGACCGGATGGGAGAGAACTGAGTGTAACCTGGTCAGTACAGTTAAAGGAGAACTAAACCCAATTTTGTATACTCCAGAATCTGAAAACAACCCCCTAAAAACACCAATAAACTATAAAATTCCACTTTAGTAAACTCTGTTAAAGAGAAATCAAAGCTGTTAGAACTGGATGAAGTAAATGTGTGTATGTGCAGTGTTAGACCACACCCCGACCTCAGTCACATGCTTCCTTGCTTATCTGTCCTGTAAAAGGATGGCTAGAGATTATTAATGGGTGTGACCAACTGTAACAAGTTTGTGCCATAGCTAAGGACTGAGCATGAGCAGAACATAATGGTCGTTGACCAAACTGTGTGATATTAGAATGCTGAGAAGTAAAGCACAAATTCATGTTATTTAGGTAAATTTCCCAGCGCTCGTATCAAAATGAGAGGTAAGACACAGATTACTGGTTTATATCAAGGTGTTCTGCCTTCTGGTTAAGTGTGTTTGTGGCTTTAGTTGCCCTTTAAATACAAAACGGAATCTTAACCCTTATATCCTGGAAATCAAATTCTCTGTATGGAGTATGGAGGGGGGGAGAGGTGGGAGGTGCAGTGGCAAGAATTCTTATTAAAGTCACTCAGAGACGCCCTGAGTGACTGTAATATAGATTCTCGCCACTGCATCTCCCATTGAAAGTATAGGAGCCTTATGTATTATATTATTATTATATCTTATCTATGACATGCTAAGAATGATTTCACTATTTCACTTAAAGGAGAGCAGCTCTCAGCAAGTAAAGATGTTTGATTACTTTTATTCACCTAAAAGACCCTCAGCAATAAAAATGCTTGGTGTGATTTATCAGTAGAACAAACTGCAGCTACATTCTTCAAGTAATGTTGTTTTCTCAAAGAAAGGATAGAAAAATCTTTATCATATAGCATATCAATCAATTCTAAACACCAGAATACCAGACCAGGGCTGTAAATGAGATTTTGGAAACATTACAGGGGGAAATTTGAGTTTAAATACTCCTGTATATGTGGAAATTAGACCCCCATTCGATCATGAAATATTAAAAATTGGAATCTTGCGAAGAGGACAACCGAAATTCAAAAAAGCGAAAAAAATGGAGAATTTGAAAATCATTTTAAAATGTATTCATTATTCATGCCTATCACTGTGACAAATATTTTCAACGGAGAATAAATTAAATTGATAAATAGATCATTTGAAGCAATGATTTATTGTGCCTTTTATAATGGTAGAAAAATATATTACTGATTTAGTAAGGGGTTTCCTGAGTCTACTTTAGACTTCATGTGATTTTTTTTTTTATATTTAATTTCAGAGCTGTTTATTGTGCACCTAAAATTTAAGAAGGGATTTTCTACCTGTGTGATGTTTATTTCTCCAAAGGTTTTATGCTCATACTTATATAGTGATTGAAATGTGAATAATCGACTGTGAAATATGAGCTGACCACTGGGACTGGAATTGTTCACTCTCCACCTATGCAAGTCCCACTGCCTCTGGATATGACCTGATGGGAATACTGATAGAATTGGATGTTTCACATTTAAAATGTTTATCACTTTCAATAATGGTGACATTAGGAGAGAGAGTGGAAGCTATGACTGTTCCATTAAAATTATACAATGTAATCTCAGTTGGATAAATGCAATAAAAAGGGGGGGCATTGGAGTCCCTGGCAATAGATTGTACAGATATTGGATTTATTAAACAGAATTCTGTTTTGCAGTAATTTTGTTGGTGATTTTGTCTATATGACGATTGTTCACATATGTCAAAGATTATCAGGGAGATTCAATAAAAGTTCTTATCGTTAAAAATGGTGCTAAATTTGATCCAACCAATCAGATGTTAGCTTTCAAATTAAATAGGATCTGTTTGGTTGGGGCAAAGTTTGTGCAATTTTTAACGATAAGAACTTTTATTGAGTCTCCCTGTAAATGTAATAAATGGTGATCGACACACTTATTTTAAATGTACTGTATATTGATGGCGGAATATGTAAAGTCCCATCTGGCATAATTACCATAAACTGTAATTGTCAGTATTTTGTTTGCTGTGGGCATGCACATGAATCCGTCAAGTACAAATAACTTGATAAAAAATGTTAGGTGGCTTATATGGAATGCTTAGGAAAAAATGGGGATTTAATTAAAGGTTTATAATTTTGCCCATGCTACCAATCAAGCAATCTGCAGCAATCAATAAGATGTTGTATAACGGAGGTAATCCTGTTAAAAGCTAACATTAACTGGTTACTGCAAATAAATAGGCATTGGTTTCTATCCTATCTCTATAACCAAATTACTAGTTCTTTAGCTAAGAAGACATATTTCCAGTTAGTTGTGGGTGATGTAAGGATCTGTTCTTGGACCCTTATTGTTCTCCCTCTACACTATTTCCGGGAGATGTCATCAGCTTTTTGGCTTCAAGAACATCAGTTATATGCAAATGATACTCAAATGTACTTGTCCAACCTGCACTTATCCCGACATCCAATCACATGTCTTTGACTGTCTCCTTGCCATCTTCTCTGGATGTCGATACTCGCCTCGAATTGAATCTTTCTAAAACTGAAAACATTTTCTATTCCTTTTAACCAACTAACTATGTTGCAAACACCTGCTGCTTTTTCCTTCACAAAATAGCGAAATTGCAGGTCCTTGTGCATGCTCTCATCTATCGTGCCTGGACAATTGTAATCTACTACTTCTACTACTTACTGGTCTTCCTACTTTCCACCACTCTCACCTTCAGTCTATACTAAAAAGTTCTACTCGTATTGTTTTGCTCTCTAATAAACATGATCCCAATCTCTCTTACGGACAACAACCTGGCTCTCCAACATTTAAATCCCTTCCTCTCCAGTGTCCCCATATGTTCCCGCCCACCACTTCGACCATCACAGAACCATCTCCACTCATACTGCTTCCTCTCGCCTTAAACCTTTGTCTCTTGTGGTTCCCATCCTCTGGAATTCTATCCCCCTCTTTACATCAAGAAACCTCAATTAGCAGGTTTAAATCTAGCCTTATATCCTACCTATCTGGTAACCAGCACAGTATATGATTGTTTTTGCACTGCATAAGTCTCACTTCTGCACTTATACCCTTTCCTTTGTATCTGCTTGTTACACTCTTAACTAGATTGTAATCTTACAGGACATTGACCTTTCTTCCTCTTGTGGCAAGGCTCTAACACACATAGTTATATTTAATAATTTATTTATTTATGTACTGAACTATTTAGTATTTGCCCTTATATGACTTTTTGTATTTTGTTATTTTACAGTGCTGCATCCCCAAGTGGCACTTATAAATAAAGAATATTACATACATAACTATAGTTCTCTGCAGCATGGTGGCTCAGGGGCTAGCACCCTTGGACACATCTGCAAGGAGTTGTATGTTCTCCCGGTGCTTGCATGGGTTTCCTCCGGGCACTCGGTTTTCCCACAATAATAAAGACTTATTTATAGGTTGTATGTGTCAAATAAATGTGCTTAGATTGTAAGCTCTTCTGGGCAGGTCTCCTAATGTAAATGTTACAGAAGATGATGGCACGATATAAATCCACAATAATAATATAATAACACAGTCAAATGTTTGCACCCTTTTATTGCATCAGCCCCATATGTCTGATTTTAGATAAGCGCTGTGTGATGCTGAGTTGATTTTTTTATTTTCTTATTTTTTTACAGTTTATGGCGAATGTTAGAAAAGTATGTACTATACCAATCCAACCTTCCAACTGCCATTTTAGTCCCTTAGAAGGCAAAGGTAAGAAAATATATTGTCATTGTCTGCAATACATGCAATTGTATTTAAATAGAGTTGTTAAGCAGGCTGTACATCGTGGGAATTAAATTCAATAATTTTATTGTACAGATCTAATCTAACCATATAGAAAAATATATTAAGCTACAGTTTCTGGTTCCTGCTGTTTTTTTGCTAAATTCAGTATTTCATGGTGGAGGTTAGCAAGAGTTTACACTTACTTTGTGGGCCTACCTATTTCCAAAATTTTAGAATTGCACAATATACCAGTTGTAATCTGCAAGATCCGTCTGTCATTTTTAAAGATCAGGATACACACAGTTCCGAGTGTTCTCCCTATACACAGCACCACGGGCAGCTCCCTCTATAGGGAGTCTACTGCAGCCAAAGGAAATGTACGTTTTTTCCCGTACGACCGCTCAGCCGACCAATCATTTGGCATCCCCATGCTTGTTCGGGAAGGCCCCCCCACACAGTGCCATTTAGGGGCTTTATCGTAATGTTTGTACCTACAGTAGCTTACAACCAATACAGCGGTTGCTCCTTGCAAATTTATTATTGCATCAGAGAGTGCTGTCTAAATTGATTGCTCTGCTAGTTATACCCATTCTCTTAGCATATATTCAGTTTTTAGCCTAACATTAAGGAAGTTTAGGCGATACTACACAGGGAAATGTACCAGTAGCCATTATGTAATATTGCCATTATGGTGGTTGCGTGGTAACTTTCACATTAACCACGTAGCTGCCGCATTGTAGGGGTTAAAGTCAACAATTTTAGGCCTTGCAACTCCTGTTTCATCTCCATAGTTATATTTTACATTTTGAAAGCTAACAATACTTGGTATGAAAACCAATCCAATCATTGATGTCTTTTCTATGGTGCTGGTTAGAGATGTAAGGGGGTTCAAAAGAGCCCAGTTTCGAAAATCGAAAGTAGAGGATTATGAAAAATGAAAGTAGACAATTATCGAAAATCGATAGTAGAGGATTATCGATAATCGAACCCTCGAAAGTAGCGCTCGTTTTCAGGTAAACCTCGAAAATAGAATGCGGAAGCTCGAAAACAGCCTGATTTTCTGGAAATTCGAAAAGGAATGAAACTCAACAGTTTGAACATCTCTAGTGCTGGTGATATACGCACCCTTCACGTTATGGGTTGGTGTGTAAATAAGATTTGGCTTGTGGAAAGGTGCTACCAGAAGCAGAGGATTTTGGGAAGACAGAAGGAACAGCATCTACAATAATTCTTATTACCCAGGGATTCCTGAAATGCTATTTTCTTAACTCTCCTCCGGCACTAGTCTTACCATCTTTTCGTGTTATCCGTAGACTTATTCTTTCTTGTGAATGGCACACTGGTTGTACTTCCAGCCTAATAAAATAAAATACTGCACCAATAACATGATTCATAATCATTATGACTTGAAATTGGTTGTATGCAATATTCTTATTTAGCTGAAAAGCAAGCTACATTTGGTAGGCTTATTACAAAATAGAAGGAGGATACCCTGTGTGAATTGTTTGCTAACCTATGCAAAATGAGGCTGTTTTTTAAATTCACTTCTTTATTCGCCATTCTTATTACGAATATACTTCTTCTATCATCTTTGGGAAAACAATTGATTATGTTAATTTGTAAGGTTTGAGACCTCAGGGTATTGTAAATTAGAATAACAAAGCATCCATCTGGTGCTAACTCAATCGGGAGTAACTAATAGTACTTGCAAATTTCGCAAAATAAGATTTGTGCAGAGTTTCCTGTTCCCAAAGCATAAACCATAACAAAATTGAGCCAGTCATCACTCAAAATGTGTTTTCAACTTTAAGAATGGGTTTGAACATGTCCACTTTACTGTTCTATGTTTTCTATATAAGATATAATATAATTTGTGATAATGTCGAAGGGAGCTTCCTTGTATGAATTTGATTTGATAGATGTAAAAGTCAAAAAAATGAATGCTTTTCTATTGTCATGAGTTTTATGTCCGCCAGGACGGTCAAGAAAGAACGCAGACCTAGCGTCTACACACATGTAGTCTTGCCCAAAATGCTAGTTAGTGGTCGGCTGTCGATTGTTACAGGCAAGCAAAACTAACTGTGTGTATGAAGCTTAAGAGCCATGGTACCCCTGTCTAGAAGGGTGACTAGGTGTCGCACATCCACATATAAACCCCCACATACATAAATCTAAAGTTATTAGGAAATTTAAAAAATGTACCACATTCACATAAATACCCCCACACACACAGGCATGTGTCTCTCCCATATGTTAATATCTTTGTCATATATTACAGAGGGTGCAAATAAAAATGTCTGCCTCCTACCTGGCCTCCGGGAGAAGTTTGGCATGCGTACTGCAGCCTTCTCCCCATCCCTCTCCCTCCCTCTCCCTTGATTAGGATTCCTCCCCTAGTGTAAATCCTTTTATATGTAAACATTCCCCCTGCCCCCCAGCCCCAACCGCTCTATTTATTTTATTGAAAGTGCCCCAAATTTACTTACCTCCCCTCTTCCTCCTCCGCAATGAACTCCCGGCAGCCGCGTTCGTGATTGAGCCGTCAGCCAATCACAGACGCGACTGCCGGTCCCGCCTCTGCTTGCATATTTCTCGTAAGCAGAGGGCCGGCAGCACGGCGGAGGAAAGAGGGGAGTTAAGTAAAGTTTGGGGCATTTTCTAATAAAATAAATATAGCGGTTGGGGCTGGGGGACAGGGGGAATGACATATAAAAAAATTATTTCAAGGGTGGACATACCCTTTAACTTTCAGTCATCAATGTGAGGCGTTAACACCAAGTTAACCCACTTTGTTGTTAGTGGTTTATAAATGAGTGACTGCATGTTAAGTTATTTTGAGGGGACAGCAATTTAACAGTTTTTAATTTATACAAGTTGTATAATGACATACTGTATTCGTTATGTTGTCTTGTAATGTCCCATAATTATATAGGGTGCACAAGTACAATGAAATGTTTAGTGTTTTGTAACTTTAACAGGATACCAGTTCAGAAATTCAAGTTTAATCAGCAGTACAGGCAACCAAGTGATTCTGTAATAAATGTAGCCAAAGTCACATGCACAATATATTAATAAAGATTGTCCTTTTACACCAGCCCAAACTCTGGCCCATCTGTTAATTCTTTGATAATGGTGTCATATAATGCCCCATACATAACAGAAAGTTCATTATTACAAAACAATGTTTGATGTATGCAACTATAAAAGGATACAAATATAGTAATACAAACACATGTTTACATTACCAGCTTCAGAGTTCCAATTAGCAATACAGATAAACTTATGAAAGCAGTTCATAAGTGCACATACACATGTTCTAATGTCGGCCATATACTGGCCCATATTACAGTAATTTAATTTTATAAAATAAGATATTCTCAGTATATAGAATATTGACAGAATCTGATTATTCCTCTTGGGAATAGGAACACAATAGGGCACAAAAAATTATTAGAGGATTAAACTATATTGATCACATGAAGACACATTAAAAAGTGGAAAAATATGGCTAACAGAATGTCATCCTATATTCATGGGAAAATCGTTCAGGGATGCCATCTTAGTTTCCACTGTTGCTCCCATTCAGGTTGATCACTGTTTGCCTGTCTAAAGAAACTAAATGTTCTAATACTGCACTTTTAAATTGAATCATTAAACAAACTAACCATTTCTGGTACAAAGGATACTACCTGGAGTTTCCTGACCTATGTAACATGTGGCCTTGTGCTTTTTATATGGTCAGGGCGGTGGCGTAATATCCTTAAATTACCCTGTATACTTGGTTGTGTCAGCTACTGCCATTAAAATTATACTTTTGGCCCCTACAAGGACCATAGCAGCCCCAATTAGGGGAACATTGGTCAATAAAATGGTTATTGCAGCCTTCCTATAGAAATCATTGAGTCTGCATCGGTGGTCCTTGCAATCTTCCCCATAGAATCTGCAGAGATACTTGCAAAAGTGTTGTATGCTTTATGTTCTGAGGCCTGTAACTATAGTAAGATTTTTAACTAAAGCTATAATAAAAGAATCCCAAGAACTGTGAAAAACTGCTCTTTCTGTTCCCTGTAAAATAGCCTTCAGTGAAAGGTAAATATTCCAGTTGTTGGATGTGTTGAGTTTTATTGGTCCAATTTTCCCTTATTAGTTTTGCTGTTAATCATCTTCAGATGAGTCACTTCCGTTGCTGATAGTTTACATTAACCGTATCTCAATAAATGGCCTTCTAAAAATGATGTTTCTCTCTTACAAAAGAGCTTGTTTTAGTTTTTTCAGAGGATTGATATGTCAATTCTATTGTTTAAATGCTATTGTACATCAAAGCTGCTATACTTGTCATAGTCCCGTAACACTTCTAAAATTCTCTGCTAAATAAATATAATGAAACATTGGTGCAAAGGAGTTAGTTTCTTAACCATTCATTTCTATTGTTTCCACGTGTTGTTTTTTTTTTTTTACATATTTCTAGAATGTGGATGAACAGACATAGTTAAAATATACATACTGTCTTAAAATCAGAGATTGGAGCATTTTGTTGTTTAAAGGGCATGTCCACCCTTAAAACAAAAAAAGGTCAATTGTCAGTTACCTGCCCTCAACCTCAACTGATATTTTTTTAACTTTATTGCTGCATTACTCACTAGGTATTTAAGTATAATAAGGTGCCCATTCTGACAGTAAGCTGGCCCCTCCCTCCATGAGTCAATCAAGGCTGTGACAACTGACATCCCAAACAATGAATGACTGCTGTTTTCATCTAGGAACTCTTCTGCACATATTCAAGCTTATAAAAAGCTCAATAAGCAGAGGGAGGAGGCAGATACCTTCCCAGAAAGGAATAGAACTTCTCTATAAAGCGTTATAGTATAGAAACTGGTACAAATAGCAGTTGCGTACAGATAACTGACAAGTTAGAAAATATAGAAAGGAGAAGCAGAGGAAAGGGATTTAAATCTTAAGAGAAAGCTTCATTGTACTCGATGTGCTATTCTGTGCATAAACATACTGTAGCTACTAGATTCCTAAAAACCCCAGGCTTGTTTATTCAAATGATTCACTGACAGTACAGTACAATAAATTTAATATTCATATATATTTGAGTATCAATTTTCTAAATATGAGTATCTGTTGTATCAAGTTAGATCAACTGGATTGAAGTTTAGTTCTTGAAGACATTTTGTAGTCATCCGACTGGCTTTCTCAATTCAGAATGACTTGTACAAAGAATCTGTTGGCAATAAGTACCCTGGAATGCCTCAGCATATAACAGCCAGGTGTTAATGACCTTCGAATGCCATGTGTAATTGCAAAGGGGATAAGATTGTGTTATCAAAACTGCACAGGGGTCAGTGTTTAAATTGCAGTACATGGCAGACAGTTGGTGTCAAAACCCTTATTCAGGCTTGGTTTCTTATTTATTCTGAATTGAGAAGACAGTCGGATGACTAGCAAAGGTCTTCAAGAACTAAACTAGTCCATTAACTGAATGCAACAGAATACCATGGCTGGATGAACGAAAACCTTCACAAGCATATAAATATGAAGGATTTTCAGAAAGGTACAGTAAAAACAAATAATGTATAACCCCTTTTTAACAGTTGATATATTTCACAAAACCAGTAATGAAAGACAGCTGTTTTTCAATGGACTTCTACAGAGTAATATATTGAGAAGGGGATCAAGCAATGGGTCTTTTGGTGCACGTTTCCAGTGGGGGTACCACAAGGCTACATCTGGCCCCTGTCAGCTGAATAGTTTTTTGACTTCCACTATTACCTCTATGCTGATGACATCTTTGCTCCAACCTCACTACACTGACTTCCCAAGTTCCTAGCTGCCTTAGTGCCATTTCATCTTTTCCAACCCCCCATTTTAATCAATATTGAATCAGTTAGCGTGACTTTGATTTCCAGCTTGGGGTAAATGAGCCCAATTATGTTTCACCACCCACACCATTAAACTACAGGCAGGCCCTCTTCCTGTTGTTTCTCTTTATGCTTTACATTGATTCACTGCTCCTTCACAATTAAGGGGCCATAAATGATGTTGCCACTATATGAATAAGCTATAATATCAATATTGGACATCCAAACAAAGCAGCTGTAGTTTTTCCATTGACAATTGTTTGTGCAGGCCTGAACACTATTTTAACTATACGGTGCAAGCTATGTAATAACATTTCAAGTGAAAGTCTCCATAGACTGTCAGTCACAGACATGACCCTGGATTTTGGAAAGTGGGAGAAATATCAGTTAGCCCTTATATATTCAAATATTTACCCTCATTTAATAGAAAACCCTCACTTAATATGTGTTGAGAGAAAGGTTTGTGTCTTGTTTGAGTAACATCAAACCACATACTCGGTACTTTCGACACCCATGGAACTGGGATATTCCCTTCCCCTTAGAAAATTCCAATTTGCAGATGGCTGTGTTCAGTTACTGTAGATTAACTGGACTTAAGGTTTAGTCCTTGAAGAAGTTTCACAATGGTAAACAACAGATATACTATGACCTGGATGAATGAGAACCTTTACAAACATAGTAAAGGATTTTGAAATACTATAGTAGAGGAAGTATAACATCCTATTACAGCATATCAAACAAATAATGAATTGTCTTTTATTATTATATGATTCTTTAGAGAGTAATTCATGATTGTGACCTCCTCTGCCTATGCTTAAAGTTTCTCATCTCAATGAAATGTCTAAAATTTCTTGACACCTAAAAAAAAGATCTTTCTTTTGAAGAAAATGTGTAATGACAGAAAATTAATTGTGGACCTTTGGGATGTTGAAAGAGATGTCAGCAGTACCTGAAAATAACAGCAAGACAGGAATTATTAAAAAAGGGTGACTGCAAATGGCAATGGGATATCCCTCGATTAACCAGAACTAGAACTATAGTATATGTATATATGTTGTATTCAATTAGATCAACTGGACTTGAATTTTAGTTCGTGAAGACGTTTCGCTAGTCATCCAATTGGCTTTCTCACTGACTAGTGAAACGTCTTCAAGAACTAAAAACCAAGTCCAATTGATCTATTGATACAACAGATATACGAGACCTGGATGAATGAGAACGTTCACAAGCATACAGTAGTATGTATTAATAAGTTATTCTAAATATTTTTTTGTTTAGAAAGTAGCCCACTTTTAAAGCTATTTGATGAACTTGCCATTACCACATCTGTGGAAGACAGTTCCACAGTTTCACTGAAAAAAAACCTTTTCTTACCTGAAAGATGAAAGCGTAACCTTGCCCTAATTTGCATAATCTGCCTGAATTGTCAAGTCCCCCATTCCCTTTATTATTGTCCTTCTCTGTATTTCTTCCATATCCAAGATGTCGCTTTTTTTATAGGATTCTAAAAATGCACCGAATATTCTAAATGAGACATTACCAGTTGCCACCTTACTCAGGGCAGTTTAGAAAAAAACACCTCCTAGCCTTAATGCAATGACACCTTGCATCAGAGGCCTTAACACCCTGCTGTTATATGCTAATTGGGAAAAATTTTAGGGTAATTATGGCCAACAGATTTTGTACAAGTCATTTCTGAATTGAGAATCTAATGGATGACTAGCGAAATGTCTCAAGAAACTAAACTTCAACTCCAGTAATCTAACGAATACAACATATATGCAAACAACCTGGATGAATGAGAACATTCACAAGCAGAAACCAGTTTAGTTTTAGTGGCAAAATTACACTCCTTTTTCAAAAACTTAATAGAAGAAAATAAAAATCTTATATTTGGGAAGGACAAGATTGCAATCCAGCACTTTAGATTATTACCACAAACTTGCCAAGTTTTGCAGATCTTACAGATATATATCCCCGAACATTGGCTGGATCCAGCAGACCAAGAGGGCCTAATCGCAAAACAATATTTAGTTTAGTTGCCCTTAAAGCCATATTATTTCTAATTTATCTCTATTCAAGGGGTGTTCTGGGGCCTATAAGTATAATGGGTTAAAGCTAAACCATAATTTTGGGGAAAGATATGCTCTTTAAAGAAAGCTACCTAAATCATCCTTTTGTGTGTTTTTTTTAAGTTTAGTTTATACAGAGCATTTGTAAATGCAGATGTACCAAAAGCATTATTTGTGTTATTGCAATTGTTAATATTGAACTTGTCCCCCTTGTTGATTTAGTGTAGAATTTTAGGCAAATATCTTTTTCTCCTGTTCCATGGTATATGTTTACTGTGAAAATAGCCAATAACACATGTTTTCTTTTGTTTAGAGGGGGAATCTCAGAGCAAACTATTTCTGCAGTCCAACAGATTGTTTTAAGATGGTTATCAGGTAATTATCAAACTTTCAAAAAACTTTCAAAAAATTGTTTGCTCTGAGCATTTTTCATGGTTTCTAAAATGGTTTAGGGAACATCAGTCTATTTTAAGTTTGGAACAAAAGTTTTAAAAAACAACTCAGTCCCCAGACAAAAAATTTCATATGAATATATGCCTTGTCTGTCCTGGTATGTGACATATCACCTTGGTCTCAGAAAATGCAGATTTTTATTTAGTTGTATGTGACGTATGCATGTACTTGCATAGTGTTTGCCTCCAATAAAACACGTGAATGATATTTTTTTTTGGTGCGGTTAACTACACGTATGTGTAGTGGTATTCTTAGGCAATTTTAGGACAATTTGATGTTCATCTTTTTTTCTGACTTAGCAATTTAACAATGGTATAAAGCAAATAAACAAGACAGGCCTCTATAAAAAGTGAGATAAATATGATCTCATAATTATAGTCACATAATTTACATGCTTTCTTATACTAATGCCTTACAGCCAATAGCTTTTGAAATTTCCTGTTGAAAGAGTCAGATTAGAAATTAAACAATTGATTACTTCAAAAATAAGACTAATTAGAAGTTCAGTTGAAAAATAGTACCCCTAGGGTGCCAACAGGTGGGTAAAGTCTAACGCGAAACTTCAATAAGAGTAGGTAGGGAGGCACACTCAGGTAAGGATATTAACAAACTTTCATTTATTAAATGCTCAACACGCAAGTTAGATACACAACGCTTCGGGGGGTCCACCCCCTTCTCACCTGTGGATCTAATTTGCGGTTGAGCATTAATAAATGAAAGTTTTTTATTAATCCTTACCTGAGTGTGGCTCCCACCTACTTCTATGGATAAATACTTCCTGAGTGGCACAGGCTTCAGGGGATGCACCTCAAAATCACACTGTTTGGAATCCACAATATTGCTGAAAGTCTAACGAGGAACTGCTTACACGGAATACTGTGGGAGCTTGAAATAATATGGACAGTGGTGGGGAACCTGTGACACAGCGTGCTTATTGCAATAATTAGAGTGAAACAAGCCAGAATGGTTCCCCCTGCAATCCAGAGAGATCCAGTACTAGCGAGCTATCTACAGGGAAGAAAGAGAGGTCAGTGAACATCAGCTTCTCTCTCTAAATATTAAACAAGAAGGGTACAGAAGCAAGAAGAACGGCAAATGATCACTCTGCCCTCTTCCGGGCAGCTAACAGGGCATGAGAAAGGAGGTGAGGAAGTCTGTTTTACTGCTGTCACTACCTGCATACTGTAGTTACAGGGACTGCCTAAATAATCTACCATGCTGCTGCTTCCATAGCTTCTTGGGGGGATGCACACCAGATAAGCCAGATTTATAATCAAATAAGTTGATAATAAACTGTGTACTGTTTTTAATCTCAATTCTTGTCTAGTAATATAGGGTTTATGGTCACTGTTAGAATCTTAAACCCTTGACTTGTAATAGGGTTACAGTAATGTCATGATTTTGGATTGAAAATTGTCTAGTAATACAAGAGTTAGTGGTCATGTTTTTAAACTCTTGCCTGGTAATGTAGAGGTAAATAGTTACTGTTTTGGATCTAAAAGTCTGTGTGGTAATGTAGGGGTTTTAATGATATTATTGTGGATCTCAAACCACTTATCTAGCCATATAGTCAGGGCCAGATATTATACTTTTCTCCTCTAGGCCAACCACCACTCCTTCCTGTTGTACTACCTCAGGTCCATCAAGAACCACCAACCAAAACTATTTTTTATATGAAAAATATAATTTTCTCCCATTATGCTTCTAAGCCGAGATATCGGTTACTTACTGAACCACCATTCCGGCGCCATGCAGCGTCTCTCCTGTCAGTTCCCCTGTGCTCCTCCAACTGGTTTGGCAAAAGTCATGCGTGCGCACACAATTGAGGGAAGGAGGAGTTTGAGGGGAACTGACAGGAAAGACGCAGCAGCAGCGCCAGGATGGGGTTTGTAGTACCAAATCTTGGCTTACAGGTACTTACGGTTAGCCTTTTAATAACGGGTAGTTTTGGGCAGTGAATACTTTTAGTACAGTAGCACTTGTTAGCAAGCTTATATAGCAATATATATCAGGCAGCTATATAGCTTAAAGGGGAAGTTCAGTGCAAATACTGTACATTTACTTTTTAGAAAAATAGCAGTATTTTTCCATTCTAATGACCTTAACCTGCCAATTAGCATGTGTCTGTATATAAAAATGCTTCTGAATACGGACTTCCTGTGTGCAGGACCCTAGTAGAGACCGTTGTGGTCTTGCCTTTGACCCAGCGCTGGCTTAATCTAGTTGTCAGTAGAGATCTGAGCATGTTTGACCCATCACAGCTAATCAGTAGAAATTACTTTAGGACAATTCCAGGGTAGTGTGCATTTGGAAGAAGGAAGGACATTACACGAACTAAAATAGTCAGCTCATGTCACAGCAGGGAAAGCCAAGGGAAATAAATTCAAACTGGTTTATAAAATACACAAAGAATATGTAAAATAACTAGGTATGGATAATTTAATACAGGGTATTCAATAAAGTTCTTATCATTTAAAATGGTGCTAATTTTGCCCAACCAATAAGATGTTAGCTTCAAATGTAAATAAGTTCTGATTGGTTGGTGCAAAATTGCACATTTTAAATTAACTTTTATGAATCACCCTGTAAAAATTTTAAAACAATGATGGTTCCACGAACTTCCATTTGAAGGTATAAACGAAGGTAGTTTGCAGAGGCTGACACAGTCACAATTCCAAGTGTTACTTACAGATTGATATGCGCTGGAGCTTGCCGCTTTTTGGATTTTTGAAATGCAGTCTGCAGCATATTGGCCTAGAGCATGTAAGCTGACACGTGTCATTCAAGTGACATGACATCATCGCGATCACAACACTTCTTGCTAGCCAGGGGCGTCTCTAGGGCTAAGAAGATCAGGGGTATTGGCAATCATTTTAATAAATGTAGCAAATGGAATTATCACTACGGTAGCAAACGCAAAGTTATCAACTGGTAGCAAATGGGCAATATTCACATACATGGAGCACATGGGAATTTCATCAAACTACTGGTCGCAACTGGCAATATCCATATACTGGTAGCGCGTATCTGGTTTGAACACTGGCTGGAGGGCTCACAGACTAAATGAATGGGGGTCTCCGAGGAAGTGCAGGCGTACCCTAACCTCCCCCCCCTAGGCACCACAAAACAGAACAGTCCGTGCCCCCCCACCATATCAGTACATAATTTTTAGCAGGTATGCCTGCAACCTCCTACGGCAGTGTCGGCTGTCGGCAGGGGGATGGTTTCCTGTCTTGTGTGCCCAAGCCAGGGTTACAGTTCGTTCTCTTACCATGATGGGCAATGCGAGCCCTGCTGGGAGTTTCGTAGCCACTGTTGCCCCTATAAGATTCGCACTCGGTCTGCCAGTGATCACTGATAAGGCACCACTGCTGTGGTGAGGCTCAAGCAGGAGAGTGCACGGAACTCACAGGCATTACTGTTTAAAGCTCAAGCAGGAGAGTGCACGGAACTCACAGGCATTACCGTTTGAGGCTCAAGCAGGAGAAAGCAAAGAAATCTCAGAGGGGTGGAGCTTAACATTCAGCAAACCAGTAACAAGATGTCAGCAACTTTCAAGGCACAAAGGTAGGCTCAGGAGGGGCATGAGGCTCAAGCAGGAGAGTGCACGGAACTCACAGGCATTACTGTTTGAGGCTCAAGCAGGAGAGTGCACAGAACTCACAGGCATTACTTTTTAAAGCTCAAGCAGGAGAGTGCATGGAACTCACAGGCATTACCGTTTGAAGCTCAAGCAGGAGAAAGCAAAAAAATCTCAGAGGGGTGGAGCTTAACAAAAAAAAATATTATCCCCCTTGTAAAGGTAAAGGTAAAAAAAAAAATATAGCCACAGTATTTTTAAAGCTGCAGCTTCGAAATGAACATAACTTTATTTTACAGTGCACTTATTCTTTAAGAAACATAGGGGGAAACAAATCCATCTAAAACTCACATTAACCTGAAGTAATATCTGGTTAGTGATTGATTTTACAGTGCACTTATCCTTTAAGTTCTGCTATTTCCATCTTAATTCCCAGTATATCCTACATGTCAGAAGTTTCCCATGAAACTGAACATCTTGTATAGTTTCTACTTGTGCATGTCCCCCTCCGTTTTTGATAAGTAATAAACTGTAAACAATACATATAAATACACGCATACATTTTCTCTGTCTATTGGGACAATGTTGTCTTGTGACTTCCTGCTGTATATCCCAATTTATATAAAATACCATCATCTGCTTTTGAAGCAATTTACATATGCAGAAATCCACAAACAAATTATATTTTTCTTTAAAATCTCCTGATGAAAATGAACATTTACGGTAATGCGGTACACAGGCTTAGACATAATTTTACATAAAATAAGGACCTCGTTTTATAGTCTTACTCAACATAAAATAAAATTCAGTTTAGGAGAAAGTAGGGCACATTTATCATAATTTAGTATGATAGTTCAGCCCACTCTGAACCTTTGTAATATTGTGTTATCTCCTGTTACAGTGCATAACCTTTTCTTGTAAAGTAACAGAGCTCATAAAATTATTTCCTCCTACTCTGACAATTACAGCTTGAAATGAAGTTTAATAGTAATGAATGTGTAGTTTTCATCTGTACTCTACTATGACAAGCTTTTAAATTGTCAAAATGCGGTGCAATCTGCAGATTCTAAAAACAGGTAAAAAATAGAAAATTACACTTCTCAGAAAGTAGTTCTCATAATCCATCATTAAATTCGCAAGTGTTTATCTGATAAAACATTAACTTTTAAAGTGCACAGTTTGATAAATGTGGGTACCAGAATAAAGGCATAAAACCTTCTCGTTTTCAAGATGTTTACAGTCTAGAGCATTTTAATCCACCATAATGTTAATAGAGATACTACACAAATAAGAACAAAGCATATGATCAGAAAACTAGCATGAAGGAAGCACAAATAATCTGCTACTTGAAGGACAGGTTCACTTAACAAATGAACTTATTCTTTACTGCATTAATTGAAGAATTGGACGTAAAGGCATCTATGCCTTACCTCATGTTCTTCAATTAATTTAGAAGGAGTGAGGGTAAAGAAATTTAGTAGACAATAAAGAGTAAATGCAGTGTAAAGTTATGGTAAGTTAAGAAGATAGGAAGTCATTTAAAATTATACCATTTTCTATCATTAACACATCATTGACAAATGTGTAAGTTTGTTATTTGTACAGTAGGTAATAACATTATAAGTGTCTATGGGACTGTGATGATTTTAAAGGGCACTCAAAAAACTGGTGACATTTTGGTTAATTGCCTACAATCCCAAATGCTATTTTTACCAGTTTATTACCTGCATTTGTACCCAGATATTTAATGGTACCTTTAACTCCATTCAGGCAAAGGTATCTGCCTCCTCTCTGTGCTCAATGGAGGCAGATCCCTTTGGAGGAAGGAAACCAATTGGAGGGAGGAGCCAGCTTGACTCAACCAGAATGGAGGCAATAATTAGTTAGTAATAAATTTAATAATGTGCTGAATATATCAGTTGGGGATAATGCACACTATAGTTAAAGGGCATGTCCACCCCCAAAACTATAATCCCCCCCCAATAATGGCACCATCATGTAGTGTAATAAAATCATTACCTCACATCCCAGCTCCATATGCTTGTCCTGTAGTCCCCCCCAAAGTCCCAAAAATTGCCCACCAGGAGGATAGCAGAGTCCATATAGGACTCTGCCTCCTATCTGGCCTCTGGGAGAAGATTGGCATGCGTACTGCAGCCCTTCTCCCCCTCCCTCTCCCTCCCGTTTTGCGATCCCTCCCCCTAGCGTAAAAACCTTTCCATATAATATTCCCCCTGTCCCCCCAGTCCCAACCGCTATATTTTTATTATTAGAAAGTGCCCCAAACATTACTTACCTTCCCTCTTTCCTCCGCCACACTGAACTCCTGGCAGCCGCGTCCGTGATTGGCTGCCGTTCAAGAAAAGTAGACAAGAAAGAGTAAATGCAGTGTAAAGTTATGGTAAGTTAAGAACATAGGAAGTCATTTAAAATTATACCATTTTCTATCATTAACACATCATTGACAAATGTATAGGTTTGTTATTTGTACAGTAGGTAATAACATTATAAGTGTCTATGGGACTGTGATGATTTTAAAGGGCACTCTTGAAACAAAAAACTGGTGACATTTCGGTTTATTGCCTACAATCCCAAATGCTATTTTTACCAGTTTATTACCTACATTTGTACCCAGATATTTAATGGTACCTTTAATTCCATTCAGGCAAAAGTATCTGCCTCCTCTCTTTGCTCAATGGAGGCAGATCCCTTTGGAGGAAGGAAACCAATTGGAGGGAGGAGCCAGCTTGCTCAACCAGAATGGAGGCAATAATTAGTTAGTAATACATTTAATAATGTGCTGAATATATCAGTTGGGGTTGAGGGCAGGTAACTGACCTGTGACCAGTTTTTTAAGCACATCAGCAAGAAAACCAAAATATTTAACAAATATCAGTTCAAGATAAAGTTCCCACATTCAAATACCCTTAAGGACACTGATATTTTTGGGACCGTTCTATATATAGTATATATATATATACATTCAAGATAGCACAATTAATATTCCACTAAAAGGAGCATCAGTAATCACTGCTTACATAGTGATAAGTAAATGTGCTTTGTTATAGGAGCGTAATGTAAAAAACTGGAAGCTTCAAAGATTAGGTAAATGTTGAAATGAACATGTTCCAGGCTACATATGACACCACGGTGTGAAAGTCAAACATGCTTCTGTTTGTTCATTACTCCCTCAATTGGTTTCCTTCCTCCAAAGGGATCTGCCTCCATTGAGCAAAGAGAGGAGGCAGATACTTTGCCTGAATGGATAAAGGTACCATAAATATCTGGTACAAATGTAGGTAATAAACTGGTAAAATAGCATTTGGGATTGTAGGCAATAAACCAAATGTCACCAGTTTTTGTTAGTGCCCTTTAAAATCATCACAGTCCCATAGACACTTATAATGTTATTACCTACTGTACAATAACAAACTACACATTTGTCAATGATGTGTTAATGATAGAAAAGGGTATAATTTTAAATGACTTCCTATTTTCTAACTTACCATAACTTTAACACTTGCCTCTCTCCTAAATATCATTTATATGCAGACAAAACCAATCTACTTGTCCACCCCTACGCTAACTCCCGACATCCCAATCACATGTCTCCGACTGCCTCCTTGTCATCTCCTCCTGGATGTCTCAAATTAAATCTTTCAAATTGAACTGACATTTTCCACCTAAACCTGGTCCTGTCCCATCTTTCTCCATCTCTGTTGACAATACCCCCGTTTCCCCTATCCAAGCTGCTTGCTGCCAGGGGTAATTAATGACTCTCTCCTTTCTAACCACATTAACATGTTGCGAAAACTGCCGCTTCTTCCTTCACAATATCGCAGGTTCTTCTCTACCGACCACCGCATGCTTATGCATTTGCCCTTTATACTATCCTGGACTATTGCAACCTACTACTTTCTGGTCTTCCTGCTTCCCATCTCTTCCCCTTCAGTCTATACTTAAATCTGCCGCCGTATGTTTTGCTCTCTAATAAACCGAATCCCAAATCTCCTCTTGAACGGCAACAACCTGGCTCCCATAAAAAACGCATTACATACAAAATCCTTCTCCTAACATTTAAATCCTTCGCTCCTGTGCTCCTCCTTATATTTCCTCTCTAGTCTCCCATATGTTCCTGCCCGTGCCCTCCGCTCATCGCAGAACCAGCTCCTGTACAGACCCCCCCACGGACTGCTCCTCTCGCCTTAAAGGGCATCTATATGAAAAATAGCTTATTTAAATTGACCATAACTGGAAACTATTTCTTACCAACCACCACTGTATCATTTTTTGTTGATCTGCCCCTATTTCTTTAGTTATCAATCTAAAACTTCTTATATTTCAGCTGTCAATCAAGTTCCATGCTCTTAAAAAAATATTCTTCTGTGAGTAGTTTTTACTGCAGCTGGAATGGTGACAGAGTTTTGAAAGTTGGAATGCTGTTTGCTGTGTGCAGGCCTTGACAGTTTGGTTTGTGGAAAAAAGTCAGGTCGGACGAAGCGGTGGTGTAAGGTAAAGTGGGAGGAGGGATACTGCTCCTAAACAAAATGTGCGCTGGGTTGAAGGCCTGCAGCAACACACACAAATCAGAGTAAGTGCTACTAACATGTATTCAATTATAGATTAAGAGAGGCAAAGTAATTTTTTCAGTGTCCCTTTAAACCTTTTCTCTTGTAGCTCCCATCCTCTGGAATTCTATTCCCCTCTTCTACGTAAAGAAACCTCAATTAGCAGGTTTAAATCTAGCCTACATCCTACCTATTGGTAACCAGCACGGTATCTGATAGTTTTATTTGCACTGCTATAGTCTCACTCCAGCACTTTACCCATTCTATTGTATCTGTGTGTTACCCACCTAACTAGATTGTAAACTCTACGGGGCAGGGACCTCATTACCTCTTGTGGCAAAGCCCTAGCAATTGTATTATATAAGTTATATATATGTACTGAACTATCTATGTATTTATCCCCCTTGTATGACTTTATGTATTTTATACTGTACAGTGCTGCGTCCCTAAGTGGGCGCTAATAAATAAATATATACATACATACTTTACGTCATTTACAAAAAGGTGCCACAACCTCCAGTAATGAACAAACAGAAGCATGTTTGACTTTCACACCGTGGTGTCATATGTAGCCTGGAACATGTTCATTTCAACATTTACCTAATCTTTGAAGCTTCCAGTTTTTTACATTACGCCCTATAACAAAGCACATTTACTTATCACTATGTAAGCAGTGATTACTGATGCTCCTCTTTAGTGGAATATTAATTGTGCTATCTTGAAGAATACATAATACTATATATAGAACGGTCCCAAAAATATCAGTGTCCTTAAGGGTATTTGAATGTGGGAACTTTATCTTGAACTGATATTGTTAAATATTTTGGTTTTGCTGATTGTGGTCTTAAAAAACTGGTCACAGGTCAGTTACCTGCCCTCAAACCCAACTGATATATTCAGCACATTATTAAATGTATTACTAACTAATTATTGCCTCCATTCTGGTTGAGCAAGCTGGTCCTCTCCAATGGTTTCCTTCCTCAAAGGGATCTGCTCCATGAGCAAAGAGAGGAGGCAGATACCTTTGCCTGAATGGAGTTAAAGGTACCATTAAATATCTGGGTACAAATGTAGGTATAAACTGGTAAAAATAGCATTTGGGATTGTAGGCAATAAACCGAATGTCACCAGTTTTTTGTTTCAAGGTGCCCTTTAAAATCATCACAGTCCCATAGACAATTATAATGGTATTACCTACTGTACAAATAACAAAACTACACATTTGTCAATGATGTGTTAATGATAGAAAATGGTATAATTTTAAATGACTTCCTATGTTCTTAACTTACATAACTTTACACTGCATTTACTCTTTCTTGCCTACTTTTCTTGAACGGCAGCCAATCACGGACGCGGCTGCCAGGAGTTCAGTGTGGCGGAGGAAAGAGGGAAGGTAAGTAATGTTTGGGGCACTTTCTAATAATAAAAATATAGCGGTTGGGACTGGGGGGACAGAGGGAATATATATGGAAAGGTTTTTACGCTAGGGGGAGGGATCGCAAAACAGGAGGGAGAGGGAGGGGGAGAAGGGCTGCAGTACGCATGCCAATCTTCTCCCAGAGGCCAGATAGGAGGCAGAGTCCTATATGGACTCTGTATCCTCCTGGTGGGCAATTTTTGGGACTTTGGGGGGGACTACAGGACAAGCATATGGAGCTGGGATGTGGGGTAATGATTTTATTACACTACATGATGGGGCCATTATTGGGGGGGGGATTATGTTGGGGGTGGAATGCCCTTTAACTATAGTGGGCATTATCCCCAACTGATATATCAGCACATTATTAAATTTATTACTAACTATTATTGCCTCATTCTGGTTGAGCAAGCTGGCTCCTCCCTCCAATTGGTTCCTTCCTCCAAAGGGTCTGCCTCCATTGAGCACAGAGAGGAGGCAGATACCTTTGCCTGAATGGAGTTAAAGGTATCCATAAAATTCTGGGTACAAATGCAGGTAATAAAACTGGTAAAAATAGCATTTGGGATTGTAGGCAATAACCAAAATGTCACCAGTTTTTGAGTGCCCTTAAAATCATCACAGTCCCATAGACACTTTAATGTATTACTACTGTACAAATAACAAACTACACATTTGTCAATGATGTGTTAATGATAGAAAATGCTATAATTTTAAATGACTTCCTATTTATTCTAATTACCATAACTTTACACTGCATTTACTCTTTATGTTACTAAATTTCTTTCCCTCACTCCTTCTAAATTAATTGAAGAACATGAGGTAAGGCATAGCTGCCTTCACGTCCAATTCTTCAATTAATGCAGTAAAGAATAGTTCATTTGTTAAGTGAACCTGTCTTCAAGTAGCAGATTATTTGTGCTTCTTCATGCTAGTTTTTGATCATATGCTTTGTTCTTATTTTTTGTAGTATCTCTATTAACATTAGGTGGATTAAAATGCTCTAGACTGTAAACATCTTGAAAACGAGAAGGTTTATGCCTTTATTCTGGTACCCACATTTATCAAACTCTGCACTTTAAAAGTTATGTTTTATCAGATAACACTTGCGAATTTAATGATGGATTATGAGAACTACTTTCTGAGAAGTGTAATTTTCTATTTTTTACCCGTTTTTGAATCTGCAGATTGCACCGCATTTGACAATTTAAAAGCTTGTATAGTAGAGTACAGATGAAAACTACACATTCATTACTATTAAACTTCATTTCAAGCTGTAATTGTCAGAGTAGGAGAAAATTTTATGAGCTCTGTTACTTTACAAGAAAAAGGTTATGCACTGTAACAGGAGATAACACAATATTACAAAGGTTCAGAGTGGGCTGAACTATCATACTAATTATGATAAATGTGCCCTACTTTCTCCTAAACTGAATTTTATTTAGTTGAGTAAGACTATAAAACGAGGGTCCTTATTTTAGTAAAATTATGTCTAGCCTGTGTACCGCATTACCGAAATGTTCATTTTCATCAGGAGATTTTAAAGAAAATATAAGTTTGTTGGATTCTGCATATGTAAATGCTTCAAAAGCAGATGATGGTATTTATTTATATAAATGGGATATACAGCAGGAAGTCACAAGACAACATGTCCCAATAGACAGAGAAAATGTATGCATGTATTTATATGTATTGTTTACAGTTTATTATTATCAAAAATGGAGGGGGGCATGCACAAGTAGAAACTATACAAGATGTTCAGTTTCATGGGAAACTTCTGACATGTAGGATATACTGGGAATTAAGATGGAAATAGCAGAACTTAAAGGATAAGTGCACTGTAAATCAATCACTAACCAGATTATCTTCAGGTAATGTGAGTTTTAGATGGATTTGTTTCCCCCTATGTTTCTTAAAGAATAAGGGCACTGTAAAAAAAAGTTATGTTCATTTCGAAGCTGCAGCTTTAAAAATACTGTGGTATATTTTTTTTTTTACCTATGTCCCTCCTGAGCCTACCTTTGTGCCTTGAAAGTGCTGACATCTTGTTACTGGTTTGTGAATGTAAGCTCCACCCCTCTGAGATTTCTTTGCTTTCTCCTGCTTGAGCCTCAAACGGTAATGCCTGTGAGTTCCGTGCACTCTCCTGCTTGAGCTTTAAACAGTAATGCCTGTGAGTTCCGTGCACTCTCCTGCTTGAGCCTCAAACAGTAATGCCTGTGGGTTTCGTGCACTCTTCTTCTTGAGCCTCAAACTGTAATGCCTGTGAATTCCGTGCACTCTCCTGCTTGAGCCTCAAACAGTAATGCCTGTGGTCCCATGCACGTGGTGTGCATGGAACTCACAGGCATTATTGTTGAGGCTCAAGTAGGAGAAAGCAGAGGAAATCTCAGAGGGCGGAGGTTAACATTCAGCAAACCAGTAACAAGATCTCAGCAACTTTCAAGGCACAAAGCTAGGCTCTGGAGGAGCAAAGGAAAAAAAAAATAGGCAACAGTATTTTTAAAGCTGCAGCTTCGAAATGAACGTAACTTGATTTTACAGTGCATTATCCTTAAAGAAACATAGGGGGAAAAAAATCCATCTAAACTCAAGTTAACCTGAAGTAATATCTGGTTAGTGTGTGCTTTGCATGGATTTTAAGGCACAGACCCATTTACAAATGTTTTGATAAGTGTGAGCAACTGATCCTCACCCGTTTAGGGTTACCTGTAGCGGGTTCTTGTATAGCGCATCCAGGAGGGGCTTATCTTTACGTAATCCCACGATGCAATATAGACATATGCTTGTGAAGGTTCTCATCATCCAGGTCATGGTATCTGTTGTATTCAATTAGATCAACATGGACTTGAAGTTTAGTTCTGAAGACGTTTCGCTAGTCATCCGACTGGCTTTTCAATTCAGATGATTGTACAAGAATCTTTGGCAATTATGTACCCTGGAAAATACCAATTAGCATATCACAGCCAGTGTTAAGTTCGCGATTGGATAGGGCTAAGAGGGTTATAGGAACGCCCAGAGTAAGGTGTCAAAACAATTGTACAGATTCCCAGCCCCAACCGCTATGTTAATATTATTAGAAAATGCCGAAACATATTACCTTCCCTCTTGCCTCCGTTGCACTGAACTCCCAGCAGCCGCATCCGTGATTGGCTGCGCTCAGCCAATCACAGACGCGACTGCCAGTCCCGCCCCTCTGCTTGCATACTCACAAGCAGAGGGCCTGGCAGCGAGGCGGAGGCAGGAGGGAAGGTAAGTAAAGTTTGGGCATTTCTAATAATATTAACATAGCGGTTGGGGCTGGGGGACAGGGGGAATCTTTTCTGGAAATTTTTTTTTAAGGGCGGACATACCCTTTAAGATTCTGCAACTAACAACCTAAAGCTGATACAACCAATTTGCATATTTAAGAACCTGAGATGCAGTTTGCCAGAGAAACCCAAACAACCTATAAAGTTTAACTGTGAAAAACCTCCATGGCAGATCAAGGAATGAAGCCCAAGTAAATGCATAGAGACGCAAGACTGTCTGAAACGCCCATTCATCGCAGGTGTGCACTCGTTCAGGCATCATGCCTCGCCTGCTAAACGTCTCTGTTTAAAGAAAGAGTTTTAAAGAAAGATTTCCTAAATATATGAAGTGCAAAGTTTTAATACACAAAAGTCTATGTCCTCACATAATAATAAACGTGTTATGTACAAATAATTTTGTGCACAGTGAGCTAGTTGCTGACATTTCATGCCCCAAAAGCTGACAATATTTAAACCTACCCACTCAACTTGCAATGCTGGGGATCAAATTATTTATAACAAAATGCAGTTATTATATAAGGATAATACGCTATCTACAGTGTAATATAAGGAGATTACACCACCAAGGAGTTCCCTGACCATATAGAAGCACAAAGCCATATGCCGGTGCTTTTATACAGTTCAGGGAAATCCGAGGTGAAGTAATGTCCATATATTATGTAGGTAGGCGTATTATCCATATAATACATAAGGCACTAATAGCATAAAAAAAAAAACAGCACAGGCAGACACAAACAACCAACGGCACACTTACATATCACCCCCTCCTGTTGATACTCCCTGTATTTACCCCTGTCACCCCTTCCTGTATCTACCCCCCTGTCACCCCTTGATCTACCCGTACCCCTTCCTGTATCTACCCCCCGTCACCCCCTTCCTGTATCTACCCCCGTCACCCCCTTCCTGTATCTACCCCCCGTCACCCCCTTCCTTTATCTACCCCCCTGTCACCCCTTCTGATCTACCCCCACCTCCCTGTATTACCCCTGTCACCCCTTCCTGTATTACTAACCCCCACCTCCCTGTGTCTACTCCCCCTTCCATACTCCATGCAAGATAATTTAATTTCCAGAAAATAAAGGGTTAAGATTCCATTTGTATTTAAAGTACTGACCAGGTTACACTCTTACACCAGGTTACACTCGTTCTCCCGTCTGGTTCCTGTCACTGATTGAACTGCATGGAAGTTTCCAGCCACCACCAGAGTCAATTTAGGCTCATTGGAATGCGACGCTGCTGCTTATCTTCCGTGCAGTTTTATCATTGACAGTAACCGGATGGGAGAGAACTGAGTGTAACCTGGTCAGTACAGTTAAAGGAGAACTAAACCCAATTTTGTATACTCCAGAATCTGAAAACAACCCCTAAAAACACCAATAAACTATAAAATTCCACTTTAGTAAACTCTGTTAAAGTAAATCAAAGCCTGTTAAGAAATGGATGAAGTAACTGTGTGTATGTGCAGTGTTAGACCACACCCCCTGACCTCAGTACATGCTTCCTTGCTTTATCTGTCCTGTAAAAGGATTGGCTAGAGATATTAATGGGTGTGACCAACTGTAACAAGTTTGTGCCATAGCTAAGGACTGAGCATGAGCAGAACATAATGGTCGTTGACCAAACGTTGTGATATTAGAATGCTGAGAAGTAAAGCACAAATCTCATGTTTATGGTAAATTTCCAGCGCTCGTATCAAAATGAGAGGTAGACACAGATTACTGGTTTATATCAAGGTGTTCTGCCTTCTGGTTAAGTGTTGTTTGGGCTTTAGTTGCCCTTTAAATACAAAACGGAATCTTAACCCTTATATCCTGGAAATCAAATTCTCTTGTATGGAGTATGGAGGGGGGGAGAGGTGGGGAGGTGCAGTGGCAAGAATTCTTATTAGTCACTCAGAGACGCACCGAGTGACTGTAATATAGATTCTCGCCACTGCATCTCCCCATTGAAAGTATGGAGCCTATTATGTATATTATTATATATCTTATCTATGACATGCTAAGAATGATTTCACTATTTCACTTAAAGGAGAGCAGCTCTCAGCAAGTAAAGATGTTTTGATTACTTTTATTCACCCTAAAAGACCCCAGCAATAAAAATGCTTGGTGTGATTTCATCAGTGAACAAACTGCAGCTACATCTTCAGTATGTTTTGTTTTCTCAAAGAAAGGATAGAAAATCTTATCATATAGCATATCAATCAATTCTAAACACCAGAATACCAGACCAGGGCTGTAAATGAGATTTGGGAACATTACCGGGGGAAATTGAGTTTAATACTCCTGTATATGTGGAAATTAGACCCCCATTCGATCATGAAATATTAAAATTGGAATCTTGCGAAGAGGACAACCGAAATTCAAAAAAGCGAAAAAATGGAGAATTTGAAAATCATTTTAAAAAGTATTCATTATTCATGCCTATCACTGTGACAAATATTTTCAACGGAGAATAAAATAAATTGTAAATAGATCATTTGAAGCAATGATTTATTGTGCCTTTTATAATGGGTAAAAATATATTACTGATTTAGTAAGGGGTTTCCTGAGTCTACTTATGAATTCATGTGATTTTTTTTTTTTATATTAATTTCAGAGCTGTTTATTGTGCACCATAAAATTTAAGAAGGGATTTTCTACCTGTGTGATGTTTATTTCTCCCAAAGGTTTTATGCTCATTACTTATATAGATGATTGAAATGTGAATAATCGACGTGACAGTATGAGCTGACACTGGGACTGGAATTGTTCACTCTCCACCTATGCAAGTCCCACTGCTCTGGATAGACCTGATTGGTAGAATACTGATAGAATTGGATTGTTTCACATTTAAAATGTTTATCACTTTCAATAATGGTGACATTAGGAGAGAGAGTGAAGCTATGACTGTTCCATTAAAATTGAATTCAATGTAATTCTCAGTTGGATAAATGCAATAAAAAGGGGGGGCATTGGAGTCCCTGGCAATAGATTGTACAGATATTGGATTTATTAAACAGAATTCTGTTTTGCAGTAATTTTGTTGGTGATTTTGTCTATATGACGATTGTTCACATATGTCAAAGATTATCAGGGAGATTCAATAAAAGTTCTTATCGTTAAAAATGGTGCTAAATTTGATCCAACCAATCAGATGTTAGCTTTCAAATGTTAAATAGGATCTGTTTGGTTGGGGCAAAGTTTGTGCAATTTTTAACGATAAGAACTTTTATTGATTCTCCCTGTAAATGTAATAAATGGTGATCGACACACTTATTTTAAATGTACAGTATATTGATGGCGGAATATGTAAAGTCCCATCTGGCATAATTACCATAAACTGTAATTGTTCAGTATTTCTGTTTGCTGTGGGCATGCACTGAATCCGTCAAGTACAAATAACTTGATAAAAAAATGTTAGGTGGCTTATATGGAATGCTTAGGAAAAAATGGGGATTTAATTAAAGGTTTATAATTTTGCCCATGCTACCAATCAAGCAATCTGCAGCAATCAATAAGATGTTGTATAACGGAGGTAATCCTGTAAAAAGCTAACATTTAACTGGTTACTGCAAATAAATAGGCATTCCGGTTTCTATCCTATCTCTATAACCAAATTTACTATGTATCTTATGCTAAGAAGACATATTTTCCAGTTAGTTTGTGGGTGATGTAAGGATCTGTTCTTGGACCCTTATTGTTCTCCCTCTACACTATTTCCTTGGGAGATGTCATCAGCTTTTTTGGCTTCAAGCATCAGTTATATGCAAATGATACTCAAATGTACTTGTCCAACCTGCACTTACTCCCGACATCCAATCACATGTCTTTGACTGTCTCCTTGCCATCTTCTCCTAGATGTCGATACTCTGCCTCGAATTGAATCTTTCTAAAACTGAACTAACCATTTTCTATCTCCTTTTTTAACCACACTAACTATGTTGCAAACACCTGCTGCTTTTTCCTTCACAAAATAGCGAAAATCTGCAGGTCCCTTGTGCATGCTCTCATCCTATCGTGCCTGGACAATTGTAATCTACTACTTCTACTACTTACTGGTCTTCCTACTTTCCACCACTCTCACCTTCAGTCTATACTAAACTGTTCTACTCGTATTGTTTTGCTCTCTAATAAACATGATCCCAAATCTCCTCTACCGGACAACAACCTGGCTCTCCTAACATTTAAATCCCTTCCTCTCCAGTGTCCCCATATGTTCCCGCCCACACACTTCGACCATCACAGAACCATCTCCACTCATACTGCTTCCTCTCGCCTTAAACCTTTGTCTCTTGTGGTTCCCATCCTCTGGAATTCTATCCCCCCTCTTTACATCAAGAAACCTCAATTAGCAGGTTTAAATCTAGCCTTATATCCTACCTATCTGGTAACCAGCACAGTATATGATTGTTTTATTTGCACTGCATAAGTCTCACTTCTGCACTTATACCCTTTCCTTTGTATCTGCTTGTTACACTCTTAACTAGATTGTAATCTCTACAGGACATTGACCTTTCTTCCTCTTGTGGCAAGGCTCTAACACTTACATAGTTATATTTATATAATTTATTTATTTATGTACTGAACTATTTATGTATTTGCCCCTTATATGACTTTTTTGTATTTTGTTATTTTACAGTGCTGCATCCCCAAGTGGCACTTTATAAATAAAGAATATATACATACATACACTATAGTTCTCTGCAGCATGGTGGCTCAGGGGCTAGCACCCTTGGACACATCTGCAAGGAGTTTGTATGTTCTCCCGGTGCTTGCATGGGTTTCCTCCGGGCACTCGGTTTTCCCCACAATAATAAAGACTTATTTATAGGTTGTATGTGTCAAATAAATGTGCTTAGATTGTAAGCTCTTCTGGGCAGGTCCTAATGTGAATGTTACAGAAGATGATGGCACGATATAAATCCACAATAATAATATTAATAACACAGTCAAATGTTTGCACCCTTTTATTGCATCAGCCCCATATGTCTGATTTTAGATAAGCGCTGTGTGATGCTGAGTTGAATTTTTTTATTTTCTTATTTTTTTACAGTTTATGGCGAATTGTTAGAAAAGTATGTACTATACCAATCCGAAAACCCTTCCAACTGCCATTTTAGTCCCTTAGAAGGCAAAGGTAAGAAAATAATATTGTCATTGTCTGCAATACATGCAATTGTTATTTAAATAGAGTTGTTAAGCAGGCTGTACATCTGTTGGAATTAAATTCAATAATTTTATTGTACAGATCTAATCTAACCATATTAGAAAATATAATTAATAGCTACAGTTTCCTGGTTCCTGCTGTTTTTTTGCTAAATTCAGTATTTATCATGGTGGTAGGTTAGCAAGAGTTTACACTTACTTTGTGGGGCCTACACTATTTCCAAAATTTTATGGAATTTGCACAATATACCAGTTGTAATCTGCAAGATCCTGTCTGTCATTTTTAAAGATCAGGATACACACAGTTCCGAGTGTTCTCCCTATACACAGCACCACGGGCAGCTCCCTCTATAGGGAGTCTACTGCAGCCAAAGGAAATATACGTTTTTTCCCGTACGACCGCTCAGCCGACCCAATCATTTGGCATCCACATGCTTGTTCGGGAAGGCCCCCCCACACAGTGCCATTATAGGGGCTTTATCTGTAATGTTTGTACCTACAGTAGCTTTACAACCAATACAGCGGTTGCTCCTTGCAAATTTATTATTGCATCAGAGAGTGCTGTCTAAATTGATTGCTCTGCTAGTATACCCATTCTCTTAGCATATATATCAGTTTATTTAGCCTAACATTAAAGGAAGTTTAGGCGATACTACACAGGGAAATGTACCAGTAGCCATTATGTAATATTGCCATTATTGGTGGTTGCGTGGTTAACTTTCACATTAACCACGTAGCTGCCGCATTGTAGGGGTTAAAGTCAACAATTTTAGGCCTTGCACCTCCTGTTTCATCTCCGTAGTTATATTTTACATTTTTGAAAGCTAACAAATACTTGGTTAGAAAACCAATCCAATCATTGATGCTTTTTCTATGGTGCTGGTTAGAGATGTAAGGTGGGTTCAAATAGAACCCAGTTTCGAAAATCGAAAGTAGAGGATTATGAAAAATCGAAAGTAGACAATTATCGAAAATCGATAGTAGAGGATTATCGATAATCGAACCCTCGAAAGTAGCGCTCGTTTTCAGGTAACCCTCGAAAATAGAATGCGGAAGCTCGAAAACAGCCCGATTTTCTGGAAAATTCGAAAACGGAATGAAACTCAACAGTTTTGAACATCTCTAGTGCTGGTGATATACGCACCCTTCAAGTCTATGTGGTTGGTGTCAAATAAGGATTTGGCTTGTGGAAAGGTGCTACCAGAAGCAGAGGATTTTGGGAAGAACAGAAGGAACAGCATCTACAATAATTCCTCATTACCCAGGGATTCCTGAAATGCTATTTTCTTACCTCTCCTCCGGCACTAGTCTTACCATCTTTTCTGTGTTATCCGTAGACTTATTCTTTCTTGTGAATGGCACACTGGTTGTACTTCCAGCCTAAAAAATAAAATACTGCACCAATAACATAATTCATAATCATTATGACATTAGAAATTGGTTGTATGCAATATTTCTTATTTAGCTGAAAAGCAAGCTACATTTGGTAGGCTTATTACAAAATAGAAGGAGGATACCCTTGTTGAATTGTTTGCTAACCTATGCAAAATGAGGCTGTTTTTTTAAATTCACTTCTTTAATATTCGCCATTCTTATTACGAATATACTTCTTCATCATCTTTTGGGAAAACAATTGATTATGTTAATTTGTAAGGTTTTGAGACCTCAGGGTATTGTAAATTAGAATAACAAAGCCATCCATCTGGTGCTAACTCAATCGGGAGTAACTAATAGTACTTGCAAATTTTCAGCAAAATAAGATTTGTGCAGATTTCCTGTTCCCCTAAAGCATAAACCATAACAAAATTGAAGCCAGTCATCACTCAAAATGTGTTTTCAACTTTAAAGAACTGAGTTTTGAAACAATGTCAAACACATTTACTGTTCTATGTTTTCTATATAAGATATAATATAATTTGTGATAAATGTCGAAGGGAGCTTCATTATGTATGAATTTTGATTGATAGATGTAAAAGTCAAAAAAATGAATGCTTTTCTCATTTGTCATGAGTAATTTTATGTCCGCCAGGACGGATCAAAGAAAGAACGCAGACTAAGCGTCTACACACATGTAAGTCTTGCCCAAAATGCTCAGTTAGTGGTCGGCTGTCGATTGTTACAGGCAAGCAAAACTAACTGTGTGTATGAAGCTTAAGAGCCATGCTACCCCTGTCTAGAAGGGTGACTAGGTGTCGCACATCCACATATAAACCCCCACATACATAAATCTAAAGTTATTTTAGGAATATTTTAAAAACTGTACACATATTCACATAAATACCCCCACACACACAGGCATGTGTCTCTCCCCATATGTTAATATCTTTGTCATATATTACAGAGGGTGCAAATAAAAATGTCTGCCTCCTACCTGGCCTCCGGGAGAAGTTTGGCATGCGTACTGCAGCCCTTCTCCCCATCCCTCTCCCTCCCTCTCCCTCCTGATTAGGATTCCCTCCCCCTAGTGTAAATCCTTTTATATGTAACATTCCCCCTGTCCCCCCAGCCCCAACCGCTCTATTTATTTTATTTGAAAGTGCCCCAAATTTTACTTACCTCCCCTCTTTCCTCCTCCGCAATGAACTCCCGGCAGCCGCGTCCGTGATTGACTGCCGCTCAGCCAATCACAGACGCGACTGCCGGTCCCGCCCCTCTGCTTGCATTTTCTCGTAAGCAGAGGGCCGGCAGCACGGCGGAGGAAAGAGGGGAGTTAAGTAAAGTTTGGGGCATTTTCTAATAAAATAAATATAGCGGTTGGGGCTGGGGGGACAGGGGGAATGACATATAAAAAAATTATTTCAAGGGTGGACATACCCTTTAACTTCCAGTCATCAATGTGAGGGCGTTAACACCAAAGTTAACCCACTTTTGTTGTTAGTGGTTTATAAATGAGTGACTGCATGTTAAGTTATTTTGAGGGGACAGCAATTTAACAGTTTTTAATTTATACAAGTTGTATAATGACATACTGTATTTCGTTATGTTGTCTTGTAATGTCCCATATATTATATAGGGTGCACAAGTACAATGAAAATGTTTAGTGTTTTGTAACTTTAACAGGATACCAGTTCAGAAATTCAAGTTCTAATCAGCAGTACAGGCAACCAAGTGATTCTGTAATAAATGTAGCCAAAGTCACATGCACAATTATATTAATAAAGATTGTCCTTTTACACCAGCCCAAACTTCTGGCCCATCTGTTAATATCTTTGATAATGGTGTCATATAATGCCCCATACATAACAGAAAGTTCATTATTACAATAACAATGTTTGATGTTATGCAACTATAACAGGATACAAATATAGTAATACAAACACATGTTTACATTACCAGCTTCAGAGTTCCAATTAGCAATACAGATAAACTTTATGAAAGCAGTTCATAAGTGCACATACACATGTTCCTAATGTCGGCCATATACTGGCCCAATATTACAGTAATTTAATTTTAAAATAAGTATATTCTCAGTATATTAGAATATTGGACAGAATCTGATTATTCCTCTTGGGAATAGGAACACAATAGGGACACAAAATATTATCTAGAGGATTAAACTATATATGGATCACAATGAAGACAGCCATTAACAAGTGGAAAAAATATGGCTTAACAGTAATGTCCATCCTATATTCATGGGAAAATCGTTCAGGGACGCCATCATTAGTTCCACTGTTGCTCCCATTCAGGTTGATCACTGTTTGCCTGTCTAAAGAAACTAAAATGTTTCTAATACTGCACTTTTAAATTGAATCGATAAAACAAACTAACCATTTCTGGTACAAAGGATGCTACCTGGAGTTTCCTGACCTATGTAACATGTGGCCTTGTGCTTTTTATATGGTCAGGGTCGGTGGCGTAATATCCTTAAATTACCCTGTATACTTGGTTGTTGTCAGCTGCTGCCATTAAAATATTACTTTTGGCCCCTACAAGGACCATAGCAGCCCCAATTAGGGGAACATTGGTCAATAAAATGGTTATTGCAGCCTTCCCTATAGAAATCATTGAGTCTGCATCGGTGGTCTTTGCAATCTTCCCCATAGAATCTGCAGAGATACTCTTGCAAAAGTGTTGTATGCTTTATGTTCTGAGACCTGTAACTATAGTAAGATTGTTTAACTAAAGCTATAATAAAAGAATCCCAAGAACTGTGAAAAACTGCTCTTTCTTGTTCCCTGTAAAATAGCCTTCAGTGAAAGGTAAATATTCCAGTTGTTGGATGTGTTGAGTTTTTATTGGTCCAATTTTCCCTTATTAGTTTTGCTGTTAATCATCTTCAGACTGAGTCACTTCCGTTGCTGATAGTTTACATTAACCGTATCCTCAATAAATGGCCTTCTAAAAATGATTTGTTTCTCATCTTACAAAAGAGCTTGCTTTTTAGTTTTTTCAGAGGATTGATATGTCAATTCTATTGTTTTAAATGCTATTGTACATCAAAGCTGCTATACTTGTCATAGTCCCGTAACACTTCTAAAATTCTCTGCTAAATAAATATTAAATGAAACATTGGTGAAAGGAGTTAGTTTCTTAACCATTCATTTCTTTTTTTTCCACGGTGTTTTTTTTTTTTTTTTACATATTTCTAGAATGTGGATGAACAGACATAGTTAAAATATACATACTGTCTTAAAATCAGAGATTGGAGCATTTTGTTGTTTAAAGGGCATGTCCACCCTTAAAACAAAAAAAGGTCAATTGTCAGTTACCTGCCCTCAACCTCAACTGATATTTTTTTAACTTTATTTGCTGCATTACTCACTAGGTATTTAAGGATAATAAGTGTCCCCATTCTGACAGTAAGCTGGCCCCTCCCTCCATGCAGTCAATCAAGGTTGTGACAACTGACATCCCAAACAATGAATGACTGCTGTTTCATCTAGGACCTCTTCTGCACATATTCAAGCTTATAAAAAGCTCAATAAGCAGAGGGAGGAGGCAGATACCTTTCCCAGAAAGGAATAGAACTTCTCAATAAAGCGTATAGTAAACTGGTACAAATAGCAGTTGCGTACAGATAACTGACAAGTTAGAAAATATAAGAAGGAGAAGCAGAGGAAAGGGATTTAAATCTTAAGAGAAAGCTTCATTTGTACTCGATGTGCTATTTCTTTGTGCATAAACATACTGTAGCTACTAGATTCCTAAAACCCCAGGCTTGTTTATTTCAAATGATTCACTGACAGTACAGTACAATAAATTAATATATTCATATATATTTGAGTATCAATTTTCTAAATATGAGTATCTGTTGTATCAAGTTAGATCAACTGGACTTGAAGTTTAGTTCTTGAAGACATTTTGCTAGTCATCCGACTGGCTTTCTCAATTCAGAATGACTTGTACAAGAATCTGTTGGCAATAAGTACCCTGGAATGCCTCAGCATATAACAGCCAGGTGTTAATGACCTTCTGAATGCCATGTGTAATTGCAAAGTGGATAAGATGTGTTATCAAAACTGCACAGGGGTCAGTGTTAAAATTGCATTGTACATGGCAGACAGTTGGTGTCAAACCCTCTATTCAGGCTTGGTTTCTTTATTTCATTCTGAATTGAGAAAGACAGTCGGATGACTAGCAAAGGTCTTCAAGAACTAAACTAAGTCCATCTAACTGAATGCAACAGACATACCATGGCCTGGATGAACGAAAACCTTCACAAGCATATAAATATGAAGGATTTTCAGAAAGGTACAGTAAAAACAAATAATGATATAACCCCTTTTTAACAGTTGATATATTTCACAAAACCAGTAAATGAAAGACAGCTGTTTTTCAATGGACTTCTACAGAGTAATATATTGAGAAGGGGATCAAGCAATGAGTCTTGTGGTGCACGTTTCCAGTGGGGGTACCACAAGGCTACATCTGGCCCCTGTCAGCTGAATAGTTTTTTGACTTCCACTATTACCTCTATGCTGATGACATCTTTGCTCCCAACCTCACTACACTGACTTCCCAAGTTCCTAGCTGCATTAGTGCCATTTCATCTTTTCCAACCCCCCATTTTAATCAATATTGAATCAGTTAGCGTGACTTTGATTTCCCAGCTTGGGGTAAATGAGCCCAATTATGTTTCACACCCACACCATTAAACTACAGGCAGGCCCCTCTTTCCTGTTGTTTCTCTTTATTGCTTTACATTGATTCACTTCTCCTTCACAATTAAGGGGCCATATATGATGTTGCCACTATATGAATAAGCTATAATATCAATATTGGACATCCAACAAAGCAGCTGTAGTTTTTCCATTGACAATTGTTTGTGGCAGGCCTGAACACTATTTTTAACTATACGGTGCAAGCTATGTAATAACATTTCAAGTGGAAAGTCTCCATAGACTGCAGTCACAGACATGACCCTGGGATTTTGGAAAGTGGGAGAAATATCAGTTAGCCCTTATATATCAAATATTTACCCTCATTTAATAGAATTAACCCTAACCTTTATATATGTGTTGAGAGAAAGGTTTGTGTCTTGTTTGAGTAACATCAAACCACCATACTCGGTACTTTCGACACCCATGGAACTGGGATATTCCCTTCCCCTTTAGAAAATTCCAATTTGCAGATGGCTTGTGTTCAGTTACTGTAGATCAACTGGACTTAAGGTTTAGTCCTTGAAGAAGTTTCACAATGGTAAACAACAGATATACTATGACCTGGATGAATGAGAACCTTTACAAACATAGTAAAGGATTTTGAAATACTATAGTAGAGGAAGTATAACATCCTATTACAGCATATCAAACAAATAATGAATTGTCTTTTATTATTATATGATTCTTTAGAGAGTAATTCATGATTGTGACCTCCTCTGCCCTATGCTTAAATGTTTCTCATCTCAATGAAATGTCTAAAATCTTTCTTGACACCTAAAAAAAAGATCTTTCTTTTGAAGAAATGTGTAATGACAGAAAATAAATTGTGGACCTTTGGGGATGTTAAAGAGATGTCAGCAGTACCTGAAAATAACAGCAAGACAGGAATTATTAAAAAAGGGTGACTGCAAATGGCAATGGAAATATCCCTCGATTAACCAGAACTAGAACTATAGTATATGTATATCTGTTGTATTCAATTAGATCAACTGGACTTGAATTTTAGTTCTTGAAGACGTTTCGCTAGTCATCCAATTGGCTTTCTCACTGACTAGTGAAACGTCTTCAAGAACTAAACTTCAAGTCCAATTGATCTAATTGAATACAACAGATATACGATGACCTGGATGAATGAGAACGTTCACAAGCATACAGTATATGTATTAATACCAGTTATTCTAAATATTTTTTTGTTTTAGAAACGTAGCCCACTTTTAAAGCTATTTGATGAACTTGCCATTACCACATCTGCTGGAAGACAGTTCCACAGTTTCACTGAAAAAACCCTTTTTCTTACCTGAAGATGAAAGCGTAAACCTTGCCCTAATTTGCATAATCTGCCTGCATTGTCAAGTCCCTCCATTCCCTTTATTATTGTCCTTCTCTGTATTTCTTCCATATCCAAGATGTCGCTTTTTTTATATAGGATTCTAAAACTGCACCGAATATTCTAAATGAGACATTACCAGTGCCACCTTACTCAGGGCAGTTTAGAAAAAAACACCTCCTAGCCTTAATGCAATGACACCTTGCATCAGAAGGTCCTTAACACCCTGCTGTTATATGCTAATTGGGAAACATTTTAGGGTAATTATGGCCAACAGATTCTTGTACAAGTCATTCTGAATTGAGAATCTAATTGGATGACTAGCGAAATGTCTTCAAGAACTAAACTTCAACTCCAGTTAATCTAACTGAATACAACATATATGCAACAACCTGGATGAATGAGAACATTAAAAGCAGAACAAAGTTTAGTTTTAGTGGCAAAAATTACACTTCCTTTTTCAAAAACTTAATAGAAGGAAAATAAAAATCTTGTATTTGGGGGAAGACAAGATTGCAATCCAGCACTTTAGATTATTACCACAAACTTTGCCAAGTTTTGCAGATATTACAGATATTTATATCCCCGAACATTGGCTGGCATCCAGCAGACCAAGAGGGCCTAATCGCAACAAATTATTTAGTTTAGTTGCCCTTAAAGCCATATTTATTTCTAATTTATCTCTATTCAAGGGGTGTTCTGGGGCCTATAAGTATAATGGGTTTTAAAGCTAAACAATAATTTTGGGGAAAGATATGCTCTTTAAAGAAGCTACCTAAATCATCCTTTTGTGTGTTTTTTTTTAAGTTTAGTTTATACAGAGCATTTGTAAAATGCAGATGTACCAAAAGCATTATTTGTTATACTTGCAATTGTTAATATTGAACTTGTCCCCTCTTGTTTGATTTAGTGTAGAATTTTAGGCAAATAATCTTTTTCTCCTGTTCCATGGTATATGTTTACTGTGAAAAAAGCAATAACACATGTATTTTCTTTTGTTTAGAGGGGGAATCTCAGAGCCAAACTATTTCTGCAGTCCAACAGCTTGGTGTTAAGATGGTTATCAGGTAATTCATATCAAACTTTCAAAAAACTTTTCAAAAAATTGTTTGCTCTGAGCATTTTTTCAATGGTTTCTAAAATGGTTTAGGGAACATCAGTCTATTTTAAGTTTGGAACAAAAGTTTTAAATAAACAACTCGGGTCCCCAGACAAAAAATTTCATATGAATATATGCCTTGTCTGTCCTGGTATGTGACATATCACCTTGTTTCTCAGAAAATGCAGATTTTTATTAAGTTGTATGTGCAGTATGCATGTACTTGCATAGTGTTTGCCTCCAATACAACACGTGAATGATATTTTTTTTGGTGCGGTTAACTTACAGTATGTAAGTGGTATTCTTAGGCAATTTTAGGACAATTTGATGTTCATCTTTTTTTTTCTGACTTAGCAATTTAACAATGGTATAAAGCAAATAAACAAAGACAGGCCTCTATAAAAAGTGAGATAAATATGATCTCATAATTATTAGTCACATAATTTACATGCTTTCTTAAATACTAATGCCTTACAGCCAAATAGCTTTTGAAATTTCCTGTTGGAAAGAGTCAGATTAGAAATAAAACAATTGATTACTTCAAAAATAAAGACTAATTAGAAGTTCAGTTGAAAAATAGTACCCCTAGGGTGCCTAACAGGTGGGTAAAGTCTAACGAGGAACTTCAATAAGAAGTAGGTAGGGAGGCACACTCAGGTAAGGATTAATAACAAACTTTCATTTATTAAATGCTCAACACGCAAGTTAGATACACAACGCTTCGGGGGGTCCAACCCCCTTCCTCACCTGTGTATCTAATTTGCGTGTTGAGCATTTAATAAATGAAAGTTTGTTATTAATCCTTACCTGAGTGTGCCTCCCTACCTACTTCTTATTGGATAAATACTTACCTGATGTGGCACAGGCTTCAGGGGATGCACCTCAAAATCAACCTGTTTGGAATCCACAATATTGCTGAAAGTCTAACGAGGAACTGCTTACACGGAATACTGTGGGAGCTTGAAATAATATAGGACAGTGGTGGCGAACCTGTGACACGCGTGCTTATTGCAATAAATTAGAGTGAAACAAGCCAGACTGGTTCCCCCCTGCAATCCAGAGAGATCCATGTACTAGCAGCTATCTACAGGGAAAGAAAGAGAGGTCACGTGAACATCAGCTTCTCTCTCTAAATATTTAAACAAGGAAGGGGGTACAGAAGCAAGAGAAACGGCAAATGATCACTCTGCCCTCTTTCCGGGCAGCTAACAGGGCATGATGAAAGGAGGTGAGGAATGTCTGTTTTACTGCTGTCACTACCTGCATACTGTAGTTACAAGGTGACTGCCTAAAATAATCTACATCTGCTGCCTTCCACTAGCTTCTTGGGGGGGATGCACACCAGATAAGCCAGATTTATTAATCAAAATAAGTTGATTAATAAACTGTGTTTACTGTTTTTAATCTCAATCTCTTGTCTAGTAATATAGGGTTTAATGGTCACTGTTTAGAATCTTAAACCCTTGACTTGTAATCTAGGGGTTACAGTAATGTCATTATTTTGGATTGCAAATACTTGTCTAGTAATACAAGAGTTAGTGGTCACTGTTTTAAACTCTTGCCTGGTAATGTAGAGGTAAATAGTTACTGTTTTGGATCTCAAACGTCTGTGTGGTAATGTAGGGGTTAATGATCATTATTTTGGATCTCAAACACTTATCTAGCAATATAGTCAGGGCCAGATTTATACTTTTTTCTCCTCTAGGCCAACCACCACTCCTTCCTGTGTACTACCTCAGGTCCATCAAGAACCACCAACCAAAACTATTTTTTATATGAAAAATTATAATTTTCTCCCATTTATGCTTCTAAGCCGAGATATCGGTACTTACTGAACCACCATTCCGGCGCCACTGCAGCGTCTCTCCTGTCAGTTCCCCTGTGCTCCTCCTCCAACTGGTTTGGCAAAGTCATGCTTGCGCACAAAGGTGAGGGGAAGGAGGAGTTTGAGGGAACTGACAGGAAAGACGCAGCAGCAGCGCAGGATGGTGGTTCTGTAAGTACCAATATCTTGGCTTACAGGTATTACGGTTAGCATTTTTAATAACGGGTAGTTTTGGGCAGTGAACTATTCCTTTTAGTACAGTAGCACTTGTCTAGCAAGCTTATATAGCAATATTATATCAGGCAGCTATATATAGCTTAAAGGGGAAGTTCAGTGCAAATACTGTACATTTACTTTTAAGAAAAATTAGCAGTATTTTTCCATTCTAATGACCTTAACCTGCCCATTTAGCATTGTGTCTGTATATAAATAAATGCTTCTGAAATACTGACTTCCTGTTTGCAGGACCCCTAGTAGAGACCGTTGTGGTCTTGCCTTTGACCCAGCGCCTGGCTTAATCTAGTTGCTCAGTAGAGATCTGAGCATGTTTGACCCATCCAACAGCTAATCAGTAGAAATTACTGTTAGGACATTCCAGGGTAGTGTGCATTTTGGGAAGAAGAAGGACCATTACAGAACCTAAAATGTCAGCTCAATGTCAACAGCAGGGAATAGCAAGGGAAATAAATTCAACTGGTTTTATAAAATACAAAAGAATATGTAAAATAACTAGGTATGCATAATATTAACTAACAGGGTTATTCAATAAAAGTTCTTATCATTTAAAATGGTGATAATTTTGCCCCAACCAATCAGATGTTAGCTTTCAAATGTTAAATAAGTTCTGATTGGTTGGTGCAAAATTAGCACCATTTTAAATTAACTTTTATTGAATCACCCTGTAAAAATTTTAAAAACAATGATATTTTCCACTGAACTTTCCATTTAAGGTATAACTGAAGGTATTTTGCAGAGGCTGACACAGTCACCACTTCCAAGTTCTACTTACAGATTAGATCTGCTTGCAGCTTGCCGCTTTTTGGATTTTTGAAACTGCAGTCTGCAGCATATTGGGCCTAAAGCATGCTAAGCTGACACGTGTCATTCAACGTGACATGACATCATCGCGCATACAACACTTTCTTTGCAGCAGGGGCGTCTCTAGGGTCTAAGAAGATCAGGGGTATTGGCAATTTAATCAAATACTGGTAGCAAACTGGGAATTTTATCACATACTGGTAGCAAACTGGCAATATTTTATCATATACTGGTAGCAAATGGGAAATTCATTACATAATGGAAGCAAATGGGAATTTCATCAAATACTGGTAGCAAACTGGCAATTCCATCATATACTGGTAGCAGGTATTCTGGTTTGAACACTGGCTGGAGGACTCACAGGACTTTAAATGAATGGGGTCTCCGAGATAAGTGCAGACTACCATCTAACCTCCCACCCCCTAGGCACCACATAAACAGAACAGTCAGTGCCTCCCACACATATATCAGTACATAATTTTTTAGCAGGTCACGCCTGCAGACTCCTACTGGCAGTGTCGGCTCTGCTAGGCAGGGGGAGGTTCCTGTCTTGTGGTGCCCAATGCCCATGTGTTACAGTTCTTATCTTCCCATTGAATGGGAATCGGATGCTCCTGCCTGTGAGTTTTCGTGCCACTGTTGCCCCTATAAGTTTTCCGCCCTAGGCTACTGCCAATGTGATCCAAATGTACTAAGGCACACTGCTGTTGGTTGGTTTGCCAAACAAGTTGGTAGGTGCAATCCTCTCAGCCCCCTACTTCCAGGGCTCCATAAACCAAGCAAGGTATAAAGTAGAGGAGCACACTACTTTAGTAAAAACTTCTTTATTTTAGTACAAAAACAGCATACAACGTTTCGGGACACTGGGCCCATTCCTCAGGTATAACTGGCATAGAGTGCTACACACAAATATATACCCTTAGGCTCCACCCACATGCCATGTGGCTAGTTGATTGACATCCTAGGGTTCCAAAGTGAGGCTATTCATACAATTAAAGTGCCACAAATGCTTCATTTTAAGATCATGACAGTGCATTAATCATAACAACACACGTGAAAATACAATAGTCATATATATATATATATATATATATATTAAAAAAATTTCCAGATTGTGTCAGTCATAGTATGTGACAGTGTGTTGTCATCTTATAATAAAGGTTCCTGTCACGGACAAGGTAAATAGGAAGTATCCAAATCGTTTAGTCACAATTGACCTTTGAGTTTTTAAAGATCCCTGTAAAATGTATATTTCACAATTCTTTACAAGTCCAACTTAAAAAACAAACTAACATATTTATTACAATACCACTAACCTAAAATAAATGTCACTCCAATGTATTATTTTCTTCCCCTTTCATCAGCCTGGGATTCATGTATATGAACTTGCGTGGTCTCCCAGCTTTAATTTAATAGGAATATGATATTGGTTGTTTGGATATTGTAATTGCATTTTGCAATTGTGCTTATGCAAAATATGGTTTACCTTTAAAAATGGAATTGCCCGAGCTGATATAAAAATGTCATATTATATTTCTAAATAACCATAGTAATTGAGAAAAAAATGAAATCTGACACAAGGGCTTCCCAGCTTCTCAAATTATTAAAATTATACATACTATAATTTATTTTAATGGAATTCATTGTAATGTACTTTTAATGTGTGAACATGAATTAGCCGCAAGCATAAACTGTCTGTATAATTAATCTTATTTCTTTACATATTGCTGATATTTTTTGAGCAAGATTTAGATTTACGGTATATGCATATATTACATTGTTGTTTAAAGGAGACCTTTTAAAAAAAAAACAGTTAAAAGTACTTGGGACAGGAATATAGGACTGTAAATTCCTACCTCCCAATATTGTTTCTCTGAGGAGCACCAGCCCAAAGAAAACTGATTCTACCAGTCATCCTCCTGGCTTCAGCATGGAGGAAGTCCAGGACTAGTCCAGGACTAACCTAGCATATAAAAACTGTATGTGCTGTAGCTTTTTAAACGAAACAATATTGTGAGGTAGGAATAGTCAATCCAACCTCCCTGCCCCAGGGACATTCAATTTATAAAAAGTACATTAAAGGGGAAAAGTGGTCTCCAAACAAGTTATCACCACCTCTCTACGTGCTTCACAGCCCAAGATTTACAGAAATGACTGACCAGAAAGTTAATGGGTGGGAGGCTGACTTGTGACATTCCTGAGGCTTCTCCTGCACAGTGCCACCGGCGAGCACAGCCTCAGACTCCCTCAGTGTGTGAGGGAGACAGGAATTCCCTCCTCCTCTCTGCTGTGGGAAGTCCTGACAGAGTAGGAAAGGGAATCTACAGCCCTTCTCTTTTACTGTGTGAAAACAGCCGGAAGTTCTCACTCTGCCTGAAAAGGCTGATTCCACAGAGTTTTCTGTGTGGGGGTGTCTGAGTAACCCACAGCACCCGCGAGTGGGCAGGGCTTAGGCACCAGCGAGTGGGCGGAGCCATGACAACCACGAGTGGGCGGGGCCACGGCACCCGCAAGTAAGATAATGGGCCATGGGGGCCTGCAACTGGAGGGACCATGGGGTCCATGAGTGGGAGGGACCAGGGGGCTGCAATGGGGAGGAGGAGACACAGGACAGATTGACTGACAGTTTCAGAGCGGGAAGCAGAAGTGCAGGGGACCTGGTGATGCTGCTGCCATATCACACACAAAAATGTAAATATCTTCAAAACTATGCAAAATAAACAATGGAAATAAATTGCAAAAAATGCTCAGGGGAGCAATTCCTATCAATTTACCTCAATTTACCTAAAGTCATTTTTGGACCACTGTTCCCCTTTAATGTCATGATATAAATGGCTGATAGTATAATAGAGAAATAAGGGTTGGACAAGTCCACCAAAGTCCAAGTTGGAAGGATGAATAAGGAGAACAATGTTTTAACTCAGTGATCTGGAGGAAATTCCTAGCCATTGATTGGATAAACGTAATCACTAATTAATAATGACTTATGTGACTATTTGTAAAAGGTATAAGTATACAATGTAATGTAACAATAAATTAGAACAGTTCTATCTCAAGAGACTCTAGTGTCTTGTGTTCTGTTCTCTCACAGCTGTGATATGTGTGATATTTGGGCCTAGTAACTGACTATTTGAGTATTTATTTTACCCCAACACAACTTTTATCATCAATTAATTTGCCATGAATTTTACAACTGAGTATAGGGAGGCCAGTTGAGTGTATTTGCTAAGCTTTGTAGATTCATGACAAATTAATAAATATTAAGGGTGCTACACGTGATACAATTCTTATCTCCTCCCTATACGTTTATAATTAGATACAACTGGATATGCTTATTACCGGGCATGTGTACTGTATGGCCAGGTTTAGTCCCTTACCTGTTATCCCAATTCCCATTGTGAATAAGACTAACTTTTAAAACAAAATGGCAGCAATTCATTGTGCTATATTACTATATATTTAGGCCTGATACTGTGTTACCTGTTTAGAGGGACACTAAACTGTATTTTTTAAGTTCATTGCATCTGTATTAGTCACAGGGAGGTGAGGATGCTTATTCCCACCTCCCTGTGAATAATAGAAGGCCTGGGGAAAAGTGCAAGACTTATCTTCTTGACAAAACAGAGGAAGAAAAAAGGAATGCTGCACACAGAGTTAGCAGTGAAAAAAAAAAAATTTACAGGCCCTTTATTCAAGTATAAACATAGTAGATAAGGGCAAGGTGCCAGAACAAACAAGCAGGAGCATGTATCACATGCATTAAAAATCGCATGTGTATGGTCACTTACAACTCTTCTCTGGGTCCTCTAAAATATCATTTATATGCAGACCATAACCAATCTACTTGTCCACCCCTACGCTAACTCCGACATCCAATCACATGTCTCCGACTGCCTCCTTGTCATCTCCTCCTGGATGTCTCAAATTAAATCTTTCTAAAATTGAACTGAATTTTTCCACCTAAAACTGGCCTGTCCCATCTTTCTCCATCTCTGTTGACAATACCCCCGTTTCCCCTATCCAAGCTGCTTGCTGCCTAGGGGTAATTAATGACTCTCTCCTTTTCTAACCACATTAACTATGTTGCGAAAACCTGCCGCTCTTCCTTCACAATATCTGCAGGTTCCTTCTCTACCGACACCGCTATGCTTATGCATGCCCTTATACTATCCTGGACTATTGCAACCTACTACTTTCTGGTCTTCCTGCTTCCCATCTCTCTCCCCTTCAGTCTATACTTAAATCTGCCGCACGTATTGTTTTGCTCTTAATAAACCGAATCCCAAATCTCCTCTGTAACGGACAAAAACCGGCTCCCATTAAACAACGCATTACATACAAAATCCTTCTCCTAACATTTAAATCCCTTCGCTCTGCTGCTCCTCTTATATTTTCTCTCTAGTCTCCCATATGTTCCTGCCCGTGCCCTCCGCTCATCGCAGAACCAGCCTGTACAGACCCCCCCACTCGGAATGCTTCCTCTCGCCTTAAAGGGCATCTATACTGAAAAATAGCTTATTTTAAATTGACCATAACTGGAAACTATAATTCTTACCAAACACCACTGTATCATTTTTTGTTGATCTGCCCCTATTTCTTTAGTTATCCAATCTAAAACTTCTAATTTCAGCTGTCAATCAAGTTCCATGCTCTTAAAAAAATATTCTTTCTGTGAGTAGTTTATAGCAGCTGGAATGGTGACAGAGTTTTGAAAGTTGGAATGCTGTTTGCTGTGTGCAGGCTTGACAGTTGGTTTGTGGGAAAAAAGGCAGGTCGGACGAAGCGGTGGTATGGTTAAAAGTGGGAGGAGGGATACTGCTCCTAAACAAAATGTGCGCTGGGTGAAGGCATGCAGCAACACACACAAAATCAGAGTAAGTGCTACTAACATGTATTCATTATAGATTAAGATGAGGCAAAGTAATTTTTCAGTGTCCCTTTAAACCTTTCTCTTTGTAGCTCCATCCTCTGGAATTCTATTCCCTCTCTCACGTAAAGAAACCTCAATTAGCAGGTTTAAATCTAGCCTTACATCCTACCATCTGGTAACCAGCACGGTATCTGATAGTTTTTATTTGCACTGCAACGTCTCACTCCAGACTTATACCCATTCTATTGTATCTGGTGTTACCCACCTAACTAGATTGTAAACTCTACGGGGCAGGGACCTCATTACCTCTTGTGGCAAAGCCCTAGCACTTGTATTTATATAAGTTATATATTATGTACTGAACTATCTATGTATTTATCCCCCTTGTATGACTTATTGTATTTTATACTGTACAGTGTGCGTCCCTAAGTGGCGCTATATAAATAAATATATACATACATACTTTACGTCATTTACAAAAAGGTGCCACAACCTTCAGAGCCAGCTTGCTCAACCAGAATGGAGGCAATAATTAGTTAGTAATACATTTAATAATGTGCTGAATATATCAGTTGGGGTTGAGGGCAGGTAACTGACCTGTGACCAGTTTTTTAAGCACATCAGCAAGAAAACCAAAATATTTAACAAATATCAGTTCAAGATAAAGTTCCCACATTCAAATACCCTTAAGGACACTGATATTTTTGGGACCGTTCTATATATAGTATATATGTATACATTCAAGATAGCACAATTAATATTCCACTAAAAGGAGCATCAGTAATCACTGCTTACATAGTGATAAGTAAATGTGCTTTGTTATAGGAGCGTAATGTAAAAAACTGGAAGCTTCAAAGATTAGGTAAATGTTGAAATGAACATGTTCCAGGCTACATATGACACCACGGTGTGAAAGTCAAACATGCTTCTGTTTGTTCATTATTGGAAGGTTGTGGCACCTTTTTGTAAATGACGTAAAGTATGTATGTATATGTTTATTTATATAGCGCCACTTGGGGACGCAGCACTGTACAGTATAAAATACAATAAAGTCATACAAGGGGGATAAATACATAGATAGTTCAGTACATAATATATAACTTATATAAATACAAGTGCTAGGGCTTTGCCACAAGAGGTAATGAGGTCCCTGCCCCGTAGAGTTTACAATCTAGTTAGGTGGGTAACACACAGATACAATAGAATGGGTATAAGTGCTGGAGTGAGACGTATGCAGTGCAAATAAAACTATCAGATACCGTGCTGGTTACCAGATAGGTAGGATGTAAGGCTAGATTTAAACCTGCTAATTGAGGTTTCTTTACGTAGAGAGAGGGGAATAGAATTCCAGAGGATGGGAGCTACAAGAGAGAAAGGTTTAAAGGGACACTGAAAAAATTACTTTGCCTCATCTTAATCTATAATTGAATACATGTTAGTAGCACTTACTCTGATTTGTGTGTGTTGCTGCATGCCTTCAACCCAGCGCACATTTTGTTTAGGAGCAGTATCCCTCCTCCCACTTTTAACCATTACCGCTTCGTCCGACCTGACTTTTTTCCCACAAACCAACTGTCAAGCCTGCACACAGCAAACAGCATTCCAACTTTCAAAACTCTGTCACCATTCCAGCTGCAGTAAAACTACTCACAGAAGAATATTTTTTTAAGAGCATGGAACTTGATTGACAGCTGAAATATAAGAAGTTTTAGATTGGATAACTAAAGAAATAGGGGCAGATCAACAAAAAATGATACAGTGGTGGTTGGTAAGAATTATAGTTTCCAGTTATGGTCAATTTAAAATAAGCTATTTTTCAGTATAGATGCCCTTTAAGGCGAGAGGAAGCAGTCCGAGTGGGGGGGTCTGTACAGGAGCTGGTTCTGCGATGAGCGGAGGGCACGGGCAGGAACATATGGGGAGACTAGAGAGGAAATATAAGGAGGAGCAGCAGAGCGAAGGGATTTAAATGTTAGGAGAAGGATTTTGTATGTAATGCGTTGTTTAATGGGAGCCAGGTTGTTGTCCGTTACAGAGGAGATTTGGGATTCGGTTTATTAGAGAGCAAAACAATACGTGCGGCAGATTTAAGTATAGACTGAAGGGGAGAGAGATGGGAAGCAGGAAGACCAGAAAGTAGTAGGTTGCAATAGTCCAGGATAGTATAAGAGCATGCATAAGCATAGCGGTGGTCGGTAGAGAAAGGAACCTGCAGATATTGTGAAGGAAGAAGCGGCAGGTTTTCGCAACATAGTTAATGTGGTAAGAAAAGGAGAGAGTCATTAATTACCCCTAGGCAGCAAGCAGCTTGGATAGGGGAAACGGGGGTATTGTCAACAGAGATGGAGAAAGATGGGACAGGACCAGGTTTAGGTGGAAAAATGATCAGTTCAATTTTAGAAAGATTTAATTTGAGACATCCAGGAGGAGATGACAAGGAGGCAGTCGGAGACATGTGATTGGATGTCAGGAGTTAGCGTAGGGGTGGACAAGTAGATTGGTTATTGTCTGCATATAAATGATATTTTAGAGGAACCAGAGAAGAGCTGTAAGTGACCATACACATGCGATTTTTAATGCATGTGATACATGCTCCTGCTTTTTTATTAGGGGAAAATAAAGTTGTGGCACCAGGTTGTGACAGACGAATTCATACATATTGAAAAACATCAATATGCAATAATAAAAAATCAAATAGGTGTGGATATCATTGTGGCGAGAAGTTTTGAAGAACAATTAAAACCTGAACATTCCCTACCATATGAAATGTTATTTATAACTTAAAAACCCTAACTAAAAAAAAACAATGCAGATAGGGCTGGATTTACACCTTAGGTTGGATTAGTGGGAGGATGACAGCCGCCCCTCCAACCTCAGACGCCCCTAGGCGTGTGCCTACTGTGCCTAATGGTAAATCCGGCCCTTCAAACAGGCATAATCATGTCCCTTTACCCTAATCATCCTTAGGGGCACACCATTTTTTGTAGCTAATGGCCTCCGTAAAAATGATTAAGCCTTATATCAACCATAAAGCTATACAAAAAAAGCCTGGGAAAGAAGAAGCTATAGGGTCATGGCAGGACCATTGCAGTACAGCTTTTAGTATGTACAACCTATATCCAAGTAGCATTTTTGGCCTTTCAGATAATACTTTATTTTTTTCTCCAACTGAAAAGGGCATATAAAGCAAGTGGGAAAGAATATAATATTTGTAATTTGATTTTAGTGCTCTTTTTTCCCTGATGACATTTACTTATTTATAAATACTTTCAGATCAAATGTAATACTTACATGTTCCAGTTAACACCTCAGGTTTTGTTTTAATTGATTTGCAAAATAGTTTACGGGAATTGTCCAACCAGTTTCCATCTATATTTTTACAAGAGATGTGCTTGTAGAATTCATTATCTATATTAAATAAAATACCAAAATATTACCATTATTTATTTACTACATAAAAATGCATGAATATATATACATTTTTTCCCAGGAAAGCAAAAATATATATTATCATTGTTTTCTTAAAGGGGAACTGTGGTCTCCATAAAAGTAACCTTTATTTAAAAAAAAAAAAAAAAAAAGAACACTCCTACCTTTAAAAAGATTCCAAAATCATACTTCTAGCTGCAGTCTATCGAGACTTACAACAGTATAAACGTTATACATAAAGTGTGGTGTTTTCTGCAACCATATTGAGCTGTGACATCACCAGCAACAATGCTCTGCCCTACTTCAGGGCAGGGATCTCTTTCCCAATATGTCAAGCCACTCCACACTTATTGTATGTATGTTTTCTTAACCTTTAAAACTTTATTTATGTAAATTTAATTAATCTGTATAATGGCTTGCACTTACCCCACGGTTTGTATACTCTGTACACATATAATATAAATCCTATAATATAAATCCTACTGAAACAAACCATAAAATTTATAGTAAAAAAAAGTATGTGTAAGGCTCCGGCAAAATCCCAATTACTTTCAGGAACAATACCCTGATCATTTCCTTTCACATAACGCTACCAAAATTCTAGTTCATGCCCTTATCATCTCTCGGCTGGACTACTGTAACACCCTCCTATGTGGTTTACTAAGCAACCATCTGGCACCCCTTCAATCAATCCTTAACTCTGTTGCAAGGCTCATTCACCTCTCTTCCCACTTCTCACTCGCTGCCCCTTTCTGTCAATCTCTCCACTAGCTTCCCATTACCCAAAGCATCCAATTTAAAAGGGACAGTTCAGTGGAAATTATCAATATTTGTTAAATTGTTAGTTTGTGTAATGCCTTCTTAGTTATTCTACATATTCTCTTCCATTTTGAAAAATCAGTTGATTTCATACCCTTTGCTGTTCCCTGCTGTTGACATTAGTGAGCTGCCATTTCAGGTTCTAACAGTCCTTCTTCTTCCCAGGATGCACCATATCCTTGGAATGTTCCTAACAGTTATTTCTACTGATTGGCTGTTGGATGGGTCAAACATGCTTAGATCTCTACTGAGCAACTGGATCAACCCAGGCGCTGGGTCAAGGGCACAAGGGCAAGACCATAACAGTCTCTACTAGGGGTCCTGCAAACAGAAAGTCAGTATTTCGGTTGCATTTATTTATACACAGACAAAATGCTGAATGGGCAGGTTAAGGTCATTGGGAAGAAAAAATACTGCTCTTTTTTCTGAAAAGTACATGTATTTGCACTGAACTTCCCCTTTAAACTGCTTATCTTATCCTACAAGGCTCTCTCCCATACAGCCCCCCCATACATCTCTGATCTGTTAAACAGATACTACTCAAGGCGTAACCTCCGTTCTATTAATGATCTTCTCCTCTCATCTACTCTGATCACCTCTTCCCACGCCCATATATAGGACTTTCCTTGTGCTGCCCCTCTGCTCTGGAGCTCCCTTTCTTGCTTTATACATCACTCGCCATCACTTCATATCTTCAAACGCAACTTCAAAACTCACCTCTTCAGGCAAGGTTACAATCTGGACTTCTCTACCCCTCTTACTGACCCATCACAGACCCGCTAGTTATACTCTATTGACAGCTTAGTTACAGCTACTAATCTGCTTCATCTTATGTTTTATCCCCATCTCTTCTAGACTGTAAGCTCTCAGGCAGGGTCGACCATCCTATTGTACCACAGTAATGCGGTAACTTACCACACTGAATGCTGCTGGACCAGCACTTAAATTATTTGCACTTTGTATTACTTGCACAAAACACCCCAGCAGAAGAGTCTGCTGGGGTGTATCAGCCCTAAAACACATTCATTGAACTTAACACATACTGGAATGATATCTGTATTTTAACCTCACAAACCTCACCCATATTAACTTTTTAGTATTAGTATTTTTATATAAATCACAATTTATTTGCAATTGCGAATAAAAGTAAATAAACAAGAGAATTCAAGATAATATACAAATTTGGTTTTGGTGATGCCTTACCAAACAAGGACCTGAATAGCTATATTTAGAAAAAAATTCTAAACCAAAGTTTTATGATGCGTGGGCTTTATTTTCATTTATTTTAAAGGGCAACTATAATTTAAAAAAATTACTCATTTACTCATTTTAATCTTAAATTACTACATGTAAGTAGCCCTTAGGTGTGTGTGTTGCTGCATGCCTTCAATCTAGTACTTGATGTGCACAGGCTCAGTATCCCCCCTCCCTCTTTTACACCTCCTTTCATCTGACCAGACTTTCTTTGAGGGCAAGCATGCGTAGTAATCACTATAGGCAGCATTAGAAGAGGGAGATTCCTATCATGAAATTCACACATACAAACTATCCCTGTTCCAGTTACAGCAAAACTGCACACAGCAGAAGAGTTTATTAAACAATATACTGATTAATTATTGATTAAAATCTGTAATGTAAGCTGTTTTAGATTGTATATCTAAACAATAGGAGTTAAATCAACAAACAAAATAGTACAGTGATAGTTAGAAAGAATTATAGTTTCCAGTAGTGGGCAATTAAAAAAATAAAATAAAATAAATTTCAGTATACAGTACCCTTTAAGTGCTTAGTTGCTTAATAAAGCATTAAACTTGTACAAATGAAAGTCTGTACCACTTCAGGACTACTGATTATAGAAGTAATTATGCTAAAGCTTTATATCATTTACATAGGTAAATCCATAACATAAAAGGATTTTTAAAGGAAACATTGACCTTAGCATAAAGCTCTTCCCTAATACAAGACAGCAAGTTACTGAAATTTAAAAGCACGTTTCTTCAATATCACTTTCTTTAAATCCCTTTTTATTAGATATTTGCTCTTAATATCCCTTCTTATCTTTAGTAAAACTGATCGCTTTCATGTTCCCTTCCCTTAATTTAAAGCAGGAGCATATGCAGTCCCTGAATTCAGCCTTCACCTTGCCAGAATTCACATTAAGAAGCCAATGAATATTAAAATGGGATCGGGGACACACCAGATTTCTCAGGTTTCATTGCAGATAAAGAAACAATGTTAGCAAATAGCTGAAGAATATTATATTTGCTGAAGTTGGGAGTGTTTTTAGATTAGTTGCTAGTTATTTATCATTAAGGGAAAGCTTTATTTCTAGGTAATAATTTGCCTAAACAAAAATATAGATGCATTTTAATATCACTAATGCAGTAAATACCTTGTTTGAGATCTTGTTTCAATGGAATCTCTGATATGTAACACTTTGGCAAGGGATGAGACGAAAACATTGGCCAAGGATACAGATCATTACTCTGGGCAAAGAAACAGTAAAAATTAACATTGTTGCTCAGAAACGAGATATTAATATAATTTCATGATTAATTTGTCTTTCGTAAAACCCAGAACAGCAAACTAAAATCATACAGTGATGCAATTTAATGAGATGCTTTGTGATATTTAAAAGATTAAAAGGAAAAGTAATATGGCTAAGTAATAGAGAGAAAGCATGAACACTTTTAAAACCAGCACTTATTAATGTCTTTTTTACTCTCTCTCTCTTTTTATTAATTTCCCTTACCTACCCAACCCTTTTCCATTAAAAATAGGTGACAGTTCTCTAAAGATACCGTATTTCCAATTTTTCCACATCAATCTTGCTTTCTTTTTCTAAGTCAAGAGCAATTTTCATTTCATCAGCTGAAGGCTGACAGCAGATAGAGTACAGCACTTAAACTGTATAATGAAGACAGCTACTGTATATAAGAATACAGAAAAGTATTATACTGTATGTAGCTCAAAATTCAGATCCAAAGTTAAAACACTTTACATATTAAACAAAGTTAGATATGTTAATTGCAAAAATACAAAATATACTAATATTAAACAATGGAATTTATTAATGGAATATAGGAATGATCATTTTGTATTTCAATGGTTTTTAATCATATTAGTATGAAAAAAATATAAGCTAATTTTAGAGATTCTATTGCAAATATATGGCCAAAACAAATGACCAATTTACCGTATATACTCGAGTATAAACCGAGTTTTTCAGGCTGTAAAATCAGCCTGAAAACTCGGACTCGGTTTATACTCGCAGACCACTCAACCATTGAAGATCAGCGTCCTCCATTCCAGCAGCAGCGTCCTCTCCATTCCGGCAGCCGCACGATCATTCCATGTACTGGCCACCGGCCGACGTCACTGCCCGGCGCCAAGCCGGCCATTAGTGATGTCAGCCAGCGCGCCAGTACATGGAAATCGTGCAGCTGCCGGAATGGAGAGGACGCTGCTGCTGGAATGGAGAGGACGCTGCTGCCGAATGGAGAGGACCTTACCTTGCCAATGCCAGCACACAGTCCCAGGAAGCCCTTGGATTTAGGAGAGCCCACAGTACAAACTGAACTGGGTGGGAGGGTGAGGGTGGCATTCAAGATGTTTTGGAAACTACAACTCCCAGCATGCTTTTAGCTGGGAGTTGTAGTTTCCAAACATCTTGAATGCCAGTGAGGGTGGCATTCAAGATGTTTGGAAACTACAACTCCCAGCATGCTTTATTAGCTGGGAGTTGTAGTTTCCAAACATCTTGAATCCACGTTTCTACCATCGGTTTATACTCGTCCCACTTTATTATATTTTTAGGTGAAATTGGGTACCTCGGTTTATACTCGGGTCGGTTTATACTGGAGTATATACGGTACTGTAGTAACTTCCCCTCCAACCCCCCGCCCCCCTAAGGTCAGCAAAGATAAGCACAGTGATTATCACTGTCCAGGTAGCTTTAGGATAGTTTACTTTGACCTAAAAATTACTGTTGGTCACTATCACAGCTACCTCTATAAAATGAGTGCGCAATAGCAGAGAGGTAGAGAAGCCTAAAGAAAAGCAGGGGTAGCAGAGGAGGACTGGGCCAGAAGAAACAATTTCCCCAAGGGCCAATCTTAGTTAAGATAATTGGGTAATTGGTGCAAAGAGAAGTAGAGGGAATGGAGGTTAATAATTATCACGTATCAAATCTCAAAGGGGAGGAATTAAAAGGGCAATTGTGTTCCCCAAACAAGTAAGGGTTAAATGAAAGCCTGCAGTATTTCATTTAAAATGAGCCGACAATCGCATCTCTGAGAAATTACATTAGGGTGAATGTTCAAATTTCCTTTTTCCAGTAGGTTGCGTGACATCATCAGACCTCTGCCATGCCTTCTGCCCTCTGGGAGAAGCATGCTCAGTTAAGACTTAATGCCAGGGAAAACAGGAAGTGCTTGGGGGGGAAAATGACAGTTGAAAAGGGGAGCCTATTAATGCAGACAGAGACTGGTCACATGACTACAAGCTGGTCAGATGGCTGAAAACAGGAAGTGTTCAAGGAGAAAGTAATATTGCTAAACCTTTCCAGCAATAACTTCTCACAAATTTTATCTAAAGATGTGGTTTAGGTTTTATTTTGAAGGTACAGTGGAAGGCATCACATCAGCAAAAATGTTATTATGTTTCTGCGTCTGTTCTTTATTACCTTGAGTTCCTTTGTGTGGGGCACTAGAAACGTGTTATGTACACTGGAAAGTATACCATATGGATGACACCATTATTTTGCTGGCCTTGGATACACAGTGTCTCTACTCCTCGATTCCACATGAAGTCGAGATGGAGACAGTCCCCCCTAGATTCAAAGGGACTGTCATGAACATACTGTTTTTATGTCTGTTGGAATATATACTAAAAAATATTGTTCTATAAACAGGCGAGAGGCACAGTGAAGGGGGCAACTTGTACCCTCACTTTTGATGGCCTCCACCGATTAAGGGAAATTTGTTTTGATTATTACATTGCGGGTTATATTTCCAAAGTGTAGTGGGAGCATTGGATGGTATGGTGGTGGTTTGGGACCCTAAGATCTTGATTGAAGGCTATGGCAGTGTAGTGTCTGAGAGCCAGGTGAAGAGCAGGATCGGTAAGCCTTTTATATATTCTTATTGCTTGGAAGGTGGGACTTACAGTATATGAGCTATCGCATTTGATTTGGGATCCCGCATGAATTATTCAATTTTGGAAGGAAATCCGGAGCTTTGGGACTGGTAATGGGGAAAATCTGGGACTCAAATAGCCAGTTGATTCTTCTGGATGCACAAGACAACCCAAACAAGATTTCTTAACATTAAAATTTAATTTAACAAGGTTCATTCTGTTGCTATGGTACACGTAATTTTTAAATTTAAGCTGCCACTGGTTTTTAATCCATAAATTAGTACACATTTTATTATTTCCATTCGTATTTAATACATTATTACTCTAAGAGGAGAAGCAAACTCTTTACATATTGTGCAAAGATGTTTTTACACTTTATTCTTTGTATCAATAAGCCTTATTAATTATACAAAGCTGACAATAATAAATTGCCAATTCTGTTTTTTTTGTTTATTAGTTTTTTTATTGAATTTCTTTGTATGTCAAAATTAAATCCAGTACATTTATTAGACATTTTTGATTTTAGCTATAACTAGGGATGGCATAGAACTCGAACCCGAGTTCGAGCCGAACTGTTCGAGTTCGAACGGACCCGGACTTCTCGAACTATCTCAGACGCGGACTTTCGATATTTCCCGGACTTTCGATGATTTATCGTTCGAATTCGCGAGTAAAATGTACATGGTATCTAGGCGCGAACATCGAATCTGCGAGTAAAGTCTCCATTACAGCCTATACGCGAGCATCGAATCTGCGAGTAAAATGTCCATGTTACCTCGAATGTTCAAACGCGAAAGCTCGAAAGTAGCGCGAGTGAGAGTAAAATCGATTTTACGAAAGTCCTGAATATTGGAACATGCTCCCCAGACCATTTCCCAGGTCCCACAGCCATTTACATTAAGTTACCATTAATATTTTGGTTGTATTTGACTCGAACTTTTCGAACTATTTGCCTCCCATTGACTTTAATGGGTCCGTTTTCGAACTTTAGAACTTTTACAATAGTTCGAAAGTTCGAAAACGGACCGAACTTTCAATAGTTCGACCATCTCTAGTTATAACAAACAGAGATTAATTTACAACATAAACTGTATCAACAGTGTTTCCCTGTATAAGCAATAAAGGTTTGACATGCACATTGATATACTATCAATAATTTAACTAGAATCCTCTTCTATAATGGTCCAGGCGCCACTATCCTAGCGTTGTCCCCTGGGGGGTATTTGCAGTATCGATAGATCCCATGTTTTGTTCCATTTTCTGAGGTTGTTTATAAGGGTGTGAGCTAAATACTTGTTGTCATAGATCCGCCATACCTCAGCTATTAGCTTTGGCTTACTTAGGTCTCCTCCCTTTTAGGAGCTTGTTATGAGACTTCTAGCAGCTGCACATATATGCCCCACTAGATAGTTAGCATGTTTATTCAAGTTTTGAATGGGGTAATTGAATGGTGCCGTAAAGGTTGATAATTGAATAGTTATTGTTAAGATGTCTTTCAGTAGATCTAAGCATATGGCCCAAAAGCATTCCACCTCTGGGCACAACCACCAGCAGTGCAGTTGGTCCGCTGTGTTTCTGCAATCCCTAAACCATTTGTCTGGTATAGATTAATTAATTTTGTGTAAGAAGGCTGGGGTGGTATACCAATCATATAAAAATTTGTAGGATTTCTCCTTTGTTATGATGATTGATGAACAAATTGCTGTGTTTTTAAAGATAGACATCCATTAGGATTCCTCTAATACTTCACCTAGTCTTGTCTCCCATATTTGTATTGAGGGGTTTTTTATTGGTTGTTTTTCATGGCATATTGTTTGGTATAGTAAAAATATTGTATTATTTGTAGATTGAGCTTGATTTGTAAGGATCTCAAATTTTGTGGGACTTGTATGTCTATATTTACTTAATATTTTACTAGCGTATTTTGATATTCTTGCATAGTAGTACCATTGAGTATGTGGTAATTTCTATTTATTGCTTCTTCCCATGGTATTTCATGTTGGTCGCAGATATCTTTTATTTTTATTATTCCTTTGGCTTTCCAGAAAGAGATTTCCTTGATGGATTTATTTAGTGAGAAGTAGGGGGTATGGAAGATTGGGAGGTAGAGGTAAGGGGTATGAGTTAGTTCGTATTGTCGATTGCAGAGGTCTCATAGATATAAAGAATTGTGAATTGTGGAAAATTGTGTTTTTTTGTAAGATGGTCTGTCTGTGGGTCGGACCCATAATATTGAGGAATTCTGCGATTAGTGCGCTTTCAAGGTCAACCCAGCCTATTTTATCTGAACCCCATATCCATTGTAGAAATTGTGAGAGTCGGGCTGCTTTGTAGTATGAAAACAAAATAGGAGCTGCAAAGCCCCCCTTATCCCTATGCCTTCTCTCGTCCTATTCCTTATATCTATAGATTTGGAAGGGTACCCCATGTTTCGTATAAATTGCTAATTCTGTTAATTTGTTTCTTGCAAAATATTCTAATTACGGTAAGCTGTGATATAGCATCATAATATTCTTTGTTAATCTTAGGATTAAGGAAAAATGTTGATTATTACGATGTGGGTTAGATTTCCAGAGTGTAGTGGGAGCATTGGATGGTATGGTGGTGATTTGGGACCCTTAGTTCTCGATTGAAGGCTATGGCGGTGTAGTGTCCGAGAGCCAGGTAAAGAGCAGGTAAGCCTCAGTAAGCCTTTTCTATATTCTAATTGCTTGGAAGGCGGGACTTATATGAGCTACCGCATTTGATTTGGGATCCCGCATGAGTGATAAAGTTGTGGGAGGACATCCAGAGCTTTGGGACTGGCATTGGGGATAAGTTCCAATACAGCTAATGATCAGTTGATTGCCAGAATATGTACCGTATACAAAATGCATTAACCATTTTTTTTGCAACACAGGACATTTGTTTTTTAGGGTTGGGGTTATTGTTTGTATATTTACAAAATAAATATAAATTTTTATATGCAGATTTACCTATATAGTTATTTATTCTTGATAAGCCTGGACTTGGTGATCTAAAAATGATTCCAATATAAGCATGTGAGTGCCTTTTTAGGTACCTTTTATACTTCTTATTGGTAATCACAGGGTCATCAAATCAAAGGCATCACAGATATTGTTTTTCAAAGAATGGAATTAAAATATATGGTTGAGCAGTTCCTTCCCATTTATAATAGCTCACATTCAGTATCTAATTGTAAATATGTACATAAACTGTGGCACTCCAAAAAGTGGGACCTGTTTTTTTTTTGGGGGGGGGGGTTCCACACAAAGTGTTTTGTAGCTTACAGAAACAATTCTCTACAGTATTTCTTTATATTTATAAACAAAGTTAGCTTTTCTTTTAGCCTTAAAGGGAGAGAAGACTAAGTGAGACACATAGAACAAAATGAAACTTACACATTTATCAGTAGCTACAGTACAATCATATAAACCTACAGTAGGTATGCATGTGAAGGTTCTCATTCATCCAGATCATGGTATATCTGTTGTATTCAGTTAGATCAACTGGACTTAAAGTTTAGTTCTTGAAGACGCTTCAGTAGTCATCTGACTGGCTTTCTCAATTCCGAATGCTCAAGAATCTGTGGCAATTATGTACTCTGGAAAGAAACACACCAACTGTCTGCCATGTACAATGCTGTTTTGACACCTTACCCTGGGCAGTTTCTATAACACCTCTTAGCTACAATGCAATCACACATTGCATTCAGAAGGTCCCTAACACCTGGCTGTGATTTGCTAATTGGGACTTTCAAGGGTACATAGTTGCCAACAGATTCTTGTACAAGTCATTCTGAATTGCAAAAGCCAGTCTGATGACTTTGCGAAACGTCTTCAAGAACTTAACTTTAAGTCCAGTTGATCTAACTGAATACAACAGATATACCTACAGTAGGTAATTTGTATACTATACAGAGTTCTATTAAATATGTTAGCAAAAGGTAGAGTAGAAATACGCTTTCAAGCACATCAGGGTGGTCCTACTATACAATGGCTTTATGCACATGATATCCAACTAATGGCCACATTTATAGTTCCTGTTCCTGATTCTTAAAGGCTATGTCCACCCTAAAATTTATTTTTTCATATAAGATCCCCCCTGGGCTCCCAGCCCCAACCGCTATATTTTTTTTTTTAGAAAGCCCCCCAAACTCTACTTACCTCCCCTCGATCCTCCGCCGCGCTCCCGGCCCTCTGCTTGCAAGGAAATGCAAGCAGAGGGGTGGGACCGGCAGCCGCGTCTGTGATTGGCTGGCGGCAGCCAATCACAGACGCGGCTGCCGGCAGCTCACTTCGCCGGAGGAAAGAGGAGAGGTAAGTAAGAGTTTGGGAGCTTTCTAAAAAAAAAAAATATGCTGGTTGGGGCTGGGGAGACATGTGGGGGAAATCAGTACTGAAGGGGTTTTATGCTAGGGGGAGGGATAGTAGAACGGGAGGGAGAGGGAGGGAGAGGGAGGGGGAGGGAGGGGGGAGAAGGGCTGCAGTACGCATGGCAAAAATCTACCTGAGGCCAGCTAGCAGGCAGTGACCTATATGGACCTGCTAGCCTCCTGGTGGTCATTTGTTGGGACTTTGGGGGGGGACTACAGGAGAACCCTATGGAGCTGGGATGTGAGGTAAGGATTAAACTACACTACATGGTGGGGCCAGTAGTTGGGGGGATTATAGTTTTGGGGGTGGACATGCCCTTAATTACAGCATATAAAAATAAATTACTCAAACCACAGGCATTTTATTATAATAAGCACTTGTATACTTATTAATGTGAATGAATATATATATAAGACACGTGGATTTGAGGTGCTGCAACCCTGTTGTGAACATTTGTTTATATATGTATTTATATTTTTTGTCCTCCTTGTATAATTTTGCACAACAATATTGTCAATAAGGAGAGTGTTTCGCATATCTACTCCATGGGGATAATGGAGAAATTGTTTAGGGATCAAATAGTTACCAATAGAAAAATGAAAGAATAGCAATCTCTCTATCAATACAAGTCACTAAAAAACAATGTAGCCAGTACTGGTATTAAGTACACTAAACTTTTACATCTATAATTAAATATTACACACAACACATAGCTTCCACCCATCATAGGTAATTATTCCCACTTAAGGGGCGAAACACGCCAGGGATGCCCTCTTTCTCTGTTTTGTCTTAAATCTCTATACTGAAAAATAAGCTATTTTAAATTGACCATAACTGGAAACTATAATTCTTCCCAACCACCACTATTATTTTTTTTGTTGGTCTGTCCCCTATTTCTTTAGATAGCCAACCTAAAACTTCTTATATTTCATCTGTCAATCAAGTTTCTTGCTCTCAAAAACTATTCTTCTATGAGTAGTTTTACTGTAGCTAGAATGGTGATAGAGTTTTGACAGTTGGAATGCTGTATGCTGTGTGCAGGCTTGACAGTTGGATGGAAGTGGGAGTGGTTAAAAGAGGGAGGGGGGATACTGCTCCTAAACAAAATGTGTGCTGGGTTGAAGGCATGCTGCAACACATGCAAATCAGAGTAAGTGCTACTTACATGTATTCAATTATTGTAGATTAAGATGAGACAAAGTCATTTTTTTCAGTAGTGTCCCTTTAATTTGCCGTCTTAGATAATGAATGTGTCCATGGCTCTCTTCCTACTTTTGTATATGCAGGAGCTCAAATACACCGTATTTGTGACATATAATACACAGTGAGATACCAATAACCACTGCTTTGCCTGCTTGATTATACTTTTTACTCTGCATCCATTTTAAGGAAACAGATAGTTCTCTCTACTATTGGATAACAGGAAAGCACCAAATGCTTTAGGTTTCCTATTGATTGTTAGGCACAGATTAAATGCGGGGACTGAGATCCCTTTAAGTAAGGGAAACTATAGGTCTTTCCCCTATTTCTTAACAGACTGTGTTTTTGCTATTTTTAATTGTTTCTGAGTTGTGTGTATTATCTAAAGTTAAAGGGGAACTGAAATCTCCAGAAAACATTGTCCCAATAGACATAACACACATTCACAAACATACAAGCATGTGTAAATCTGGGGATTTGAACACATGACCTCATTGGCAGTGTGTTTCTAAAACAAGTGCTTGAGCAGATGAGCCACCACAGCATTTACAAAGAATACAGGTACATTTAGAAGCTTTATCTTTTGCTAGGAACAGAACTAAAACCCCTTTTTAGTTAAATCTGCTGAATATTTTTAATTGCGCCTGGAAGGCTGTATGCAATTCATGCTGGCTGGTAAATAAACTGCATATATAAAAAACAGTGAATACACGGGTCATGGGGTATGGCAATAGGTGCACATACTTACGTGGCTCTGAAGTCATATGCTGTAAGTTGTACTTGCAGCAACATTAAAGCCTTCTTAGTTATAGAACCAGTACTGGCTACATTGTATTTGAGGGACTTGTACTTTTAGAGCACTGATGCCCATCCCGAGGACCAACTGATTTTTTGCAGCATGCGCGGCCACGCAGTTGGGCATGGAGTGTGCCTAACAAGGTGTGCTGCCCCCAGCATGGGCCAGGTTGGGCACCCCTGTGATAAAGGGATTGCTTTTCTTTCACTTTTCTAGTGGCATTATAATATTCTACAGCGCTGTGTCCCCAAGTGGTGCTATATAAATAAAACTATCTGTTCTATGGAGAGGGGAGTGACTGTTAATATACTGTTTAGAACTGAAATGTTATATAGTAAACTGAAATGTAAAATAAAATATAATATTGCATATAAAATCACACACCTTTCATATTAGTGTCATTAAAAGGATTCTAATATATTACCTCAATCAAAGATCTTGGGGGTAAAACACGTTCATTGGGTCCACCGATGACATTCATTCGAATCAGTATGTGATTTCTTTCAACTGACAAGGCGTCAAATATAATATTCCTATAATTACATACAACATATCACAGAACATCTCATTGTGTTACATTTTCTTTTACAGCAGCAATTTACTATATATTTCCTGATTCTCTTTTTTCAAACAAACCAACCAATTATAAAATGCCTGAAACTATGTTGTACTAGACATCCATTTTACATTGTACTCTTAGGGTTTCCTTTTATGGAAAGATATATTTAAAGGGCATGTCCACCCTTAAAACAAGAAAAATGGTTAATTGACAGTTACCTGCCACCAACCCTACCTGATATATTTTGCAATTTATTACCTGCACTACTAACCAGATATTTTAATATAATTATTGCCTCCATTCTGAAAGAGTAAGCTGGCTCCTCCCTTCCTGCAGTCAACCAAGGCTGTGACTTCTGACATCACAGCCAATGATCTTCCAATGATCTGCTGTCTCCTCTGCACATACTAAAACTTACAAAAAGCTCATTGATCAGAGGGAAGAGGCTAATACCTGGTTACAAATGCATGTAATAAACTAAATATAGTCAGTTTTTTGCCCGTTAAATGATTAGTTCATTGATTGCCCAAATTCTGGGTTTTTATCTTAAGACACAAACATTTGAAAGAAAAATGCAAGCAGTATTATGGAAAATGTTATATTTTTAATGACCGCAATTGCATTAAATTGTTTAAGGAAGCTCAGTGCAGTGAACAAATGATTATGTTTTCCCCTTTACATGTGGTTCTCCTTAAGCCAAATTAAGGCCCTCAAACTTTTACATTTAGGAAACAAGGAGATCCACAGAGAGATGCTAATGCACCTTACCACCTCAGAATTGAAACCAACAGATGCAGTGAATGACAGTAGGATAAAATTTCACAACAGCAATCTCAGTTAATAGCATTAAATATCCTACATTGAGATTGGACACAAATTAGGTTAATTAAAAACAATAATGTTCTCTCTGTCCTGTCACAATGGTTTACAGCATATAGAACTGTGCGTGCATTTTTTCTTTAAGCTTGGCTTCTGCTCTCCTATAAGCACAGTTATTAAATGCATTTAATTTATATTTATTAATTCATTTTTTTAGATCAAAAACGCCTATCTTCCTTTCAATTTCCTACCTGCCCTATTCAAGCAACTAAGCAATCCATCTTCATCTCTAATATATGCATGCCTTCAAATGGAATATCATCCCTGGCAATGAAACCAACTGAACTGCTTTCTTTCAAAGCACTCTGTAGCTGACCCTTTCATCTGGCATCTGCCCAGAACATTTCAAAGCACTTACGCATTCACCAATTGCTTGTTCGTAAAATCTGAAAACTTGAAATTGACACTGTTGATCATCCTCATATCCTGCAAGCTGAAATTGTCCTACCTCTGTAATTCTTATTTTTAAATTCTTATTTTTCTAACTTCCCCCTACAATAAAAGCTACTCAACCTCTCTAACCTAGAAGTCCACATTCTCTGAGACCTTAATTCGCCAGCAAACAGACACTAAAATAAAAGTCCATATAGCTTTATCGCTTATTATTTTTTTACATTCTGTCTGAATTTTTTTAAACCTTTTTTTCCTGCCTCTTAGATACACAACAGAGAATCAAAAATATTAAAAACACAGTGTTGAAAATTTACAGTGTTGAAAAAGGCAGTTAAATCAGCTGACTATTTAGTATTGTTTCTGGCAGGCTGTCTGTAATACAACCTTACTGGAAATAAAGTGCAGGGTAACTAGAAGCTTTGAAAGTCTTATCAACGACTTCCATACTGTTGTGGTGACATCTGTATATAAAATATGTGCATAGAGACAGTGAATAGTGTGGTCAGGGGGCATGGCCAATTGGTGCACATCCTCACAAGGCTCTTTGAAGACTACATGGGCTGTTAGTTGCACTGGCAAAACTATGGCCATGCCTTCTTAAAGGGGAAATGTGGTCATCAAACAATATCATTTTACATGAAAGGTCAAGTTCCTAAAATGAGCCATCAACCACCTTTCTACAAGCTGCACAGCCAAAGATATGGAAAAAAAAACACTGATCAGAAAATTAGGGGGTGGGGGGTTCTGAATCTGCGGTCAGAAATAGAGTTACAGTGGCTGAATGAGGAGTGGGAGGGGCTGCATGGGTTGCATGGGGACTGCAAGGAAAGGGGCCATGGATGCCCACGAGGAGGAGGAGACACAGGGAAGAGGAACTGTCAATTTTCCCTACCCAATTGGTACGCTGCCTAGGGGTAATTATTGACTCCTCTCTCTCCTTTTCTAACCACATTAACTATGTTGCAAAAACCTGCCGCTTTTTCCTTTGCAATAAAGACATATTCCACAGGCTCATATTTCTCCCGACCACTGCTATGCTTATGCCTGCTCTCATCCTATTGCGCTTGGACTATTGCAACCTACTACTTTCTGGTCTTCCTGTTTCCCACCTCTCTTCCCTTCAGTCTATACTTAACTCTGCCACACGTATTGTTTGCAAATAAGGAACAAAGACTTCTGGGAATTTACCATGTTTCCATGGGAGCTCTTAGGAAGCTATATCTTCAAAAAGACTTTTGCAGCACTCCACAAGCTAAATGCAAAACCAGAGCGCCAACCACAGACCAGTTTTGGCTTTACTGAGCCAACATGAGTGTAGTGCAGACCTCTGGTTGAGCAGTGTGAAGCGCTTATGGACAGACATTACCAATAAATTAAATAGGATAGGGAGAGAATAAAGGCTTTGAAACTCCCTTTTCAGCAATATGTAAACAAGGAACAAAGACTTCTGGGAATTTACCATGATTCCATGGAAGCTCTTAATAAACTATATCTTTAAAGGGTATGTCCACCCTTTCAACTAACTTTGTGCCATATTATAGTTATTGGTACCCCAGCCCCAACCGCATTACTATTATAGCAAGAAAGTCCCCCAATCTTTGCTTACCTTACCTCTCTCCTTCGCCGCACAATCCCGGCCCTCTACTTGCATAGAACTGCAAGCAGGGGGCGGGACCGGCAGCCGCGTCTGTGATTGGGTGAGAGGCAGCCAATCACGGACGCGGCTGCCGGTAGTGTAGAATCGCGAAGGAGAGAGGTAAGGTAAGTAAAGATTGGGAGACTTTCTTGCTATAATAGTAATGTGGTTGGGGCTGGGGGACCAACAACTATTTTATGGCAAAGGGGTTTAATGCTAGGGGGAGGAAGACCAAATCGGTAGGGAGAAGGAGAGGGAGGGGGGGAGGGCTATTCTGCGCATGGCAAAATTATCCCAGAGGGGAGACAGAAGGCAGAGTCCTATATGGACTCTGCAGTACTCCTGGTGGACAGTTTTTGGGACTTTGGGGAGGGATTACGGGGCAACCATTTGGATTTGGGGTGTAAGGTAAGAATTTTTATACACTACAGATTGGGGCCAGTAGTGGGGGGATTATAGTTTTGGGGGTGGACATGCCCTTTAAAAAGACTTTTACAGCTTTTCACAAGCTAAATGCAAAACCAGAGCGCCAACTACAGACCGGTTTCCTCTGTACTGAACAACAACCAGGCCTCCCTGTTAAACAGCGCATTGCATTTTCTTTTTCAGCCAGCATAACTGCTTTCTTACAGTTGTTATTACAGCTTTTATTATTTCTGAAGGATTGTTCTGTTCCCTTTGATTTATGGGGGAGATTAAATAAGGCAGCTCGTGTTACTTACCTTAGCCCGATCCCTCGATACAATAACTGTCGTAAACAAGATTACGTCAGGTATTGCATCGCGCGATCGGGCTAAGGTAAGTAACGAGACTCCGAAATAGCGCAAAACTTAACGAGCTGGGTTTTGGATCGATAGCACAGCACTATTTCCAAAAACATTTGGAAATGGTGCTGTGCTCTAAAATCCATCTTCGGGTTAACGTGGCCATATTGGATCTCCCTGTAAATAGTTTAAATGCCCTTTTCTTTCTTTCCATTTTCCTTTTTACCTGAGATTTAATTGGAATAAATAAAAGTTCAGTCCATTGCAAAGCTGTACCTTTAAATCACTATGTTACACTTATTTTACCTTATGTTCCCCACTTTACTTACACTTACAGCCCTTCGCTCCCACGGTACACTGATCCAGAACTTGCAAGCAGGAAGCCGGACCGTCATCTGCGTCTGTGATTGGCTGAGATCCAACTAATTAAAGATGCAGCTGCCATCAATGGAGAGTGGCGCAGGAATGAAGGACTGTAAGTACAGTTCAGATTGTTTTTTAAAGAAATAACTTGGCGGTTATGAGTGGGCGAGGGGTATCTACTATATATGAAAAGGATTTCACACTAGGTGGAAGGACAAGCATGGATGGATCCGGATAGTGAGATCTTCCTGCTCACCTGTAATCTCGTTCAATCCATTACTCCTATGAGACTTGCTGGAGGTGAATCTGATTTGATCAGTTTGTCAGGACTGGTAAAGGTAAAGGTCCCATACAGTGAGAACAGACAGTAAAGTCCCATACATATTCTATCCTCTACAGTACTCCACATTCTCTCTCTCTTTTCTCCTGCAGTCTCTGTCCTCTATCTCTCACACACTCTTATACTGCAGTCTCTATTCTCTATCGCTCACACTCTTTCTTCTGCAGTGAATAAACTCTCTCACATACATTGAACATAAACACTCTCACGCATACTCTACACACACTCTCTCACACATACTGTAAATAAACCCTCTCACATACATACAATGGTTGGCAGGAAATGTGGTAAAATCATTGGCACAAACTCTGATAAATGGTTGGCACCCAGACTCTAATAAATGGTTGGCACACAGATACTGGTAAAATCAGTGGCACAAACTCTGATAAGGGATGGTGCCCAGATGCTAATAAACGATTGGCAAACAGATACTGGTAAAATCATTGGCACAAACGCTAATAAATGGTTGGCACCCAATATCGTAAAATCATTGGAAAAAACTAAAATGGTTGGCACATAGATACTGGTAAAATCATTGGCACAATCTCTGATAAATAGTTGGCACCCAATCTGGTAAAATCATTGGCATAAACTATAATAAATGGTTGTCACACCGATACTGTTAAAATCATTGTCAAAAACTGTAATAAATGGTTGGCACACAGATACAGGTAAAATCAGTGGCAAAAAACTGTAACAAATGGTTGGCACACAGATACAGGTAAAAAAATAATTGATAAACAAATGTAATGTAATGTAAGAGAAGTTCACAATCAGATACATTGTTGCAGTCACTTGGTTACATCTCCAGCACAGCCATCAGTGAGAAAAGTTTATCTGCTTTAGCTCCTTGTGATAGAATGAATGGGGGGAGCTGCTCACCTGTCTGCCTCCTGCAATGTCCACAGCACAGAGACCAGATTTCTGGGCTGAAAGTAACTCAACACAGCCAAACAGAGAATGGTGAGTAACAGAGAAAGTGTTTTAAATTTACCTGTGTCCGACAGTTAAGTTTGAGGACTGCTGAACTCATACCATGCCACCAATAAAGAAATGGTGAGACAAACACTACAGGGGTAAGGGGATCTCCACTAGAGATGGCCGGTTCGCGGACCCGAACCTGGATCCGCCGCGGATTTCTCCCGTCCGCGAACGGCGGATTATTCCGGACTTTCCGGACTTCCGAACTGCGTATTTTTTTTTTTACGAAAATTTTCGAAAATACGAGTATCTCCGTAATTACGAGGAATCTACGATACTTTCGGGATACGGAAAAACCGAAGATCCTCGTAATTACGGGATTCACGTAATTACGAGGATTCACGTAATTACGAGTATTCGTATTACGCGAATACTCGTAAAAACGAGTAATCGTGTAAATTTTCAAGACGGAGCAAGCAATGATCCAAATTAGCCAATGGCCATATCATAGTTACAGAAAGCCTAGTTTTTTTACGGAAATCTTCGTTTTTACGGGGATCCTCGTTTTTCGAAAAATACAGTTTTTTTTAAAGTCACGCTAGCGGACTGTACTTTTTAGGTATTGTTGGCATTTATACGTGCTTCTAAGGCCATTACCCAGGTCCCTGAGTGGTTAAGTGTACGTTACCAAGGCTATTTAGACCACTTTTAATGCGGATTTTGCCGAACTTTCATTTTAATACGTTTTAACGGGTCCGCTCGCGGATTTTCGAATTTTCGGATTTTTTCGAAAATCCGCGGATCCTCGCGCCGACCGGATTTTTCGAAGTTCGGACATCTCTAATCTCCACTGGGGAAAATCAGTTTGGGCTATTCAGTTTTATTAAAGAACGGGAGACAAAGGAGCAATGTCTTACCTCCTTTCTTCAATAAAAACAGCTGGAGCCAGGAACAAAATACACCCTGTCTCGTGCTATTCCGCAGTTCTTTTGACAGGTCCAGACTGCAGTGGCCTAATAACCCCCCCTAATAAGACTGTAAGAGGGCTCACCAAAACTTCTGCACTCAGCTGTTTTTAAACAGCAGATTGCGCATTTGAAAGAAACATACGTGCAATCAGCTGTTTAAAAGACCAGTACCGAAAGCTGATCGCGCTGGTGTTTCCTTCATAAAGGCGATCAGCTGTTTAAAAACAACTGATTGTGGACCTCTGGGGGTAGGTCAGGGGCCCGGCCTCCAAATCTCTAACAGGGAGATTCAATAAAAGTTGTTATCGTTTAAAATGGTGCTAATTTTGCCCCAACCAATCAGATCTTATTTAACATTTGAAAGCCAACATCTGATTGGTTGGGGTAAAATTAGCACCATTTTAAAGGATAAGAACTTTTATTGAATAACCCTGCAAGTTCCTACATGTACGCACTTGCACATACTTCATCAGGACCTGTCAGAAGAACAAAGGAGAAACACAAGGCTGGGTAATTTGTTTGTTTCATTCCCGGCTCCTGCAGGTTTTATTGAAGATCAGGGGGTAAGACATAGCTCCCATTCTTCAATAAAACTGAATAGCCCAAATCTAATTTTCCCCAATAGAGATACCCTTTAAAGGAAAACTTGCTCACCTCAGCCCCAATCCTCTCCTCCATCCATTTGAAAGAAATGTTTTTTCTTAAAGCATAATTGTATCGCCTCAATGCATTTTTTTAAATCGCTTTAGAAAAAGTAAAGGTGTGCAGCCCTCCCCATACATTTTTTTCCTGAATTCGAGCCTCTCTCTGCCTTCAATTAGCCCTGCTGTGAAGGGGGTGTAACTATTCTAGGCAAAGTTAACAATGATGGAGGTGCACTCTCTCCAACACTGGGTGCAGACACCTCTATAGGTTCTTCCCTTAGGAACCGACGACTCCACAGGAAACAAAATACAACTGAGGGTCGCCCTCCAAAGCTTTAGCAAATTTATTGTGAACCACACATATCACATCACAACGTTTCGGGGGGATACCTGAAGAAGGGGGTATCCCCCCGAAACGTTGTGATGTGATATTGTGTGGTTCACAATAAAATTTGCTAAAGCTTTGGAGTGCGACCCTCAGTTTGTATTTGTTTCCTGCGGTGTAACTATTCTGTCTGCCTGTAACTGTCACTCAGAGCTAGCATGCGAAAAAAACACTCCTCCACCCATCCTTGGTCTGCTTCATTATGTAGGCTGTATCCTAGCAACTGGACATTTCAAATTTATTTAACTGGCAGAGGAGGAGGAGAGAGGTTGTAACAGACATTCCTACCAGCCAATAACAGTGATATGTTAATCAGGGCCCTGGGCCATCTAGAAGGCGGGCTTTTAACACTCATCTATGCTATGTGATATCAGAGAGGGCAGCACAGCTGTAAATGTGAGTAAGTGATTTCAGCTGATTGAAGTGTGGACGTGTAATGGGGGTGAGGTTTTTTTTTTATATTGTTGTCCTTTAAGCAGTATATCTGCTATAGTTGCCCTTTAGTACTTGTGGGAATGTATGATTTGGGCACTAACAACAAATTCATCATTATCAGGGTAAAGACCCATCCTTAAGGAGTATCACACACACACACACACACACACACACACATTTTAAAGGATCTATGGTGAGGACCTATACCTCTAGGGTTAAAGGAGAACTAAACTTATTTTTTAAAAAACCTAATGTGAAAGCTTTTCTCCCCAGAACACCTATACACTGTAAGATTCTTCTCTAGTAAGTCGCATTTAGTACATGTGAGAAATAGATTCTGTAACTATGAGAGTTTCCATGTTGTTTTCAGTACAACCTATAGCCCATGAAGTCATCAAAGAGCCACACCCCCTGACCCCAGTACTCACTTCTCTATGCACAGAGTATTTTCTATACAGATGTCTCCACACCAATATGGAAGCCCAAAAATGGGATATAGAAGTCCCTGATAACACTTTGAAATCTGCTTGTTACCCTGTCTTAAGTTTATTTTCCAGTCAGTGTGAGTTGCTGGAAAATAAACAGCAGGGTAAAACAAGCAGCTTTCAAAGTCTTTTCAGGGACTTCCAATCCCATTTTTTTTCTTTTCCTACAAGGATAAAGATTCCAAATGTAGCTGGATTGTCTGTTGTTCAGTGTTGGCGTACTATGTACGGCACCAGGTTTAAAAAATACACAGTTCAGAAGGTCACAAGTTCAATACTCCAGACATGCCCTTTTTTGTTTCTATTATGTGCCAAGCAAAAGATAGAGCTTCTAAATGTACCTATATCTTCAGCTTGTTCAGTGTTGGTGCACATGGTAAGACACCAGTATTAGAAACACATAGTTCAGAAGGTTGCAAGATCAAATCCCCAGGCTTACCTTTATTTTTTGTTTCCATTATGTTCATAGTAAAAGATTCTATATGTACCAGCTTACTATGTGGTAGCTGTTAGCCTAGAGGTAATATCTCTCCTTTTAGCAAGACAGTAAAATGTAAATGTACGAGTTGCAGGTTCTATTCCCCATACTTACTTTTTTTTAAAAAATTGGAGATGTTAGTATTCTGTTTCTTACATCCATGCTATCTATAGAGATGTCCGAACTTCGCAAAATCCGGTCCGCTCGAGGATCCGCAAATTTTCGAAAAAATCTGAAAATTCGAAAATCCGTGAGCGGACCCATTAAAATGAAAAATACCCTCGAAATTGCGAGATTTTTCGTATTACGAGAAAACACGTAATTTCGAAAATTTTCGAAAATACAAGGACATCTTATTTCCATAAATACATATTTTCAAAAATTTTCGAAAATACGAGAAAACTAGTATTTTCGAAAATATGTATTTTCGAAAATACATGTAATCCTCGTAATTTCGAAATTATGTATTTATGGAAATAAGATAAGTCCTTGTATTTTCAAAAATTTTCGAAATTACGTGAAAACTCGTAATTTCGAAAATACGAAAAATTCGCAAATCGGGATAAATCCTCGGCGGATCCGAACCCGGATCCGAACCGGTCATCCCTAGCTATCTATGAAATACACTGCAAAGATTACTTTTCCTTTTGTATGAAAAGTAAAGGGTTATATAATTGTTAGGACAGGAGCACTGAATGTGTTTGAAAACAAAAAACTTAAATCCCAGTTCTGTGTCAGGGAGAGGGAGGATCTCTGTGCTGGAATGTGATTGGCTGTCAGCTTCTAGGAAGCAAGTCTGCAACTTCCTTATTTTGAGCACTACAGAGCATGTACCTGTACGCAGACACTTAGCTGGGGGTTTACCCAGCTAAGGTGGATTGTGGGAGCTATTCCCTAGTACTCACAGGTTATTTTCATAAATCACCCAATGGCCACAGCAAATGAAGAGGTGAGACGCAGCTTGTTGTATGTTTGTGAATGTGCTCTGTCTATTGGAACAATGTTGTCTGGAGTTCTTAAAGGAGTTCTCCTTTAAGCATCTGCTTAACCTATGCCCTGGGTTAAGCATCTAACTCCTGCACTTACCTCTTAAAGTTGCAATTGCCGACACGCTTTTTTACTTCCATGGTGCGGGCTGATGACCTTCTTATATCCGACCAGAAGCAGAAAGAGTAGAACAGCACACTGACGATCACATGTTTAAGAGATAAGTGCAGGAGTTAGATGCTTAATCCAGGGGTGGGGACCTAGCGGTTTAGGTCCTCACTCTGGGTTCTTATAAATAGGAATGTGTGTGATACTCTTTCAGGATGGGTCTTCACCCTGATAATGATAAATACTTTGGTAGTGCCCAAAAACAGAAAAAAAAATAATGAACAAAAATATAACAAAAAATGGATGTGTGTTTTTGGTCCATCCTAGTGTGAACAAGGCCTAATACTATTTTACAGCATAACGGGTGGTTACCTCAAAGTGGGCGTTACCACAAAATTGCGTGTGGCTTTGGAAAAGTGGGCCTGGCCCAAATAATTGGCACTCAGTAATGCGCACACTCACAAATCTTGGATTTGTCCTTCTTAATCTGTAAACCCTAAAGGTTATCTATCAATCTGTAAACCCTAAATGTCATCTATCAATGTGTGACTATATATGTGGGTAATCTTTTGAAATGTTTTTGTGCACTTCTTGTACACTTCAAATAAAGTGCTTTTCTTTTCCATGTGTCTTTTTTTTATTTTTGGAAAGCATAAATGTTACGCGAGTGTGGCATCTGAATTATGTTTTCTGAGTCAATCGTTCAATTTGATCTATTGCTGTACTTTAAATGTAGTGGTTATTGTTGTGCAACATAGTCACTATTAAAGGGCTATTGCAAAATATATCCTTTTTTACCCTAAAAAATGAATGAATGTAATATGCTGTACTCCATTGTTAAAGGGGAAGTTGATGCGATACGCTTTATAGGGGAAGTGGATGTGATACACATTAAAGGGGAGCCGGTGTAATACGTGTGAAAGGGGAAGAGGGTGTGAAAAGCATTAAAATGGAACTTGATATGCGTTAGTGTCATAACCTTTAACTTTTAAGCATATCATATCAACATCCCCTTTAACTCTAAAGCATATCAGATCAACTGTATTATATCAACTTTCCCTTTAACAATGGGGTACAACATCTTCTAACAGTTAACTTATTTTTTTGGTGTAAATACACAAACATAATTTGCCCCAAAATCTGGACATTTTGCAATATCCCCTTAATTGTGACTATGTTGCACAGGAATAACCCCTACATTAAAAAGTACTGCAATTGACCAAAACGAATTATTAACCTAACCCCCTTCACAAAACACAATTCAGATACCACGCAAATAAAAAATCTAAATATTAACCATATATATAATCACACATTGAAAGATGACTGCTGTTCAACGCCACCAATATACATTTGCTACAGTGTTAGCCCTTTAAACATCACTGCATTATATACATAGAAGCGGAATCCAGTCACTGTCCCGGTCCACATTTTACTATTAAATGTAATAACCAGCTAGCAGGGCAGTCCTGAATATCTGAACAAATGAAATTCACCTCCACCAAGTTGCACAGTAGTGGATTGAACGAGATTACAGGTGAGTAGGAAGAGCCAGGAAGTAAAGTGGAAAAAGTAAGATTTGCCAATGGCACACATACTGTGTGTTTTAAAGGTACAGCTTTGTAATGGACTGAACTTTGATTTACACTGTACATATCCTTAAACATGGAGATGTGTAAAAAATAAAAAACATCACTAGGGAAAAAAATATACTAATATACAAAATATATACTAATTATATTCAAATATTACACGTATATATGGTTTCCTTTATAAACAATTGTGGCATTCGTAATGTATTTAGGAAATGTATTTGTTAAGGGCTGAAGGATTGTTGAATTAAGTCCTATTCAGCCTGGGAGTAACCTTTGACTCGGAAGTTTCCTTTAAACACCACATTAATACCCTGTCGGCTACAGCTGAAAATCATCTCACGCATTAATCCCTTTCTTTCACAGAACACTACCAAAATTCTAGTTCATGCCCTTATCATCTCTATTGTAACACCCTCCTATGTGGTTTACCAAGCAACAGACTGGCACCCCTTCAATCAATCCTTAACTCTGCTGCCAGGCTCATTCACCTCTCTTCCCGCTTCTCACACGCTGCCCCTTTCTGTCAATCTCTCCACTGGCTTCCCATTACCCAAAGGATATAATTTAAGCTGCTAACCTTATCCTACAAGGCTCTCTCCAATACAGCCCCCCCCATACATCATCCAATTTGTGAAACAGATACTACCCAAGGCGTAACCTCCTCTCTGCTAATGATCGTCTCCTCTCATCCACTCTGATCACCTCTCCCCACGCCCATATACAGAACTTTTCTGTGCTGCCCCTCTGCTCTGGAACACGCTTATACGTCATTCGCTAGCATCACTTCATATCTTCAAACACAACCACAAAACTTACCTCTTCAGGCAAGGTACAATCTGGACTGTACACTCCTACCCCTCTTACTGACCCATCGCAGACCCGCTAGTTATTGTCAGGAACTTACCTGCCGCGAGCCTGGGATCCTCCTCCGGCGGTCGCGAGCGGGAGCGCGCCGTGCCGCAGGTACCCGCTCGCGTGCACGCTCGCGCGCCCTCAGTGACGCGAGGACGTGGGCGGCGCAGGCTTTTACCCTGCTGGCGGTCATCTTCTTCCAGGGCACGGCCAGCAGGGATGAGGTCACAGGGGCCTATTTAGGCTCCTCCTGGCAGTTGGCCTCTTGCTGCCAGTTCAGAGTTGTTTGCTCTGAACTCCTAGCTCCTGGTTAGCGTTGGTGATTGGTATCCAGTTGTTCCCTGTCTCCTGTGTCCAGTTCTGCCTGCATCCTACCAACTGCTCCTACCTCCGGTCTGCATATCTCCACTTCAGCTCCTACCTCTGTTACCTCTGGTCAGCATAACTACCCCTGCTCCTACCTCCGGTCTGCATCTCCACTTCAGCTCCTACCTCTGTACCTCTGGTCAGCATACTACCACTGCTCCTACCTCCGTTTGCACTCCACTTCAGCTCTACCTCCTGTTACCTCTGGTCAGATAACTACCACTGCCTCCTACCTCCGGTCTGCATCTCCACTTCAGCTCCTACCTCCTGTTACCTCTGGTCAGCATAACTACCACTGCTCCTACCTCCGGTCTGCATCTCCACTTCAGCTCCTACCTCCTGTTACCTCTGGTCAGCATAACTACCACAGCTCCTACCTCCGGTCCGTATCTCTACTCCAGCTCCTACCTCCTGTTACCTCTGGTCAGCATAACTACCACAGCTCCTACCTCCGGTCCGTATCTCTACTCCAGCTCCTACCTCCAGTTACCTCCGGTCTGCATATCTATCACAGCTTCTACCTCCGGCCTGCATCTCCACATTGTGGGATTGGTCTTTGTGATTCTCTCTTCTGGAGCCGCGACCTGGTGCCTGCCTGCCGCAAAACATCCTCACCATTAGAGGCTCTGGTGAAGACCAGCAGGTACTTAGACTCCGCGTCCAGAGGGGGTCTCATAGAGGCCTTATCCTGAAGAAATCGTAACAGTTATACTCTACTGACAACTTAGTTACAGCTACTGATCTGCTTCCCCTTATGTTTCATCCCCATCTCCTCTAGACTGTAAGTTCTTGGGCAGGGCCCTCCTTCCTCTTGTACCACAGTAATGCTGTAACTTTACCACACTGAATGCTGCTGGACCAGCACTTAAAGGAACACTAAACATCTGTTTCTATTATTCACAGGGAGGTAAGAATGCTTAATAGAACGCACAGGGGTACTGGAACTTACCTTACAAGCGCCTATTTTTGGCGCATGCGCTCCAATACAAAAGATAGGCACGCGATCGGGACAGCGCGGCTGTCAGTGCAGAAGCAGCTGCGAGTGGAGTGCCGGTAAGGTAAGTTCCAGTGTCCCCTGGGCGTTCTATTATTCACAGGGAGGTGGGAATAAGCTTTCTCACCTTCCTGTGAATAATAGAAACAGAAGCAATATACTTAAAAAAACAGCTTTAATGTTCCTTTAAATAATTTGCAATTTGTATTACTTGCACTATCCTTGTAACATATCTGTTTTCCTTGTGTATATTAATGCAACTGTAAAGCGCCACGGAAGATGTTGGCGCTATATAAATCCACAATAATAATTATTATTTATGGTGCTTCAAATCCCTGCATGACGAAAAACAGTGTCTTTAAGATGAGTTTTCTATAGTTTGTATGTTATGTAAAACATACGTCATCTTATTATTCAGACAGGAATTAACATGTTTTACCCTGAATTTCAAAGTGTAGTTTCAATTGCTTAAGGTAAAAATAAAACTGTCCAGAGCTTAAACCATCAATCCTGTTACATAACTTTTCCTACCCTCTGGTGTAATGTGTTAGATGAATAGTAAAAAATCTCATTATAATATGAATTTCTTATAGTAAATATTTCACATGTAATTTCAGTCAAGTCCTTGTTCATTCAAATGAGTCATCACTACAAATCTATGTGGTGTTTGAGATTTTTTTTTTTTTTTTTAAAAACCATACAGTATACATTTTCCAAAGAACAATTACTTATTTATTACACGTTACAATGTTGTAACAGTAGAGAAAACAGAAGAATTTTAAAAGAAAGCTATTAAATTAACTATTATTTGTTAATGTTTTAGAATAAATTCTATAACTTTCTGCTTTGGCAAACATGGGCATATGTTGTAAGGTGTCAAATAAGGCAGAAAGCTAAGACACTGTTTGTATTTCCTTCCCTTTTAACATCTTTATTTACTGTATACTATTACTATCCAACCATGGGACAGGATCTATAACTGTTAATAGCAGAAATTGAGCAGCATTCTCATTGTTCTTTCTTGTGTCATTGTGAGATGACAACATGGAAGCCTTCTTAATTACAGAATCTCTTTTTCACTTCCTGCTCTCCAGTCTTCCACTTCCCATGGTAATCCTACATATCTCTCCTTGCTTATTAACGGGTGGCCACTATAGCTGCATGATCAGTGACCAGCCTACCTTGCTAACAAGTTTGCCAACTTTTAATACCATTAGCTAGGTGCAAAACTATCCATATGTTTGGGTCACAGTCTTGTGCCCTAAGGGATAGAGGATATCCTATGACTTTGCTCACTACAGCTTTTCAGAGAGCTCTTTGTCGGAATAGGAAGGAGTTAATTTTTGGTGGGAGTGTGGTCCAAAAGTCTGAACCTCCATATCCCTTTGCTAGAGATTTGAGAGGTGATAAAAGGAGGATTTACACTGGACAGGATATACATGAACAGGTGGTTTTCTCTACTCATTTTAGTACACAATATCCTGACATTGTGAAAATTGTAAAGATGCCTCCCCATTCTACATGAGGATAAAGACCTTAAGCAGGTCCTAGGCCAGGGTGTCACATTTGTCGCTTACAAGGCTAACTCTCTGGGAAGTATTTTGTCATCAAGTTTGTTGTCAAGTAATACAAGAGGTAAGGACCATTGGCTAAAATATAGGGACACATACAAGTGTGGGAAGAACAGGTGCTTAACGTGCAGCTTTATGAAAGTGTCCACGTATTTTTGTAGCACTGCTACAGGGAAAAAATATTGGAATAAACAATATATTAATTGTGAGACCCCGTGGGTCATATACCTTTTAACATGTTTAAACTTTTATCATGCTGTGATATCCTAATTGGGACCTTCCAGGGTACATAATTGCCAACAGATTCTTGTACAAGCCATTCTGAATTGAGAAAACCAGTCGGATGACTAGCGAAACGTCTTCAAGAACTAAACTTCAAGTCCAGTTGATCTAATTTAATACAAGTGACATTCCAATATCATGTTGGAAGGTGTATTCAGCTAAGACTAAAATTCACATTTGCATATATATGCAAAGTTGAATTTTAGTATTAGCTGTACATGCCTTCCAACATAAACATGTAGCACAGCAAAACATGCTTTGTGCGTGCATCCACTTTCTAGACTATCTACCAATCTTAGATCAATGAGTAAGAGTGGTATTGTGCACAAAACGCGTTAGGCGTGGTGTATGATGGCCTAATATATTTTTCGTTTTTTTTTCTTCTTCTAATACGGGGTGCTCTGGAGCATATGTTTCTTCTGTTGATCTCTGCAAGTGCTTTCTAGACTAACCAATCCCACCCTGGCCACATCCCAGATCACTTGAAGGGGCACTAACCCTCCCAAAAATATTATTTGCTAAATGAAAAGTAAAAATGTAATGGAGACAGGGGCACTTGCACCTGTCTCCTGTATTGGTCCCTATGCGGAAATAACACAATTTACCAAATCATAATCTTGTGGCTGCTGTCTCTCCTCTGACACATACCCTTGCTCGCGACTCAGCTGCTATCTTTAATAGTGATGGCCCATTTCGCGGATCCGAACCTGAATCCGTGGCGGATTTACCTCGTTCGTGAACGGCGGATATCGCGGATTTTCCGCCTTCTGAACTCTTCCGAACCGCGTTTTCGAAAATTTTCGAAATTACGAGGATTTCTCGTATTTTCGAGAATTTTTCAATTTTAATGGGTTTTAATGGGTCCGCTCGTGGATTTTCAAATTTTTTTGAAAATTCGCGGATCCTCGAGCGGACCGGATTTTGCGAAGTTCGGACATCTCTAACATCTCATCTTTAACATAGGCGTGGATGTGCATGAGGATAAGGGGAGTGTGTGTGGGGGTCTTGGGAGTACACACTATACAAATTTATCTTTAAAAAGCGCAGATTAGTCTACTTTATACTATTTTCAGGAAATGAAAATATTTGTAATTAATCTCTCAAGAATTTAGGGTGCAAATGTGCATAATTTCCTGCTTACTGCAGCTTGTTGCTGATTTTAGACTGACTTACCCAAACTCTGAAGAACAGTCTGCAATGTTTTCTTTCTGAGCCGTTAAAAGCATCTCACACACCTGGTATTGAGACTCCAAAAGAAGCATCGTGTCAAGATTGCAGCACAAGACATTAAGCAACCTAAAGATAAAAAAAAAGACACAATAAATGTAGTATGATCCACTTTTACACGTAAACAGAAAAACAAATATGATTGGAACACTGGACCACATTACTTCACTAATTAAAGTTTAAAAAAACCTAAAAAAATTGCAAAGCCATAGGGGGAAAAAAACAACAAAAACCAGAATCCTATTCCCTACTGTGTACATTCAGAGCCAGAGAGACACATCCTGTAAAATACGTTTTTGGTGATTGCTAGTGGTACGTGTTTGCTAAAGTAAAACATCTTTTGAGAAAAAAAACATCCTAGATTAATTTAAGAATATGAATTATTTAAGTCACAGAAAGAGCAGCTCCATAAAATCCAAATGTACTAAACCTATAAAAGAAATATAAAGTTTATATATGGAGTACTATTGTTTGCTGAATGCCAAATGAATTATCATACATCACTCTGTGGCATTCTTTGTTAAGAACTTAATAACTTTTATAAACAATGCTAGATCTCTAGGTGCACAGAATAATAACACCTATAACCCAATATTCTGCAGTAGTACTGCATTGCACCAGAACCCAGAATTACATGGACAGTTTATTATACCAGACGTTGAATGAAGTGAACCAAAAATTTACTTGCCCATATTTTGCTTTCAACTCTGACATTAACAGCTGTATTGTTCCTTAAGAATTATTCTAATGCTACAAGAAGGATTTCTTTTTTAAATGGCAATAAATAGTACTTTCTAAAAGAGCACTTTAAAATTTAAAAGGATTGATAGTAATGCAAATAATCCCTTCCCCAAATACATATAAACCCAGATCCTACAGTATGTTATTTTTGACAGCACAATAACTAATACATATTATAAACATATCTAGTTTGCCCGTTATTGCAAAACATTACAATAGCAAATTTTACTTAGTTTGATGATTAATCCTAATGGATAACTATACTCACCTCCATCACGTTCCACTGGACACGGCAGTTAGAAGTATCCAGGGTGAGGCAAATACAATATATAGGGCAGAAACCCACCCTCCGGATACTTCTGAGCCCCCCACTAAGAATATATGATGGAGTCCCAAACGGAATGTCACCATATAAAACACATAAACAAAAGTAACACCCCATGGGTGAATACACATAAAAAAGGCCTTTTTTATATGTATTCACCCACGGGGTACTACTTTTGTTTACCCAGGGTGAGGACTCAACTGCCAGGTCCTCACCACTGGGTTTGCTTTCTATCTTCTGCAATACTTAAAGTATCTTTTATGGCTCCGACTCCACTTCCGCATTTGCGATCCCAGACAATGAGAAGATACGCTTCTACAAAGCGTGTCTTCTCAATGGCCGGAGTAGCTGACTGAATGGAGGAAAGGGCCATGAAAGAAACTTTAAAAAAGTATTGCAGAAGATAGAAAGCAAACCCTGTGGTGAGGACCTGGTGGTTAAGGTTCTTCCCCTGGGAACTTAACATCGGTGGACAGTGTATAAGGTGAGTATAGTTGTCCTTTAAAGAACATCCATACAACGATTAGGACAATACCTGGTAAGCCCTAATCGATATTCGATAAACCAATCGAAAAGTTTTGGTTTAGAAAAAGTTTGAATCGGAACCGGGTTCCAAAAAAAATCTGAAACCCACCTCTAAGTGTTAAAATAGGCCTATTACAAAAAGTTAGGTGACTATTGTTTTAACTTCAAAAGACTCTCCTGATATGTTTCCCAATTATCAGTTAAAGACCTGTACAGACTGTTATTGGTAGAAATTCTGTTAAAATGTAATCATAAGACCTTTAACCCTTTTAATGTCACCTGAGGAATGATACCTGAGGAAGGGACCTTGAGTCCCCAAACGTTGTATGTTTTTTGCACTAAATAAATTGAATTTATCACTTTAAGTAGTGTGCTCCTCTGCTTCTTATCCTGTTTGGATCTTGTGGCCCTAGGAGTGAAGGGTTTAGAGCACTGCACCTACCTATTTATCTGGCTAGCAGCCAACAGCAGAGTTCTGGAGTGTACTCTTGAATTGTATTGCAATTTACACATGTGGCATCGACCCTCTTTGAAAAAACGTGGGTGCTAGGTGTAATTGTAGGGGGCTATTTAGGTACTGAACTGTAATCTCCTGTCAGATTACAGTTCATTACCTGCTAGCAAGCTGTCATGCACTGACAGGGTGCTATAGTATTTGTGAATGGCTCTCAGAGAGCAAAGAGTACTGATCACTAGAATAATCAATTATTCAGTGGAGTCCCAGCAGGTAGGTTATGAGGTGCATTCCCTGTAGCCTGTGCCACGTCAGGTAAATCTCAATTCTATATCAGTACATAGGGAAGCACACTCCAATAGTATAATTATAGTGATTCCATTTATTAGTGTTAAACACACAAACAAGGCACACGATGTGTGCCTTGTTTGTGTGTTTAACACTAATAAATGGAATCACTATAATTATACTATTGGAGTGTGCTTCCCTATGTACTGATATAGTACTGATCACTAGAGATGGCCGAAACTTGTGAGTTTCTATCCTAAAATGGAACGTACCTTTGAGGGTTTGGACCGCATTTTCAAAGGTTACCGAATGTACAAGGTTATTTTTGGTAACCCTTATAAATAATCTTGAATGTTCGATAACCCTTGAAAATATGATTGGAAACTACTTTTGATTTTCCGATTGTATTTTCGAGGGTTATCGAAAATTATCTCGCACATTCGGTAGCCCTCAAAAATGCGGTATGAAATCCAGAAATCCGATAGATCCGCCCGGTTTCAGATGGAAGACGGAATGTTGGGATTTTGGAACCAAGGGGTTCCGTGTCAGATCCGAGTCCCAGATCCCATCTCTACTGATCACCTAAGTATTCATATTTATCAGTGAAGAAAAAAATTACTTCCTGGAAAATGCTTTCATGGAAGTTATTTTTATAATCATATTTTGGATTTATGGGCATTTTTGCCCATGAAATTGTATTTAATTAAATTTTTATCTATCTGTACAATGGCTTGCACTTATCCCCTTGTTTATATACTCTGTAGTTTTTTAATGTACGCTGCGTACCCAAGTGGTGCTTTATAAATACAATTATACATACATATATACATACATATTCCAGGTTCGCCAACATTCCCAAAGGTGATCTGGTGATCATCTTTGGGAATGATAAAAAAAATGTTTAAAAGTGAAACACACACACACAAAAAAAGTTTTCAATAAAAGCACACCCAGTAACATTGGTGGCCTCCAAGTAGTGTTTTCTGTCCTGGGGTATTTAGTAAATTACCCCTCAGATTGGTGGGACGATAATTTTAAAAGGAACTAAGCCTCATTTACCAATGTGGACTTTTTCTGTTAGCACTAAAAAAGAAGGCAAATAAAAAAATTGGGGGGATTGGTGACTGTGTAAAATGGCCTAGTCTGTAGGTGACACTCGATTTCTGCTAGATAGCACTTAAAGTAGGCTTAGAGCATTTCATTACCAGATTTTCACCCCAAGAAACACACAGTGAAGAAATCTCCACCTGTCGCTCTCCAAAAGTGGTATCAGTATGTTGAGCAAAGGACTAGTTTTTTTGTGAAGAAGGACATATCTACCCAATTTCTTTAAGGACATATCTACCCAGTTTTTTTGAAAATGCAAAATATCTTTGTACCTTTTTGTATTTCTGTGCAGTGATGCAAATGGGGTACCATTTTACTAGGGCATGTAGAAAATTGATATTTAACCTTCTTTGCCGTTTGTATTTTTAGGAAATCTAATATAATTAGACATTTCTACAAATAATTACATCTGGAATTCTGCATAAATAAATGAAAAAATTGCACCATTATATATCTGAAGGTGTACAAAAATATATTGTTTTTGGGGGATATTTCTGAGTTTGAGGAGTGTTTACTTTGAAAAACTGAAAGAGATGGTAATATTTTTTGTAATTTTTTGCTGGTAATACACCTGTGCACATCCATGGGTGTGGCATGCCATTTGATTTAGGACATGTGGAAGACTGATATTCAATTTTTTTTTTACTTGAACTTGAATAATTTTTTTTTTTAGAACAATTTTTTTCTTTTGCACAACCCCGAGTTGTGCAAAAGAATGGCATCTTTATGTATCTAAAAGGTGTGCAGATTCTAAAAATATATAGTTTTTTAGGTTGTTTTCCAGATAAGAGGATGTTTTGTGTGAAAAAGGAAAGCTGTCTCACTTTAAGACTATTTGCTGGCCGTGCCTTTGTGAACACTGATGCAAGTAGGGTTCTGTTTTATTCATGGCGTCTAAAAGATCGATATTTAGTAGGAACTTTTCTTTGTATTGGAGTTTTGGTTAAGATTTCGAAGTTCAGGTCAGGTATGTCACTTCATGGGCATATTTGGTAAATATGTACAATGCTATGGGGTTTAAGGAGAGTGTTTAACATTAATATGAAAAAAAAAATTAGGTTGGGCATGTCTTTAAGGGGTGTTTCATTTGAAAAAGTGTCAGAGCAAATCAATTTTTTTCCTTGTAATTGCACCAACTTTAGGTTTAGTTGGTGGCCATTTTTCTGTGTATACCCATGCATATAAGTGATTTGATTCAAGATATGTGGGCATTTGATATTTAGTTGCGGGGGTGGAGTCATTTCTCAAGTGGGTTAAATAAGATTTCTAACTTTAAATTCTCTTTTTCTTTCAACTTTTTAAATATTATCTGAAAGCACGGAGTTCTATGGAGAACTGCGTCTAGAACCCTGCATTTATGTATGATAGACTAACACTGTTACCTTGCTGAAGGTGACTAGATTTAAACAATTTGTAGTTTGTGTGGGTGTTTCATTTGAAAAAGCACAGGCGGAACAATTTTTGCCCTGTAATTGCACTTATGCCTATTTGGAGTTAGTTTGTGGTCATGTCTGTGTACACCCATGTATATGACATACCATTTTATTCATATACCATTAAACTCATAAAAATGGGTTGAAATAACACTAAATGTTCACATTAGATTATCTTCCCATTTATGCTACAAATTCAGAAACAAATACAAGAGAACTGATTATTCCATAATAGTGTCTTCTTATACATTGTTCTGTAATTCTAAAAAGAAAGCAAAGCAATCAAAGGGAAGAATAATGCACAAACATATATTAATTTGCAATGTACCTTGCCTCTTAGTTTTTTCCTAAAAGAAATGATATAAAATGTACTTTTACTGAAATGCTACAGATCATTATAATGAAAAAAGGAATCTGTCTGCATTTCTGAGCAGAAATGATGAAAAAGTGTTTGAACCCTAGAAATAAATCCAGTGATTATTTCACAAGTACAATGAGAAAGGTTTCAGAAGGCAGAGGATGTGAGAAACCAATTCAGAGATTATCATGTACAGACTTGGAAAGGTCTCAGTCTTGACGTGCTCTGAAAATTGAATTGGGGGGGGGTGGTGTATATATCCCTCCTATTGTATAAGAATATTTCTATGTTCATAGGACAATGCATTGAGTTTTTAGGAGCTGCCAATGAGGTGGAGGTATAAAATAGTTTTTAGGAGCTGCCAATGAGGTGGAGGTATAAAATATTACATATCGGAAAGATATATATGTAATATATATGCATAATTTCTAAACATCTAAATGACCATAAATAAAATGTATATAAAAGTATTGTACTGACTTATATTAGGTACAAGCAGGAGCGTCCCTACTATGAAGCAAACTGAAACATTTGCTCATGGCGCCCCCTGTGGTCACCTAGAAAGGCAACAGTTGGGGGGAAAAAGTTGAAAAAAACCCAAACATCCTTCCTGCAATGCTACATGGAAGTTCAGTTCTTAGAAGGAGAAAAGAAAAGGGTGTGTGTGCTTCCCCTTCAATGCCTGCACCTGGGAATGGAACAGAGTGGACAGTAAGTTGTAACACCCCTGAGAATAAGATAAACTTGACTGTATATTAGTAATAAAAGCACTTACACTAGCTGGTACCCCTATTTTAAGATGGAATGGTCAAAATGGAAGGTTTAGCCACACCTCTGTCACTGCTAAAACCTTTGAATGTGTTTAGACCAATTAAAAAGAAAATGTTATGTCTGTTAGGTTTCAGTATTATACCCAATTATATGTTAGCTAGTCAAACAAAAGTTCCATATGCAGGCAATATCAGGGACTACTATTTGAAACATCACATCTTCTGCCACAGTAAGATAAAACTTATATTTACCGTCAACATGGGAAACTTACATGTACCATTCACTACTGTGGTCAACTTGCATGTACCTGTCACTACTATGGGCAGCTTGCATGTACTAGTAACTACTGTGGGAAAATTGCCTGTACAAGTCACTACTATGGGCAACCTTCATTTACCAGTAACTATTGTGGGCACATTACATGTACCAGTCATTACTGTAGCCAGCTTGCATGTACTAGCTTGCACTACTGTGGCCACCTTGGGTGTACCAATCACTACAGTGGACAGCTTGCAAGTACCAGCCACTACTGTGGGCAGCTTACATGTACCAGCAACTACTGTGGGCAGTTTGCATGTACTAGTCACTACTGTGTGAAAATTGAATGTACCAGTCACTACTGTGGGCAACCTGCTCATACCAGTCCCGGCTGTGGGCAACTGGTAGCAGGAAGACACCAAGGCACAAAACTACTACTTTACATTGTATCAAAGTGACATATCTATATTGTCTAATGAAAAGATACAGTATAATAACATTATTTTACAAAAATGTAAAGGGTGTACTTACTTTTGTGAGATTCTGTATATAGACACAAAGGGAGAAGTTGCCCATTACTGAATACTATAAAATTCTTCCTATCTATCACTAGAGATGTCCGAACTTCGAAAAATCCGGTCCGCGCGAGGATCCGCGAATTTTCGGAAAAATCCGTAAATTCGAAAATCCGCGAGCGGACCCGTTAAAACGTATTAAAATTAAAGTTCGGCAAAATCCGCATTAAAAGTGGTCTAAATAGCCTTGGTAACGTACACTTATCGTTCACTCAGGGACCTGGGTAATGACCTTAAGAACACGTATCAATGCCTACAATACCTAAAAATTACAGTCCGCTAGCGTGAATTTTAAAAAACGGTATTTTTGAAGATTTCCGTAAAAACGGGGATTTCCGTAAAAACGAGGATTTCCGTAAAAACGAGGATTTTCGTAAAACCGAGGATTTTCGTAAAAACGAGGAACCGGAACCTTCTGCCTGCACAATGGCGAGTTCTGTAAGGCAGATGTATCCACACAGTACTCCTGCCAGGGGGTACGATGATTTCCCCCCTGGCACCTATCAAGTGCGGCGCCGAAAGCGCAGGATTATGGAGGGGCTCCAGCGCCGGCTCCTGCGCCGCTACAAGACCACTGTCTCTACCCTCCAGAGACAGTGGTCTGATCTGAAGAGGCAGAGGCCTCATTATGTTCAAGCCATGCGGCAACTGATGGAAAGCAAGTATACTTTTTATTATATTACTGTATTGTAATAAGTAGTAAAATATTTTAATTCACTTCTGACAAAAACATATTTATTGTATATAACTTATCATTAATGCCATTACACACACCACATTGGCCACATTCCCCTATATAGTAGTTTGCACACAACAAGGGAAAGAAGGCGATGGGGGTACTGGGTTACATAAAGGTCCACAGCGGTTTGCCACCATTGTTGTGGGGCCAGGCAGGCTTGGCCCCACTGGACATACCCCTCACCCAATTGGCTTCTCTCCCTCAGAGTATGCTTCGTGCAAGGGAAAGCGGGTGAACGGGTAAGGCTTTGTAGGAACCGCACCATTGAGTAATATGGAGTACTGCTCTAGTGCCAGGCAGGATTGACCCAGAGCTGAAAACATTAGCCACAGAGTAGCTGTTGCGGCTGTATTAGATGGTCAGAGTAGGTGACACCACAAAGGTGCCTCGTGGAGAGAGAAGGAAGAACAAAGTACTGCTCTACGGCCAAGTAGGATCGACCCAATCTTAGAAAAATTAGCCACAAAGTAGCTGTTGTTGCAGAGCATTTGTTATTTCACAACTTGAATGCAGTAGAGCAAGGTAGGACCATATATGGCCCTGCCAATAAGAAAAATTTGCCATTTGCCAGCTAAGCTGGCATCAGCTAAGCCTCTAGGCGGAAAATGAGGCGGAAGGAGCAGTACGGGTGGCCAGGGGCAGGAGGCCTTCAGTCACGGGCATCAGCATAAGCAATAGGGGTGCTGTACTGAGATGTGATCCACGCCTCATTCATCTTAATGAATGTAAGGCGGTCCACATTCTCAGTGGAGAGACGGGTCCTCCTCTCCGTTACAACAAGTTTAGTCCTTAAAAGGACTGTTGGGTCTCAAGATGTGTGAATACAGGGGTGGTTAACAACAAGTGCTAAATCACCATACTGAAATCCACACACAGAAAGCTCAAAAAAAGCTCAAAAAGCACAAAAAACTCTCTCCAACTCCTACACTGTCAGGTCTCCACTAAACACACTCCAACACACTGACAAAATGGCGCTTGTGAAGCAGCCTTTTATACCCAGGGGGCTGGCAATAATCATGTTAGCTGCTATTGGATAATTTGGGATGTGGCTTGCTCCGTATTCAAAATAATCCCCAAAATGCAGAAATTCCGCGAATTTACAAGAATTTCTAATTTTTTAAAAAATTTCCGAAATTACGAGAATTCTCGTAATTACGAGGATCTCCGTTTTCTCCGTATTTCGAAAATACGGAGATTCTCGTAATTACGAAAATTTTCAACAAAAAAAAAAATCCGCGGTTCGGAAGGCGGAAAATCCGGAATAATCCGCTGTCCGTGGACAGGAACCGGCCATCTCTATCTATCACTATCACGATCATTTATTTGTTAATCTGTCCTCTATTTCTTTAGATATCCAGTTTGAAACATCTTACATATCAGCTGGACCTTAATATCATCAACTGTAATGTATCGTTTTGCTGTATCTGGAATGCTGACAGTTGGTACATGAACTGCATGGTGGGAAATTCCCTTCCCCAATGCTGCTTCGTAGGGATTACTGAGCATGCTTGCCCTCAAAGTGAGTCAGATAGTCTGGCAGGGGGCTGGGGGACTGAGCTTGAGTAAAACAAGTACTGTATTAAAGTCACGCAGCACAAACACATCTGAGTAAGTGCTTCTTACTTCTATTAATTTATAGTCCTTTTTTTAGTGTACAATTTCTTTAATCTTTGTTGCTGCTTTTTTAATATTAATATAATATGTTGTTACTATTTTGTAACTATTTTTGTAACAAATGTTAAATGTAGCTTATCCCTTTAATATATGTTTTTCAGACTACTGTTCTAAGTTACTAGATATGGGGAGAATTTAGTATGTTTTTTCATCTGTAGTATATATTTTGATATTTAGTATCCACATCTTGGTGTTTTTATATGTCCTTAGATGATTTTAACAGGATGATACCTAATGGGTTAATGATCGAGGGGATATAATCAGTAGAATATGGGTTTTACTCCGAGCCCCTGAGGAAATGGCAAGTACAGCCATGCGTAGGGTGGCATTTCTGTGCTGTCCTTTCTGATAGTCATGTGGGATTAATGTTTTTAAATGAAATGAATAAAGCCTGAAGTTTTACGTTATCCGATTGGACTGAGGTTGCCTGATTGAACATCACGGCGTGTGAGCACCGGTTCCATTCATCAGTTTGTGGGGATCCCGGAGTACAGGGACCAGCGTTGTTTATTCACTGTAAAATTGTACTATTCTATTCTTGACTTTTGAGGGAGCAAGATTAACCAATTACCTTTATTTTTTAAAGGGCATATCCAGCCATAGAGAGCTGACCACAGATTTATTTCCTTAAAGGGCATCTATAGTGAGAAAGGGTAATTTTTTTTCTTTCTATGTGTTCTATAATTCCCCCAACCCCCAGAATACCTTTATTTTCTTAAGTTTCCTCCTCTGTCTCAAGATATACAAGTTAAAATAAGTCAAATCAGACACTGTGTATACACGGTGTCACAGAGGAAGGTAAGAATAAGGCAGCATACATTAACCTTTTTACATGTCTGGATTGGAGCAATGTATAAATTTCACTATAGTTGCCCTTTAATCACCCAATAGCCACAGCAAATGGAGAGGTGAGAGACAGCTTGTATGTTTGTGAATGTGCTCTTCCTATTGGGGCAATGTTGTTTGGAGACTTTAGTTCCCTTTTAACGGTCATGCCCAGCCGTAAAATAAAATGTTATCTTTAGGTTAAACACCTCCACAAACACCATTTTCAATTTACTTACCTTACCAAATGATGCCACTTATATTTGCCCTTTTATAGCAAATGTAAAAATACATTTTTCAGAGGATGCCAGCTTTGGTGGGTGAGTAGGCTACTTCCATTTTAAAAAAACAAACATGTAATCTGTAAAGTTACAGGTTCAAATCCAAAGTCTTCTTTTTGAAATGTTATCAAACTGAATTTGTTATTGTTCCGCCATTAGTGTCAACTAGAAAGTTAACTGCAAAGATTACTTTTCTGTGCCTGGAATAGATGGGAAGAGCCTTTTTTTATGCTGTAATATAGTTGTTTGACAGCTTTTAGGGTGCAGGAAAAATTCTAGAGCTTCCTTGTTTTCATCTGCTGTTCAGAAAAGAAAAGTGCATGTACATGTGTGTGGCATACACTTCCAAAGAGATAGATAAATTATGGGAGCTAAACCCTAGTATTTACAGGTTTATGAGATAAATCAACCAACTGTCACAGCAAAGGGAGAGGTAAGGCATGGCTTGTTGTGCTGTGTCTATTGGGACAATGTTTGGTGACTTTAGGAATGTGAAAAATAAAGTGCTTAGATTGCTTTACTGTGAAGCTAGATGGAATTATAAACCAGACACATTACCGCCTAATGGTTCAAATGAAGATCTTGATTTTATTCTCTTTTCAGCTACCGGCCTGCCTTCCTTCTCCCTTTAGTGTCTAAACTGCTGGAAATAAATGTTTATGTTGACCTGGTTCATCACTGTTCTTTACTCACCTCCAGCAAGGTTTCTGCTCAAACCACTACTGGAAACTGCCCTCAGTTAAGTGACCAATGATCTATTAATGCTAAATCTAAAGGCCACTACCCTCTACTTATTCCTCTTGACGTGTCCTCAGCTTTTGATACTGTTGATCACCCTCTACTTCTTCAGATCATGGCTTCCTTAGGTATCTAGGATACGTCACTTTCTTAGCTATCTTCCTTTCTCTCCAGTAGGACTTTTAGTGTTCCGCCCCTCGTCCCCTCCTTGTGGGGGTACAGCAAGGCTTAGTAATTGGTCCTCTTCTTTTCTCCATTTACACCTTTGGTCTTGGACAACTCATTTGTTCACTTGGATTCCAGTTTCACCTGTAAGCTGATAATACCCAAATTTACATCTCCCTACACTGACATCCCATAATTCACCATTCCTTAATATCTTCATATATAACTTAAAAACCTACCTTTTCAGGCAAGTATATAATCTGGTAAAAGACATTACACCTCTCACTGACCTAACATGATCCTACATGCTAAACATACTCTACTGAGATTATCGATTCACGTCACATTATGAGTAACCCCAATTTTCTGTAAGCTCACTGGGCAGGGTCCTCTTTCCTTTTAACTTAACATGTAACTTTGTGTTCTAATATTATTTGTATGTAATATGTATGACTTTGTATTAACCTTCTATGTAACATGTACAGTATGAATATGTTATTGTAAAGCACCACAGAAAATGCTAGTGCTTTATAAATATATAATAAAAATGAATAATATTGGGGTTACTTGTCCTGTAAGCAAGATTTCTAACATGTAGATAAAGATGTATATATTCCATATATTGCTTGGGGGTGATGCTCTGTAACTAAAATAACATAAGTATGTCGTTGAAGGTGTGTATTTTTTAAAATATACAGTTTGTTGGGGGTATTTTAGAGGTAAAATGTTATACCATACCACCCTCCTCCATTTAACAGTATCTAGAGCTCCTCCATTTAACAGTATCTAGAGTGAGGACCTAAATCACGCGGTCATCCCCCCTGGGTCCAACCTTGTAACTGAGAACGAGTCCTGCAAAGTCAGCTTTGTGAAGCTTTTTTCAGGGAGTGTGCCCTTTCCATCGGTTCAATACCTGGAAGTGGAGGGGCAGGCCCAGAGCTGGCTTTCATAAAGCTGACTTTTCAGTAAAAAGGGAAGACCCAGGGGTGAGGACCTTGCAGTTTAGGCCTCACCCTGGGTACCATAAACGGGAGAGGGGATGGGGGAAAAGTGTGTGGGATCATAATTGCCCTTTAATCCAGATCATGTGGAAGTTTGATATTTATTATGGGAGTTTAGAGCACAGAACCAAATTTTAACTTCATTTTCTTTTGCTCGCCACATGTCTCTTCTTACCCATGACTTGTAAATTCTGCTCTTAAAGGACATGTTTGCTCCAGTTGCAAACTTTTAACTACACAATCTCAACCCCCAAAATCCTATTTTTGAAATGGCTAACTTTCTTCTAACACTCCTGAAAGAAAACATTACAGTTTACCGGTCCTTCAATGCATTTTACTGTGTACTTTATGGTTGTGTAGCTTTCATAAGGCTTTCACCGTATCATCACCTTGACTGGCGGCAAGTGCCCAAAAGAATGTGTGGAGGACCTAAACAGTAAATATCTTTCCTCAAGTGCTGGGGAGAAAGGTTAGTATTGCTAATTTGGAGGGGGTTGTTGTAGATTGTGTAGTTTGTTAGGGTGGGTGAACATGCCCTTAAATTTTGCATGTATGTATTATTGAATAAATGTTACACTGTTACACTGTTGCATAGCTAACAGTATGTAGGTTTTAAAAACATACAGTTCGAGGAGGTTTTTCTGAGACACATAGGAGTAAAGCACCAATTTGTTCAAATACAGAGCTGGATAACTTGTTGTAATTGCTTTTGTGCAATTAAAGACTAGTTGCTGGACACATTTCTTTGTGCATAACATAAAAGGAGCTTTTAAATTTTTGCTTTTTTTTGTAAAAAAATGCTTTTTTACAGGTGTTTACTGGACAGAAAAAGTGTGGTGTGCATATATACAGTAAAGATAGACCGAAAGATCGATCTGCTATTTTTTTATTTGGGAGAATCAAATAAAACTTTATATGAACTTCATTTAATGTAACTTAATGTGTAAAAAAAGCTGAAAAGCGGGAAGACTGATTGGTACAAATATCATGGACCACTATTTGTAAAAAATCCAATATACAGAACAGATATTTAAAAAACAAAAATTCTAGATTTATGACAATTTGTTTAAGTGATCTATTTATAAAAAAAACAAAACAAAAAAAAACTGATTTTATTCATTGCACACCATACCTCAATCCAAATATATGTGACTGCTCATAGTTGAATAAAGATCTCCTTTTGGCATTAGAATTAATAATAATAATGCGATCAAAAACATCCTGCAACAAAAATAATACGTTTAGTACAAAGTACGATGAATAAAAAATAATCACAATCAATATTCATTCACCTAATTAAATAACTTTGAGCAGTAAATTATTTTTATGGAAGCAGTGAGCTACAGTATGAAGCTTTTATTATAAAAAGTCAGTAAAACAAACATCTCAGAATAAGAAAAATATCACAAGGAAAAAAAAAAGAAAAGTAATGGTTGAACAATAAATATCAAACCACTTAACTCAATATTTTATTGGGGCAATAAACTATTTGAATTCCTAGATGCAAAATATTATTAGGAACATTGCTGTACTTTAGAGAGAGAAAAAGGGTTCACAGTTAAATTATTTTAACTTATTAAGTAAGGGTTAACACAAAAAAATCAATTAGTTTGCTCTGTCTCTCTGCCATGCTGTGAGAGACACATCATGTGTCAAAAGCCCCACCCACTAAAAATGTATCTTTTTTTTTATAAAGCTAGTTACAGGCCTGCAATCATTCTCTGGGCTTTCATTTGCTGATGGACACCATAGAAACAGACACATTTTCTGGCTTGAGACTAGCTTAAAAAGGGATACATAATATTGAGGACAAATCTTATGATGTGGTTGATGATGCAGCTGTAAAAGTCCTCTTTTATTGCTAGGCTACACTTGCGCATTTTATGTGCGTTTTGGTTATAATGGAAATCGCCCCCCAGTAAAACTATGATGGAGCCCCTATCTGTTCTACATCAACAGTGGTTTTCTGGGAGGAGGCTTTATCTGTCATAGAAAAAATAAGACAATGTGGCCCCCTTGTCATCCGTGCCCCCCTGGGTTTGCTCCCCTGCTTCCCTAGTTTCCCTCTGTAGCAGAGAAATGCTGGGAGTTAAAAAGTTTTTTTACATGTTGTTTAAGTGGTTAAAGGACTATAAAGTAGATATAAAAAGTCAACACAACCATAAAAAATATCTGGTCTTTGCTTCAAAAATAAACAAAAAAAAAAATGAAATAAACATCTATACAAAGAAACCAAAAACAAATCAGTAACCAAGTAGTAAAAAAAAAGAAACCTTACTAAAACCTGATACGGCAACATGAAGTATAGGGTTTCCATCTTTTCCTTTGAGACCCAAAAGCAAATAAAATCTACACAGTGGTTCTAATGTAAATACAAACCAGCCTCTCACCATATAAATTTTTATGTGTTCAGGTCTTAAAAGGAAAGGTGGCAACCATAAACTTTGCTATATTACTGGACGATACCTTGCAGCTTGCTACTTGTAAGACGTCTATATGGTGTCTGCAGACAAAATTGGGACAAAAAATTGTCCCATTTTCTTTATCAAACAGGCAGAAAATGTATGCTATCAATATTATCACTTAGTTTGCTCTGTCTCTCTGCCATGCTGTGAGAGACACATCATGTGTCAAAAGCCCCACCCACTAAAAATTTATCATTTTCTTTATCAAACAGGCAGAAAATGTATGCTATCAATATTATCACTTAGTTTGCTCTGTCTCTCTGCCATTATTATTGTCCACGACTGGCTGATAATATCAATGTATGGCGACCATAATTCAGAATCAAACATCACATTCAGTGTTATCTCAAATAGTAGTTTGTATACACCTGTCATCAATTAAAATATATAAATAAACTTAGATAAAATATATAGATAAACTTAGATAAAGATCCAAGCCTGGGAAAAGATGCGATCAAGGAGAAACTAACAAAAATGTATGTGGCACAAAAATAACAGCACATCATCAAAAACACCATACCCACAGTTATGTATGGTGGATCCACAGCCATGTATTGAACAGTGTTTCTTCAGCTAGAACAGGTTCTTTAGTCCTAATGTGAAATCTGAAGAGAAACTTTAACCTTTAGCATGACAATAGCTAAGTATGCATCTAACTTAAATGACTGGCTTTTTGATCCAAAGTTGGATGAATGTTCTGGAGTAGCCCAGTATGAGTCTTTATAGACTTTAATAAGATTTAAAATCTGTGGAGTGACCTAAAGAGAGCTTTAAATGTGAGGTGCCTAATATTATAGCACCTACAAATGCTGAGTCTTGTTGTAAAATGAAAACGTGCTTTCTTTTTTCAGTAAACTGATTTGTTTGATGGCTTCTTTGTATAGATGGCCATTTTGCAATAAACACGGAAGAGTACTTTCTATTTTTTACTAAACAAAAAACTGCCATTTTTCAAGGGTGTATAGGCGATCCAAACAAGATTGCAATCCGATCACATGTTAAAAAGAGCACAATAGTGTGACCAAATTGGAGTGGCCATACTAGATGCACTACGGTCATTTGCGCGGAGATCACTTGATTGGAGCACATGGGATCACCATTTTTTGTTGCGATTCTCATGCATACCGATCCCTGAAAATGACAGGGATCGCAGCGCAATCGCCAAGCAATGCGCAAAAAGCACTTGCGTGTTTATTGTGGCCTTGCACTAAGAGGCCTATACTATATTTATGCACTTGGCAATTTGCCATCTTGTTTATCCCCATGTCCAAATATTCACAGATTATTTTGTGGCTCATTTATTTTCAGATATATTACATAAAATACTTACTGCGAAACATGTAGGCATTTCACGGAGGGAGTATTCATTTTTTGATGGCAAATTTTGCTTTCCTACCAACTCAAACACAGCTGGATAGGATGACAGCAAATTTAGTATTGCTAGAAAGGTCTATAAAACACAAAGAAAAAAGTGTTTTACAAATCAGTTTATTATAAACCAGAAAAGTATTCATCCTTTGCAATGGTACAGTAAACAGTAAAAAGATGCAGTAATAATTTAAGTGCATATAAGAGACACATAGTAAAAAAGGCCAAAAGCAGTAGGCTACATAATACACAAGAAAACAGCAGTGGGGAAAAACTGGGAAACTCTCAAGTAAGTGCAACCCCCCCCCCCCAAATTTTATTCCAATTCATCAACAATCAAATAAATCAGATGAAATGCATAGAAAAGTTAAACACATCTAAACCAGGGTTTCTCAAAGGGTGTGCCAGGGCAAACTAGTGAGACTTCAAAGAGTTAAAGGTGTGCCTCAGATTTCTGGCAATGTAGTATACATTTCATATAATTGCCAACCAAAAGGAAACAAGGACTTAGATGCACTCCAGAATCACTGCACATAATCATCTTAAGTTACATGGAAAATTAACTTTATTATTTAATTCATAAGTGTCCCAAACACCTACAGTCCCTTACCGGTTTCAGGTCCACTGCCCTTAGTCATTCCCTTTCACATATATAAATTTACCTTTTTGTTATTTTGCACATAAAATATATTTTATACATTTTATACATTTCAACACATTGTAACATTGTGTAATATTTCACTATATTGATTAGAATACAATATACAATGTAAAGTGCAATAAATATGGGTCATTACAACGTAAAACATTAAAAACACAGGTGTGCCTTGATTAAAATATGCATTGCCATGGTCTGAAAAAGTTTGAGAACCACTGTCCTAAACCCACAATTCGCGTATATAGTGCTGAATGGTACATAATGCCCTTCAAGGTTTCCTCTTAAACACACATAAATGAACAAGGTATTACATTGAATATAAATCCTTAATATAAAATATAGTCCTTTATAAATAAGTATAAAAGGGATATCACCTCAAATATGGGTCACCAGATTAATAATGCAATTCTGTATAAAGGAGTGTAAAGGGATATCAAACCCTATAACAGTTAGCAAACTGGCACATCACTCATAGTGTCAGTATAGTACCAGAGAAAGGCAAGGAGAAGCAGTTTAAAATAGAAAACAAACGCCTGGCTACTCTGAGGTTTGTTAAAACTGATAATTTACTTAATATGTGTAAGGAACTTACCTGCCACGCTCCCTCGCCGTTCCGGGACTGGTGACGTCGTCTGCGTTGTGACTTCACCACGTCCAGACGCCGATCGGCGCAAAGATTCAAACAGGCATTTGCAAAGGGAGCAAGTGCCTATTCGTAGACCTCACTACCAGACTGTCAGGTTGTCAGTCTGTAGCGTTCCTTATCTGACATTGGATCCAGCCTTTTATCCAGCATTGTATCCTGCCCTTGTTTCAACTCCATTGTTCCAGTCATTGTATCCAGCATTGTATCCAGCCATTGTTTCAACTCCATTGTATCCAGCCATTGTTTCAACTCCATTGTTCCAGGCATTGTATCCAGCATTGTATCCAGCCATTGTTTCAACTCCATTGTTCCAGGCATTGTATCCAGCCATTGTTTCAACTCCATTGTTCCAGTCATTGTATCCAGCATTACATCCAGCCATTGTTTCAACTCCATTGTTCCAGTCATTGTATCCAGCATTACATCCAGCCATTGTTTCAACTCCATTGCTCCAGTCATTGTATCCAGCATTGTATCCAGCCATTGTTTCAACTCCATTGTTCCAGCCATTGTATCCAGCATTGTTCCAACTCCATTGTTCCAGCCAGTTTGGGCAAGACTCTTCAGACTATTTCCCTCCGCATGGATGCCCTTGAGCACCATCAGAATCAACTAGCTCAATTTCTGGACTCCATTTCTGCTCGGTTATCCCCAGGACCTGCTCCTCCTGTTCTGCCTAGAGAACCCGTTCCCCACAGAGAGCCGCGAATACCACCTCCTGTACGATATGAAGGGGACACTCAAGACTGTCGGGGGTTCATTAACCAATGCCTTATACATTTTGAATTGCAACCTTCCCATTTTGTCTCGGACCGTGCCAAAGTCGGTTATGTCATTGCCTTGTTGGGAGGCAATATCTTGGCCTGGGCATCCCCCCTGTGGGAGAAAAATGACTCAGAGGTTAACGATATCTCCTTATTTCTGGAAACTTTCCGAAAAATCTTTGACGCTCCAGGCAGAACTATTGCTGCTTCCTCCCGGCTGATGCAATTGCGACAAGGCTCCCGTTTGGTAGGGCAGTATGCTATTGAATTCCAGACTTTGGCTGCCGAGACTGCCTGGAACAATGAGGCCCTGTTAGCAGCCTTTTGGCAGGGCCTGTCTGATCGTATCAAGGACGACTTAGTGTCCCGGGAGCTTCCCACAATGTTGTAGGAAATGATTTCCATGTGTATACGGGTGGATACTCGTATCAGGGAAAGGCAAGCCGAAAAATCCAATAACCGTCCTGTTCCTCCCAAATTTGTTCCTCGTCCTCAAAGGACTTTGACAGCTGCTCCGCCATCGGAGGAACCCATGCAGATTGGGGGTACACACATTTCTGCTGAAGAAAAAAAAACTTAGGAGGAGGACTCATGGGCTCTGCCTGTACTGTGCCACCCAGAGGCACTTCGCTAAAGCTTGCCCTTCCAAGCCTAGACCTGAATAAGGAGTCTTCTCTAGGTAAATTCAAATTTCCTTTCCACAAGAATTCACTCAAATCATTTCTGCCAGCAACCCTCATTTTCAAATCTCAAACCTTCTCTACCCAAGCCTTCCTAGACTCTGGAGCAGCCGGTAATTTTATTGATGCCACCTTTGCTTCTCTTCTAGGCATTCCATTATTTTCCCTACCTCATCCCCTCCGAGTGCTGGCTATTGACGATCAACCGTTATCTACAGAATTTATTTCAATGTCTTCTGCAGAAATTCTTCTTCAAATTGGCTGTCTTCATCGTGAATCAATTTCCTTCTTGGTTATACAAAGCCCCACGACCCCTCTTATTCTAGGACTCCCTTGGCTTCGACGTCATAACCCCATCATCAACTGGACTAACAACGAACTTGTCTCTTGGAGTCCATCCTGCTTTTCTAGATGTCTTTTCCATCCCAAAATCTCTTGTTCCTCTGTTTCCTGTGCAAACAAAAATCTTACTTTTCTGCCTCATCAGTACCTCGACTTTATGAATGTCTTCGACAAAACATCTGCTGAAATTCTGCCTCCCCACCGACCCTATCATTGTCCCATTGATTTGTTGACCAGTACCTCTCCACCCCGAGGTCGCACCTATCCTCTATCTCCTGCTGAAACCACCTCTATGGAAGATTACATCAAAGAGAAACTGTCTCGGGGCTTCATCAGACCCTCCACTTCGCCTGCCGGTGCTGGCTTCTTTTTTGTGGAAAAGAAAGACGGAGGGCTACATCCATGCATCGACTATCGTGGCCTCAATAAAATCACTATCAAGAACCGCTATCCTCTACCTCTCATCTCTGAACTCTTTGACCAATTAAAAGGGGCTAAAGTATTCTCCAAGCTTGATCTCTGTGGAGCCTATAATCTGGTTCGCATACGGGAAGGAGATGAATGGAAAACAGCCTTCAATACCAGAACTGGACATTATGAATATCTGGTGATGCCCTTCAGTCTCTGTAATGCTCCAACAGTTTTCCAAGAATTTGTCAATGACATTTTTCGAGATCTCTTAGGTATTTCAGTAGTAGTTTACTTGGATGACATCTTAATCTTCTCTCAAGATCTTTCTTCTCATCGTTGCCATGTACGTCAAGTCTTGTCCCGACTACGAGCCAACCAACTGTACGCTAAACTGGAGAAATGTCTCTTTGAATGCCAACAAGTACCTTTTCTGGGCTATCTGGTTTCAGCTCAAGGCTTCAAGATGGATCCAACCAAAGTCTCAGCTATTCTCAACTGGACTCTTCCCATTGGCACTAAGGCTATCCAACGATTCCTTGGTTTTGCCAATTATTATAGGCAATTTATTAAAGGGTTTTCTTCCATCATTGCTCCCATCTTAGCCCTTATCAGGAAAGGAGGCAAACCCAGAATCTGGTATCCGGTCACCTTAGAAGCCTTCAAGAAATTAAAAAATTCTTTTTCTTCAGCCCCAGTACTTCTGCACCCCGACCCTAGTCTGCCATTCATCATCGAGGTTGACGCCTCTAATCTTGGAGCAGGTGCCAAATAGGTGCAAATAGAGAGTGGTAAACTCCACCCATGTGCATTCTTCTCTAAGAAATTTCTTCCCAATGAACTAAATTATGACATTGGAAATCGTGAACTTCTAGCAATCAAACTCGCACTAGACGAATGGTGACACTTGCTGGAAGGGGCAGTACATCCTCACCGATCACAAAAATCTTGAATACATCCAAAACCTAAAGAGATTGAATCCTCGTCAAGCCTGTTGGGCTCTGTTCTTCTCTCGGTTCAATTTCATCATTTCCTTTCATCCTGGTTCCAAGAATAAAAAAGCCGATGCCCTCTCAAGGTCTTTTCTTGCAGCCGATTCTACTGATAAAGATAAAGGCTCCATCATTCCCTCCTCCAAGATCCTAGCCAATATTACCCCTCAACTTTGCCATCGGATTCTATCTGCTCAGGATTCTGCTGCCTTACCCCCTAATAAGACCTTTGTTCCCCTCTCCCTTCGGAAAGAAATATTACAACTGACTCATGAGTCCAAACAGGCCGGTCACCCTGGCATCCACAAGACTTTCAATCTTCTTAATCGTTCTGTATGGTGGCCCTCCATGAGAGCAGATGTCAAAAACTTTGTCGCCACCTGTTCTGTTTGTGCTACTTCAAAAACTTCTCATACTCTTCCTTGTGGACTTCTTTAACCTCTGCCGATTCCTTCCCTACCATGGACCCACCTTTCTATGGACTTTATTTGTGAACTCCCTTTTTCTAAGAAAAATACAGTCACCTGGGTTACTGTAGACCGCTTTAGCAAAATGGCTCATTTTGTTCCCCTTCCTAAGTTGCCCTCCTCTGCTGAACATGCTCAATTGTTCATTTCCCATATTTTCCGCCTGCATGGATTACCAGTTGAAATAGTGTCCGATCGAGAAACCCAATTCATCTCCAAATTCTGGCGGGCACTTTGCAAGTCACTTGGAATTAAACTTCAATTTTCGTCCACTTACCATCCTCAGTCTAACGGAGCCGCAGAACGCACCAACCAATGTCTGGAACAATTCCTTCGATGCTACATTTCTTATTCTCAAGACAATTGGACTGATCTTCTACCATGGGCGGAATTTGCCCATAAGAATGCTGTCCACTCTTCTACCGGAAAATCTCCTTTTTTGTGTGTTTTTGGCTTAAACCCCAAAGGGTTTCCACAGGATTTTTTTTCTTCTGGACCAGTTCCTGCAACTAACACACTAGTAGCAGAAATGTCAGCCATCTGGCAGGCTACAAAAAACTGTCTTGGGAAATCTGCCCTTGTACAAAAGACTGCAGCTGATAGACGATAGCTGATAAACCTCCATTATATTCTGTAGGAGATAAAGTTTGGTTATCATCAACTCAAATTAATCTACGTGTTCCTTCTCCTAAATTGGATCCTAAATGTATTGGCCCATTTCCTATATTAGAATTGGTGGGTACAACAGCCCAATTTTCTATATATCCTGTAAAAAACATCTAATGACTACTGCGTCCTCTTCATTTGTATATTGTGTTTTGAATTTTGTACATAAACAGGGAGATTCAATAAAAGTTCTTATTGTTAAAAATGGTGCTAATTTAACCCCAACCAATCAGATCTTATTTAACACTTAAAAGCTAACATCTGGTTGGTTGGGGCAATATTAGCACCATTTTTAATGATAAGAAATTTAATTGAATCTCCCTGAAAGTGTTGTATGATAATTGACATTTATCAAGTTTCCCTTTTTTGTGACTAGCGGATGGTGGCAAAAATGTATAGATTCATTCTGCTTTTATGATCTGTTAATAAATATGATGGATCTTTTATACAAGTCCCGTTAGTGTGACATTTGTTTCCTTTTGATATTTATATATATAACGTAACTTAAAGGAGAACTAAACATTGCCCCAATAGACAGAGCACATTCACAAACATACAACAAGCTGTGTCTCACCTCTCCCTTTGCTGTGGCCATTGGGTGACTTATGAAAACAACCTGTGAGTACTAGGGGTCCACTCCCACAATCCACCTTAGCTGGGAAAACCCCCAGCTAAGTGTCTGCGTACAGGCACATGCTCTGTAGAGCTCAACAGATCAAAACAAGGAAGTTGCAGCCTTGCTTCCTAGAAGCTGACAGCCACATTATAGCACAGAGATCCTGCCTCTCCCTGACGCAGAACAGAGATTTCAGTTTTTTGTTTTCAAACACATTCAATGCTCCTGTTCTAACAAATTATATAATCCTTTACTTTTCATACAAAAATAAAAGTCTGGGGAATAGAACCTGCAACTTTTACATTTACTCTGTATTGCCAAAAAGCAGAGCTCTTACCTCTAGGCTAACAGAGATAATATATTGAGCAATGGTACATATAGAATCTTTTACTATGAACAAAATGGAAACAAAAAAATAAAGGTAACTCTGGGGATTTGAACTTGCAACCTTCTGAACTGTGTGTTTCTATAACTGGCATCTTACAAGTTGAGCCACCACTGAGTAAGCCGAATGCTGTGGTTCATTTAGGGAGCTTCATCTTTTGTTTGGAACATAATAGAAACAAAAAAAAAGTATGGGGTATTGAACTCACGACATTCTGAATTGTGTAATTTTAAACCTGGTGCCTTACCCAGTGGGCCACCACTAAACAAGCAGAATATGTAGATACATTTGGAAGCTTTATATTTTGATAAACGAATCCTAAAAAAAAATAGGGAATATTGGATTCCCTGATAAGACTTTGAAAGCTGCTTGTTACCCTAAAGTTTGTATTCCAGCAACTCACACCGAATGGTTAATAAATTATTGTAACAATCAGCTTTCAAATTCTTTTCAGGGGCTTCCATTTTGGTGTATAGAAAACACTGTGCATAGAGACAGTGAATACTGGGGTCAGGGGGCGTGGTTCTTTGATGACTTCATGGGCTGTGGGTTGTACTGGCAACAACATGGAAGACTTCTTATTTACAGAATCTATTTTTTTAGGTCCCTTCAGAGGATACCTGAGCCCATGGAAAGTGCTGGCCATCTTGGAAGTATTGAACGGTTGGTCAGGAGGAAAAATCGCTAGGTGTATACCTAGCTTTAGACACAAGCTGAAAACGACGTCCAGCAACTCTCAGGGGGCAGAGCTTACCGGACTTCTTTCATCTTCCAAGATGGCCAGCACTTTCCATGGGCTCAAGTAAGCTCTGAAGGGGAGATTCAGCTACCCTTTAAACTGTATTTGTTTTTTCAGTATACTTATCCCTTAAGGATGAGAGCACTCCTGGGACTTCTTGAGAACAGCCAGAATCACGGCTGAAACACATTGACATATGTCACACAGAATAAATGTTTGATCAGAAGTGCCATCCTTACATTTATATTCACTTTGGCGCAGCACCCGGGCAGACGACAGTGTTCTCAGTTGGAGTGCCGCTTCATCTATGTTATAATTATCTATATATATATATATATATATATATATATATATATCTATATATATATATATATATATATCCAAAAATGCAGGCACGCGTTTGCTTAAGAAGTAGGTGCACTCCAAGGACTTTTTGCGTATGTTTCAATATAATTAATTTATTAGGCTTGTTCTGATATATACATAGCAACGTTTCGGGTAAGTTCCTTTATCAAGCCATCAGAACATCCTTGAAATAATGAATTTTCAAAGGCCTTAAATACAATTAGTAAAAGGAAATTGTTGCAACAAAGTTTATCAATTAGCAATCACACAGAATAACTTGCAATCTATATATAGATGTGTTAAGATTAGTAAAGATATGCGTACACTCCATGGTCTTTTGCAAATATATTTATATTTGGACAAATTTGTTACCTGCATTTGTTTGAGCATACTGTCTATATATAGAGTCCTGATTAAAGCATATTGTAATCAAAGAGGAAAGATCATAATTATGGAAGGCAAAATTTATGTTTAGTATTAGGCCCCTGCCCCAGAACACTTGTTAAAGGGTGCCCTACATATATTTATTGATTTTACCCCATAATTTAAAATGGAGTGGGAGAAGTTTAATAAGATTAATAATATTATGATATGGGTAGAGAAACTTGATCTGAAAGCTTGTGCAAAGCCCGACATTTTTTTCCCTTACCTTTTGACAGCTTCTATCTATTGGATCCACTGGAGTAGGCTTTGGGTGAATAACTCTAACATCATCTCTCCCGCATTCCAGACTTGACCACAAATCAGTAACAAGAGCCTGGACAAATCCTAGAAAAATTATACCCAAAACTATTAATGGTTAGGAAGACTGTAATGTATCACTTGTTTAGAGTTATCGTTTACTATAATTCTAATTTTTTTATATATACAGTGGATATTCTACCCCCTACTGTAAATTATACAATGTACAGTATAAATTATACTGTGACCAAATAAAAGCACAAGTCAGCATGCCTTTAACCCACAGATTACACACTCCCTTTTTTCTTATATGCAACCCCCCCATGTTTGCCTACAGATTTAACAGATACATGCCCCACTAGACTCCCCCACTTCACCCTCTTAGAGTTGTCACCTTTCCCTTTAAGACCTTCCCCTCCTTGCACACATTTCATGCTGAAAGATTCTAATCAGAACAGCACTATGCTCCCCCTTCACCTTTAAAAGCGACCTTCCTGTCTCTCCCCAGTGTCTTCAAGAGTTACAGGCACGCATCTCACTCTTCAACCCCTCTGATTATGCCCATTAAGAGTTTGAATCCCGGCTGAGGTGGGTGTGAGTGAAACACAGCACAATTGGGGTGGCAGGGTTGCAGAGAGAGACCGTCCTTCAACAGTGAGTGAATAAGTATTCAATTGGAGTAACACTTCCTAGTTATAATTAGTGTGCTAGTACACAGCAGCACACAGATTATAACAAAATTATTTACAGTTGGTAGACAAAGGAATTAATAGGAGGGGTTGGTTATAAGAATCAAAACAAAACCAAATAAAGCAGCCCAATCTACCGGATCTACTAATGGAGCAATCTGTATGTTTAATAAAGAACTCTGTTTTTAACATTCGGACTGGTGGAACATTCGGTGTGCGCCGGTAGCTCTCATGCACGTTGGTTATAAGAGGCTATTTATTAAACAAGGTATTTTTATTTTTATCTTGTCATGTTAAAACCAGTTTATCTTTTTCCCCCCATAATGTTAAAACTGACGACACTTTATTTTCATCTAAAATCTACAAAGTTTTAGTTTTGCTTCAAATGAATCCACAACAGTATTCTTTTTAAGTCATACTATAGTATTTATTACATATGTTAAAAGGAAGAAAAAAAATGCTTGCTAATTTTATCAGGTTTACCTGATTTTTGAAGGGCAAAAGCTCCTGATGCTGTTGCTGCCACCTGTGTAACCATGACACCATAACCAAATTTCTCACATCTGCTCACCTGTATGAACAATTTAGTATAGCCACATGTTTACAAAATTCCATCAAATCAACACCATTTATAAATAACCAATATTAGCTTTAAAGGTGAAGCTTTTTTTAAGGATTTGCTCATAGGTTGTTATGACTATTTGAGCTTTCTACCAACATTAGCCATGCAAGAATACACTTCTTGGTGATATGTAAATAATTAAAGTAAATATGCAGCATTTAAAACAACATTTAAGTCATATTAGTACAGGATAACATTTCAGCATTGATGTAATAAATACAAGAGGTGTATTAAAGAGTTTATTTGAACATTACATTTGAGAATTTTATAGAGGCAATTCAATTATTGTTCTTCCTGTTTGGTCTCTTTAATTTAGATGCTCACAGCAATGCCTTGTGCTAAAGCACAGAGGATTCGACAGCCAGAAAACAACAATGTATTTACCATTGCTATTCATTTTTTATTATTTATTTTTTTTTATTAAATTTTGCTTTTTTGCTTGTAGTTTTATTTACCAATTTGTCATTTAAATCACTGCCTGGCTGCTAGGCCTAATGAGCCCTTGCAAGGAAATAGCAGTCAACGTTTCAGAGCCTTCAGTTGTAGAGGGGAATAGTAATCTTAAAATACACACACAGGCAAAATAAAGGTAAAAGAAAAATGTCAGAAGAGAGAGTTCTGGTGTAAAATTCCAATGTAATAACATTAAAGAAAAAATATTCTTAGCATTTCTCTTAACTCACTTCTCTCTCATTATAATTTGTATTTAATGGGCTCAGTAAGTGTCACAGTTGTGCATCAGGGAAACTTGGGAACCCACCAGAAAGGCCACATTTCAGTTATTGATTTGATTAAAATCTCTACTGGGGAAGTGTTATAATGTGATATAATGAGTGTTACCACAGGTTTAAGATAAAACTTGCAGAGGATGCCTATTAGAGATGAATGAAACTGGTGAGTTTTGACAATGGATATTTCTGATTACCTAATTCTATTATAATTTAATCTTTTTTTTTATTATTTTTTTTCCCGACTGCAAGTTTAAAATATTTGATTGCAATTTTCTTTTTTCAAACACAATTTTTTAATGTAATTTCCAAATTTCCAATTTGGTAATATACATTTTTTTTTAAAGTTCTGAGTTTTCATAAAATGTTAATATTCTGTCAGATCCACAGATTTTTTTAAACTTGCAGTTCCAAATCTAAACCAGGTTCATTTAGAAACCAGCACTCATCACTAATGTCTATATGCGGCAAAAGGATAGGATTTAAAATGTGTTATGTTCCATTATAGATTTAGTATGTTTTCATACTGTAGATTACAAATATCTACAATATGTGTGTAAATAAATAATTTCCAGAAAACTGCCACAATTTCAAAAACAAATCCCTTTCCCACCCATACAAAAAAACTAATTCATAGTTAGTACAACTACTCTGTTGACTCTGTGAAGGTTTGCACAATCTGAAGGGCGTCGCTCATTGATTCTTCCCGGCAGATCAAGGAATGGGCCCCGAATGGACACCTACACAGTCAAAACTGTCCGTGTGTATGAAGTTGTAAGATAAAGAAAAGCGACAGTGTATCGTACCTGGCTCTGCCTGGAACGGTCCACACACAGGAGAGTCCAATCCCAGGGAGGACTGGCTACTTCCCAACACATTCAAATAAATAAAAACATCCAAAAAATACCGAAAGAGTGGACAACTCTTCTACTGTGATAGCAATGGGTTATTTAAAAATATTCTGCATTGGAGGCGGATGAGAAAACAAGCAGCAGATTATGTGACTATCAGTCACTTCATCAGAGGGAGAGCTCTCCCTGCTGACTCTCCCTGCTGCTTGTTTTCTCGAATGCCGAGTATAAAAAAAAAAAAAATTGCTATCACAGTAGAAGAGTTGTCCCACCTTTTTTGGTATTTTGATGTTTTTTCTTATTTGACTGTATCAAGCTATAGGCACACATTAAAGCTATGCTCTGTTGTATTTGTGACTACTCATATCTAAATTGAAAATGAAAACCGAATCATGTGAATATAATAAACAACCTATTTCATATATCATTCAGACTGATTTTTGTTGTTAAACAGTAGTGTTTTGCTAGATGTAAAACATCTGGAACAGCTATGAAAACTGCCTGCAAACTGTTTATGTGAAAATAAGCTTAAAGAGCTCACACAGCTTCAGAGGAGGCATGGCTGTTTGCAGCAGTGAGCCATTGGCTGTGACATCACCCTTTACAGCCATAACCAACTAATGCAACTTAGAAGACAAAGCTGTCTTTACCACAGAGAAGAGGTAATTAACTATAACTTGGGGTTTTGCGTAAGGTAAGTATAGATTTTACTGCTGGGGATGGTCATGCCCTAATACATTTCATATTGCTAGCTATCCTACCTGTAGCTTTTTATTGAAACGGCTGAACATGTAGTTCACACATTCATTGATGGCACCAGTTTGATGAAGATGTAAAAGACCTTTTGGAGTAGCAGCAAAGTTTAGCAGGTTGTCCAATAATGACTCCTCCCACGCCATTCTGTTCAAAATAGAAGCAATTCAATTGTACATATCATATTATATATATATTCATTCATCCTGATGACGGCCCATGAGCAGGGTTGAAACGCGTTGATGTTAATAAATTATCTTTTTGAAAGTATCTGAAATGTCCCGTGAGTGCTATCTTTATCTGATATCTTATATATATACATATTCTAATATTTATAATACTTTTGTTTAATTAATTTTATTTCTAACTTAGTTAAGAATTGTTAATCAGCAAAATATTCTGATTTAGTTTTTTGAGTTTTAATCATGATTCATTTAATTATGGTTAATCATGACATTCTTTTATTTTGTTCAAATGGGGAAATTAATCAAATGACCCAAAAGTACATTTGAAGATTTAAGAAAATATTCTTTTTTTTTGCTCCAATTGCAAGTGTTAGATACTCTCCACTCCACTCTGAGAAATACATTGTATAGATAATTTAAGATGTTATTACAGAGCAAATATTCTTGTTAATATGATGTAAAATAGTCATAAAAGGATATGGCTGGGGTATATACTAACTTAAAGGGCAAGTCCACCCTCTTACCAAAAACTTGTGTAAGGTGATAGTAAAATGGGGGTACTTAATTGCTCTAAAGACTGTCAGCCTTCCCCAAATTCTATTCACAAGACTTTTATTTATCAGGAGTGGGCCCTCACATATGTTGGAAGCAGGGTGCTGCTGAATTACCACTCTAGGAGAATGCAATAAATAGGCGCCAGTGGTTCTTAAACAGTATCTTATTTATTAACAGAACAATATTAATAAGGCATTGCAATTAGCACAATAGAGGTGGCATAGCATGGCACAGATATCACAAATACAAACCAGAGGAATCAGAAACAGCATAAATAACAATTAGCTTGTTAGTGCCACCCCAGCTCTCAGGTCACTGTAGTGGAATCTTCTACCCCTATATCTGCCACTATGTCCCTGTTCTTGGGCGTTATACCCAGGAGTCTAGTCTAGTCCTTACTAAATCTCCTTGTTGGAGCTCAGGCTGTTCACTAGCCACCCTACTCCTATCTATCACTCCTGGAGTGATCTATAAGAGAATCTAATCTCACATTAACTGGGCCTACCAGTTATCTAAGGTCCCAGGCTCATCCCCTCTCCTCTGGGGAAACTCCAAGAAGTAGAAAGAGACTGGACACATTATATATAGTAAATTTATATTATATATAGTAAACATAATGAATAATAATTGAAATAATGAATAGGACTTTAATTTAAGATAGAAAATGTGGTTCTCTCACCTACTTATATTTAAAGATTACAGGATAGACACTATTTAAAGGTTATATTTACTTTTAAGTACAATTTTTAGAACTTTCTACAAGTCAGTAGTGGAGGTAGAGCAGCGCCATCCACCCCCTGTAAATTATGGAATAACCTGGTGGAAAGTCAAATATGACAGTAAATTGCCCCTTTAAGCCTTAACTCTGAAAGAATGTGTGTACAAATAGATGATTGACATAAAGACAATCAGGGTTATTCAATAAACATTCTTATTGTTAAAAATGGTGCTAATTTTGCCCCAACCAATCAGATATTAACTTTTAAAATGTTAAATAAGATCTGATTGGTTGGCGCAAAATTAGCAACATTTTTAACTATAAGAACTTTTATTGAATCTCCCTAAATATTTCTTCTCCATTTAACTGTGTGCCTACATACTGACTACACAAAGAAACCAATTATGGCCTAGTCCATGTTTGGTAATTTAAATTGATGGGGAACCTTGTATTTAAAACTTCTTCTCTGTTTCTAACTGTATGTACAACATTATTGTAGAATACATATATGGGTTTGTGAAACAACAGAAAAAGTCTGGGCTAATTTCCCTCTTTCACTTTTACAAATGCCTCCCATAAGGCAATGGTCTAAATGTAAATACAACGTAATAAATATTAAAGATTGCAATTAAAGACCTGAGACACAGAGATGGGTAATCATAGACAATACTAAAACTAGGACTACTAGGACTTAGGTCTTTGATATTGCAAATAAGTGTTTTCTGTGATCAGGTGCATTTAATCCACAAAAAGTGTCAGGTGGGTTTTAATTACAAATGCCCAAAACTTCATAGATACAACCTGAAATCAGGGTAGAAGAAGCAATAGAAAGAACAGTTATTTGGCTTTTTCAAACCAAATAAATAACTTTAGCATTTTGCTTGATGACACAGGAAAAAAACATTACTCACAAGATATAAAAAACAGAACAGGTTATTAACATGGCAGCACACCAATAGCAAAGTCACTCTACACAGGGTGCGTATATACCCCAGGATACCTCCCAGTTCCAGGTGCAATCTGACCAAGCCAGAACGTGGATACCGCTAGTCCCGTGGGTATAATAAAATGGTATAATAAAACTTTGATAATGTATTACTTCATTTAAAATCACATACAAAGGGTATACGTGTAGAAGAGCAGTTTCCTATCGGGAATCCCCTGCCTCACTCACAAGTTTTCACTGTTCGTTAACACTCAAGTACTAATGATTTAGAATATTTTTTAGATAAATTGATGCTATATAATTTGGAAAGGCAGCAAAGGTAAGATATTTAATCCAGATTGTGAACAAATTCAATTTTAAAAGCACATTGTAAATAATTTGTAATCATGTCTATGGAAGAGCATAAAAACTTACGTCCCCAAGGATTCCTGGCTTCCAGATGAAAGTGAAAAAGTGCCAGTAACAGGTGTTGGGGTTCTTTCAGACAGTAGAACAGTCTGAAAGGGGGGGAAAAAAGAATGTGACTTAAAGTATATACATACATTTGTTCATCAAATCATGAGGTCATTATCATAAACATGCTTTATTATTTGTGAATTTCCCCTCTAAACATAGACAAATGTCCAAATAGTGGTCTATCTTTGCAAAGTAAAAGTTAAACTGACAACACCCAAAACCATTAAAGAGAAAGTCCACCTACACCACTAACATTTATACTAACCTTTCCTACCCCAAAACCCAAGATAAAATGGCTTACTTTCCTTTCTGTGTATACCTCTTCTCTTCCATCATCGCTGGTCTCCCTCCATTCTCACCTCCTCCTAATGAGCTCATACAGAGCTTAGGCAGCCACGCCGGTGAGTACCCATAAGTCAAATGGCAGGTAGGAAGTCAAAACCAGGGGAATATTGCAGCAAAGAGTATAAGGAGCTCTAGGGACCATGGTTAGGTAAGTAAGTATAATAATCTCAGGGTCTGAGGGGGGGGGTCAAGGGTAACACAGTTTCTTTGCTATACATACGTTTACCAAATAATGCTTCTAAACTTACTTACACAGCATGATTCATAACTCTCTCTTCTACTGTGCAGCTTTTTTAAGTCTGGCCTGGCTGTGAGTTTATAACACAAAGCTGATGTCAGGGCCATTGACAGATGGCCAGACCTCCACTATTTAAGTGCAGATAAGTGTAGATTACACTACAGCATAAGAGGAGGTGTCTTTTAGAAGCATTTTTGTTAAAAAAAATGTCTTGGGGGGATGGGGGTTGCTTAAGTGCTATGTAAAATTAAGTTTGGAGGGTGGACATGCCCTTTATTCTAGAAGAAGTACTGCAAAGGCCAACCAAGATACCAGGGAACCTCCTTCTCCCACAGACCGTGTTTTCCAAAACTTTGCTTGAAATGGCTATATATCTGCACATTTATTTTCAAGATTTCGGTTTGGATATTTTTTGCAGGTGATAAAGCTATAGAGTATGGCCCAATCAACGAAAATATTGCATTTGTTTAGTTGTATTCATTTTAGAACCATTCTACTTGAACAATGGCACATGAATATTTTAAAATACTGTGCTCCTAAATAGTTTGGTACCTTCTAAGTAGACCACTATAATGTACACGAGAGAAGAGAACAAAATACAAAATATGAAACACATCAGTTTACCTTTCTCCATGCTTCAGCAATGCATTCATGGAGTTGATACGGAATAAACACTTGGAGCCCTTCACATGTATGGTACATTTGTCGGCAAACAAATATGAATGAGCTTTTTAACAATGGTAGAATCTCAGAATTTGATAGTGCAGGAATATCTTCATTTAGAAGTTTCTTACAAAACTGAGCAATGATATGAACACCTATAGTGCTGACAAAGAGTTTAGAAAATAAAAAAAAAAATGAATATAGGTAATATAAATTATAAAAAAATATAAACTGTTATACATGAAGAAAAATAAATTGCATTCATACTTACTGTCACTAATAAATAAAGCAATAAATGTTCCATTATCTAATGTCTCAAAGCTAAGTAATTTTACATTAACTTTTATTCATTTGGCATTCTGTTTTTGAAACATTTTGACTCATTTTATGTTTGTTATTATTGTAAATTATTATTTAACACTACAGTGTTAACTATGCAAAGAACAAAAGAGGCATTATAGCCTTACAAAAAACTCTTGTTTGGCTTTAACAGATATTTAACACTCCTGAATGCATTACAGGAAAAACATTTGTAGGTAAAAACACACAGCCAAAAATAGATGCTACAGTTAACTAGAGATGGACTAGAATTCGAACCCAAGTTCAAATCGAATTTAAGGAGTTCAAACAAACTTGGACATTTCAAACTTTTGGGATTTTGAACTTTTAGAACTTTCAAGGATTTTCGAAGTTAATCCTATTCACCAAGACTTGACTCCAAGAAGAAAATGATCTTCTCACCTGGTTCTCATAGCCAAATCCCCTGTAGAGGACACCTCTTTATTAAGAGATCAAACAAATCCTTTTATTTATTCCATTATTATTTTTTGCACTAGGTAGCAGCATATTAGGACAGTGGTTCTACATATTGATCTACAATAAAAAGCCATCTGCTTTTGTTGAGGGACTGGATGTAAAAGGTAGGAGTCAAACTAACAAACTTAAGTTTTGATTCCCAATAGGGATGGCTGAACTCATTGAAATTCGTTAAGATTGCAGATTTGCGGATTTTCTAAAAAAGTCAATGGTAGTTAAAGGGTATCTCCACTCATAATATTAACTTTTAGGAATCCAGTTCTACTGAAGAACGGGAGGTAAAGGAGCTGTGCCTTACCTTCCATTCTTCAATACAAACAAACAGGAGCCAGACGAGAAGGTAAGAAACTTACCCGCTTGCTCACTCCCCTGGCGCTTAGTCTGACAGGTCCAGACGGACCTTGTCTTCTATGCGCATGCGCAATCTATGCGCATAGAAGACAATGTCTGTCGGGACCTGTCAGACTAAATGCCGGGGGAGTGAGCGAGCGAGCGAGCAAGTTTCTTACCTTCTCTCCTGGCTCCTGTTTGTTCTATTGAAGAACGGAAGGTAAGGCATAGCTCCTTTTCCTCCTGTTCTTCAATAGAACTGGATTCCTAAAAGTCAATATTATGAGTATTAATAGCAATGGTAACTGCTTGTAAATGGCTCAGGGACCTGCGAAATACCTATCAATACCCAGAATCTTTAAAAATAAAAAAATCGTCTAGTTCCGGGAAATTCATGAGCTTCCCATTTTAGCATTCCATGTAGTATTTTTAGATTTCTAGAAATTTAGAAAATTGACTATTTTTAAATTCAAAATTTCTAGAAAAATCCCACATTTATTTTTAAATTCAAAAAAAATCCAGAAAAGTCAGAAATCTGCAAAGTCAGAGTTCCAGCGGATCCATAAAAAATCCACTTCAGAACCGGGTTCATCTCGATCAGCAAACAGAATGAAGTCAAGAATCTTCTCACTAAATAAAAAAATACTGAATAAACATAAAACTAATTGGTCGAGTTCATGGTTTAAGCTTACCGTACATGTAAATTAAAACAATAATATGGATTCTCTAGAATCTTTATGTATTAAATTAATAGTACCTCTCTTTACCACAATCCACCTTTTCACCATACAGGAGAAGGGAACGCCCTCCTTCAATGGAGGCAATCCTGGCTAAAATATCAGCAATACATATTAATGTGCTTTCATCACAATTCACATGTGTCTGGAAGAGACAAATATTAAGTTTATTTATTACATTATACCTTACATTCAATGTACCCTACCATCACATCCACACATCCTATCAGCTTGTCTTTATGATTACACAGGGAGAAACCTAGCCTAACACAATGAAAACATAAAAACTTCTTGCTGATGCATCTTAAGTTGGATTTCAATCTAGGATTTAGTGATTAATGGCACAAAAGTTAACAACTGAGTCACTGTGCTGCCCATTCTAAATAGTATCTGCAGGTGTTAATAATTTTCTTTAGCACTAGCAATAGTAATAATATTGCCATAATAAATGTGATTAGCCTTGTCAGCATATTGGTATTGGTCCCTCCTTTTTGATAATTATCCCCTTAAAGCCCTGTATGGGCTTTAGAATATTTTAAACACCTCTTAGAAAAAGATTATAGCAAAACAAATATATTTTGCTTTACAATATTTCTTCCATTTATGCTGGCCATACACTAGGCAGTCCATAGACAAACGTCTAATCTATTTAATGATCTGTGAAATATATGCATTTGTAATTTATAGTTTTTAGATAGATTCTATTTTTATAGAAATAGAAATTTCACTTTTTCTGTATATAGAAAAAAAAATCAACCTTTTTTCCTTTCAGGAGCTTTTGGATTGGATTCAGAAGGGTTTCTATGACAACTCCAGTATACAAACATTCACCAGCAAATTCCTTACAGTCACAGAGCATTCTGAGAGCCTCCAGTGCCAATGTTGATGGTGCATAGCTTCCTATGAACACATCAAAATGTATTAGAGAAATGCTACAAGAAATCTAACTAACGGTTAGAAAATTACTATCGGCTTAATTTGATTTTGTCCCTGATTTTTGCTTTTTTGGATTTTTGTTTTATCCCAATAAACAACACTAAAAGCAAAGCTTTGAAAAAACTAAGGACCTAAAGGCTCATATATACGTGTGATCGGAGAGGCTGATCAAATGGCGCCCATATATGGCACAACTGTTGGGTGAACTGGCTGTGTATACACATCGTGCATTGTGGGTCATCCCCTGCAATCACACGTGTGTATAAGCATTTTAATAAGGACCAGATTCTTTGTTTATACAATATATATGCAAACTGCTTATAGTGAAAAACAGTTTTCATCTAAGGTACACACATATATCTAAAGTTAAAATTTGAAAAAGATATCCAGCAAATTTACAGCAGCAACCTTCTGATGCTGGCAAAACCCTCCAGGTAATGATTATGTTAGGAATACCCATGCATGTACACACTTCATGTGTCATTTCAATAAAACTGCATTTGCTGAAAAAGGGGTTAAAATGGTTGCTAATCAGATCTCATAGAAACATTAAAGGCTTTTCATTTCCCACAACCCTTTTTGAATATCATACATACTATCTACCGTATTAAGATCGGCAGTTTGAATTTAGGCTTTCTACCCAAAAATTGCAAACCCTTACCATAGCACGAGGCACCTGTCAGGCATGCCCCTTATTGACACTCCTCTTCGCCCTGGCGATGGAACCAGTGGCACAAGCAATTCAAAATACAAATTCATATACATGATCTTAAAAAATTAATAACACTTAATTTAACAATAAACTGGTGAATGGAGAGTTTCCATTACACCGGGAATACAATTAATACTAACTTTCTACACTTTGTACACACAAAATTATATCTCTATGTTAAAAACCCTTTACACAAATATTGAAAAATGGGGAAAACTGGTTAGGGCATATTAACACCTTTGAAATGAGCATTCTACCCCATATACTATTTGTATTTAAATGCTTACCTTTACAGCTTATCAAGGCTAGACTAGAACCATTACAAAGCAGGATATTACATTTGGATGAATAAGCATTCAAGAATACCAAAGCACTTATTGTACAGATGAAAACAAAATGGTGGTCTGAGTGTACCCCATAAATATTCCCAAGCATATTTTCACATATGTTTTATGGCACAGAATTACTAGTATTCCTATATGGATAGAACCAGAAAACAATCTTATGCTACTCATGAATATTGACACATTTGCATGTATACCCACAAAATCAAGATCAAAAACGCCATTGATTAGACAAAATTAATACTATATATGGGACAGACTAAAAAATACATATGCCCTCACATCACAACCCTCCTTATTATTAACAGTCACACACTTCTCATATTTAAAGGCAGGTTACCTAAACCCAGGATTTAAATGGTGGAAGGACAGACAAATATTTATACTTGCACAAGGACCAAACCCTACAATAGACTAAAATTGCTGAAAACTACCCTGCTTTCTGCAGAGGTTTATTCCAATATGTTCAGATCACCAACTTCTAAATGTCTGTATACATGTCCAATAGCACGGACAATGGACGCACCCCAAGTGCAAGACAACCGTATGACGAACCTACGTTTTGACCGCTAGTCGCACGTGTGTATGCATTTGCTCAGCATCGTTCGTTGATCAGCCATGGCAGACTGACGTAAGACGTCCGAGCAAACGCATACACACATGCAATTAATGGCCAAAAAGGCCGTTTGTCACACGTGTGCTGCGCTAGGCTTATGGTCCCTTTTTTGTTTGATGTGTATACAAGGTTTTAAGAACTACACTGAAAACACACCCAGATAACCAATTAACTGACTTTGAGAAATTCTGTTACCAATCAAGAGCCATCTTCTATGTATATATAAATGGTTAATATATCTCTTACAAGACCCCAAAAAAGAAAAATTCATGCTTAAATGGGAAGATTTATATACTGATCTAGACACCACACAATAACAGCAAATCTGCCCAACCTTTAATAAAAGGATTTTAAATATAGCTCTTTAAGAGAAAACTGTCTAAAAAGTACTTTATAGAACTTATTGAGTTCCCACAGTACTAGCCAAGGTATATCCTTTATTAAGCACTTTACGTTTCAGAGGGTGCTCTTAGAACAGAGATTTCTTTCATCCAGTCGAACACAGCAATTTTGGCCAGATACTGTATATTTTCTATAGTCTCAGAAATGGTATTGTACACTGTGGATAAAGATTGCAGAATAGTGTTTTTAGGTTTTGAAATTGAAAATCATAACCACCATGGCAATCTAATTGTTCAGTATGCTATGCTGACAGCAAAAATACATGTGGGAGCTCAATGGAAAAAACCTAGCTTATGTTCCCAAATTGTAGTGAACAAGGTCATTATGAGTATGATGCATGCGCATAACTTCCATGTTATAAAAGATACTGTACCATGTATTTAAAAGGATATGGTCTATGTGGAATAATAGTAAATATGCAAACCGTTTGTGTAATTGAATAATTTAATAAATACTCATATTTGTTTTAGCATAGTAGTCAAAATACCAACCTTTATATGTATACTCTATGAGCTTATGTATGTATGAAAATGATACTTGGTAGACCAACATGTTTTTCTTCCTGTTTCTTTAAAAGTTTATTATGAAAATCTTATATAAATAAAAAAAAAAACTACTGACAATTAAAATGGTTGATAAGGTGTCACGCAGAAAATCTGTGGTTTATAGGGGAAATAAATGTAGGTATAGAGAATAAAGCCTCATTATTTTCCATAAGGAGATATGTCTTAAAAAAAAAAACTAAAAATGACCATGTTATCTATAATAAGGCTTGTTATTTTCTGTTTGATATAATATAGGCTAAAATGTTTTTTTTAAACCAAATGTGTGTGACAACTATAAAGGTGCAAAATCCAGTGAATTAACCAAAACCCACCTCTTACAACCCAATAGATTACAAATATTGTATGTGACACCAAGTCTAAGCAACTGTCTATTTTAATGAAATCTCCTCAAAAGAAACTGGATTATCATAAAAAGTTTACAGGTTCAAGAAGAACTAAAGGTTTAAAACTTTTAACAACAAATCTTGAGTCAGATATTCAGTGAAAAATAGCATTATTGCTTTTTTTAAATTGACATTGACAAACTGTTTGTGTGATATCATCTAAGCAAGCAATACCAAATAATTTATCACTGCTTTGTTGAAGCCAGTCCGATATAACTGCATTGTGAAATGGTCATGAAAGAGTGAGTTGAAACAGAATTTTAAAGGTTGCCAACGGGAGAAATATTTTGAAAGCATGCCATTGCTTTCTGGCTTATTGTTTGGGAACATACATTATTGAACATATTGCTTTAAAGGGGCAATTATAGCCCTGGCCTTGCCCCAAACCCCTCCCCAGTTAACAGTACCCCTGGGTCTTACCTTGATTTGCAAAACAAAGTCTTCAAAACCGGCTTCTGAAAGCCAGCTTCGGACACTTCCCTTTCATGTATGCAGCCAATAGGAAGACTCGCTCCTTGCAGAGGAGCCCTGCAAGCCGCTCACAAAGCCGACCTTGTAGAGGTCCCCATGGTTTAGGTCCTCACCCTGGATACTATTAACGGGGGAGGGGGGACTTTGTGGGATATAATTGGCTTTTTAAACTGCTGTAATTAAAGAACAGTTATAATTTGATCTTCACCAGAAGCGCCATCCCACTTGTGAAATATTCAACTACAAGCAACTGCAATAGACCTGTGTCCAGCTGCCATTTTTATTATCTTCCAGAAAGATAAAATTGTCAATTTAAAGGGTAAGTATACCCCTTAAATGAATAAATAATCCCCACTACAAAAGTACAAGGTCATAATAAATAAAAAGTCTGGAATAATGTACATCAACATATATCTCAAATATATCTCTTTGCTTCAATCTTAATGTCTCCCCCACAGCCCACCCCCCCACCCCCGAACTGGTTTTGGGATAGTCCCTAGGACCATAAATTTTAGATCATGATCCCTGTGTTTGGACATGTTTAAGTGGATCTGTGGTGTGATATCCTTTAACCTGCTGTGCAGTCAAGTAATTGGCATGTACACCAAAGCACAAATACAGCAAACCTTGAGTCACAGGTATTGTTGCCCCCAATCTTATATTTTTGACCTTTTTTGGGATGTATAAAAAAATTCTCCCTTTTTCACACATGGACGTTGCTTTGCTTGTAATTAAGGCAAGTATTCATGCCCTTATTCTTGGGCCCCAGGAACGTAGCCAACTAAGGTCTAGAAAGGCTATAAACCTAATCTATTCCCCACTGTGTGTACCTTACCGAATGGTATCAGTAAAGGTTGCCGTAACATGGAAATATATGGGTAAGATTATTTTAACATGTGCCAATGTTTCCATATTATAGTACTTATTCTGTTACTTCCAACATTGTAATCTATTACCAGGGGAATCCTCTCCATTTCATACCACATTCGTTTAGTCACATCACTCGATACAAGTGGGCAAAATTCATGCAACAACACTATGAGAGAAGAAATGTTTACATTGGAATGCACATGAGAAACCTGGGAAAATGAGGCAATACTGCACAAACTTGGAACTAAGGCTGGGTGGAACTAGCCAGCAGAAATCATTTTTACAGGGAGGAGACCCCACCGGAGAGAAGGAAAGAGGTGGAGACACCAAATAAGCAGTAAACAATTGCTGAAACGGACCCTCAGAGAACGGATGTCGAGAACATTAGTTATTAATCTCTTGCAAGGTACATTTACTGAGACCAAGTTATCAATATTGGATAGTGGTTTGTGTTTCTGTTAAACAGATCCCTTAAACCCACTCCAAGTTGATATTGATCTTTACGCCTTTGTTAGGAGGATAAGACTTAAAGTACATTTTTAATGGAAAACAAAGCAGGAGCAGCAAGTTGTGAAGATTTTATTTTGATGAATAAAAGTAGTTTTCTGCCTCCCTTCACATACACCAGTATAGAGTTATTTATTGATAAGGTTAAAAAAGAGGTAAGGAAATTATGTCACAATTCAATGATGGTAAAGTAGACAGAGATACCATTGGGTACCATAAAGAGCGACATTGACAGGTTCTTCAAGTCCTTATTTTAAATGTAGGAGTCATCTTGTCTCTATCACATCCTATTACTCCAATATTTTAGACTCTGCCCAAGGTACACTTATTATTGGCCCTATTAGCCCCTTGGCTACCCTGCTGGACAGGGTTATTGCACTTTTGGTGCATGGTACAAGTTCTTACTTGAGAGATACATCCCATTTTCTAGAGAGGCTACAGGATCTGGTATAGAAGGTCGCACTCCAAAAATGAAATGAATTTCAAAAAAGACCACACATCAGAACAGAGTGCGACCCCCAAATTTTCTGTTCATTTGAGACTTCTATTCCAGTGATGGTGGGATACTAATGCATTGGGTAGAGTACATTAAACGTTTGTTCTGTTTGGACATTAGATGTGCCCTTGCTCTATACCTCCATACCCCATGCTGAGGGTATAGCAGTGCCGCAACACTTATTAGTAAAGAATGAACAATATAATGATGTCCAAATTAATTTTTTTATTAACAGTTTGACTACTATATTGTATAGTAACTACTTTATTGACAACCAACTCTACATCCAGTTAAGGTGGACTGCCATGGGGTCCATTGCTGCCCCTGCCAATCCCTTTTCGACATGGCTAGAGGAAAGACATGTCTATGATTTACCATCCTTCACCAGGCATTGTTTGGCCTGCTGGAGATATATAGAAGATGCCTTCCTCGTTTGACAAGGCGGTATTGGAGCCCTGAAGGAATTCCACACCAAGGTAGATGGTATAGATCCCAACATAAAATGCACTTTTAATTTCAGTAAAAGGGATATATGTTTCCATGATGTTTTATATGATGTAGGTGTTTCTACAAAATTAGAAATATATACATATATACATAGAAATTTAATGTTAAAACTATTTAGAACCAACTTCTATTGTACAATAGCTTTCATCTCACGCATGTGAAGAAATCCATGCCCATCAGCCAATTTATTAGAATGAGGCATATAGTGAGTAATCCTGACCGGAGGTCTGAACAATATAGGGATATGTATGGTAAACTACAAAATACGGGTGACCCGAGACATATCTTGTATCAAGTATTGATCAACAGTGATATGGTTCACTGTAAAATAAAGTAGCTGGTGATGAATTACAAAGTTGGAAGTAACAGAATAAGTACTATAATACAGAAACATTGGCAAGTATTAAAGGGTATATCCACCCCTAAAATAAACTGGCCCCACTGTATAGTGCTAAAAAATCCTTACCATACTCCTTTGCTCCAGATGGTTCGCCTGTAGTGCCTGTTCAAAGTTTCAGAAAGTGAATAGTAGAGGAGCTGCCAGTGAGTTAGCAGCATGCCTGCTGCTACCTTGTCCCTGATGAGGTTTCTGGAATGCGTGGAAAAATAACACTTTTTCTGAAGTGTAGAGACCCCTCTCCCAACCCCAACCACCATATTTTTATTGTAAAAAAGAGCCCCAAGAAACTTACCAGAGCGCGTTCCATTTGCGTTCTCAATAGCCATCAGCAGCCTAACAGCCATTCACAGACATGGCTGCCGGTCCAGCCCCTAATGTTACTTCTTTCTGGGAAGTAACATTACAGGAAGAGGCCACAGGAAAACAGCAGGAAAGTAAGATTCTGGGGACTTTTTTTACAATATATGGTAAATATGGTAGTTAGAGTTAGGAGGTGGGTCCCTACACTACAGGAAAAGTTTTATTTTAGGGTGGACATACCATTTAAAAGAAACCTACCCGGATATTTCCATTTTCCGGGAACCACACCTGGTTTGTTAAAGGAGAACTAAACTTACATTTCAATTCCCCATACTTACTTTTTTTTAACTTAAATGTTAATATTCTGTTTCTTACATCCATACTAGAAAAGAAATAAACTGTAAAGATTACTTTTCTTATTTTGTATAAAAAGCAAAAGGAATTTATCATTGTTAGGGAGCATTTGTAATGTGCATTTGTAATGTGCTTACACAATGTGCTTACACAGGAGCATTTGTAATGTGCTTACACAAAATATGCACTGAAATCAGTGTTCTGTCAGTTTCCAGGATGCAAGGCTGCAGCTTCCTGTGAAGTCTACTGCGTACACTTAGCTGGGTGTTCCCAGCTAAGGTGAATTATGGGAGCTGGCCCTAGTACCCACAGAGACTCAACTTACATCTATTTTTTTTGTGATACATGTAGATATACTTTATTTCAGTTATTTTCTGTTATCTTCAGATCTGTTATCTATTAGGCCCCTCAACTTTTGTAGTGGGGATTATGTACATGGTCCTGGTGTTTTGACAGATATTTGGATCCAATTATAAAAATTATGAGTTAATTTCCTGTGCATGGCCTTTAAGAGATTGTTGTGAGCTATTCATGCTTTTGCCTGAAGGGAAGGTATCTCTATGAAATGTTGCATTTACAATAAGCATGCTATAATGAAGAAGTGAAGAGGAAAAAGAAGTGAAGAGTGCTGTACTGTGAGATTTTTGGCTCTGTATATTTATTTTTTAATACACGTTATCAATATACACATAAGTGTGATATTTTATAATGGGAGCTGCAGTGGTATATATCCTTATAAAAATCACTCAGCTATGTCACTAAGTGACTCATTTCTTATATTTTTTATATCCCACTGCTCCTCCCATTCCAGTGTTCATGCCTGGACAATGGCATTTTTTGCCATGTTTAACTTAACTAACAGAACTTGCTGGAGCTGTTTCCTGACACTTCATAACCAATGTCGCTCTCATCCTCCACAAAGATTTGTTTAACCGCATAGATGCTGGGCTGGGATGGTCCTTTCTACTGGGTTTAAGTTACAGAAGGTAGCTTGGGGGATTTAAGGTGGAAATAGGGACAAGGCTAGAATTTAAAATGTGAATGGGGTGAAGGAATCAGATATTTATGTATTATAAGAAATAATGCACCCCTTCACATTATAATATAAGGACATTACGGCCCCACGGCCTCATGCTTCTATATGGTCAGGGAACTCCTCGGTGGCGTAATATCCTTATATTACACTGTAAGGGGCGCATTATCCCTTATATAATTACACATATTATTAATACATATATTACCTGTATAGGCAGCAACTGCTCTCCTTGGTCCATTTGGACAATAAACCATGATATTTGAAAAAAGCACAACAATGTCAGGCAGAGAAACCAATTCTGTTAAGACAAACGAAAAAAGAAAATGTCAAAATATTTTATCTAGTCCTGTAGAACTCCCCAAACACATGAACTTAGATTTTTTTAGAAATACTGCATTTGGTGTTCCCCTAAGTGACTTAATAATTACATTTGAACAAAGGAGTTCTGGTACTAGGGAGCCACCTTCACACCAATAATGTCAAAGAACACATTCACTTTAAATTACATGTTTTGACTGTAGAAATGGGCCACATGAACAACTGAACATACATTGCGATCTAACATTTAAAGGATAAATAAACTGTAAAAGCAACTTTAGTTTAGTAGAAAGCGGTGTTGAAATGTTGGCTAATTTTTTGTTCGTTCTATACCCCCCCCCCGGATTCCTCCTCCTGGGTTATGGCCACTGGAGTTCCGGCCCCAAGAGATTTCCTACTTACTGGGTCTCAAAAGGTAAGCGATGGGTGTAGCATGTGCGCGGGTGGCGTCAATGGATGCGTACCGCGACATCCGCATTGTCACGGTGCAATAACATCATAAGCATGCCCTTCGCGGCGATGTGCGCATGCGTTGAATTCATGTCGCATGTGTGCTACACCCGGTGCTTATCCTTTAAATTAATGTTATACTTAAAAATGATATTTAAAGGGCAACTATAGTGAGAAAATTGTTTTTTTTTAATTTCTTCTAATGTATCCTATAAGTCATCCCATCCACCAGGGTACCTTTAGTTTCTTTAAATTCTACATAGTCCCCGAGATATAAGCCTTTGAATATGCTGTGATTTGTAGGAGCTGCTACACCTCATCTGTCACTCAAAGGCACACACCCACACAATCCAAAGCTCCCATGCAGTACTGTCACACACTCTCTCACCCACACTATATGTACCATGTGCAACATATAGTCAAATGCTGTAGTGCTAAACACAATCAATAAACCATTAACCCAGCAATATGAACATAACACACTATAAAACTGCCCCTCCCCCCCCAAACAAATCTTATATACATACAAAACCAGTGACTCAAATGGAACACTAATACAGTATATATAATACAGTAATACAGACTATATACCAAACAAGACACACAGTGCAATCTATGAAATATATAGACTAAAGCAACTGAAATGTAACAGGACAACAAGCAGTGTCACTGTGTTTGTGAAGGTCTCACTACAAGCTGCTGTTACACTGACTCTCTCTTCAGTGATTATGATCTCAGCTAAGCAGGGGGAGAGATATGAACTTTAGGTAAAAAGTAAATAACAATTAGCAAAGTTAGAGAACAGGCAGAGTTCAGTAACTTACTTGTAAAGAATCTCAGCACCACTTGTCCTCCTCTCTCCCCCTCTGCCCCTCCCTTCAGTATATTGCTACTTTCTCTACTGCTTGCAGTCTAGCTCTGGAAGGGAGGGGTCAACAGGATGTCAGCACTTCATTTAAAGTCCTTTCAACTGACAATGCTCGGACTCTGAATACAGCCCGTCACTGCTTGAGGGGGAGTAGACAGAGAAGGGAGGGGGACTACACAGCTTGGTACAAACTTCTGCCAGTGTGAAGAAACGAAGCCACACAGAAACATGAAAGTAAGGCAGCTTATACTAAGTGATCTATACATTGTATACAGAAAGTTTTTTTTTCACTATAGTTGCCCTTTAAATTAATTTAAATATAAAAAATGCAATCAAATTATGAATAATGTTCATTTGGTTCCTGAAAATCCAACCACGTTATTAGGCTAATCATTGCACACCAATAAAAGTGTTAACAAAACAGGAAACCAACCATTATTTGGAAAATAAAAAAGCTTCTAGATTTAAAGGGCAAATTGGCTTTAAGATGAAAAAGAAAACAAAGAAACATTATAAAAATTCAAATGACCTTTTTTATTTTTTATCTTTATAGGAAACAATTTCCTGCCATGTTTATATATCAACAATCTTCCTAGAACACTGAGGGAATGAACAAAGTATAAGTAATGTAGTTCTCTTCTTGTGTAGTATGTCTTCTGTTTAGTGCCTAGAGAGGAAAAAGGAAAACTCAATGACAGTTTAGTAAAAGCACATGGAAATGTGACATTTTATTTGAGTGACATCAAGAGCGCAAAGAATAACATAATAATAACATAATAATGACATAATAATATCATGGGGTTTTTTTTATAAAAAAAAAATACTAATATTGCAGGGCATTCAAGGACTATTAAATGTAATGAAAGAGGGGGAAATCCTGTAACGCAACACAAGTAGCCCGTCCAACAGTTTAATTGTAAACTTCACCTCCCTGCTTAGTTACATGACCTGCTGTCTTGTTGACATTGGTTACTACTTCTGGAGATTTGAGAAAACAAATATTCTCTCCAAGCATGGCAGTATATGGTTTAACACCATTTCTGATGACTAAGCAATCTGGAAAGCCTGCAATAATATACATAGCCAGATATTACATTTACCATAAATGTACGGTACATTGATTTGCAAGATGATATACATCCTTAATACATGTGGAAACACTTGAACTCGATTTATTAAGTGTTTGTAAAGCAAATGGGAAAAATCATTAATAAAATCAATGTCAATTTCTAGTGCAAGTCTCATAGAGTGAAAAATTATGAAATCTGCTATATGTGACTCTTCCACTTCTTTATTTTAAATCTATTCAGTATTATTTTGCACGTTGGCTATTATAAAGTTTTCATTTTGAACAACTCTCAGAACACTCTATTATAATGTTGGAAAATGCATCTTGGATTTAAAGTAATACATTGCACATTTATTTTTATTATTTTAAAATTTCCCAGGAGCACCATGCTCATTGGGGAATTTTGATCCCAAAAAGAAAGATTAGATTGGGAATGTATAAAATTGGAACTCTGGGCTCAACAAGGATCTAAACTTCATAGATCCCTATGTTTCCAATCTAAATGTCATGTAAAAACCCAATTGCCAGGATAACAACACAACCTGCACACCAGTCGGACACCATTTCACACTTCCTAATCATTCTGACATGGACCTCTCAATATAGATACCTTAAGGACAATTTAAAAACACCAAGGAAAGGAAAACCTTTGAACTTCGAATGATGCTTTTATTTAACGCTAAACAAACTGGTTTAAATAGGGACATGGGATTCCTCAGCCCCTATCAGGAATATGAATAAAGGTAATTACGGATACTGCCTTCTCCATGAACGTCAATATGAAGCCGGACTATTCAAACTTAAATAAAAATTCGCTTTTATTCCAAATTTTTAAAAACATGTTACAAAGGTGGTGGTAAGCCCATTTCAATGCTCACTCAGTTCTGTGGTAACCTGATGTGTTTCGTGCCAGCAGGGGGCACTTCATCAGAGGAAGTAGCATTACTACATCCATAGGTTATATAGTCCGGCTTCATATTGACATCCACGGAGGAGGCAATATGCGTAATTACCTTTACTATGTTTTCGGCTTTGGAGGTATCCGGCTTTCCCGTTGGATTGCAGCCACTCCTGATGGACGCACCCGGAGAGGGGAGTGTCCCGTCCACCATCACGCTACCTTGTTGCTTATACCACTATCAGGAATATGTTTGATCCATTCCCACTTCCCCCCCCCCCCCTGCTTGTACCTTGTCTGTATCCAACTACTTTCACTAATTATGTCCTAGTTACAGTTCCATAATGTTTACTTTGCTGTTGTTTTTATTGCTTATAGTTCACCCTATATGCTTATCCTTGTTTTACATTCCTAACATAATAGGTTTTCCAAAAAAAGGTGTAACTCTATCAACTTTAAAGATGTGATTTACCCTGTGTTTGACCTGCTTGACCTGAGAAAGAGAGAAGTGTATCTCTCGAAAGCTTGTCTGTAAAAATGAACTGTTAATAGTTAAAAAGGTATCACCTTATCCTACAGTACTCATCTCTTAGTATGTACAATTAATCAGACTAAAATCCTCAAACCATAAATATTATTTATACCAGAATCGCCATTAAAGGGGAACTGTGGTCTCCAAACAAGTTGAGTTTAACTGAAAGGCCAGTTTCCTACCTTTAAAACGAGCCATGAACCACCTCTCTACATGCTCCACAGCCCAAGATATAAAGAAATGACTGACCAGAAATTTAATGGGTGGGAGGCTGAAGTGACATTCCTAAGGCTTCTCCTGCACAGTGCCGCCGGTGAGCACAGCCTCAGACTCCCTCAGTGTGTGAGGGAGACAGGAAGTCCCTCCTCCTCTCTGCTGTGTGAAGTCCTGACAAAGGTAGGTAAGGGAATCTACAGCCCTTCTCTCCCACTATGTGAAAACAGCCTTTTCAGGCAGAGTTCTCACTCTGCCTGAAAAGGCTGTTTTCTGTTGGGGGGGTCTGAGTGGCCAACGGCACCCACGGGTGGGTGGAGCTTATTCACCAGTCTTTGTTCTTATATGAATAAAATAGTGTGGTTTACAAGATTTAGCATTGATTCATGCCTGAAGAAGAAGCCTAAAGCTGGATACACACTTAAATGAAAAAGTATAATTTTGTTGGATCCGACAGAATTGCCCCATTATTGTTAAAGTGAGAAACTAGTATTCCTAAGGCTGACAAATTCTATCTCTACTACAAGAAAATAATCTACTGCCTTAAAAAACGAAAATGTTCAAAATCATTTCACTGAAGGCACTGAAAATGATTTAAATAATATTAAAATGTTAACTGGTAAACATATAGACAAATACAAACAGCAATTTAATGTATGTTAAATTGTATCTATGATCTCTAGCATAACTGTAGTAGTAACTCTATAGTATATAATATATAAACACTACAAGAATGTTGCTTGATACTTACTTGAATGTTGAGGAATGGAAGGTGTTTTTGATCTTTCATTAATGCCTGATTTTGAAGATTCCAAGTAAAAATAGCACTGTTCAATAGCTGCTATAATCTGAGAGAGATAGTAACATAGTGATTTAGATTGAATAAAGACATCCATCTTGTCCAACCTTAATACCTTCCTCTTTAACCCTACCTAACAGATGGTCCCAAAAAAGGCAAAAAAAAAAAAAAAATAGCTAATAGGGTGTGTGTCTTCCTAACTCCAAAGGGCAATAACAAAGTATCCCTGGAACAACTAGAACTACAGTATATGCATTAATACCAGTAATTCTCAATATTTTTTACATTTTAGAAACGTATCCAGCCGACATTTAAAGCTATTCAATGAACGCGTCATTACCACATCTGCTGGAAGCCCATTTCACTGTGCATACTGTAAAGAAACCTTTCCTAACCTGTAGATGAAACTTCTTTTCTTGTAATCTTAAAGACCATAACTGGAAACTATAATCCTTGCCAACCACCACTGTATAATTTTTTTTTTGATCTGCCCCCTATTTCTTTAGATATCCAATCTAAAACGTTTTATATTTCAGATGTCAATCAAGTTCCTTGCTCTCAAAAACTATTCTTCTGTGAGTAGTTTTACTGTAGCTGGAATGGTGACAGTTTTGACAGCTGGAATGCTGTGTGCAGGCTTGACAGTTGGTTTGTGGGAAAAAAGTCAGGTCGGACGGAAGTAGGAGTGGTTAAAAGAGGGAGGGGGGATAGTGCTCCTAAACAAAATGTGTGCTGGATCGAAGGCATGCAGCAACACATGCAAATCAGAGTAAGTGCTACTTACATGTATTCAATTATAGATTAAAATGAGGCAAAGTCATTTTTTCAGTATAGTGTCCCTTTAAAGGATATCCATTAGTCCCCTGATATGACATATTAGTGAACAATGAACCAGAGAGTTTCTTATATGGCCCAATAATATATTTGTTTAAAATGATTATTTCCCTGCACAATCAACGATTGTCCAATGTAAACAGCTCCAACTTGACTAATTTTCCTGCATAGTCAAGCTCCTCCATTCCCCCCTTTTTAAGTTTCCCTCCTCTGAACTCATTTCTAAGATGTCCCTTTTTCATGTGGGATTCTAAAAAACTGCACTGCATATTCCAAATGTAGCGGGAGAATAATATTTTTCTCCCTTGACTCTATTACCCTCTTTATACAACAAAATATCTTGCTGTCTGGCATTGTTTGCTACAGCTAAGTCTGTTATCTACTAGAACCCCCAAATCTTTTTTCATTAGAGATTCACTTAACACAGAGTTATTTACGGTGTAGGTGGCACTAGGATTGTTAAACCCCAAATACATCACCTTACATTTATCAACATCCAATCTTATCTGCCACTCTGCTGCCCATTTTGATAATCTAGGTCAGCTTGCAGCAAATGCACATCATTTAAAGTTTCCAAAGATCTACATAGTATAGTGTCATCAGCAAACACAAAGACTTCACTCTCAATGGCCTCTTCTAAGTCATTTATAAACAGATTAAAAAGAAGTGGCCACAGTACAGAACTTTAGCCCACATGGATGTAGCTCCATTGAGCACCACTCTCTGGTGCGATCCAATAACCAATTCTCTATCCATGTACACATTTTTTTCCTAGACTGGACAAAGATATAAGAAAATAAAATATCATGAATGATTTAACCCTTAAATAATTTGTAAAAATGCCACATCTCCCGTAAGTGCAACTATAAAACATGAATTATTTGTGACAAGGAGCCTTAAAACATTACTATAAAAGGTAAACATATTTACTCCCAACTTTCCAAGGTAATGCAGTAAGGGAAATCTTCACCCTAACAACAACATTAATATTAATTTTAAATCCTTATGGAAAAGCAGTGCTATGTATAATGTAAAAAGGTGTGCACAAAATGCAAATGTAGAACTTAACATGCCAAATACATCCCCGCTTACAAAACAAACATAGCTGTCTCATTAACTTCCCACAGTCCCCATCAAATAAACTATAAAATCTAAATAAATCAAAATACCATATTACCAGTGTGCAGAAAAATAATTTATCACAGGTAGGCACATATAGCTATATACCTGTATGTAAAGCAGGTAAGCTATTAAGTAGCCCATTAATAAATCACAGTTGGTCATTGATACTTGTTTAGCAAGGAGTAGCACAAAAGCTGATATAGACTTTAAATTGCATGTGTGTATATCAATGCACAATCCAGAATTAGAAATATCTAGACACTTAGCAGGAATGAAGCTAACCAAGCAGTCATATGCAGGCAATTTTCCAATAAGAATTATTTCCTAATAAAATGTATTACAAAAGAGTATTTTCCTCTCTGGGGTTAACTTCATAAAAAAACTTGCGCTTGCTTTGTAAAAAGAGTTTAAAAGAAATAAAAGTGCGACTTCCTTTTTAGGATTGAATATGACATGTAACTTTCTAGTGTATAATTATAACAGAAAAATGCTGGGATTTCTGTTAAAATTAATAAATGGCTGTATAGGTAAAGCAGTATGTAAAATAGCCTGGTGTTACGTATTTGCTCCAGAGGCCTCTGGAAATTTCCTGCATATAATTGCATACTTCACTTTATTCCTGCCGGTAGACTGATACTGGCTATTTGTGCCCCATTCATACAGCATTGATGGACACATGCAATTTAAAGTCTTCATTTGCATTGATATTACTCCTTGGTAATTACTCCATTTAATTAATACTAAATCACAAAGGTAAAATTAAATAGAGCTAATCCAGATATAACACAACGTTTGGTTAAAGACCAAGATAGTGTCCCTTTCACAGCATGGATCCTAAATGTATTGGCCCATTTCCTATATTAGAATTGGTGGGTCCTACGGCAGTACGACTTCAATTGCCCACCATCATGAGAATTTTCGTTACATTGTTTCCTGTAAAAAATATAATACATACAAAAACTAGAATTCTAGTGCACAAACAATTCTAATTGCATATTGGCTACCTCCATAAGGTTGCTGCTCCAAACACCCTACTAAATCCTGGATAAATAAAAGCAATTAGTTCAATAAGTTGGGCAAATTATTTTAAGCCCAGTCACCATGTCAAGGTTGCTTTCTATAACTGGGTCCTAACCTACTTTATGGCCAGGGTTTAGCAGGCTGTTTGTAGTAGCAACCTTATGGAGGTAGCCAATATGCTATTAGAATTGTTTGTGCACTAGAATTCTATTTTTTGTATGTATTAGAATTTTGGTCTCTAGTTGCACTGAATGTCCAACAGCCCAATTTCGTATATATTGTGTGTTATATTGAAGGTTTGACCAAGCCTTCTGGGAAATTGTACTCCACCCAGAGTTAGGTCATGTGCTCGTTTGAGCAAAGTACTTTAAACTAGAGAGTCAGCTTTAAGCATCCAGGCCAAGAGAAGCTGTCAGCTCATGCAGCCAAAAAGGCATGTACCAGTAGGTTAGGACCCAGTCAAAGAAAGCAACCTTGATGTGGTGACCGGGCTTAAAATAATTAAGTCCACTTATTGAACTAACTGCTTTTATTTATCCAATGTTTAGCAGGCTATTTGTAGCAGCAACCTTATGGAGGTAGCCAATTTGCAATTAGAATTGTTTGTGCACTAGAATGCTATTTTTTGTATGTATTATATTTTTGGTCTCTAGTTGCACTTTAATATAGATGTACAACAGCCCAATTTTCTATATATCCTGTAAAAAACATCTAATGACTACTGCGTCCTCTTCATTTGTATATTGTGTTTTGAATTTTGTACATAAACAGGGAGATTCAATAAAAGTTCTTATTGTTAAAAATGGTGCTAATTTAACCCCAACCAATCAGATCTTATTTAACACTTAAAAGCTAACATCTGGTTGGTTGGGGCAATATTAGCACCATTTTTAACGATAAGAAATTTAATTGAATCTCCCTGAAAGTGTTGTATGATAATTGACATTTATCAAGTTTCCCTTTTTTGTGACTAGCGGATGGTGGCAAAAATGTATAGATTCATTCTGCTTTTATGATCTGTTAATAAATATGATGGATCTTTTATACAAGTCCCGTTAGTGTGACATTTGTTTCCTTTTGATATTTATATATATAACGTAACTTAAAGGAGAACTAAACATTGCCCCAATAGACAGAGCACATTCACAAACATACAACAAGCTGTGTCTCACCTCTCCCTTTGCTGTGGCCATTGGGTGACTTATGAAAACAACCTGTGAGTACTAGGGGTCCACTCCCACAATCCACCTTAGCTGGGAAAACCCCCAGCTAAGTGTCTGCGTACAGGCACATGCTCTGTAGAGCTCAACAGATCAAAACAAGGAAGTTGCAGCCTTGCTTCCTAGAAGCTGACAGCCACATTATAGCACAGAGATCCTGCCTCTCCCTGACGCAGAACAGAGATTTCAGTTTTTTGTTTTCAAACACATTCAATGCTCCTGTTCTAACAAATTATATAATCCTTTACTTTTCATACAAAAATAAAAGTCTGGGGAATAGAACCTGCAACTTTTACATTTACTCTGTATTGCCAAAAAGCAATACCTCTAGGCTAACAGAGATAATATATTGAGCAATGATACATATAGAATATTTTACTATGAACAAAATGGAAACAAAAAAATAAAGGTAACTCTGGGGATTTGAACTTGCAACCTTCTGAACTGTGTGTTTCTATAACTGGCATCTTACAAGTTGAGCCACCACTGAGTAAGCCGAATGCTGTGGTTCATTTAGGGAGCTTCATCTTTTGTTTGGAACATAATAGAAACAAAAAAAAGTATGGGGTATTGAACTCACGACATTCTGAATTGTGTAATTTTAAACCTGGTGCCTTACCCAGTGGGCCACCACTAAACAAGCAGAATATGTAGATACATTTGGAAGCTTTATATTTTGATAAACGAATCCTAAAAAAAAATAGGGAATATTGGATTCCCTGATAAGACTTTGAAAGCTGCTTGTTACCCTAAAGTTTGTATTCCAGCAACTCACACCGAATGGTTAATAAATTATTGTAACAATCAGCTTTCAAATTCTTTTCAGGGGCTTCCATTTTGGTGTATAGAAAACACTGTGCATAGAGACAGTGAATACTGGGGTCAGGGGGCGTGGTTCTTTGATGACTTCATGGGCTGTGGGTTGTACTGGCAACAACATGGAAGACTTCTTATTTACAGAATCTATTTTTTTAGGTCCCTTCAGAGGATACCTGAGCCCATGGAAAGTGCTGGCCATCTTGGAAGTATTGAACGGTTGGTCAGGAGGAAAAATCGCTAGGTGTATACCTAGCTTTAGACACAAGCTGAAAACGACGTCCAGCAACTCTCAGGGGGCAGAGCTTACCGGACTTCTTTCATCTTCCAAGATGGCCAGCACTTTCCATGGGCTCAAGTAAGCTCTGAAGGGGAGATTCAGCTACCCTTTAAACTGTATTTGTTTTTTCAGTATACTTATCCCTTAAGGATGAGAGCACTCCTGGGACTTCTTGAGAACAGCCAGAATCACGGCTGAAACACATTGACATATGTCACACAGAATAAATGTTTGATCAGAAGTGCCATCCTTACATTTATATTCACTTTGGCGCAGCACCCGGGCAGACGACAGTGTTCTCAGTTGGAGTGCCGCTTCATCTATGTTATAATTATCTATATATATATATATATATATATATATATATATATCTATATATATATATATATATATATCCAAAAATGCAGGCACGCGTTTGCTTAAGAAGTAGGTGCACTCCAAGGACTTTTTGCGTATGTTTCAATATAATTAATTTATTAGGCTTGTTCTGATATATACATAGCAACGTTTCGGGTAAGTTCCTTTATCAAGCCATCAGAACATCCTTGAAATAATGAATTTTCAAAGGCCTTAAATACAATTAGTAAAAGGAAATTGTTGCAACAAAGTTTATCAATTAGCAATCACACAGAATAACTTGCAATCTATATATAGATGTGTTAAGATTAGTAAAGATATGCGTACACTCCATGGTCTTTTGCAAATATATTTATATTTGGACAAATTTGTTACCTGCATTTGTTTGAGCATACTGTCTATATATAGAGTCCTGATTAAAGCATATTGTAATCAAAGAGGAAAGATCATAATTATGGAAGGCAAAATTTATGTTTAGTATTAGGCCCCTGCCCCAGAACACTTGTTAAAGGGTGCCCTACATATATTTATTGATTTTACCCCATAATTTAAAATGGAGTGGGAGAAGTTTAATAAGATTAATAATATTATGATATGGGTAGAGAAACTTGATCTGAAAGCTTGTGCAAAGCCCGACATTTTTTTCCCTTACCTTTTGACAGCTTCTATCTATTGGATCCACTGGAGTAGGCTTTGGGTGAATAACTCTAACATCATCTCTCCCGCATTCCAGACTTGACCACAAATCAGTAACAAGAGCCTGGACAAATCCTAGAAAAATTATACCCAAAACTATTAATGGTTAGGAAGACTGTAATGTATCACTTATTTAGAGTTATCGTTTACTATAATTCTAACTTTTTTATATATACAGTGGATATTCTACCCCCTACTGTAAATTATACAATGTACAGTATAAATTATACTGTGACCAAATAAAAGCACAAGTCAGCATGCCTTTAACCCACAGATTACACACTCCCTTTTTTCTTATATGCAACCCCCCCATGTTTGCCTACAGATTTAACAGATACATGCCCCACTAGACTCCCCCACTTCACCCTCTTAGAGTTGTCACCTTTCCCTTTAAGACCTTCCCCTCCTTGCACACATTCCATGCTGAAAGATTCTAATCAGAACAGCACTATGCTCCCCCTTCACCTTTAAAAGCGACCTTCCTGTCTCTCCCCAGTGTCTTCAAGAGTTACAGGCACGCATCTCACTCTTCAACCCCTCTGATTATGCCCATTAAGAGTTTGAATCCCGGCTGAGGTGGGTGTGAGTGAAACACAGCACAATTGGGGTGGCAGGGTTGCAGAGAGAGACCGTCCTTCAACAGTGAGTGAATAAGTATTCAATTGGAGTAACACTTCCTAGTTATAATTAGTGTGCTAGTACACAGCAGCACACAGATTATAACAAAATTATTTACAGTTGGTAGACAAAGGAATTAATAGGAGGGGTTGGTTATAAGAATCAAAACAAAACCAAATAAAGCAGCCCAATCTACCGGATCTACTAATGGAGCAATCTGTATGTTTAATAAAGAACTCTGTTTTTAACATTCGGACTGGTGGAACATTCGGTGTGCGCCGGTAGCTCTCATGCACGTTGGTTATAAGAGGCTATTTATTAAACAAGGTATTTTTATTTTTATCTTGTCATGTTAAAACCAGTTTATCTTTTTCCCCCCATAATGTTAAAACTGACGACACTTTATTTTCATCTAAAATCTACAAAGTTTTAGTTTTGCTTCAAATGAATCCACAACAGTATTCTTTTTAAGTCATACTATAGTATTTATTACATATGTTAAAAGGAAGAAAAAAAATGCTTGCTAATTTTATCAGGTTTACCTGATTTTTGAAGGGCAAAAGCTCCTGATGCTGTTGCTGCCACCTGTGTAACCATGACACCATAACCAAATTTCTCACATCTGCTCACCTGTATGAACAATTTAGTATAGCCACATGTTTACAAAATTCCATCAAATCAACACCATTTATAAATAACCAATATTAGCTTTAAAGGTGAAGCTTTTTTTAAGGATTTGCTCATAGGTTGTTATGACTATTTGAGCTTTCTACCAACATTAGCCATGCAAGAATACACTTCTTGGTGATATGTAAATAATTAAAGTAAATATGCAGCATTTAAAACAACATTTAAGTCATATTAGTACAGGATAACATTTCAGCATTGATGTAATAAATACAAGAGGTGTATTAAAGAGTTTATTTGAACATTACATTTGAGAATTTTATAGAGGCAATTCAATTATTGTTCTTCCTGTTTGGTCTCTTTAATTTAGATGCTCACAGCAATGCCTTGTGCTAAAGCACAGAGGATTCGACAGCCAGAAAACAACAATGTATTTACCATTGCTATTCATTTTTTATTATTTATTTTTTTTTATTAAATTTTGCTTTTTTGCTTGTAGTTTTATTTACCAATTTGTCATTTAAATCACTGCCTGGCTGCTAGGCCTAATGAGCCCTTGCAAGGAAATAGCAGTCAACGTTTCAGAGCCTTCAGTTGTAGAGGGGAATAGTAATCTTAAAATACACACACAGGCAAAATAAAGGTAAAAGAAAAATGTCAGAAGAGAGAGTTCTGGTGTAAAATTCCAATGTAATAACATTAAAGAAAAAATATTCTTAGCATTTCTCTTAACTCACTTCTCTCTCATTATAATTTGTATTTAATGGGCTCAGTAAGTGTCACAGTTGTGCATCAGGGAAACTTGGGAACCCACCAGAAAGGCCACATTTCAGTTATTGATTTGATTAAAATCTCTACTGGGGAAGTGTTATAATGTGATATAATGAGTGTTACCACAGGTTTAAGATAAAACTTGCAGAGGATGCCTATTAGAGATGAATGAAACTGGTGAGTTTTGACAATGGATATTTCTGATTACCTAATTCTATTATAATTTAATCTTTTTTTTTATTATTTTTTTTCCCGACTGCAAGTTTAAAATATTTGATTGCAATTTTCTTTTTTCAAACACAATTTTTTAATGTAATTTCCAAATTTCCAATTTGGTAATATAAATTTTTTTTTAAAGTTCTGAGTTTTCATAAAATGTTAATATTCTGTCAGATCCACAGATTTTTTTAAACTTGCAGTTCCAAATATAAACCAGGTTCATTTAGAAACCAGGACTCATCACTAATGTCTATATGCGGCAAAAGGATAGGATTTAAAATGTGTTATGTTCCATTATAGATTTAGTATGTTTTCATACTGTAGATTACAAATATCTACAATATGTGTGTAAATAAATAATTTCCAGAAAACTGCCACAATTTCAAAAACAAATCCCTTTCCCACCCATACAAAAAAACTAATTCATAGTTAGTACATCTGCTCTGTTGACTCTGTGAAGGTTTGCACAATCTGAAGGGCGTCGCTCATTGATTCTTCCCGGCAGATCAAGGAATGGGCCACGAATGGACACCTACACAGTCAAAACTGTCCGTGTGTATGAAGTTGTAAGATAAAGAAAAGCGACAGTGTATCGTACCTGGCTCTGCCTGGAACGGTCCACACACAGGAGAGTCCAATCCCAGGGAGGACTGGCTACTTCCCAACACATTCAAATAAATAAAAACATCCAAAAAATACCGAAAGAGTGGACAACTCTTCTACTGTGATAGCAATGGGTTATTTAAAAATATTCTGCATTGGAGGCGGATGAGAAAACAAGCAGCAGATTATGTGACTATCAGTCACTTCATCAGAGGGAGAGCTCTCCCTGCTGACTCTCCCTGCTGCTTGTTTTCTCGAATGCCGAGTATAAAAAAAAAAAAAAATTGCTATCACAGTAGAAGAGTTGTCCCACCTTTTTTGGTATTTTGATGTTTTTTCTTATTTGACTGTATCAAGCTATAGGCACACATTAAAGCTATGCTCTGTTGTATTTGTGACCACTCATATCTAAATTGAAAATGAAAACCGAATCATGTGAATATAATAAACAACCTATTTCATATATCATTCAGACTGATTTTTGTTGTTAAACAGTAGTGTTTTGCTAGATGTAAAACATCTGGAACAGCTATGAAAACTGCCTGCAAACTGTTTATGTGAAAATAAGCTTAAAGAGCTCACACAGCTTCAGAGGAGGCATGGCTGTTTGCAGCAGTGAGCCATTGGCTGTGACATCACCCTTTACAGCCATAACCAACTAATGCAACTTAGAAGACAAAGCTGTCTTTACCACAGAGAAGAGGTAATTAACTATAACTTGGGGTTTTGCGTAAGGTAAGTATAGATTTTACTGCTGGGGATGGTCATGCCCTAATACATTTCATATTGCTAGCTATCCTACCTGTAGCTTTTTATTGAAACGGCTGAACATGTAGTTCACACATTCATTGATGGCACCAGTTTGATGAAGATGTAAAAGACCTTTTGGAGTAGCAGCAAAGTTTAGCAGGTTGTCCAATAATGACTCCTCCCACGCCATTCTGTTCAAAATAGAAGCAATTCAATTGTACATATCATATTATATATATATTCATTCATCCTGATGACGGCCCATGAGCAGGGTTGAAACGCGTTGATGTTAATAAATTATCTTTTTGAAAGTATCTGAAATGTCCCGTGAGTGCTATCTTTATCTGATATCTTATATATATACATATTCTAATATTTATAATACTTTTGTTTAATTAATTTTATTTCTAACTTAGTTAAGAATTGTTAATCAGCAAAATATTCTGATTTAGTTTTTTGAGTTTTAATCATGATTCATTTAATTATGGTTAATCATGACATTCTTTTATTTTGTTCAAATGGGGAAATTAATCAAATGACCCAAAAGTACATTTGAAGATTTAAGAAAATATTCTTTTTTTTTGCTCCAATTACAAGTGTTAGATACTCTCCACTCCACTCTGAGAAATACATTGTATAGATAATTTAAGATGTTATTACAGAGCAAATATTCTTGTTAATATGATGTAAAATAGTCATAAAAGGATATGGCTGGGGTATATACTAACTTAAAGGGCAAGTCCACCCTCTTACCAAAAACTTGTGTAAGGTGATAGTAAAATGGGGGTACTTAATTGCTCTAAAGACTGTCAGCCTTCCCCAAATTCTATTCACAAGACTTTTATTTATCAGGAGTGGGCCCTCACATATGTTGGAAGCAGGGTGCTGCTGAATTACCACTCTAGGAGAATGCAATAAATAGGCGCCAGTGGTTCTTAAACAGTATCTTATTTATTAACAGAACAATATTAATAAGGCATTGCAATTAGCACAATAGAGGTGGCATAGCATGGCACAGATATCACAAATACAAACCAGAGGAATCAGAAACAGCATAAATAACAATTAGCTTGTTAGTGCCACCCCAGCTCTCAGGTCACTGTAGTGGAATCTTCTACCCCTATATCTGCCACTATGTCCCTGTTCTTGGGCGTTATACCCAGGAGTCTAGTCTAGTCCTTACTAAATCTCCTTGTTGGAGCTCAGGCTGTTCACTAGCCACCCTACTCCTATCTATCACTCCTGGAGTGATCTATAAGAGAATCTAATCTCACATTAACTGGGCCTACTAGTTATCTAAGGTCCCAGGCTCATCCCCTCTCCTCTGGGGAAACTCCAAGAAGTAGAAAGAGACTGGACACATTATATATAGTAAATTTATATTATATATAGTAAACATAATGAATAATAATTGAAATAATGAATAGGACTTTAATTTAAGATAGAAAATGTGGTTCTCTCACCTACTTATATTTAAAGATTACAGGATAGACACTATTTAAAGGTTATATTTACTTTTAAGTACAAGTTTTAGAACTTTCTACAAGTCAGTAGTGGAGGTAGAGCAGCGCCATCCACCCCCTGTAAATTATGGAATAACCTGGTGGAAAGTCAAATATGACAGTAAATTGCCCCTTTAAGCCTTAACTCTGAAAGAATGTGTGTACAAATAGATGATTGACATAAAGACAATCAGGGTTATTCAATAAACATTCTTATTGTTAAAAATGGTGCTAATTTTGCCCCAACCAATCAGATATTAACTTTTAAAATGTTAAATAAGATCTGATTGGTTGGCGCAAAATTAGCAACATTTTTAACTATAAGAACTTTTATTGAATCTCCCTAAATATTTCTTCTCCATTTAACTGTGTGCCTACATACTGACTACACAAAGAAACCAATTATGGCCTAGTCCATGTTTGGTAATTTAAATTGATGGGGAACCTTGTATTTAAAACTTCTTCTCTGTTTCTAACTGTATGTACAACATTATTGTAGAATACATATATGGGTTTGTGAAACAACAGAAAAAGTCTGGGCTAATTTCCCTCTTTCACTTTTACAAATGCCTCCCATAAGGCAATGGTCTAAATGTAAATACAACGTGATAAATATTAAAGATTGCAATTAAAGACCTGAGACACAGAGATGGGTAATCATAGACAATACTAAAACTAGGACTACTAGGACTTAGGACTTTGATATTGCAAATAAGTGTTTTCTGTGATCAGGTGCATTTAATCCACAAAAAGTGTCAGGTGGGTTTTAATTACAAATGCCCAAAACTTCATAGATACAACCTGAAATCAGGGAAGAAGAAGCAATAGAAAGAACAGTTATTTGGCTTTTTCAAACCAAATAAATAACTTTAGCATTTTGCTTGATGACACAGGAAAAAAACATTACTCACAAGATATAAAAAACAGAACAGGTTATTAACATGGCAGCACACCAATAGCAAAGTCACTCTACACAGGGTGCGTATATACCCCAGGATACCTCCCAGTTCCAGGTGCAATCTGACCAAGCCAGAACGTGGATACCGCTAGTCCCGTGGGTATAATAAAATGGTATAATAAAACTTTGATAATGTATTACTTCATTTAAAATCACATACAAAGGGTATACGTGTAGAAGAGCAGTTTCCTATCGGGAATCCCCTGCCTCACTCACAAGTTTTCACTGTTCGTTAACACTCAAGTACTAATGATTTAGAATATTTTTTAGATAAATTGATGCTATATAATTTGGAAAGGCAGCAAAGGTAAGATATTTAATCCAGATTGTGAACAAATTCAATTTTAAAAGCACATTGTAAATAATTTGTAATCATGTCTATGGAAGAGCATAAAAACTTACGTCCCCAAGGATTCCTGGCTTCCAGATGAAAGTGAAAAAGTGCCAGTAACAGGTGTTGGGGTTCTTTCAGACAGTAGAACAGTCTGAAAGGGGGGGAAAAAAGAATGTGACTTAAAGTATATACATACATTTGTTCATCAAATCATGAGGTCATTATCATAAACATGCTTTATTATTTGTGAATTTCCCCTCTAAACATAGACAAATGTCCAAATAGTGGTCTATCTTTGCAAAGTAAAAGTTAAACTGACAACACCCAAAACCATTAAAGAGAAAGTCCACCTACACCACTAACATTTATACTAACCTTTCCTACCCCAAAACCCAAGATAAAATGGCTTACTTTCCTTTCTGTGCATACCTCTTCTCTTCCATCATCGCTGGTCTCCCTCCATTCTCACCTCCTCCTAATGAGCTCATACAGAGCTTAGGCAGCCACGCCGGTGTGTACCCATAAGTCAACTGGCAGGTAGGAAGTCAAAACCAGGGGAATATTGCAGCAAAGAGTATAAGGAGCTCTAGGGACCATGGTTAGGTAAGTAAGTATAATAATCTCAGGGTCTGAGGGGGGGGTCAAGGGTAACACAGTTTCTTTGCTATACATACGTTTACCAAATAATGCTTCTAAACTTACTTACACAGCATGATTCATAACTCTCTCTTCTACTGTGCAGCTTTTTTAAGTCTGGCCTGGCTGTGAGTTTATAACACAAAGCTGATGTCAGGGCCATTGACAGATGGCCAGACCTCCACTATTTAAGTGCAGATAAGTGTAGATTACACTACAGCATAAGAGGAGGTGTCTTTTAGAAGCATTTTTGGTTAAAAAAAATGTCTTGGGGGGATGGGGGTTGCTTAAGTGCTATGGACATGCCCTTTATTCCAGAAGAAGTACTGCAAAGGCCAACCAAGATACCAGGGAACCTCCTTCTCCCACAGACCGTGTTTTCCAAAACTTTGCTTGAAATGGCTATATATCTGCACATTTATTTTCAAGATTTCGGTTTGGATATTTTTTGCAGGTGATAAAGCTATAGAGTATGGCCCAATCAACGAAAATATTGCATTTGTTTAGTTGTATTCATTTTAGAACCATTCTACTTGAACAATGGCACATGAATATTTTAAAATACTGTGCTCCTAAATAGTTTGGTACCTTCTAAGTAGACCACTATAATGTACACGAGAGAAGAGAACAAAATACAAAATATGAAACACATCAGTTTACCTTTCTCCATGCTTCAGCAATGCATTCATGGAGTTGATACGGAATAAACACTTGGAGCCCTTCACATGTATGGTACATTTGTCGGCAAACAAATATGAATGAGCTTTTTAACAATGGTAGAATCTCAGAATTTGATAGTGCAGGAATATCTTCATTTAGAAGTTTCTTACAAAACTGAGCAATGATATGAACACCTATAGTGCTGACAAAGAGTTTAGAAAATAAAAAAAAAAATGAATATAGGTAATATAAATTATAAAAAAATATAAACTGTTATACATGAAGAAAAATAAATTGCATTCATACTTACTGTCACTAATAAATAAAGCAATAAATGTTCCATTATCTAATGTCTCAAAGCTAAGTAATTTTACATTAACTTTTATTCATTTGGCATTCTGTTTTTGAAACATTTTGACTCATTTTATGTTTGTTATTATTGTAAATTATTATTTAACACTACAGTGTTAACTATGCAAAGAACAAAAGAGGCATTATAGCCTTAAAAAAAACTCTTGTTTGGCTTTAACAGATATTTAACACTCCTGAATGCATTACAGGAAAAACATTTGTAGGTAAAAACACACAGCCAAAAATAGATGCTACAGTTAACTAGAGATGGACTAGAATTCGAACCCAAGTTCAAATCGAATTTAAGGAGTTCAAACAAACTTGGACATTTCAAACTTTTGGGATTTCGAACTTTTAGAACTTTCAAGGATTTTCGAAGTTAATCCTATTCACCAAGACTTGACTCCAAGAAGAAAATGATCTTCTCACCTGGTTCTCATAGCCAAATCCCCTGTAGAGGACACCTCTTTATTAAGAGATCAAACAAATCCTTTTATTTATTCCATTATTATTTTTTGCACTAGGTAGCAGCAAATTAGGACAGTGGTTCTACATATTGATCTACAATAAAAAGCCATCTGCTTTTGTTGAGGGACTGGATGTAAAAGGTAGGAGTCAAACTAACAAACTTAAGTTTTGATTCCCAATAGGGATGGCTGAACTCATTGAAATTCGTTAAGATTGCAGATTTGCGGATTTTCTAAAAAAGTCAATGGTAGTTAAAGGGTATCTCCACTCATAATATTAACTTTTAGGAATCCAGTTCTACTGAAGAACGGGAGGTAAAGGAGCTGTGCCTTACCTTCCATTCTTCAATACAAACAAACAGGAGCCAGACGAGAAGGTAAGAAACTTACCCGCTTGCTCACTCCCCTGGCGCTTAGTCTGACAGGTCCAGACGGACCTTGTCTTCTATGCGCATGCGCAATCTATGCGCATAGAAGACAATGTCTGTCGGGACCTGTCAGACTAAATGCCGGGGGAGCGAGCGAGCGAGCAAGTTTCTTACCTTCTCTCCTGGCTCCTGTTTGTTCTATTGAAGAACGGAAGGTAAGGCATAGCTCCTTTTCCTCCTGTTCTTCAATAGAACTGGATTCCTAAAAGTCAATATTATGAGTATTAATAGCAATGGTAACTGCTTGTAAATGGCTCAGGGACCTGCGAAATACCTATCAATACCCAGAATCTTTAAAAATAAAAAAATCGTCTAGTTCCGGGAAATTCATGAGCTTCCCACTTTAGCATTCCATGTAGTATTTTTAGATTTCTAGAAATTTAGAAAATTGACTATTTTTAAATTCAAAATTTCTAGAAAAATCACACATTTTTGATTTTTAAATTCAAAAAAAATCCAGAAAAGTCAGAAATCTGCAAAGTCAGAGTTCCAGCGGATCCATAAAAAATCCACTTCAGAACCGGGTTCATCTCGATCAGCAAACAGAATGAAGTCAAGAATCTTCTCACTAAATAAAAAAATACTGCATAAACATAAAACTAATTGGTCGAGTTCATGGTTTAAGCTTACCGTACATGTAAATTAAAACAATAAAATGGATTCTCTAGAATCTTTATGTATTAAATTAATAGTACCTCTCTTTACCACAATCCACCTTTTCACCATACAGGAGAAGGGAACGCCCTCCTTCAATGGAGGCAATCCTGGCTAAAATATCAGCAATACATATTAATGTGCTTTCATCACAATTCACATGTGTCTGGAAGAGACAAATATTAAGTTTATTTATTACATTATACCTTACATTCAATGTACCCTACCATCACATCCACACATCCTATCAGCTTGTCTTTATGATTACACAGGGAGAAACCTAGCCTAACACAATGAAAACATAAAAACTTCTTGCTGATGCATCTTAAGTTGGATTTGAATCTAGGATTTAGTGATTAATGGCACAAAAGTTAACAACTGAGTCACTGTGCTGCCCATTCTAAATAGTATCTGCAGGTGTTAATTTTCTTTAGCACTAGCAGTAGTAATAATATTGCCATAATGTGATTAGCCTTGTCAGCATATTGGTATTGGTCCCTCCTTTTTGATAATTATCCCCTAAAGCCCTGTATGGGCTTTAGAATATTTTAAACACTTCTTAGAAAAAGATTATAGCAAAACAAATATATTTTGCTTTACAATATTTCTTCCATTTATGCTGGCCATACACTAGGCAGTCCATAGACAAACGTCTAATCTATTTAATGATCTGTGAAATATATGCATTTGTAATTTATAGTTTTTAGATAGATTCTATTTTTATAGAAATAGAAATTTCACTTTTTCTGTATATAGAAAAAAAAAATCAACCTTTTTTCCTTTCAGGAGCTTTTGGATTGGATTCAGAAGGGTTTCTATGACAACTCCAGTATACAAACATTCACCAGCAAATTCCTTACAGTCACAGAGCATTCTGAGAGCCTCCAGTGCCAATGTTGATGGTGCATAGCTTCCTATGAACACATCAAAATGTATTAGAGAAATGCTACAAGAAATCTAACTAAAGGTTAGAAAATTTCTATCGGCTTAATTTGATTTTGTCCCTGATTTTTGCTTTTTTGGATTTTTGTTTTATCTCAATAAACAACACTAAAAGCAAAGCTTTGAAAAAAACTAAGGACCTAAAGGCTCATATATACGTGTGATCGGAGAGGCTGATCAAATGGCGCCCATATATGGCACAACTGTTGGGTGAAATGGCTGTGTATACACATTGTGCATTGTGGGTCGTCCCCTGCAATCACATGTGTGTATAAGCATTTTAATAAGGACCAGATTCTTTGTTTATACAATATATATGCAAACTGCTTATAGTGAAAAACAGTTATCAGCTAAGGTACACACATATATCTAAAGTTAAAATTTGAAAAAGATATCCAGCAAATTTAAAGCAGCAACCTTCTGATGCTGGCAAAACCCTCCAGGTAATGATTATGTTAGGAATACCCATGCATGTACACACTTCATGTGTCATTTCAATAAAACTGCATTTGCTGAAAAAGGGGTTAAAATGGTTGCTAATCATATCTCATAGAAACATTAAAGGCTTTTCATTTCCCACAACCCTTTTTGAATATCATACAAACTATCTACCGTATTAAGATCGGCAGTTTGAATTTAGGCTTTCTACCCAAAAATTGCAAACCCTTACCATAGCACGAGGCACCTGTCAGGCATGCCCCTTATTGACACTCCTCTTCGCCCTGGCGATGGAACCAGTGGCACAAGCAATTCAAAATACAAATTCATATACATGATCTTAAAAAATTAATAACACTTAATTTAACAATAAACTGGTGAATGGAGAGTTTCCATTACACCGGGAATACAATTAATACTAACTTTCTACACTTTGTACACACAAAATTATATCTCTATGTTAAAAACCCTTTACACAAATATTGAAAAATGGGGAAAACTGGTTAGGGCATATTAACACCTTTGAAATGAGCATTCTACCCCATATACTATATGTATTTAAATGCTTACCTTTACAGCTTATCAAGGCTAGACTAGAACCATTACAAAGCAGGATATTTCATTTGGATGAATAAGCATTCAAGAATACCAAAGCACTTATTGTACAGATGAAAACAAAATGGTGGTCTGAGTGTACCCCATAAATATTCCCAAGCATATTTTCACATATGTTTTATGGCACAGAATTACTAGTATTCCTATATGGATAGAACCAGAAAACAATCTTATGCTACTCATGAATATTGACACATTTGCATGTATACCCACAAAATCAAGATCAAAAACGCCATTGATTAGACAAAATTAATACTATATATGGGACAGACTAAAAAATACATATGCCCTCACATCACAACCCTCCTTATTATTAACAGTCACACACTTCTCATATTTAAAGGCAGGTTACCTAAACCCAGGATTTGAATGGTGGAAGGACAGACAAATATTTATACTTGCACAAGGACCAAACCCTACAATAGACTAAAATTGCTGAAAACTACCCTGCTTTCTGAAGAGGTTTATTCCAATATGTTCAGATCACCAACTTCTAAATGTCTGTATACATGTCCAATAGCACGGACAATGGACGCACCCCAAGTGCAAGACAACCGTATGACGAACCTACGTTTTGACCGCTAGTCGCACGTGTGTATGCATTTGCTCAGCATCGTTCGTTGATCAGCCATGGCAGACTGACGTAAGACGTCCGAGCAAACGCATACACACATGCAATTAATGGCCAAAAAGGCCGTTTGTCACACGTGTGCTGCGCTAGGCTTATGGTCCCTTTTTTGTTTGATGTGTATACAAGGTTTTAAGAACTACACTGAAAACACACCCAGATAACCAATTAACTGACTTTGAGAAATTCTGTTACCAATCAAGAGCCATCTTCTATGTATATATAAATGGTTAATATATCTCTTACAAGACCCCAAAAAAGAAAAATTCATGCTTAAATGGGAAGATTTATATACTGATCTAGACACCACACAATAACAGCAAATCTGCCCAACCTTTAATAAAAGGATTTTAAATATAGCTCTTTAAGAGAAAACTGTCTAAAAAGTACTTTATAGAACTTATTGAGTTCCCACAGTACTAGCCAAGGTATATCCTTTATTAAGCACTTTACGTTTCAGAGGGTGCTCTTAGAACAGAGATTTCTTTCATCCAGTCGAACACAGCAATTTTGGCCAGATACTGTATATTTTCTATAGTCTCAGAAATGGTATTGTACACTGTGGATAAAGATTGCAGAATAGTGTTTTTAGGTTTTGAAATTGAAAATCATAACCACCATGGCAATCTAATTGTTCAGTATGCTATGCTGACAGCAAAAATACATGTGGGAGCTCAATGGAAAAAACCTAGCTTATGTTCCCAAATTGTAGTGAACAAGGTCATTATGAGTATGATGCATGCGCATAACTTCCATGTTCTAAAAGATACTGTACCATGTATTTAAAAGGATATGGTCTATGTGGAATAATAGTAAATATGCAAACCGTTTGTGTAATTGAATAATTTAATAAATACTCATATTTGTTTTAGCATAGTAGTCAAAATACCAACCTTTATATGTATACTCTACGAGCTTATGTATGTATGAAAATGATACTTGGTAGACCAACATGTTTTTCTTCCTGTTTCTTTAAAAGTTTATTATGAAAATCTTATATAAATAAAAAAAAAAACTACTGACAATTAAAATGGTTGATAAGGTGTCACGCAGAAAATCTGTGGTTTATAGGGGAAATAAATGTAGGTATAGAGAATAAAGCCTCATTATTTTCCATAAGGAGATATGTCTTAAAAAAAAAAACTAAAAATGACCATGTTATCTATAATAAGGCTTGTTATTTTCTGTTTGATATAATATAGGCTAAAATGTTTTTTTTAAACCAAATGTGTGTGACAACTATAAAGGTGCAAAATCCAGTGAATTAACCAAAACCCACCTCTTACAACCCAATAGATTACAAATATTGTATGTGACACCAAGTCTAAGCAACTGTCTATTTTAATGAAATCTCCTCAAAAGAAACTGGATTATCATAAAAAGTTTACAGGTTCAAGAAGAACTAAAGGTTTAAAACTTTTAACAACAAATCTTGAGTCAGATATTCAGTGAAAAATAGCATTATTGCTTTTTTTAAATTGACATTGACAAACTGTTTGTGTGATATCATCTAAGCAAGCAATACCAAATAATTTATCACTGCTTTGTTGAAGCCAGTCCGATATAACTGCATTGTGAAATGGTCATGAAAGAGTGAGTTGAAACAGAATTTTAAAGGTTGCCAACAGGAGAAATATTTTGAAAGCATGCCATTGCTTTCTGGCTTATTGTTTGGGAACATACATTATTGAACATATTGCTTTAAAGGGGCAATTATAGCCCTGGCCTTGCCCCAAACCCCTCCCCAGTTAACAGTACCCCTGGGTCTTACCTTGATTTGCAAAACAAAGCCTTCAAAACCGGCTTCTGAAAGCCAGCTTCGGACACTTCCCTTTCATGTATGCAGCCAATAGGAAGACTCGCTCCTTGCAGAGGAGCCCTGCAAGCCGCTCACAAAGCCGACCTTGTAGAGGTCCCCATGGTTTAGGTCCTCACCCTGGATACTATTAACGGGGGAGGGGGGACTTTGTGGGATATAATTGGCTTTTTAAACTGCTGTAATTAAAGAACAGTTATAATTTGATCTTCACCAGAAGCGCCATCCCACTTGTGAAATATTCAACTACAAGCAACTGCAATAGACCTGTGTCCAGCTGCCATTTTTATTATCTTCCAGAAAGATAAAATTGTCAATTTAAAGTGTAAGTATACCCCTTAAATGAATAAATAATCCCCACTACAAAAGTACAAGGTCATAATAAATAAAAAGTCTGGAATAATGTACATCAACATATATCTCAAATATATCTCTTTGCTTCAATCTTAATGTCTCCCCCACAGCCCACCCCCCCACCCCCGAACTGGTTTTGGGATAGTCCCTAGGACCATAAATTTTAGATCATGATCCCTGTGTTTGGACATGTTTAAGTGGATCTGTGGTGTGATATCCTTTAACCTGCTGTGCAGTCAAGTAATTGGCATGTACACCAAAGCACAAATACAGCAAACCTTGAGTCACAGGTATTGTTGCCCCCAATCTTATATTTTTGACCTTTTTTGGGATGTATAAAAAAATTCTCCCTTTTTCACACATGGACGTTGCTTTGCTTGTAATTAAGGCAAGTATTCATGCCCTTATTCTTGGGCCCCAGGAACGTAGCCAACTAAGGTCTAGAAAGGCTATAAACCTAATCTATTCCCCACTGTGTGTACCTTACCGAATGGTATCAGTAAAGGTTGCCGTAACATGGAAATATATGGGTAAGATTATTTTAACATGTGCCAATGTTTCCATATTATAGTACTTATTCTGTTACTTCCAACATTGTAATCTATTACCAGGGGAATCCTCTCCATTTCATACCACATTCGTTTAGTCACATCACTCGATACAAGTGGGCAAAATTCATGCAACAACACTATGAGAGAAGAAATGTTTACATTGGAATGCACATGAGAAACCTGGGAAAATGAGGCAATACTGCACAAACTTGGAACTAAGGCTGGGTGGAACTAGCCAGCAGAAATCATTTTTACAGGGAGGAGACCCCACCGGAGAGAAGGAAAGAGGTGGAGACACCAAATAAGCAGTAAACAATTGCTGAAACGGACCCTCAGAGAACGGATGTCGAGAACATTAGTTATTAATCTCTTGCAAGGTACATTTACTGAGACCAAGTTATCAATATTGGATAGTGGTTTGTGTTTCTGTTAAACAGATCCCTTAAACCCACTCCAAGTTGATATTGATCTTTACGCCTTTGTTAGGAGGATAAGACTTAAAGTACATTTTTAATGGAAAACAAAGCAGGAGCAGCAAGTTGTGAAGATTTTATTTTGATGAATAAAAGTAGTTTTCTGCCTCCCTTCACATACACCAGTATAGAGTTATTTATTGATAAGGTTAAAAAAGAGGTAAGGAAATTATGTCACAATTCAATGATGGTAAAGTAGACAGAGATACCATTGGGTACCATAAAGAGCGACATTGACAGGTTCTTCAAGTCCTTATTTTAAATGTAGGAGTCATCTTGTCTCTATCACATCCTATTACTCCAATATTTTAGACTCTGCCCAAGGTACACTTATTATTGGCCCTATTAGCCCCTTGGCTACCCTGCTGGACAGGGTTATTGCACTTTTGGTGCATGGTACAAGTTCTTACTTGAGAGATACATCCCATTTTCTAGAGAGGCTACAGGATCTGGTATAGAAGGTCGCACTCCAAAAATGAAATGAATTTCAAAAAAGACCACACATCAGAACAGAGTGCGACCCCCAAATTTTCTGTTCATTTGAGACTTCTATTCCAGTGATGGTGGGATACTAATGCATTGGGTAGAGTACATTAAACGTTTGTTCTGTTTGGACATTAGATGTGCCCTTGCTCTATACCTCCATACCCCATGCTGAGGGTATAGCAGTGCCGCAACACTTATTAGTAAAGAATGAACAATATAATGATGTCCAAATTAATTTTTTTATTAACAGTTTGACTACTATATTGTATAGTAACTACTTTATTGACAACCAACTCTACATCCAGTTAAGGTGGACTGCCATGGGGTCCATTGCTGCCCCTGCCAATCCCTTTTCGACATGGCTAGAGGAAAGACATGTCTATGATTTACCATCCTTCACCAGGCATTGTTTGGCCTGCTGGAGATATATAGAAGATGCCTTCCTCGTTTGACAAGGCGGTATTGGAGCCCTGAAGGAATTCCACACCAAGGTAGATGGTATAGATCCCAACATAAAATGCACTTTTAATTTCAGTAAAAGGGATATATGTTTCCATGATGTTTTATATGATGTAGGTGTTTCTACAAAATTAGAAATATATACATATATACATAGAAATTTAATGTTAAAACTATTTAGAACCAACTTCTATTGTACAATAGCTTTCATCTCACGCATGTGAAGAAATCCATGCCCATCAGCCAATTTATTAGAATGAGGCATATAGTGAGTAATCCTGACCGGAGGTCTGAACAATATAGGGATATGTATGGTAAACTACAAAATACGGGTGACCCGAGACATATCTTGTATCAAGTATTGATCAACAGTGATATGGTTCACTGTAAAATAAAGTAGCTGGTGATGAATTACAAAGTTGGAAGTAACAGAATAAGTACTATAATACAGAAACATTGGCATGTATTAAAGGGTATATCCACCCCTAAAATAAACTGGCCCCACTGTATAGTGCTAAAAAATCCTTACCATACTCCTTTGCTCCAGATGGTTCGCCTGTAGTGCCTGTTCAAAGTTTCAGAAAGTGAATAGTAGAGGAGCTGCCAGTGAGTTAGCAGCATGCCTGCTGCTACCTTGTCCCTGATGAGGTTTCTGGAATGCGTGGAAAAATAACACTTTTTCTGAAGTGTAGAGACCCCTCTCCCAACCCCAACCACCATATTTTTATTGTAAAAAAGAGCCCCAAGAAACTTACCAGAGCGCGTTCCATTTGCGTTCTCAATAGCCATCAGCAGCCTAACAGCCATTCACAGACATGGCTGCCGGTCCAGCCCCTAATGTTACTTCTTTCTGGGAAGTAACATTACAGGAAGAGGCCACAGGAAAACAGCAGGAAAGTAAGATTCTGGGGACTTTTTTTACAATATATGGTAAATATGGTAGTTAGAGTTAGGAGGTGGGTCCCTACACTACAGGAAAAGTTTTATTTTAGGGTGGACATACCATTTAAAAGAAACCTACCCGGATATTTCCATTTTCCGGGAACCACACCTGGTTTGTTAAAGGAGAACTAAACTTACATTTCAATTCCCCATACTTACTTTTTTTTAACTTAAATGTTAATATTCTGTTTCTTACATCCATACTAGAAAAGAAATAAACTGTAAAGATTACTTTTCTTATTTTGTATAAAAAGCAAAAGGAATTTATCATTGTTAGGGAGCATTTGTAATGTGCATTTGTAATGTGCTTACACAATGTGCTTACACAGGAGCATTTGTAATGTGCTTACACAAAATATGCACTGAAATCAGTGTTCTGTCAGTTTCCAGGATGCAAGGCTGCAGCTTCCTGTGAAGTCTACTGCGTACACTTAGCTGGGTGTTCCCAGCTAAGGTGAATTATGGGAGCTGGCCCTAGTACCCACAGAGACTCAACTTACATCTATTTTTTTTGTGATACATGTAGATATACTTTATTTCAGTTATTTTCTGTTATTTTCAGATCTGTTATCTATTAGGCCCCTCAACTTTTGTAGTGGGGATTATGTACATGGTCCTGGTGTTTTGACAGATATTTGGATCCAATTATAAAAATTATGAGTTAATTTCCTGTGCATGGCCTTTAAGAGATTGTTGTGAGCTATTCATGCTTTTGCCTGAAGGGAAGGTATCTCTATGAAATGTTGCATTTACAATAAGCATGCTATAATGAAGAAGTGAAGAGGAAAAAGAAGTGAAGAGTGCTGTACTGTGAGATTTTTGGCTCTGTATATTTATTTTTTAATACACGTTATCAATATACACATAAGTGTGATATTTTATAATGGGAGCTGCAGTGGTATATATCCTTATAAAAATCACTCAGCTATGTCACTAAGTGACTCATTTCTTATATTTTTTATATCCCACTGCTCCTCCCATTCCAGTGTTCATGCCTGGACAATGGCATTTTTTGCCATGTTTAACTTAACTAACAGAACTTGCTGGAGCTGTTTCCTGACACTTCATAACCAATGTCGCTCTCATCCTCCACAAAGATTTGTTTAACCGCATAGATGCTGGGCTGGGATGGTCCTTTCTACTGGGTTTAAGTTACAGAAGGTAGCTTGGGGGATTTAAGGTGGAAATAGGGACAAGGCTAGAATTTAAAATGTGAATGGGGTGAAGGAATCAGATATTTATGTATTATAAGAAATAATGCACCCCTTCACATTATAATATAAGGACATTACGGCCCCACGGCCTCGTGCTTCTATATGGTCAGGGAACTCCTCTGTGGCGTAATATCCTTATATTACACTGTAAGGGGCGCATTATCCCTTATATAATTACACATATTATTAATACATATATTACCTGTATAGGCAGCAACTGCTCTCCTTGGTCCATTTGGACAATAAACCATGATATTTGAAAAAAGCACAACAATGTCAGGCAGAGAAACCAATTCTGTTAAGACAAACGAAAAAAGAAAATGTCAAAATATTTTATCTAGTCCTGTAGAACTCCCCAAACACATGAACTTAGATTTTTTTAGAAATACTGCATTTGGTGTTCCCCTAAGTGACTTAATAATTACATTTGAACAAAGGAGTTCTGGTACTAGGGAGCCACCTTCACACCAATAATGTCAAAGAACACATTCACTTTAAATTACATGTTTTGACTGTAGAAATGGGCCACATGAACAACTGAACATACATTGCGATCTAACATTTAAAGGATAAATAAACTGTAAAAGCAACTTTAGTTTAGTAGAAAGCGGTGTTGAAATGTTGGCTAATTTTTTGTTCGTTCTATACCCCCCCCCCGGATTCCTCCTCCTGGGTTATGGCCACTGGAGTTCCGGCCCCAAGAGATTTCCTACTTACTGGGTCTCAAAAGGTAAGCGATGGGTGTAGCATGTGCGCGGGTGGCGTCAATGGATGCGTACCGCGACATCCGCATTGTCACGGTGCAATAACATCATAAGCATGCCCTTCGCGGCGATGTGCGCATGCGTTGAATTCATGTCGCATGTGTGCTACACCCGGTGCTTATCCTTTAAATTAATGTTATACTTAAAAATGATATTTAAAGGGCAACTATAGTGAGAAAATTGTTTTTTTTTAATTTCTTCTAATGTATCCTATAAGTCATCCCATCCACCAGGGTACCTTTAGTTTCTTTAAATTCTACATAGTCCCCGAGATATAAGCCTTTGAATATGCTGTGATTTGTAGGAGCTGCTACACCTCATCTGTCACTCAAAGGCACACACCCACACAATCCAAAGCTCCCATGCAGTACTGTCACACACTCTCTCACCCACACTATATGTACCATGTGCAACATATAGTCAAATGCTGTAGTGCTAAACACAATCAATAAACCATTAACCCAGCAATATGAACATAACACACTATAAAACTGCCCCTCCCCCCCCAAACAAATCTTATATACATACAAAACCAGTGACTCAAATGGAACACTAATACAGTATATATAATACAGTAATACAGACTATATACCAAACAAGACACACAGTGCAATCTATGAAATATATAGACTAAAGCAACTGAAATGTAACAGGACAACAAGCAGTGTCACTGTGTTTGTGAAGGTCTCACTACAAGCTGCTGTTACACTGACTCTCTCTTCAGTGATTATGATCTCAGCTAAGCAGGGGGAGAGATATGAACTTTAGGTAAAAAGTAAATAACAATTAGCAAAGTTAGAGAACAGGCAGAGTTCAGTAACTTACTTGTAAAGAATCTCAGCACCACTTGTCCTCCTCTCTCCCCCTCTGCCCCTCCCTTCAGTATATTGCTACTTTCTCTACTGCTTGCAGTCTAGCTCTGGAAGGGAGGGGTCAACAGGATGTCAGCACTTCATTTAAAGTCCTTTCAACTGACAATGCTCGGACTCTGAATACAGCCCGTCACTGCTTGAGGGGGAGTAGACAGAGAAGGGAGGGGGACTACACAGCTTGGTACAAACTTCTGCCAGTGTGAAGAAACGAAGCCACACAGAAACATGAAAGTAAGGCAGCTTATACTAAGTGATCTATACATTGTATACAGAAAGTTTTTTTTTCACTATAGTTGCCCTTTAAATTAATTTAAATATAAAAAATGCAATCAAATTATGAATAATGTTCATTTGGTTCCTGAAAATCCAACCACGTTATTAGGCTAATCATTGCACACCAATAAAAGTGTTAACAAAACAGGAAACCAACCATTATTTGGAAAATAAAAAAGCTTCTAGATTTAAAGGGCAAATTGGCTTTAAGATGAAAAAGAAAACAAAGAAACATTATAAAAATTCAAATGACCTTTTTTATTTTTTATCTTTATAGGAAACAATTTCCTGCCATGTTTATATATCAACAATCTTCCTAGAACACTGAGGGAATGAACAAAGTATAAGTAATGTAGTTCTCTTCTTGTGTAGTATGTCTTCTGTTTAGTGCCTAGAGAGGAAAAAGGAAAACTCAATGACAGTTTAGTAAAAGCACATGGAAATGTGACATTTTATTTGAGTGACATCAAGAGCGCAAAGAATAACATAATAATAACATAATAATGACATAATAATATCATGGGGTTTTTTTTATAAAAAAAAAATACTAATATTGCAGGGCATTCAAGGACTATTAAATGTAATGAAAGAGGGGGAAATCCTGTAACGCAACACAAGTAGCCCGTCCAACAGTTTAATTGTAAACTTCACCTCCCTGCTTAGTTACATGACCTGCTGTCTTGTTGACATTGGTTACTACTTCTGGAGATTTGAGAAAACAAATATTCTCTCCAAGCATGGCAGTATATGGTTTAACACCATTTCTGATGACTAAGCAATCTGGAAAGCCTGCAATAATATACATAGCCAGATATTACATTTACCATAAATGTACGGTACATTGATTTGCAAGATGATATACATCCTTAATACATGTGGAAACACTTGAACTCGATTTATTAAGTGTTTGTAAAGCAAATGGGAAAAATCATTGATAAAATCAATGTCAATTTCTAGTGCAAGTCTCATAGAGTGAAAAATTATGAAATCTGCTATATGTGACTCTTCCACTTCTTTATTTTAAATCTATTCAGTATTATTTTGCACGTTGGCTATTATAAAGTTTTCATTTTGAACAACTCTCAGAAGACTCTATTATAATGTTGGAAAATGCATCTTGGATTTAAAGTAATACATTGCACATTTATTTTTATTATTTTAAAATTTCCCAGGAGCACCATGCTCATTGGGGAATTTTGATCCCAAAAAGAAAGATTAGATTGGGAATGTATAAAATTGGAACTCTGGGCTCAACAAGGATCTAAACTTCATAGATCCCTATGTTTCCAATCTAAATGTCATGTAAAAACCCAATTGCCAGGATAACAACACAACCTGCACACCAGTCGGACACCATTTCACACTTCCTAATCATTCTGACATGGACCTCTCAATATAGATACCTTAAGGACAATTTAAAAACACCAAGGAAAGGAAAACCTTTGAACTTCGAATGATGCTTTTATTTAACGCTAAACAAACTGGTTTAAATAGGGACATGGGATTCCTCAGCCCCTATCAGGAATATGAATAAAGGTAATTACGGATACTGCCTTCTCCATGAACGTCAATATGAAGCCGGACTATTCAAACTTAAATAAAAATTCGCTTTTATTCCAAATTTTTAAAAACATGTTACAAAGGTGGTGGTAAGCCCATTTCAATGCTCACTCAGTTCTGTGGTAACCTGATGTGTTTCGTGCCAGCAGGGGGCACTTCATCAGAGGAAGTAGCATTACTACATCCATAGGTTATATAGTCCGGCTTCATATTGACATCCACGGAGGAGGCAATATGCGTAATTACCTTTACTATGTTTTCGGCTTTGGAGGTATCCGGCTTTCCCGTTGGATTGCAGCCACTCCTGATGGACGCACCCGGAGAGGGGAGTGTCCCGTCCACCATCACGCTACCTTGTTGCTTATACCACTATCAGGAATATGTTTGATCCATTCCCACTTCCCCCCCCCCCCCTGCTTGTACCTTGTCTGTATCCAACTACTTTCACTAATTATGTCCTAGTTACAGTTCCATAATGTTTACTTTGCTGTTGTTTTTATTGCTTATAGTTCACCCTATATGCTTATCCTTGTTTTACATTCCTAACATAATAGGTTTTCCAAAAAAAGGTGTAACTCTATCAACTTTAAAGATGTGATTTACCCTGTGTTTGACCTGCTTGACCTGAGAAAGAGAGAAGTGTATCTCTCGAAAGCTTGTCTGTAAAAATGAACTGTTAATAGTTAAAAAGGTATCACCTTATCCTACAGTACTCATCTCTTAGTATGTACAATTAATCAGACTAAAATCCTCAAACCATAAATATTATTTATACCAGAATCGCCATTAAAGGGGAACTGTGGTCTCCAAACAAGTTGAGTTTAACTGAAAGGCCAGTTTCCTACCTTTAAAACGAGCCATGAACCACCTCTCTACATGCTCCACAGCCCAAGATATAAAGAAATGACTGACCAGAAATTTAATGGGTGGGAGGCTGAAGTGACATTCCTAAGGCTTCTCCTGCACAGTGCCGCCGGTGAGCACAGCCTCAGACTCCCTCAGTGTGTGAGGGAGACAGGAAGTCCCTCCTCCTCTCTGCTGTGTGAAGTCCTGACAAAGGTAGGTAAGGGAATCTACAGCCCTTCTCTCCCACTATGTGAAAACAGCCTTTTCAGGCAGAGTTCTCACTCTGCCTGAAAAGGCTGTTTTCTGTTGGGGGGGGTCTGAGTGGCCAACGGCACCCACGGGTGGGTGGAGCTTATTCACCAGTCTTTGTTCTTATATGAATAAAATAGTGTGGTTTACAAGATTTAGCATTGATTCATGCCTGAAGAAGAAGCCTAAAGCTGGATACACACTTAAATGAAAAAGTATAATTTTGTTGGATCCGACAGAATTGCCCCATTATTGTTAAAGTGAGAAACTAGTATTCCTAAGGCTGACAAATTCTATCTCTACTACAAGAAAATAATCTACTGCCTTAAAAAACGAAAATGTTCAAAATCATTTCACTGAAGGCACTGAAAATGATTTAAATAATATTAAAATGTTAACTGGTAAACATATAGACAAATACAAACAGCAATTTAATGTATGTTAAATTGTATCTATGATCTCTAGCATAACTGTAGTAGTAACTCTATAGTATATAATATATAAACACTACAAGAATGTTGCTTGATACTTACTTGAATGTTGAGGAATGGAAGGTGTTTTTGATCTTTCATTAATGCCTGATTTTGAAGATTCCAAGTAAAAATAGCACTGTTCAATAGCTGCTATAATCTGAGAGAGATAGTAACATAGTGATTTAGATTGAATAAATACATCCATCTTGTCCAACCTTAATACCTTCCTCTTTAACCCTACCTAACAGATGGTCCCAAAAAAGGCAAAAAAAAAAAAAAAATAGCTAATAGGGTGTGTGTCTTCCTAACTCCAAAGGGCAATAACAAAGTATCCCTGGAACAACTAGAACTACAGTATATGCATTAATACCAGTAATTCTCAATATTTTTTACATTTTAGAAACGTATCCAGCCGACATTTAAAGCTATTCAATGAACGCGTCATTACCACATCTGCTGGAAGCCCATTTCACTGTGCATACTGTAAAGAAACCTTTCCTAACCTGTAGATGAAACTTCTTTTCTTGTAATCTTAAAGACCATAACTGGAAACTATAATCCTTGCCAACCACCACTGTATAATTTTTTTTTTTGATCTGCCCCCTATTTCTTTAGATATCCAATCTAAAACGTTTTATATTTCAGATGTCAATCAAGTTCCTTGCTCTCAAAAACTATTCTTCTGTGAGTAGTTTTACTGTAGCTGGAATGGTGACAGTTTTGACAGCTGGAATGCTGTGTGCAGGCTTGACAGTTGGTTTGTGGGAAAAAAGTCAGGTCGGACGGAAGTAGGAGTGGTTAAAAGAGGGAGGGGGGATAGTGCTCCTAAACAAAATGTGTGCTGGATCGAAGGCATGCAGCAACACATGCAAATCAGAGTAAGTGCTACTTACATGTATTCAATTATAGATTAAAATGAGGCAAAGTCATTTTTTCAGTATAGTGTCCCTTTAAAGGATATCCATTAGTCCCCTGATATGACATATTAGTGAACAATGAACCAGAGAGTTTCTTATATGGCCCAATAATATATTTGTTTAAAATGATTATTTCCCTGCACAATCAACGATTGTCCAATGTAAACAGCTCCAACTTGACTAATTTTCCTGCATAGTCAAGCTCCTCCATTCCCCCCTTTTTAAGTTTCCCTCCTCTGAACTCATTTCTAAGATGTCCCTTTTTCATGTGGGATTCTAAAAAACTGCACTGCATATTCCAAATGTAGCGGGAGAATAATATTTTTCTCCCTTGACTCTATTACCCTCTTTATACAACAAAATATCTTGCTGTCTGGCATTGTTTGCTACAGCTAAGTCTGTTATCTACTAGAACCCCCAAATCTTTTTTCATTAGAGATTCACTTAACACAGAGTTATTTACGGTGTAGGTGGCACTAGGATTGTTAAACCCCAAATACATCACCTTACATTTATCAACATCCAATCTTATCTGCCACTCTGCTGCCCATTTTGATAATCTAGGTCAGCTTGCAGCAAATGCACATCATTTAAAGTTTCCAAAGATCTACATAGTATAGTGTCATCAGCAAACACAAAGACTTCACTCTCAATGGCCTCTTCTAAGTCATTTATAAACAGATTAAAAAGAAGTGGCCACAGTACAGAACTTTAGCCCACATGGATGTAGCTCCATTGAGCACCACTCTCTGGTGCGATCCAATAACCAATTCTCTATCCATGTACACATTTTTTTCCTAGACTGGACAAAGATATAAGAAAATAAAATATCATGAATGATTTAACCCTTAAATAATTTGTAAAAATGCCACATCTCCCGTAAGTGCAACTATAAAACATGAATTATTTGTGACAAGGAGCCTTAAAACATTACTATAAAAGGTAAACATATTTACTCCCAACTTTCCAAGGTAATGCAGTAAGGGAAATCTTCACCCTAACAACAACATTAATATTAATTTTAAATCCTTATGGAAAAGCAGTGCTATGTATAATGTAAAAAGGTGTGCACAAAATGCAAATGTAGAACTTAACATGCCAAATACATCCCCGCTTACAAAACAAACATAGCTGTCTCATTAACTTCCCACAGTCCCCATCAAATAAACTATAAAATCTAAATAAATCAAAATACCATATTACCAGTGTGCAGAAAAATAATTTATCACAGGTAGGCACATATAGCTATATACCTGTATGTAAAGCAGGTAAGCTATTAAGTAGCCCATTAATAAATCACAGTTGGTCATTGATACTTGTTTAGCAAGGAGTAGCACAAAAGCTGATATAGACTTTAAATTGCATGTGTGTATATCAATGCACAATCCAGAATTAGAAATATCTAGACACTTAGCAGGAATGAAGCTAACCAAGCAGTCATATGCAGGCAATTTTCCAATAAGAATTATTTCCTAATAAAATGTATTACAAAAGAGTATTTTCCTCTCTGGGGTTAACTTCATAAAAAAACTTGCGCTTGCTTTGTAAAAAGAGTTTAAAAGAAATAAAAGTGCGACTTCCTTTTTAGGATTGAATATGACATGTAACTTTCTAGTGTATAATTATAACAGAAAAATGCTGGGATTTCTGTTAAAATTAATAAATGGCTGTATAGGTAAAGCAGTATGTAAAATAGCCTGGTGTTACGTATTTGCTCCAGAGGCCTCTGGAAATTTCCTGCATATAATTGCATACTTCACTTTATTCCTGCCGGTAGACTGATACTGGCTATTTGTGCCCCATTCATACAGCATTGATGGACACATGCAATTTAAAGTCTTCATTTGCATTGATATTACTCCTTGGTAATTACTCCATTTAATTAATACTAAATCACAAAGGTAAAATTAAATAGAGCTAATCCAGATATAACACAACGTTTGGTTAAAGACCAAGATAGTGTCCCTTTCACAGCAGGCCGGATATTTCAGTGTGGCCGCTGTGGATCACGCTAAAGGTTAAATCATTTCTAGGACCCCCCACCACACACACACACCTACAATCCCCGCCCCCTGCACAAAGAAAAAACACAACCAAGAAGCTACAACACTCACTTTCATGAATTCTGTTTGCATACCCCTAGTTGGTTTGTATCAGGATGGAATCAAATGCTAGGTGTCTGTATCTGTCTAAATGAGGTTTTGTTACAGTGATACAAATTGATTTACACTTGCAAAAAAGTGTTTCTTATTCAAAGCAGAAATGGCTATTTTGCCTACTTTGATGCCCGTTTGCATGCCCAAAATCACTTTGTGTAAGGCTGGAATCAAATGCATCACATGCCAAGGATCTGTATCTATCTTGGTGAGGTGTTGTTTCAGTGATACTAAGTTATTTAACCCTTGAAAAACACCAGTTTCTTATTCAAGGCTGCAGAAATGGCTAATTTGCCACTTTGATGGTGAAGCCACGCTAGTATGTTTTCCGCGCGTTTGCAGACGCGTTTGGCAAATTGTGTTGCCAGTGGTCTGTATCTATGTAAGGTGTTGTTTCAGTGATACAAAGTGATTTTACCTTTGCAAAACAACAGTTCTATACTCACCTAAACCACTGTCCACCGATGGGTAGTACCCAGGGTGAGGACATAAACCGCCAGGTCCTCACCGCTGGGATCACCTAATCTCTGTAACACTCACTTGAAGTATGTATTAGAGAAGATAGAAGGCGGTTTAGGTCCTCACCCTGGGTACTACAGAGTGCCGGGTTGGTGGAACTGGGTGGAGGTGAGTATAGTTCTCCTTTAAAGTTGCAGAAATTACTATTTTGTCACTTTGATGACTGTTTGCATGCCCATTATAAGTATGTGTCAGGCTGAAATAAATGCTTTATATGCCATGGGTCTGCATGTGAGGTGTTTCAGTTAATTAACCGTGGCAAAACATTTTTGTATTTAAAGCTGCAGAAATGGCTAAGGCAGTAATAGTTCTAGCACTAAGACCGCTCAGCTAATTACCTCTGGGGAGGAGACCATAGGAACACTCGTTGTCATAACAACAGCCAGAGCGTCTCAATCATTGTTCATAATTTCTTAAAGCAACAGGAATCTCCTGTACTTCCTAACACATAATGTTGATCCCATACAAGGCCACCTGTGCATTGCCTTATATAACACAAACATATCCTTATGTATAGAAAGACATAGCGAATTAGTTCATGTCCATGGTTATATTATACATAACGGACACTTGAAACTTTATCTGGAATACTGGACTCTAAGCTGTGGGGATTGCGGAATGCAGGGAAGGAAGATGGGGGTAGCTGACGGATCTCTGGATAGCTGCTGTATTCCTATTACAAAACATCTGTTCACATTGTCTGTCAATAGCGAGCACATTCTCTATCCGTACAAACACTTTACCTGTCACTGGAGCAGAGACGTAACTTACAGAGAAAAGCTGCTGGGTGGACGCTGGTTATCCTGCCTTATTACACAGACACACACTGTGTACGGAGAGCCAAACAGGACAGACTATAGGCTTCTTTTAGAAACGGAAAGTGGGCGGTCCTGTGCTACAGTATGGTGTACTGCATGCCTACAGCTGGCTAATGGCTGATCCCTAGTCCTGCTCTGTGTGAGCACTGTATGCTGATCTGCCTGCTGGTTTAGACTGTGGGGGCTGGACTGGTACAGACTGACATTGTCGGCAGAGAAAGCTGTGCATGGGTTAAAGACAGGCTAGATAGTGTTTGTTCCTTAGGGGCAGTGGAACATTTTCAATCCTTTAGGCTGAGGCCACACTGCAACACACAGGAATCGAGCACAAAATCGCAAGCGTTATTGCATGCAATTCGTATTGTGTGCACGATTCTTGTGTGTTTTGTGTATGCGATTTTGACATTTTCCGTTATGGAAACGCATGTGTTTAGGCACCAAAAATGGTGAACGCGTTACCAAAACGCGAATGGACATGCATTCGCAAAACGCGCTAGTGTGGCTAAGCCCTTAGGCTGTGGCCACACTGCAATGCACAGGAATCGCGCACAAAATCGTGAGCGTTATTGCACGCGATTGTGTGCGCTTTTCTTGTGCGTTTGCGTTTTGCGCATGCGTTTTCGCCTTTTCGCGTTATGGAAACGCTGCATTAACGCACCAAAAATGGTGAACGCATGCGTTACCAAAACGCGAACGGACGCGCAATCGCATGCGCATGGGAAATCGTGGGAATTTTTGCGTTCCCACGATTTCCATTTTAGCAAAAATCGCAGGCGCGAGCGCGAAACGCATGCGCAAACGCGCGAAAAACGCATTAGTGTGGCCTAGCCCTTACTCAATATTCTAACTTTTCTAACGCATGCTGCAGACTGCATGGATTTTAGTGCAAGTGTTTGGTTTTAATTGATTAATTTAATACACTTGACAGGGAGGTGCACAGACTGTGTTTTGCACAAAAAATCACATGCATTCCAAAAACGGATCACAGCACATACAGTGTGGCTATTCTGACATGCTAACAGATCGCAATCAGAATCTCTTGGATTTGTAGTACAATATAAATTAAGATTATTTTAATCGTGTTGCTGTCAGTGGTGTAACTACCACCCCCACGACCACCCAAGGTCCCTTCTACTGATCAAGCTGTTCCACCCTTCAAGCTGATCGTGTGTATGAATGAAATATACGCGCTATCAACTGTTTAAAAGACCAGACCCGAACTTCTGGTTCAGTTTCCGAAGTTCAGGTCCGGTCATTAAAACGGCTGCTCGCCTGTATGTTTCGCTCATACGCGCGATCGGCTGTTTAAAACAGCTGACCGCAGAAGGGATCTTGGATAGAGGAAGGGGGTCGGGGCCCGGCCTCCATTCTTGCGGGGTGGGGGGGGCAGGCCCCTGCAGGTACGCCCCTGGTTGTTGTGACATAATCATTGCTTACCTTAAACTCAGAACAGACGTGCGATCACGGGGCCGACACAGGAGACAAATGGTCATTTCACCCGACTATCGGTTTGTCTATGGGTGCTCAATCGGGCATTGTGTGTGATCTGTTTTTGGAGTGCATGTGATTACTGTGTCACACAATAATTATAAGCGTTTGTTTCGTCTGTCTATCATTTAATGTATGGGTGCTTGGTTGGGCGAAGTGGTTGTTTGGTCGAGACCAACTGCGTGCCCGAATATTAAATGATACCTGTCCGAAACATCCATTTGGTATGCGATCACATGTGTGTACGAAGCTTTAGTGATCTTGATCTGTACTCCTATTACAAATACAAGAAATAATAAATAAATATATAATATATATATATATATAAAACATGAATATATATATATGTATATATATATATATATATAATCTATAATATATATATAATATATATATATATAATATAGTATTTTGAAACCAATTAAAAAGTTCACAATGTGAAAGGAATCCTGGAAACACTGTAAAAATTAGTTTATTTTCTACTGTGCAAAATGGAATTGAGGCTGAGGCGACACTGTAGCACATATGAGTCCCCCCGGAAACGGACACATGAGCGTTTGAGACTGAGGTGCGCACCTTTCTGGTGCACATTGCTGTGTGGCCTCAGCCTAAATTCTATTTTGCACAGCAGAAAATAACACACTAAGGGCACGGCCACACTGCAACATAATCACACACGGAATCACATGCGATTTCATGTGCAATTTTCGTTGTGTTTGCGCATGCGTTTTTTTCATTAACTATTAAAAATGCGGAACGCAAATCACAATCGCAATACACCCGAAAACGCGCATTTTCGTTGTGTTGCCGCGTTTTCAATGATATGAAAAAAAACGCAAAGGCATGTGCAAACGCAAACGCAAACGCAAAAAAAACGCAGCAGTGTGGCCTAGCCCTAATCGTTACAGTTTTTGAAACATTGGGCAATCAAAGCACATTCAATTGCACAAAAAATTACAGATCGCAGCTTTCCTAATGTGGCCAGTCCGACTGGCCAACACTAGTGTGCGCTTTTTAACACAAGATCGAATCACAATTGGATGATCGGATCGCATGTTCAAAAATGTGCTGGTGTGTCCCAGCCCACAGTCGTGGTGTACATTTGTGCTGCAATCCCTGTCTTTTTTGAGGATTGGAGCGCATGCAAATTGCACCAAAAATGGTGATCTGGTCAACAGATCACAACGCAAACATCCCCAGCGCACCTAGTGTGGCCACTCCAATTGGGCCACACTAGTGTGAGCTTTCTAACACGCGATCAGATCGTGTGTTAAAACGGTCTGGTGTGGCCTAGCCCTTGCTGTTTTCTACAATGAGATCAAATTAAAGGGGAACTGTGGTCTCCAAACAAGTTAACTTTAAATGAAAGGCCAGTTTCCTACCTTTAAAAAGAGCCATCAACCACCTGCTCCACAGCCCAAGATATACAGAAATGACTGACCAGAAAGTTAATGGGTGGGAGGCTGACTTGTGACATTCCGGAAGCTTCTCCTGCACAGTGCCGCCGGCGAGCACAGCCTCAGACTCCCTCAGTGTGTGAGGGAAACAGGAAGTCCCTCCTCCTCTATGCTGTGTGAAGTCCTGACAGAGAAGGTAAGGGAATCTACAGCCCTTCTCTTTCACTGTGTGAAAACAACCTTTTCAGGCAGAGTTCTCACTCTGTTCTCACTCTGGCTAAAAAAGCTGATTCCACAGAGTTTTCTGTAGAGGGGGGGTCTCAGTAACCCACGGCACCCGTGAGTGGGCGGGACTTAGGCACCCATGAGTGGGTGGGACTTAGGCACCCATGAGTGGGCTGGGCCACGGCACCCATCAGTGGGCAGGGCCACGGCACCCGCGAGTGGACGGGGCCACATGGGGCTGCAAGATAATGGGCCATGGGGGGCCTGCAACTGGAGGGACCATGGGGTGCATGAGAGGGAGGGACCAGGGGGGCTGCAAAGGGGAGGAGGAGACACAGGACAGATTGACTGACAGTTTCAGAGCAGGAAGTGCAGGGGACCTGGTGATGCTGCTGCCATATCACACACAAAAATGTAAATATTTTCAAAACTATGCAAAATAAACAATGGAAATAAATTGCAAAAATTCTCAGGGGAGCAATTCCTATCAATTTACCTCAAGTCATTTTTGGACCACAGTTCTCCTTTAATGTCAGGCACAATTGAGTTGAACCTATTGGTCTGGCCCTCCACTAAAAGGGACATGATTTACTGTAATAAATTCCCCAGGTTTAATTGTATGTTTCTTTATTATTAGCTGCAATTTTTAAGAGGACAAATTAAATTAATCCATTAATCACCTTATATTTTTAATAAAAATAAACTAAAAAATAGATGAATCAAGTCTTAGAACAACCAGTTAAACTAACCAATTAATATAATTTTTCATCTCGGTCATGTACAGGTCTAGTAGCAGATAGTCGGTCAGGGATAGTCATACTATGCCCTGGTCTGATGTACAGTATGTGTGTAAATGTAAGTGAGTAAGCAAGTGTGTATGGTACTGTATGTGTCTTGCAGTGTATTTGTACAGTGGCAAGTTAAAGGGTATGTCCACCCCTAAAATTGATTTTTAATATGCTGCTCCCCCATGTCTCCCAGCCCCAACCGCATAAATATTTTTTTCAGAAAGCCCTCCAAACTCTTACTTACCTCCCCTCGTTCCTCCGCCGCACTGCCGGCCCTCTGCTTGCGAGAATGCAAGCAGAGGGGCAGGTACCGGCAGTCGCGTCTGTGATTGGTGAGCAGCAGCCAATCACGGACACGGCTGCCGGTCATTCAGTCAGCGGAGGAAAGCGGAGAGGTAAGTAAGAGTTTGGGGAGCTTTTTGAAAAAAAATATGCGGTTGGGGCTGGGGGACATGGGGGAGCAGCATATTATGGGGGATTTCTGCTAGGGGGAGGGATAGTAGAACGGGAGGGAGAGGGAGGGGGAGGGAGGGGGAGAAGGGCTGCGTGCGCATGGCAAATATCTACCGGAGGCAGATAGCAGCAGAGCCCTGCTATCCTCCTGGTGGTTAGTTTTGGGACTTTGGGGGGGGTTTACAGGAGAACCCTATGGAGCTGGGATGTAGGTAAGGATTAAACTACACTACATGGTGGGGCCAGTAGTTGGGGGGATTATAGTTTTGGGGTGGACATGCCCTTTAAAGTATATGAACCCTTTAGAATTATGGATTTCTGCACAAATTGGTCAAAAAATGTGATCTGATCTTCATCTAAGTCTGCTTAAACTAATACCACACAAATAATTAAATGTTTCCATGTTTTTATTGAACACACCATGTAAACATTCACAGTGCAGGTGAAAAATAAGTATGGGAACCCCTAGACTAATGACATCTCCAAGAGCTAATTGGAGTAAGGTGTCAGCTAACTGGAGTCCAGTTTTGGGTTTGCTTTTCCCAAGAAGCATGGCCTGTGTGAATGAATTCAATGCCTACCTGGCTCCCAGGTGTTCCTGAAATAGTGACGGTGACATTAGTGCCCGCCAGGTTACAATTGTAAAAAAGTGCCAGTAACCATTTACCAATATTTGTTCCCGCAGTCAAGGCCTATACTGTTACTTTGGGGGTATCATAAGAGGCCGGACTGGCAGCCGCTCCTCTCCACTGTTACTTATCTTTTCAGATTCATTTTTGTCTGGTGATGTGCCTCTGGATTGGAAAAAAGACAATGTAATAGCAATATTCAAAAGAGGTACTCGTTCCCAACCTGGTAACTATAGACCTGTAAGCCTAAAATCAGTGGTAGGGAAGGTGCTGGAAACTTTTTTACATGATCATATCCTTGACTTTGTCTCCAGAACTGATCTTATTAGTAGTAGTCAGCATGGATTTATGAGAAATAGATTGTTCCAGACAAATTTACTTGAGAAATGAGTAAGAGTTTAGATTCGGGCATAGCAGTGGATGGGGTATACTTGGATTTTGTTAAAGTGTTTGATACTGTGCCACATAGGAGACTAATATATAAACTGAGGACTGTTGCCCTAGAAGAAAAAACATTTGTACATGGATAGAGAATTGGTTATTTGATAGCAAATAGAGAGTGGTGGTCACTGGAGCTACATCTATGTGGGCTAAAGTTCTAAGCGGAGTGCCTCAGGGTTCTGTACTGGGGCCACTTCTTTTTAATCTGTTTATAAATGACTTAGAAGGGGGCATTGAGAACAAGGTCTCAGTGTTTGCTGATGACACTAAACTATGCAGAGCTTTGGAAACTTCAAACGATGTGCAATTGCTGCAAGCAGATCTAGATGGATTATGAAAATGGACAGCAGAATGTTGAGATTCAATGTCGATAAATGTAAGGTAATGCATTTGGGGCTTAGCAATCCTTGTGCCAACTACACCATAAATAACTCTGTGTTAAGTGAATCTCTAATGGAAAAAAAATTGTGGGTTCTGGTAACAAAGTTAGCTGTAGCAAACAATGCCAGGCAGCAATGGCTAGAGCATGGGGGATAGATTCAATAGAGAAAAATATTACTCTCCCTCTTTACAAGGCACTGGTAAGGCCTCATTTGGAATATGCAGTGCAGTTTTGGAATCCAAAAGGGACATCTTGGAAATGTAAGCAGATTAGACAAGTTAGGGCTGTTTACACTAGAGAAGCGATGTTTGCATGGGGATATGATCAATTTATAAAAATATATTAAAGATCCATACAATAAACTCTCTGGTGCATTGTTTACGAATAGGTCCTACACGAGGACACATGGACATCCTTTAAGATTGGAAGAAAAGAAGTTTCATTTTCAGGTTAGCAAACATTATTTTACAGTGAGAACAGTGAAATAGTGGAACTGTCTTCCAGCAGATGTGTTAATGGCAAGTTCACTGAATAGCTTTAATAGCTAGATAAGTTTCTAAAACTAAAAAATATTGAGAATTACTAGTGTTAATACATATATACATGTACTGTAGTTCTGGTTGATCCAGGGATACCTTCTGATTGTCGTTAGGAGTCAGGAAGGAATTCCCCCCCCCCCATTTTACCTGTTTTTTTTCCCTTCCTCTAGATCAACTTTTAGGGAGGGTTAAAAAGGAGGATGTAAAGGTTGGAATTGATGGACATATGTCTTTAATCATGTCTTGGCTGAGAGGCAGCCAATCACAGACATGACTGCTGGCTATTTAGAAAGCCGAAGGAACTTGTTGTGGTAAGTAAGTTTCTGGGATTTTTTTTTCAATTTAAACCTGACGGTTAGGGTTGGGAGGGAGATCCCTACACTACAAAAAATCGTTCATTTTTTTAAAAAAATGATCTGCAGACTAGGTATCTGGAGGGAGTGTGTGTTGGGGGAGGGGGGGGGGCACTTCCCTGCGCATGCCAGAGTTCTCCAGGAGGACAGGGAAGGGCAGAAACCTTTTCACACACAGGAAGGTTCCAACTCTTTACTTTTCTAGACTTTGACTAGACACTGCAGTACAACCATTTGGAGCAGAGGAGTAAGGTAAGGAAACATGATGTTTCTTCTTGGTTAAGAATGATGTTTGTTTAAGACACATTTTTGGCTCTCCTAATGGTTTGTGTAATTTGAATAATGTAAAGATTATGGCATTTGTGGCACAACTTACATAGCTATTTGAATATTTATTGGACTTTTGGTTAATAATTGCTACCAAGGGTACTTCTACTGTTGTATTTTAGGTAACTAGAAGCTTACTGCATTTAGAAATCAGCCATAAGACAGGAAAATCATTTTAAGAGCTTGTAGAGGATACAGAAGAAGTAGCTACCAGTAAAAGAAAAGAAAGGGATGTAGCTTGTTTTCTTTTTTTGTCTCAGGAGTAGACATACCCTTTAATACCCACTGGAGCAATTAGCGAGGTAGCCCAGAAAGCCCTCGCATAGTACAGCATCTAGAACAACTGGTAAGAAAGTCCTAACTAGCTTAAAGGCAATGTTCTAAAAAGAAAATAAAAACAACCATTGTTGGATCAAAAAGAGCTAATTAAAATGAGCTGTCTCTCAACTTCCTATTTGCTCTGATCCCTGTTTATAATGTATATAATTGTATGCTGTTTAAAATGAAAGTTCTACCCATTTACACTATTAGCCAATCACACTTTAGCTCTAAGTATATATTCATTCATGGAACAAGAAAGACAGAACTACTACTTCTATCAGTTAATCACACTGCAAGCCTCAATCTTACTAGGCTGTCATATTAACTGAGCTTTAGAAAATCAGCTGGGCCAGGGAGCAAAAAAGAGCATTAACATGAACTCATACAAAACATTAAAAATTCTGCATATTTCAGGAACCATAGCTCACAGAAATGTGAGAGTTGACTGTATATAAAGCAGGTGGTTTGAGTTACCAACAGCAGGGTCGGGCTGGCCTGCCATTCTTGGCAGATCTTCAGTCTCTGCCAGGGCTGTTTTTCAGCATTTGCACCTGAATGAGTTCCTATTTGCCACCCACAAAGCTCGACCAGCCAGCTAGACAAGCAGCTCTATGCACTAGCTGGGTTGCTCTGGCAGTTATCAGCTGTTTGTGCACTGGGGTCAGGCAGATAGGAAGGTGAGTGGTGGGCTTGCCTCTCAATCCATTCGGACCATCGCCATGCTACAGTGATGATATGCACATTGTCCCACGTTGTCTCCCAGATGTGTGCAAACGCAACCTACTGTAAGTTTAGAGGCAGAAAGAGACAGCCAGAAGTCAAGTAGTGATTCACTCTCTGTTTGTACTTCTGCACTGCTCTTCAATGTATTTCATCACAGACACGGTACACTTATTTCATAATTCATTTTTATATTGTTAGAGAATCTGGGGGCGGCCTATATTCATGGGGGACTATGTATGTATTTATTGTAAGATTGAATTGAAGGGGACAGGGCAAACTGTCTGGTGTTGGGTTGGGGAATCTGGTGCAGGCTTCAATTTCCCAAACCAACACCACCTTCAAAGCCTGTTTAAGGTTAATTTCCATCACTTGCAGTCCAATAAGCATTTTATATCACAATTTAAAAGTTAATTATTTTAATATTGCTATGGCTAGATGTACAAAGGTTGGTGCAGATTGGAAGAAGAAAGGGGGCATATTGGTTTGTGGGGCAGTTGGGAAGGACTTGTTGTATGGCAGGGAATATAATAGGACTAGTGGGCATGGGTTGGAAGAAGCTAAGACAGATTGGCATTGGTAGATTTTAAAAAGCAGGGGACACAGTAGAATAGACAGAAAGGCTCTGAAATTCAAAAAAAAGTTAATAAGGAGGAGCAAAAGAGGAACTGGAAGAATTTAAGAGAAAGATGGAGCTCAGCAGCACATAGAGAAGATGAGCAGTAAGGGATCAATATTTTAACATGTTTGCCTGGGCAGATATTGGTATTAAAAATTGGTTGAGAGCGGTGAAATATCATATGATATGTAAATATCCAGTCTACAGGGGGACTGAAGAAATCAAATCAGTGTACTGGCCTGTAATGTGTAAGATAAACAACAGCTCTGTTGTTATTAAACTAGATCTAGACTTTATGTATCATTGCTAGGAGCTAGCAATTAAATCCGTGTGCTGGTCTGTACTGGGTAATATAAACCAAATAATGTACTTAATGAACCAGGCTGCAGGTGACATGCTCAAGAGCTATTTTCAAAAAAATGCTTGTGAAGTTTCTCATTCATCCAGGTTATGGTATATCTGTTGTATTCAGTTAGATCAACTGAACTTAAAGTTCATCCGACTAGCTTTCTCAATTCAGAATCACTTTATGCAATTATGTACCCTGGAAAGTCCCAATTAGCATATCACTTCTGAATGCAAGGCGCATTGCATTGTGGCTAAGAGGTGTTATAGGAACTGCCCAGGGTAAGGTGTCAAAACAGCATTGTACATGGCAGACATGGCAGACATTTGGTGTCGAACCCCCCACCCACCTCTATTCAGGCTTGGTTTCTTTATTTTTGCATAAATGGCCTCTTTTTGCACCTCTCTTGAACCAGTCATGTTCCCCAATATGTTAACATTACAATCTTCAAAGGTATGTCCTTTTTCCTTAAAAATGCAGGTACATGGCTGAGTCCTGACCCAAGGAATTGTCTCTTCTGTGCTGGGCCATACGTTGATGCAGTTGCTGTTTGCTCCCCCAGATACAAATCAGAGCACACTTCACTGCACTGCGTATATGATGTTGCTTTTCTTGTGTTTTGGTATTGGGTCTTTCGGATGTACCAATTGCTGCCTTACTGTGTTGTTTGGTTTAAAGCAGACAGGGATACGGTGTTTTTTGAAAATTCTTAATTTCTTGGAGACCCCTGCTACATATGGGATGACCATATCCTTTCTCCTGTCTTGCTTTTCCCCTTAACTGTTGGTATACATGTTCTTTTCTTTCCTTTTACTTCTTTTGACAAAGGCCCAGTCTGGATATCCACAAGTTTTAAAGGGCATGTCCAGCCTAAAATTTATTTTTTGATATAGTATTCCCCCTGCCAGCCCAGCCCCAACCGCTATATTTATATGTATAGAAAGCTCCCCAAACTCTACTTACCTCCCCTCTTTCCTCTGCCGCGCTCCCAGCCCTCTGCTTGGGAGAAAATGCAAGCAGAGGGGCGGGACCGGCAGTCGCGTCTGTGATTGGCTGAGCGGCAGCCAATCACGGACACGGCTGACGGCAGCTCATATTTCGGCGGAGGAAAGAGGAGAGGTAAGTAAAGTTTGGGGAGCTTTATAAACATATAAATATAGCTGTTGGGGCTGGGCTGGCAGGGGCAATACTATATATTAGGGATTTACGCTAGGGGGAGGGAATCCTTAGAGGGAGGGAGAGGGGGGGGGGAGGGAGGGGGAGAAGGGCTGCAGTACGCATGCCAAAATTCTCCCGGAGGCCAGGTAGGAGGCAGAGTCCTATATGGACTCTGCTATCCTCCTGGTGGGCATTTTTTGGGGCTTTGGGGGGGGACTACAGGAGAACCATATGGAGCTGGAATGTGAGGTAAGGATTACACTACACTACATGATGGGGCCAGTAGTTGGGGGGATTATAGTTTTGGGGGTGGACATGCCCTTTAAGGGCTTCTCTGAGATGTTTCATTTCTTTAGCCTTCGCCTCTGTGCTAGTGGGGATGTTCTCAGCTCTGTGTTGCAGGGTTCTGATGACACCCAAATTGTGATCTAAAGGGTGGTGGGAGTCAAACATCAAATACTGATCTGTGTGTATTGGTTTTCTGTAAACCTCTACTTCCAGTTTACCATTCTCCCTGACTTCTACCAATACAAGTACGAATTATGAAGGGGAAAGAGTCTAATTCTTGTTTAATAGTGCTTATATTTAACTGCAGTATTGAGCAAGAATTTTAAATTCTACACTATGCATGATTATTTTTTCTTTGGTATATGGTAACATATGGAATATAGCATCACAAATATAGCTATCTCCACCACAAGATGGTGCTGTTAAACACGTTATAAAAAAATTAACTCCGCTTATGTGAATGTAAAATAGGAAAGACAGCACTAACGACTCTTTTTCTTTGCACCCCTCTGTTTTATTGTCCTATTTTGTTCACTGTAACATTTAATTCACCTTATTAAGGTGCTTATTGGCATACAATAATTATTCAAACAATATGCAAAGACCAATTTATAAAAAGTTGTAATAGGGGCTGTGAAATACTGTTTATTTTCTGAATGTTCAAACCTCTTCTTTTCTAGTAATGCATAAAACCTGCAGACATACATTTAGGAGAAATATAACCATCAATTCTGCAATTCTGGATACAGAAAGAAATTAACTAGACAAAATGTCTCTGACAAGGAAACTTGGAAAAAGGTTCATAGGGATTGTACATCATAAAATAACGAATCACTTGCTATTCCAAATGTTTTTTAGAGCTTCGACAACACAAAGTCAGGAAAGTTTTCTACACCAGCATGGACTGTGTGGCCTTTGCATCTGGAACAAGGCACATGCATTGGCTCATTCAAACTCAACATCTTTAAGACTCCTCTCGTCTACAAATTGCAATATTTAAACAATAAGGTTAGTCATAGACTTTTTATTTTAAAGTTGTAATAAGTGGGATCCAGAGGGGCTGGGGTACTTATAAAAGTTCACTTTCACAAGATCGGAGTACAGGCTTCTGGAACAGAGGCAAAAGGCAGAAATCTGGAATAGGAGTAGGGTACTGGAACAGAGGAGTTGGAGAATGGAGCAGAGTAGTAGGTGGAAAGCAGGATACTGGTCGAGGCAGGTAAGTAGCTGGTTACTGGATGCAAGTAAGTAGCTGGATACTGGATGCAGGTGAGTAGCTGGTTACTGGAATAGAGACAGGTAAGTAGCTGATGCTGGGTTCAGGTAGCTGGATACTGGAATGGAGGAAGGTAAGTAGGTGATGCTAAGTTCAGGTAGGAGCAGGGAACACAAGGGAGCCAAAGGAAGCGGTGCTACAGGCAGGCACCTGCGGATAAGGGAGGGCTGCTGCACCTAGGCATCTCAGCTATGATGGTAAGCGATGGTAAATGCAATCTGTGCCTTTCTATATAGTAAATATAAGCATTCGGGAAGAGTACCTATAAGGATTTAGTGAAGGGTTTGGGCTTCCTCTAAGTGAGTGCGCCCGCCCCCAGCACAAGATTCAAGATTGCTGACCACCAACAAGATTCAGCAAATCGCGGAGGGCAGAGCTAAGACAGCTTCAAGAAGATCCAAGATGTTAGGAACTTTCCTTCAGTACAGGTAGGTAGGAAGTTTAAGCTTCTGCTACAAATTACACTTAACTTGAGTGTACTTATCCTTTAAAGTGATTGGTTACCCACCTGGCTGTTCTCTAACATACTGTATGCGAGCACCATTTTAGTCCATTTTTGTCAAACTTGCATTATAAGTCTATGGTAGCACATGAAAAAGCAGGCACGAATCAATAAAAAAAGTGTGATTTCTTAAAGGATAACTGGTCTCCATACACAAGTCTTAAGGTTCGTTCCCAACCCGCAATGCACGATATGCATGAATAAACGTTTTAGCCGATAATCCGCCCGTGTGTAGGCACTTTATCGTCCAAAACGTTAGTTGCTGCACATTGTGCGTTGCGGGTCGGGACCTGCGATCGCACATGTTTACGAACCTTTAAGGCTTGTAAAGTTACACTTCCTTGTCTGTCAGGGCAGGGTCAGGGCTTATGATGCAGCTGACGATGCTCTGTCCCAGCAGTTGGCATTCTCCAACCTTCAACTTGGGGGCAGACAAGTGTGATGTCACAGCTTGCAGTGCTTGCAGGAAAAAACACCCTTTCTACTGCTGTAACATTGGATAAACTGCAGCTAGAAGCATGATCATGGAGTTCCTTTAAAGGTAGGATTGTGAGGTAGTATCTTTTTAATAATGGAGGCCACAGTTCCATGTTCAGGTGTATTTTCACCCATAATCCCCTGGGAAATACAAGCACAAAAGCATGTAAAAGTGGATACAAGCAGACACAAGTGCAACGCAGAAACGCACAGAATTTTTTTTGTATTTTGCAGTGGAACCACAGCCTTACTTTCATCAATAAAAAGGGAAAGTTCAGTGCAAATATATATGCTTTTCAGAAAAAAGAGCAGTATTTTTTTTATCCTAATGACCTTATTCTGCCAATTCAGCATTTTGCAGGACCCCTAGTAGAGACCGTTATGGTCTTGCCCTTGACCCAGCGCCTGGGTTGATTCAGTTGCTCAGTAGAGATCTGAGCATCTTTGACCCATCCAATAGCCAATCAGTAGAAATTACTGTTAGGAACATTCCATTGATGTGGTGCATTCTGGGAAGAAGAAGGACGGTTAGAACCTGAAATGTCAGCTCACTTAAGTCAACAGCAGGGAAAAGCAAAGGGTATAAAATCAACTGATTTTTCAAAATGGGAGAGAATGTGTAGCATAACTAAGAACGCATTTCACAAACTAACAATTAACCAAATATTGATAATTTCCACTGAACTGTCCCTTTAAAGGGAGGACAGACTGGAAAGAACAGTCAGTTACTGCTCTACTATAGTGTCCCTTTAAAGATACTTTTAAAAAGATACCTTTTTATAAATTATACAATAATTATACGGCCATGTGGTACTCATCATCAGACAATTGCGCATGTGTACAAAGCTTAAGTCTGTGACGCATTTACTGTAATATTGTCTATAGCAATTTACCTGTACATAGGATTTACAAGGAATGTAACCTTTTCTCAGTTTGCTACCTTAGTAAAAAGAAAACGGGCAAAAAATATCTGAAAAGTTGCAACACTGAAATTGGTTAATTGGATTAGAAATTTCTAGTAGATCTGTTGTAATAATTTGTGTGTGTATGAGGGGGAGTTATGTGTGTTAGTGAGTTTGTATGTAGGTAAAGAAGTTTTATGCGTAATCTCAGAGAATTGCAGAGGAATGTGTCTGTGCACTGAGAATAATGCACGTCCTAACTAGAGATGTCCGAACTTCGCAAAATCCGGTCCGCTCGAGGATCCGCGAATTTTCTAAAAAATTAGAAAATTCGAAAATCCTCGAGCGGACCCGTTAAAATGAAAAATATTCTCGAAATTACAAGATTTCGCGTTTTTTCGAAAATTTTCGAAATTCCGAGTTTCGCGTATTTTCGAAAATTTTCGAAAATACGAGAAATCTCATAATTTTCCAAAATTATCATTCCCACCTCTGAGCCAGGTTACCCAGTGGCTTGTAGAGTCCTGAGAAAAGACACTGGTGGGATCCTGCATATACATCAAAATGTGGACAGCTTTAAAAGGCATGCAAAAACAGAGAAAGAGGACTTGGGGGGGAAAATGGCATGGATGCAATGGGCAGAGCAAGCAGAAAGGCAGATCACAGATTTGCTAAAAGAAATCCACCAGAATTATTGGCCCACGAGAATATTAAGGGTGGAACAGATTAAATCCTATGCCCCTCACGTGGACCATGTTGTGATGGAGCTGGACTATCGTCCAGATCCAGTAATATAGTTTGTTTGTGTTTTTTTTCTTTAAGATCCTCTGACTTCCTAAAGTTGCTTCTCTCTCTTTCTATAAATATATTTAATATATTAAATTATTTTACCAATTTACATTCATATCCCAAATTCGAACTTTTATTTCAAACCTAGATACCAAATATAGCATTATATAGTGGATACATTATAGGGATATAAGTAAACCTTGAGGATACATGCAATATCCTATTCATTTATGGTGGGTAGTACATTATACATTACAGTCCTCCCCCTACCTGTAGAGTATTTTTTTAAATGGCAGCTCTGTCTAGGACCCAATTTGATGGTACCGTAATCCATATTTGGTATGTTCTGGTTTTAGGCCTAGGGGTTTCTACTAACCTTAAAGGGCATATACTGCACCTGTATATAATAATGTATATAATAATGTATGGATCTCTTATATCCATGTATTGTATTGTGGGCATCCCTCCTACCTGTATATAATAATGTATATAATAATGTATGGATCTCTTATATCCATGTATTGTATTGTGGGCATCCCTCCCACCTGTATATAATAATGTATATAATCCACCCCTTCCATGGATTCCTATGCAGCCAAACTGTAAATAATAATCTTATAATCGGCGCGCTACTACGTAGTAGCGCGCCGATTATACCTTTCCGGAACTGCCTTACCCTCTTCTCTCCCCCTGCCTCACTTCCCCCACCTCCGTTTACTTTTCACTTTACGCTTACCGTGTTCGCGTTGTTTCACGGAGTTACGCGGCTTCGGCACCACTGTGTATGGCGCGGCTCCACCTTTTCCTTTTACATGTAAAAGGAAGAGGTGGAGCCGCGCCATACACAGTGATGCGGAAGCCGCGTAACTCCGTGAAACAGAATGCGAACACACTAAACCTAAATGGATAAGTAAACGGAGGTGGGGGAAGTGAGGCAGGGGGAGAGAAGAGGGTAAGGCAGTGTAAACCTAAAGGGGAAAGTAAATGGAGCTGGGGTAGGTGAGACAGGGGGAGAGTAGAGGGTAAGGCAGTGTAAACCTAAAGGGGAAAGTAAATGGAGCTGGGGGAAGTGAGACAGGGGGAGAGGAGAGGGTAAGGCAGTGTAAACCTAAAGGACAAAGTAAATGGAGCTGGGGGAAGTGAGACAGGGGGAGAGTAGAGGGTAAGGCAGTGTAAACCTAAAGGGGAAAGTAAATGGAGCTGGGGGAAGTGAGACAGGGGGAGAGGAGAGGGTAAGGCAGTGTAAACCTAAAGGGGAAAGTAAATGGAGCTGGGGGAAGTGAGACAGGGGGAGAGGAGAGGACAAGGCAAGGCAAGGGCCTGGATGGTTCTCAAATGAGGGGGTGGATTATACTAAATAATGCACCCCCTACAGTAAAATATTCGGATATTAGAAGTCACCTTGGAGTTCCGCACCCTGTATAAAAGGCACTCGGCCTGCGGCCTCGTGCTTTTATATGGTCACGGAACTCCTCTGTGACTTCTAATATCCTTATAATTTACAGTAGGGGGTGCATTATTCACTATATAATAATGTATGGATCTCTTATATTAATGTATTGTATTGTGGGCATCCCTCCCACCTGTATATAATAATGTATATAATAATGTATTTATCTCTTATATCCATGTATTGTATTGTGGTTATCCCACCTGTATATAATAATGTATGGATCTCTTATATCCATATCGCATTGTGGGCATCCCTCCCACCTGTATACAATAATGAATGTATTAAACAATAACTGAAGACATAGACATCTAAAAGATGAAATAGATGAGATTCATTGTTGATAAATCTAAGGTGATGCATTTGGAGTTTGAATATCTCCACTGAAAAAATAAAGTTTGGCCACTTAGTTTTATTGAAGAACGGGAGGTAAAGGAGCTGTGTCTTACCTCCTGTTCTTCAATAAAACAGTCAGCTTGTTTCTGGAACCTGGCCAAAGGAAAATAAAGGAGAAGTATATGATTTTGGTCTTCCGATTGGTAGTAGGACCTTCTTTTTGTTTTATTTTGCCTTAGATGGTAGGATTTAAGACAGTCAGTTGATTGGAGCCACTGAAAAGAAAATTGGTGCAAATTTAAGTGGTACCTGCCATATCACCTGCTTAAAGGACAATTATACTCCCCTCACCTCTGATCTGCACCTAAAGAGTACACAGATTGAGGACCTTAACCGCTAGGTCCTTACTTCTGGGGACTTTACAGACCTTCCGTAATACTAACTTGAAATGTTCCTTTGTCGCACTGTTCTGCTCCTCCTCTAGTCTTCAGTCAATGACGGTCTGCGATGCGGCCAATGGGAAGACTGGCTGCAGAAGACAAAAGACCAGCCAGCGAGGGTAAGTTTACTTAAGTATTACGGATGATCTGTTAAGCACCTAGATGTGAGGTCCTCACCATGGGTACTATTTGGTTGTGGAAAGAGGAGTGTGGGGGAGGTGAGTATAATTGTCCTTTAAGCAAAAGTAAGCTTAAAACTAAATTGCACCGCCCTAAAAGACATAAATAAATAATGCTGTTGCATAGGGTTCTTACAAAAAAAGTCACACATATATATGGATCTTGTAAAGACAAATTAGTTATGTACATCATAAACCATTTTATTGAAAACCCCGATTCAGTGTTAGGTAGTAATGGTAGAATTAGAAAGGAAGGATGGAAAACAGTTACTACTGGAAAAATAGGAGATTGAACAAAGTCAGCATTTTCATAATTTAGCCTAGGCTCTTGCATAGGGCCCAGGAGATTTCAAGGGGCCCAGGAGACTTCGGAGGGCCTAGTTACTGCTGCAGAAGCTGTAATACGTTCCGTTATTGTTTACTTAGTCCTCCAAAAGCAAAAACACTATTTCTTAAAGATACTCACTTTTTATAAATAAGCACATACAGTTAAAGATCGGGTCCCTAAATCACTACATTACTTAATGTATTAATGTTTATAAGCCCATGGCTTAATGAGACCAAAGTCAAGGTGGTTAACCAAATAAATCAACTATGACCATCACTGTAAGCAAAAAATGTATTGAGTGCTTTCTACTGAATTACTAGGATCCAATCAAGTGTCTCAATCCTCAATCTGCTGAGCCATCCACACACACTCCAAATGGATTAATAGACAATGAAGTTAGATAGGGAGATACGATCCACCACAGTCTCTGCTTGAAAAAGGGCACTTGTAGCCAGAAACATGTTGTGCTGGTTTTGGTACAATTAGTCTCAATAAATCCTTTATTTCACAGCAGAGACTGTGGTGGATGGTATCTCCCTATCTAACTTCATTGACTATTATGGCCGTCACTGTGTCCTGGAAAGTTCCCTAATTCCCATCCAAAATATTTTCCGCAAGACTTTGAGCAACCAACACTTTCATGTCAGACACTCCGGCTTCCATGACATTTTGGGCCGTTGTCTTTCCATGCTGCTCCTTGAGATGTCGTCTGATTGCTGGCTTGTGGGCAAACCTTACGTGGCAGTACGAGCAGCGGTACGGCCTTTCACCGCTGTGCAGATTGAGGTGGTCATGAAGTGTGGATTTCTGAGTAAAGCATTTCCCACATATGTGGCACGAGTGGGATTTCACTCCTCTGTGTACGTTCATGTGGCGGTTCAGGTTACTGCTATGATTGAATTGTTTCCCACATCGGGGACACATGAATACAAAATGCTGAGCCCTCATGTGAAAAACAAGTTTCTCAACCCCCTGAAAAATCTCTTGACATTTACAACACATCACTGGTCTTCTGCTTCCCAGTATTGAATCATCAATAACCAATGTCTCTCTTTCTGGGTCTTCTCCTAAACTCCTAGGTGAGATTCTTAGAGTATCGTCCACTACCATGGTACTCTGACATCCATCAGATCCCCCATCTAAAGTCTCATCTTCTTCCTTATGATAACTGCTAGGGATAATAAACATTCCCTTGCCACATTCCACTTCATTACTGTAGGTAGACTTCATTGGACCTAACTGTTGTATGCTTCCCTCCATGGATTCACCTCCTTCTACCGTAGAATTCACCAATGCTTCCTCTGGCTGTGGGGCGGAATCCTGCTCTTTCATGCCTTTCCAATGAAACTGTTTCCTCTTGCCTGCACCTCCGCCGATCTTCACAAAACAAATATCTGAAGATGAACCTTCTTCTTCCTCCTCCTCTTCCTCTTCCATCATCAGCAACATCTTCTCTTCAAGCTCCTTTTCAGCTTCATTCTCTATTTTGAGAAATCTGTGGTTCTCAGAAGAACGAATGAGGTTCATCGTTGTGGTTGAGGGGACTCCCCGGGATGTCACAGGTTTGCTAAACTCCCGTAATCCTATCTGCGGCTCAATAAACTGAGACAGTGCTTGACGACATTTTTCAACCACGTGCTCCATCTGAAGGTAGCTTGCTGCTGTCAAATAGTTAACGATGTCCCTCACTGAAAACTCCAGGAGACCTGTGTAACAGGAAAGCAGAAGATCTGATACCACTCTTGGTCCATGCATAATGGAGACCTGAAGTTCTGAACCTGGATTGAGCAAGAACTGATCCCTGAGAAAAGGGGAGCAAGCTGCCAGAACGACTCGGTGACCCCTGAATTTGAGACCATTGGAAAGGACAGTGACATCACAAAACCTCTCCTCAGATCGCAATTGGTTCATGGTGCGGAGGGTGGCGGCTTCGTGGCCAGGAAGCTGGAACCGTAAAATGTCAGGAAGTGATGCCATTTGCATAGGAGAGGATCTTAAAATCAGTAGCGAATATACGTAAATACGGTATTAACTGCAAAACAGCAGATTTGGTTTTCGACAGATTATCCAAAGTACGTAAGGGTCCATCTGTAACAGTGATTCTCAGAGAAAATACAAGTTTGCTGGTCAAGGGTTGTTCTTCTTTTGATCGCTACGTGTACAAGCAGTAAAGGATTCTGGGAGAATGGCTTTCTCCCTGCACGGCAAACCAAACGGGGACATCAGGAATATTGCAATGTCCTTGAAACGCTGTTGACCATAGAGGAGTAAAAATGTTTTCATTCTCTGGAAAAAGTCAGACCCTAGGCCAAAAAAAAGATAAAAAGTCAACTTCAGCCAAGCTAAGATGTAGCACACACACATCCAACCTGCCGCCCTACAGATGTTTACGAACATACTGCATGCTGGGAGTTATCTTTTGCCAACACCTGGAGGAAGTATCACCATTCACACCTCTACCCACTTTTCATTTTGCCCCTCTATATTACTGTATACAGTTTTATTGTGCTATGCTGTTTATGGTGCATTTTATAGTGTACTATATTGTATATTACAGGATTCTGATCTGTGAGTTATAAAGACACAATCGGACGCACATCTGGATTTAAAGGGACACTATACTGAAAAAATGACTTTGCCTCATCTTAATCTATAATTGAATACATGTATGTAGCATTTACTCTGATTTGTGTGTGTTGCTGCATGCCTTCAATCCAGCACACATTTTGTTTAGGAGCAGTATTCCCCCTCCCTCTTTTAACCACTCCCACTTCCATCCAACCTGACTTTTTTCCCACAAACCAACTGTCAAGCCTGCACACAGCATACAGCATTCCAACTGTCAAATCTCTGTCACCATTCCAGCTACTGTAAAACTACTCTCAGAAGAATAGTTTTTGAGAGCAAGGAACTTGATTGACAGCTGAAATATAAGAAGTTTTTGATTGGATATCTAAAGAAATAGGGGGCAGATCAACAAAAAAATTATACAGTGGTGGTTGGGAAGAATTATAGTTTCCAGTTATGGTCAATTTAACATAACCTATTTTCGGTTGAGATGCCCTTTAAGTCATTTCAGACAAATGATGGACAGGCGAGGAAATGGTTAATAACGTATTCTCTCTATATTATAAATATTTCATGGTCTCCCAAGTTGTGAAGAAATAATGATAAATGGGGGGGATACGCTGGCTGGAAAATGGTTATGTTAGTGAATGTGGCAGACACGGAGTTAAGAGGGCAGTACCCTGCAGATTGTGGGTGGGTGGGGGAGGGGGTTAATAGATTCAATGCCTTGCTCGGTTCCCAGCAGGTTAACGTGGAAGGAAGCGTCACAGGGGAGGTTGGAGGGTTTGTTACCAGGGAGGAAGTTCAGATTTGTCCCCCAGATCCTTCCTTAACCTGCTCTCACCACCACTGTGCTCCTACCGCCCCTCTTTGCTCTCCTTTCCTACCTTTCATTTAAAGTCACATATGCACATTACCTCCAGACACAGGCTCTTCCTCTCCTCGCCCCGCCTCTTCCCCTTCCTCCTTCCTGCACACTGTGCTGGCTGCATGAAATTTAAAGGGACAATTCTATCCACTGAACGTCTCATGTGCATTGGAAAACACAGGGATCAGTGCAGATAGAAAGACCTTTAAGTTTCTGCATCTCCCAGGGTCTGTCCCTGTACTGACCCTCCTTCTTAAGCCCAACTGCTTCTCCAGATGGGTGGTGGTGTGTCAGGGGCCCTAATGCTGGGGCCCCAAGTGGCAAATATTTAGCAGATCACGGAAGCCAACAGCGGCAGAAAGAAATTTTCGGTTCGTACCGACTGTTCCCAATGGTGACTGCGAACACTCATCGGCCTCAGAATTGGTCATTAATTCGATACACAAATGGGCGATAAGGATGCAACCACATGATCAACGGACAGGAACGCACGTGAAAAGCGCGATCGAGATTTCCGCAATAATCCGGGCGCATGCGATAAACTTAAAAATGATTGCAGCGCATGTCATGTGTCCACACACATGGTAAAGCACTGACGTGTGATTTAGGGCTGAGGCCCCACTCTGGCGTGTTGTTGCGTGTTGTTCCGTGTTTGCGCATGCGAGTTTGCTATTTTGAATTATAGAAACGCACGCGTTTGCAAAAATAAAGGTGATTGCAAAATGCAACTGGACGTGCGCACAATGGAAATCAGGTGAATATTTGCATTTCTCGCTATTTCCATTCAATCCAAAATCGCAAAGGGAAAACGCGTTAGTGTGGCAAAACGCGTAAAAAATACGGGTAAGATTCTCACTTGTGTGGCCTAGTCCTAAGGGACATTCCTGTTCGGTTTGGGGACTGTGTGTATCCAGCTTTAGCCCAGACACTGCAATCCCTTCAGACACCTGTAGGTACCTGGTTATGGGCAGTCACTGCCAGCACTGGGTTATACTAGTCTAATAATGCGGAGCGGAGCTTGAACAATACAGTTGTCCTTTAACTTCCCCTTTAGTTTAAAGCCATAGCCCAGTTAATAAGTGGAAGCCCTAAACCTGAGGTCATGCCCTCTGTTTGTGCAGTGAACTTTGGGGGTGAAGGAGGTGCTGGCTGGAACTCGATGGCGATACCATGAAATAATGTACAAGCAGGTACCTACAGTGTATCAGGGCAATGGTTGGTGGCAGCTGGAGAGGGGAGAGTCAGTGGCTTGTTTTACAGTGTTACAGGGCAGGTTATGGAAAGTCATGATCCATGTCTGGATGGAATGTTATAGACCGCAGACACTCTACATTACTATGGGGTTAATTTAACTTTACAACTGACAGCTCCATATAAACATTCAAACAGACCCCATCTTTCAATTCCTTAACATGATACCCTATTCAATTAGCTTTATCAATGTTCCACCCGTTTTACATTTGTATAAAGTCTCAACCATCCCATTTACCAGTAAGTCCAGTGTTGTCAGCCTTGTTATCCAGCCAGTGTTACGTCAGCCGTCCAGTTTATATCAGCCAGTGTTACGTCAGCCATCCAGTTTATATCAGCCAGTGTTACGTCAGCCCTCCAGTTTATATCAGCCAGTGTTACGTCAGCCGTCCAGCTTATATCAGCCAGTGTAACGTCAGCCGTCCAGTTTATATCAGCCAGTGTTACATCAGCCATCCAGTTTATATCAGCCAGTGTTACGTCAGCCATCCAGTTTATGTCAGCCGTCTAGTTTATCTCAGCCAGTGTTACGTCAGCCATCCAGTTTATATCAGCCAGTGTTTCATCAGCCCTCCAGTTTATATCAGCCAGTGTTACGTCAGTCGTCCAGTTTATATCAGCCAGTGTTATGTCAGCCATCCAGTTTATATCAGCCAGTGTTATATCAGCCCTCCAGTTTATATCAGCAAGTGTTACGTCAGCCCTCCAGTTCAAGTCAACAAGATAACAAGTCAATCCAGTGTTAAGCCATCCCTCATTTAACTAGCCTGCCCAGTGTTAACTTAGCCCTTCTGTTAACCAGTCAGCTTGGTTTTAAGTCAGCCCTCCAGTTTATCAGCCAGCCCGGTGTTATGTCAGCCCTCCTCCCCCAGTTTATCAGCCAGCCCAGTGTTAAGTCAGCTGTCCAGTTAATCAGTCAGTCCAGTGTTAAGTCAGCCCTCCAGTTTACCAGTCAACTATTCAGTTTACCAGCCACTGTTAATTGAACCCCTGAGTTTATTAGTTAGCCAAGTCAATCCTTTAGTTAACAAGCCAGTACTAAGTGAATTGTCTATCTATCTATCTATCTTTATCATCTATCTATCTAATTATCGATCTATCTATCTATCTATCATCCATATATTATCTATCTATCTCTATCTATCTATATATCTATCATCTATCTATTATCTATCTATCTGTCTATCCACATTCTATCTATCTATCTATCTATCTATCTATCTTGACGCATGCACACGAGGGGTTGGGGGAGGCGGGGTTATGGGCGGTCTAGGGGCGTGGCCGTAAAAAAGGGGGCATAACGGGGAGGAGATTTAGAACTCTCCGTTGCGGGAGAGTGGGGTGGTCTCCTATCCCTGCAGAAGTGACATTTATTGGTAAATTGCACAGACATTCATATATACTGCAACTTATATCTTCCACAAACTGCAAAGGCACCTGGTAGATATACTGCAACTTATATCTTCCACAAACTGCAAAGGCACCTGGTAGTTGTAGTTCATTCCGTTTTATTTGATCAGTGCACTTAGTGTCACAACACGAAAATAAAAACAGACAATAAAAATTTCTCTCTTCCCTAAGCATCTGATTATTGGGTACCTCCCCTTCCCAAGAAGCTCAGCCTCTTCAGTCAGCGAATCAGCCAGGAAAGGAATGTGTGAAGTGAAAGGTGGAGAGCCTGGGGGAGTTATGGTAGAAAGTGATTATTCAACACAGGATAGCAAGGTAACTGAGTTATGGTAGAAAGTGATTATTCAACACAGGATAGCAAGGTAACTGAAAGGGTCTTGGGGGCAAAAGGTTTAGTCTGTGTCTGATAATCTACAGCAGCCAATCAGGTGTCGGTTCACTGCAGTTACAAACATCTGATTGGCTGTTGTAGATTAATTTCTAGGCCAACATTCAAAACTTTACATTATAAACTACTCTATGTCTCCTTATGGTATGGCCTGTATGTAATACACAGCAACTATCCTTACCCTAGACACTGGAACTACAACACCAGGCTGGGCTTTCAGGGAGATGTAATAAAAAGTTTTATTGTTAAAAATGGTGCTAATTTTGCCCCAACCAATCAGATGTTAGCTATCAAATGGTAAATAACATCTGATTGGTTGGGGCAAAATTAGCACCATTTTTAACAATAAGAACTTTTATTACATCTCCCTGTGAGCATGCTCAGAGAAAGGCAGCTAGGGGATTAAAATTAAGGCATTGGCTGTGACTGTTCCAAATATGTTCTACTAGCAAACCCTGTGGCGCACGCACTCCCTCTGCACGCTTCACTCCACGCGCACCTCCTCCATCCCTCCCACATTGTGATGCAGTGCTCGAGCAAATGGGTCCAGCGTCCATGCATATTTACAGCAGTCTTTTAGTATATAGGATGTCCTTCACTGATCTGGTATTATCTGCCCAAGTGCGAATTGTAGAATCAGCACGGTTTGGCCAGCCATGTGTATTTACTGTAAACAAAAAGTTCAGGACCAAACCAGCAATAAACATCTAAAATCCTTCTGGATCCTTTTGAACAGAATCTGTATGCAATGCGCAATAAAATGTAGACCCACCCCCATAAAATAACCGTCTATTTTTCAGCAAGTTCCAGAGATTGGACTTTTCTATAGGCGGTAGGGTCTTTTAGGAGTTGGACAGTTTTAAAAATTTTGGTTGTAATCTGGTCAAATTTATGCAGGATATGGTCATATATTAAAGGACAACTATACTCCTAATAGAAAAGCAATAGAAATAGAAATGCAAGGAGGCAGCCAATGGGAAGTGCCAGTGGGGAGGATCGGACCGGAGCGACGAGGGAGATTACAAATAAGTACTTCAGGACTTGTGTAAAGTACCCAGAGGTGAGGACTTAGAATTTTAGGTCCTCACCCTGGGTATTTTGCAGGAGTGGGAGGAAAGGAATGAGGGGGAGGTGAGTATAATTGTCCTTTAATCATATTCACTACTATACATTTATGTTTTTATAACAAATATTAAGAATGTCTTAATCCTACCATAGAATTATAATTATTGTGATCCTGTTATATAAATTTATTTGAGGTGTTGGAACATCTTGGCATTTCTTGGGGGTGGGATGTAGATTATGACATCCCACATGCTTGGCAGCGTCATGGAGATCTGGTTGTTTTCAATGAGGATTGTTTTAAGAACCCAGAGTGGGAAAGCTAGGTATGTTCAATTAGCTTTAAAAAAATAGTCTTGCTACAAATCAGAAGGACGTGGACCGGTCTGGACTAATTTTTTTGTTTTCTTCTAATTGATTTTAGGAATGATTTGTAGGAAAAGGTGGCATCTTCTCTTGGTGCCTAACATTTGGCCAAACAAGGTCGTGTTTTGGCTGATGGGGAAAGATCACCTACAGCAACTCCTCTCCTAGGTAATAGTGGATGGGTAGAACACATTGATAATAGTATCAGGTAAGAAAGCTGCTTCTGATTTGAAGTTTCAGCAAAGATTCATTTATGTTTTCTGTATTGCATCTTTTTAGAGATATACATTTGACATTTCCAAATGCATGTTCTCTGCAGGAAACATATCAGAAAAGCAAAGGGTGGCATTACTCTCCTGTCACGTAGAAGTCGTACTAGATCTTTATGCTTGTGAAGGTTCTCATTTATCCAGGTCATGGTATATCTGTTGTATTCAGTTAGATCAACTGGACTTAAAGTTTAGTTCTTGAGGACATTTTGCTAGTCATCCGACTGGCTTTTTCAAATCAGAATAACTTCTACAAAAATCTGTTGTAATATAGTAACATGGTAATTGAGGTTTAATAAAGACAGGTTGATCAAGTCCAATCTATTCACCCTCCTTTTTTTTTTTTAAACCCTACCTAACATTTGATCCAGATGAAGGCAAAAAAAACCAGCTAAAAAGGGGGAAAAATTCCTTCCTGACTCCAAACAGCAATCGGAAAGTATCCCTGGATCAATCAGAACTGCAGTATACGTATTAATACCAGTAATTCTCAATATTTTTTAGTTTTAAAAACTTATCCAGACCATTTTTAAAGCTATTCAATGAACTTGCCATTACCACATCTGCTGGAAGACAGTTCCACAGTTTCACCATTCTCACTGTAAAGAAACCTTTCCTAACCTGAAGATGAAACTTCTTTTCTTTCAACCTTAAAGGATGTCTATGAGTCCTCTGATATGACCTATTAGTAACCAATGCAGCAGAGAATTTATTGTATGGCCCATTAATACATTTGTATAAGGTTATCATATCCCCACACAAACGTTGTTTCTTCGATGTAAACAGCCCTAACTTGTCTAATCTGCCTGCATATTTACGCCTCTCCATTCCCCTTATTAATTTAGTTGCCCTTGTCTGAACTGCTTCCATTTACAAGATGCCCCTTTTGTATATGGGATTCCAAAACTGCACCGCATATACAAGACAATATCTTGCTAGCTCTATCCATTTCTATCTGGCATTGTTTGTTATCTACCAGAAACCCCAAATCTTTTTCCATTACAGATTCATTTAACACAGAGTTATTTATGGTGTAGGTGGCACAGGGATTATTAAATCCAAAATGCATCACTTTACATTTATCAACATAGAATCTCATCTGCCATTCTGCCGCCCATTTTGGTTATCTAGGTTGGCAATTATGTAACCTGGAAAGTCCCAATTAGCATATCACATCTACCGCCTGTTCTTCAATCAATAACACAGCGTCCGGGAACGAAGATAAGAAGGAACTTATCTTTTGCGCAATCCACCGCAGCCATGCTGAAATCTATGACCACTTTACTCTCCTGTACAGCTTTAGCGTGCATTACGCGCATGAATCTTCCACTGGACCCCACATCTATGTAGGTGAATCGATAGTCTGCATCCGCAACTGCCAGAAGCACAATAGAAAAGTACTTTTTATAGTTAAAGTACCTGCTGCCACTGAAGGGTGGCATCACAATGCAAATGTGCTTTCCATTGATTTCACCTACACAATTTGGGAAGTTGTGCTTCTCCCAGAACAGAACACTGATCTTCTCCCCTTTCACATGATTTGGGAATGGCATGAATTGAGGTTGAAGTTTCTGCCACAACAGTCTGCATGTTTCTGGCACAATTCTTTGAATGTTGTCTCTCCCCATTCTGAACTCCAGGTGTAGAGTGGCCAGTTGCAAGAAATCTAGGAAAATAACGTAAGTGTAAGTATTTCAACCCAAAAAATGTTTTCTTTTCTCCTTTTACACTTTGCATCCCACACCCCCTCCCCTATTTGTGTCATGCTGGGGTGTTGGAGCCTACCAGGAAATACACAAGAGGCCCACTATGAAAAATCAAAAGAATTACTCATTTCTTCAATCAATTGCATACATTTTTTAAAAAAAAACCCTATTAAAAATAATTCATTGGAATTCTTACCTCCATGTGACCATAAGCCTTTCAAAAGGGTTTAATTCTTCTTTGGAAAGTAGTATCCTCCTTTTTTAAAGCGTTCTTCATAATGTCCAGTAGATCATTAAAACTGGTTAAAAAAAAAGGGGATGGGGGATGAAGGCGGGGGTTTATTTTTATATTACGCAAACATTCTACATTGCATTTTGTGGAAGGGGGTTGGGGACAACCTTTCCATGGATATTCTAGTATAGGACTGAAACTTCTCAGGATATTCTCTAAAGCATATAAATAAAGCATCCAAAATTCCCCCTTCTCTTTCTCCTGCAACAAGGGATCAACCCAATATCTCCTGTTTCCTCTCCTACGATGGACAGCAGCTACCAAAAGCAGCAGGATCAAAAATTCAAGCCCCATCTTGAACTAAACACAAACTCCCTCGCTAGAAACAAACAAAGGTTATACTTCTAAGGAAGTGACATCAACAGGAATTATAGTGGGGGGAATTATAGTTTTGGGGGTGGACATGCCCTTTAAGGTTCATTATTGCCTCCATCTGGCTCCTCCATCTATGCAGTCAATCTCCTGACATCACAACCAATATTGACTGCCGTTTCTTCTGCTGCCTCCTCTGCACATGCTCAGGCTTATATAAAGCTTGTTTAACAAAGGGTTTAAAATCCATGTAAAATGGGGGGTTACGAGCAGATAACTGACAAGTCACCATTTTCTTTGTATTGCCCTTTAAGGCTTTTACATATCAATTGGACCACACACTGCATTACATTATTTTAAAGGGCATGTCCACCCCCAAACTAGAATTTCACCCACTACTGGCCCCACTGTGTAGTATAATAAAATCCTTATCTTACATCCCAGCTCCAAATGGCTGCCCTGCTATGCCCCTCCAAAGTCCCAAAAACTGGCCACCAGGAGCCTGGCAGAATCCATATAGGACTCTGCCTCTCTCCGGAGAATTTCGCCATGCGCACTAAAGCCCTCCCTCTCCCTCCTTCTCCCTCCCTCTCCCACCCATTTTGCTCTCCTTCCCCCTAGTGTAAATTCCTTTTGTGGTATAGTAGGTCTCCCTCCCCCAGCCCCAACCACTATAATAGTTTTTACAGAAACTCCCCAGAACTCTACTTACCTTTCCTCTCTCCCTTGGAGTTCTCCACTGCCAGCAGCCGCGTCTGTGATTGGCTGCCTCTCCGGACCCCTGCTTGCAGTTTCATGCAAGCAGAGGGCCGGGACAGTACGCCGGAGGAAAGAGGTAAGGTAAGTAATGATTGGGGGAGACTCTGTAAAAACTATTATAGCTGTTGGGGCTGGGGGAGGGAGACCTACTATTCCCCAAAAGTTTTTAAAAGGGGTAGGCATGCCCTTTAAAATAAATTTAGGTACCTAGATTCATACACATTTACATGTGGACTATGCATAGAAGAACCCCTGATACAATTTCATAAAGACATTCAAAACTATACACCACAAGATAAATGTATTTATCTCAGGAGTCCACACAAAAAAAGAGTTAAAATTAATTTTATTTTATACTACAATATTTATCAGACCTGCTTTGTTTCCGATGTTAAAGATCTCTGGATAGCTTCACCATTCTTTGGATTCACAGCTACATTTTTTATGTATGAAAGGCAACAAAGGACATATTACTCATCCTACTTTGACATCCCTAGTTTTAGCAACATTAAGAAATGCTCATTTCTTTTAGAAGAGTTTAGGACTATTTACAAAAGGCTTAGATACAATCTTTACCCTAACCATAGTCAATTAATTAGTCAATGGTTACCCTAAATATGGCCAGACTAAATATGCCCAGACTGATATAACATATCTTCATAGCACCGGAACACCATTCTTTTGCATGAGGGCAGTCATTAGGGATGACCATCAAACACCCTCTCAGAAATATTTAATAAATAAACTTCATTAATAGTGATTTTGGCTCAAACCTTTGTATAAAGGGGGCTATTACAATATAAAAGAACCCTTTTGTAGATCTTGCCCACTCTGAGCCATTGCCACATAAATTTGACTGCAGAAATACATCCCACCATCCTACTGTTCAACCATCAATCTTTGATGATAGTAGCTGGATGATGATAAGTATTGTGGTGGCCACTAGTAGCTGGATGATGATAAGTATTGTGGTGGCCACTAGCTTTTTACCAGGTTAAGCTGAATTTGACCAATATTACAGAGGAGATCCAATAGATTTGTGTGCCCTGTACCTGCTTCCTTTTAAGATGCCCTTTCCCTGGTCCTACACGGCAGTGGTTACCATTGGGTTAATCATACCTGATAGTTGAGTGACAGGAATCCCTCCCATAAAGTTATAAAGGTAGGATTGGTAGCTCTGCCCCCTTGCCTTTTCAAGTACAAGGAAACAACCAATAATATTCTCACTTTTAATGCAACTAAACAGCTGTTTTGTTTTTTTTCTCTCTCTCTCTCTTTCCTCTTTCAACTCCAGCTCCCCCTCCAGACACAGAAGAGATGAACATACCTATCATCATAAAAAGTCAAGACAAGAATGTGTCCTGTGCTGCAATCCTGCAGTACATGGGCAAAAACTGTGTGAGGACTGCACAATATTCAGATCCAATACAGCCACATCACAAGACCATGATGGATTCATCTCTGGCAAAATTTTCAGAAAACATTATGGGACAGGTATCATCAATGATACAAGCCAAGGTCCCCTTGCAGAGGGAAATAACATCAGAACCAGGAGAAATGACAGAGAGAGCGACAACCAACAGGAAGAGATACAGCCTGAAACATCTTTAACACAAGAAGTTCTCTCCAGTCTGATCAAGAAGATGAGAGATACTCTGCAAATATCAGAACCGGAACAACCGGGGCCGTCGGATTTAATGTTTGTTAAAAAACCTCAAGACACATCCACTTTCCATGTCCATGATCAGTTTTTGGAGGTTATCCAGAAAGAATTTCAAAACCCTGACAAGAAGTTCCCAGCCTCCTTAAACTTCAATAAGACATACCCATTCAGCCAGGCCATCACCAGTACCTGAAGAGGAAGACTCTCCCTCTTCAGCAAGATGTGGGCTCAAACCACCTCAGACGCATGGGTCCTAGAGATGCTAAAACAGGGATACAAACTGCAATTCAAAACATACCCAAAATCAAACAGATTCATTTCCTTAACAGCCCCTTTAAAGATAGAAGCCAGAACAGCACTCTCTTCAGCGTTTTTAGAACTTCAGAACAAAGATATTATTCAAAAAGTTCCAAAGGGGCAAGAAAAGAAGGGAATACACTCCCACATTTTCTTGAAAAGGAAAAAGACAGGGGAATTCCGTACAATTCTAAACCCGAAATTCCTAAATACTTACCTCAAAACAAAGAGATTCAAAATGGAGACCCTCAAAAGGATTTCAACCCAAATCAATCGGGGGGATTGGATGATCAAATTAGACATCAAAGATGCCTACTTACATATACCAATAGCCCCAAAACACAGGAAGTTTCTCAGATTTCACATCTGCAACCAACATTTTCAATACAAAGCCCTACCCTTTGGCCTGTCTTCAGCCCCAAGGGTATTTTCAAAAATACTAATACCAGTGATAGCTCATCTCAGACTGCTGGGAATCCAAATATTCACTTATTTGGACGATATGCTCATCAAATCCACCAGTCGGAAAACGCTCCTGGAAGACCTGAAAATAACACTAGCATGTCTTCATCGACATGGCTGGTTAATAAACAAGCAAAAATCAATGATGACACCAGCCCAACATCTCCAGTTCCTAGGAGTAGACATAAACTCAAAGAACCTGTCTCTATCTCTCCCAGAATTAAAAAAACAAGAGATAGCCAAGGACATCCACAAATTCGTGCAATTCCCAATATCCACCACTGGGAAATGCCAACAAATTCTGGGGAAATTGATCTCCACGACGGATTCAACAAAATGGGCCATGCTTCAAGCCAGAGACCTTCAGCTATGCTTCCTCAACCAATTCCGCCCTCTAACAGGCAAAAATCAACTCATATTGCTTCCCCCATCCATTCTACTGAATCTGAGATGGTGGACTCGGCTGGAAAATCTCAAACCCATTTCTCTCTCTCCCCCCCAATGGGCAATACTCACAACAGATGCAAGTCCATGGGGCTGGGGTGCTACTTATCGCAACTTAACAGCCATGGGGAAATGGCCAGTGAGTACACATGTGATCTCTCAAAACGCAAGAGAAATGACAGCAGTGCTCCAGGCTCTGCAGCACTTCAAATGACACCTCAAAGGACAAGCAGTCCAGATACGGACAGACAATGCCGAAGTCGTAGCTTACCTAAACAAGAGCAGAGGCACCAGAAGTCCCTGTCTCTGGTCAATAGCGAAACAAATTCTATATTGGGCGGAAATGCATCTCCCTCAGATCAGAGCCTGCCACATCCCAGGCACCCTCAATGTCAAAGCGGACTTCCTCAGCAGACAGGGTATATGCCCCAACGAGTGGAAACTCCACCCGGACATATTTGCCTCTCTAATCCAGAAATGGGAGACCCCATATATGGATCTCATGGCGAGCCAATCCAATACTCAACTGAGCAAATTCTGCTCGAGATTCAAGGAACCCAGAGCAACTATGACGGATGCTTTCTCATTCAGCTGGAGCCAGCACCTCCTATACATATTCCCACCAATCCCGCTGATTCAGAAAGTCCTTCAGAAGATCAGGGACGACAATGCGTCCGTCATCACAATCCTTCCATGGTGGCCGAGGAGGCCCTGGTTCAGCTGGGCCCTACAGATGTCAATCTCATTGCCAGTCAAACTTCCCCTGAGACAAGACCTTCTCCAACAGGGACCCATCAACCATCCAGATCTAACAACCCCGAATCTGACAGCCTGGAGATTAAAACCATCACCCTAAAAACAGGGGATTATCAGAAGCCACCATCAACACTCTACTAGCATATCGCAAGAACACCACATCAAACAGCTACTACAGAATATGGAAATTCTTTAGTACATGGTGCAACAATAGAAACATTTCACCCTCGTCAGTCAAGGTGGAGTCTCTCATTGAGTTCCTACAAGAAGGGCTAAATAAAGACCTTAGCCTGTCAACTCTTAAGTCTCAGGTGACAGCCATCTCAGCCATAACCAATACCAAATGGGCATGGGATCCATTAATAATAAGATTCTTCCAAGGGGTAAGACACCTCAAACCCCAAATAAGAACCAAAATCCCGCCTTGGGACCTATCAATTGTCCTTCAGGCCCTCCAGAAAAGTCCCTTTGAGCCCATAGAATCTTGCCCAATCAAACACATTACTCTAAAAACCATCCTCCTAGTGGCCATAACATCGGCCAGAAGAGTAGGGGAAATCAGGTCCCTAAGAGCTTCAGAAACTTTTCTTACATTCTCCCCCAACAAAGTAGTAATGAGACCAGACCCCTCTTTTACGCCAAAAGTCCTGACACCTTACCATCTGAATCAGGACATCATACTCCCTACCTTCAGCCAAGAGGGTTAGGACACCATTCCACACACCCTTGATGTTGGAAGATCCATCACATCATATCTGGAAAAAAACAGAATTTTCTGTAAAACTGACTTTCTATTCATCCTCTTCAATGGTCAACACAAGGGACTGCAGCCCGCAAAAACGACTCTAGCATCCTGGATTACTACCTGCATCAAACAGGCATATACTAGCAAGGCAGAGGCATTACCCTCAAGGGTAACGGCCCATTCCACGAGATCCCTGGCAGCTTCATGGGCATTCTGTGGTCAGTCCTCCCCAGAGGAGATATGCAATGCAGCAACATGGTCATCTATGTCGACCTTTGTGAAACACTACAAGGTCGATCTAGCATCCGCAGATCAAGCAGGGTTTGGGAAAAAGGTCTTTATGACGGCATCCTCAAACCCTAAATAAATAGACTATATTTGTTTTCAAGCATGAATCTGTGTCGCTCCCTTCATTTCTAGCTTTTTAAGTCCCAATGGTAACCACTGCCGTGTAGGACCAGGGAAAATGGAAAATAAAATCATACTTACCGAGATTTTCTTTTCCTGGTCCGTAGCACGGCAGTGGTTAGCTTCCCCCCTTCAATTGGGAATAACTTTTCCTCACTCAGACATCCATCTCAAGGCAAGGGGGCAGAGCTACCAATCCTACCTTTATAACTTTATGGGAGGGATTCCTGTCACTCAACTATCAGGTATGATTAACCCAATGGTAACCACTGCCGTGCTATGGACCAGGAAAAGAAAATCTCGGTAAGTATGATTTTATTTTCCATTTATTTTCCAAGTATGATTTGATTTTCCGTTATCTATTGCACCATGTCTATGCACACCACACATAATCTGATGCATTTCTTTTATCAAACCTTCTCATTTGCAGCTGCCCTATTCTGTATAGCTTTCCATCGCTGCTCTGGACAATTTATATGTTTACAAGATGCTTAAACTGCCAAGTAGAAGCCTCCATATTTATTTCCTCTCTGTTCCTGGGTGAACATGCCTAAAGCTTAACAAGTTACGGCCTGCTGGCTTTCTGTAATCTCATTTTTAACATTATTTTTAGGAAAGGTTATTTTAAGGTGAACCAAGTTAAACTGTTAATCTTAATTAATTTTATCAATCACAATACCTGATGCTAACTGGAATTTAATGAGCACATACAAATGGTATGTTATTTTAATTTTCTATACAAGAAAAGACAGGTGCAGTAGCACTTCTATAACATTTCAAGAAGCTCATCAAAATGTCACCAGTTCCTGAGACAGTAATTTAAAGTACTTTATCACAGGGTTAACTCCTTTTCTTGCCAAAAACATTTCTAAGTACTTTTATTAGACTTTATTTGGAGATTTGTCTACTTGATAAACAGTGAAATGTTTTTGAAGCCCCTTTTTTAGTTTCAGAAATGATCTATAATTCAAATATTACGTTTGACTTGCAACTTAATGCAGTAGAAATAAGGAGAGATTTTAGGATAAGCAGAGTTCCAGATGGTAGGTGCAATACTGAAAAAGCTGTTTCTGTCTTGATATAATAAAGGATTTACATTGTGGTGGAATATAAAATATGTTTAGATATATCTGATGATGATAACAGATGTACACAGTATACTTCACAGAGCAGATTTTGTATGTCAATTCTCAGTATTAATTCCAATTAATTAAAACTATACTAAAAAAAAAAGTACTATTACTAGAAACTGTAATTATTTTCAACCATCACTATAACATTTTACTATAACAATCAAGTACCTCAATATAATAAACTCTTCTGCTGTGAGCAGTTTTGCTGTAGCTGGAATGGTGACAGAGTTTTGACAGTTGGTATGTAAGAAATTCCCTCAGCTGGTTCTGCCTCATAGTGATTACTGAGCATGCTTGCCCTCATAAAAAGTCTGGTCAAATGGAAGGGGGGTTAGTAAAAGAGGGTAGGGAATACTGTACAAAACAAGCACAGGATTGAAGGCATTCAACAAAACACACACCTCCTAGTAAGATTTACTTACATATATTTATTAATAGATACAGTAAAGATAAGGGAAAAAAAACATTTTAGTATAATTGCACTTTTAAAAGGTAAATGTTAATGGTGAAATTCACAATTAACAGCAAAAACAAATTATACTTATATACAATTATGCTTGAAAATATTTCTCGAACATGTCTTTCCAAGGAATATTGTAGCAATGAGAAATAATGGCCACTATTATTATTTATTGAGCATTCTATAGATCTACAGATCTACTTACTATAGTTGGTTTGAGGCTACCTTAACATAATTTTTAAGACATCAGTAGTTCTTGGCACCTCATATAAAGTAAGAAATTATTTAGGATGTAGTGTAGTGAGCTTGTAGATTATTTATTGCAAACACCTCATGGCTTAATTGGGTAATTAACAAAAATGTGCAAGAATCTCCTAAATGCCAAAAATGTGCCAGAATCTCCTAAAATCTGCCACAGTCTCTCACAGATTGCATTCCATCTGAATACCCTTTAATACGTTGCAATGTTTCATATGTAAACTAGGGGATTTGAACTTGTAAATTCTTGGGCTGTGTGTTGCTAAAAACGTGGCATTTACATGCTACACCACCAGTAACTTAACAACGAGTGCAGGTACATTTGGAAACTTACAGGGCTATGTACTGAAAGCCGCAAAAGGCTTTTTCCATCTAAAAGTCATGTTAACCCATGTACCAAGGGTTAACATAATTTTAAGACAACTAATGGTGGCACGCAAAAACGGACTCGTGCAACCATTACAAGCTATGTACCGAGCTGATAACGGCTCTCTAAGATAGAAACTTAAACACCAGCAGATAGCTGGCGTTAAAGTTTCAAAATGGGAAAACCTGATTCAATATGCGCCGAGAGCCATTATTGCCTAGTGCATTGCCTAGTGGAGGCAATAGAGAGCAATAACGGCATTCTGTACATAGCCCTATTCATCTTTCACTGGAAACAGAAATGTGGAGACAGTGAATACTGGGGTTAGGGGGCGTGGCTCTTTAAAACCAACATAGGCTGTGAGTTGTATTGGCAACAACATGAAAGCCTTTTTTGTTACAGAATCTATTACTTACATGTACTAAATGCAACTTTCTATACAAGAATCTTTCAATGTATAGGTGTTCTGGGGAGAAAAACTTTCACATAAGGATTTTAAAAAATTAAGTTTAGTTCTCCTTTAAGTTAAAGGTACACCTATTACTTATTAGTAACTCGCTGAATGTGGGAGAAGCCAAAGAGATGTCCGCTACTGCATGGATATAGTTCCCCCTTAGGTATACGTATGCAACGTTAGTTAAAGGGAAAGTTCACCCATTAAATGCAAATTGTATATAGGTAAATCACCCCCTAAAAACTGCAATAGTTAGAACACTGAAAAATGTAAGACTAACCTGAAATTCTGCTTGATGTTCTTTTACCTCTCTTTCTGCTTCTTCTAGTTAGTAGCTGTCAGTCCTGGATGCAACAGATGACATCACAGCCAATGACTGAATGCTATTCACCTAGTTGCCTACTCTGAGTATGAAAAGCTTGTAAAAGAAAAAGAGCAATCAATCAGAAATGCAGTTTAGTTTCATATGTGTCTTTCCCCACAAATAAACTCAAAAAAAAAATTTCTGTTATGGAGGTGGACATGCCCTTTTTATGACATAATGCCCTGCAGGGCTTCAACAAGGGCTTCAACAGCCCCCCGAATACAGAAATCACTGTTACCATTCTAAGAAGCAATTTTTTAGTGTTAGTGAGACCTGACAACTGGAACGGGGAGACAAAACAGTGCTGTATATTGCTATAGCCTTTCAAATACATTTTGTTTTAAATTCCAGTACCCAACCCACCAGTCAACAGACAACTCAGCACTCCTACCCTGTCAGCTCCTATGACCTACCATTTAGCTTTAAGAAGTAGGGGAGCGATCAGGGGAGGAGCAGTGAGCTTTCAGCCACTGCACAAGCAACTCATCGTGGGAGGGCGCTTAGGATGTGAAACAGGAGGTCGGAGTTTTGCCATCCTGCAAAGCCAATCACATTGTTTGCTGCAATTATTTATACATGAAAAGCTGCAGTCTGTGAATTTAGATAAACATGCTCTGTAGGGGAGAAAATGGTGGTTTCAAAAATAGAATACATTACAGTATGTGCAGCAAAACTGATAAACATTATAAACAATAACTGAGAACCTTTATAGACCAATGCAGTATACAAGGTGTAAGCAAAAGGCAGATAACTAAATATGACTAAAGATAACAAAATGGTTATAAAAACATAGTAATCTGACACGTGTCATTGTAAAAATTGAAAAGCTTCCTGGATATGACGCATGTGAGACAATACAGATCACAGAAATTTGGAAATTTGTTTTTCCTGATAACAGTGTATCCTGTGCTCCAGGCATGTGATGCTTCTCATCATCTAGACTCTGGGAGGCAAACCTGTCTAGCCAGATTTATGAACTTGGATATTTCTGCTCACCGGTACCAGACTATCATTGTCCCACAGATCCATTTGTTTATACCTCTGTGTAGATATATATTTCACAAGCAAGAAACAATTCTTTACACTTGAAGTACTATACTTTTACTTTTTTACTGTCCATTATGTTATACAGAATAAAATGGAGATTAGGAAGGTCTAACCTCTCCTGAAAAATAGCCATTTAAGAGTAAATTATTAAAAGCTCTTTAGAAGCTCTCCACTAATTTAAAATTGGCCTCCCCAAGCCAAAAGTCCACGTGCTGTACTAATTTGCTGGAAAATAAGGGTCACCTTACAGAGAGACAAAATTAAAGGTTATAAGTAGCCCTATACCAGCTATATTGCTAGATCCTTTATCAGTTTAGATGGCAGAAAAGTCATCTTCTTTAGGACATAAAGGGTTTGTATTTGATTATATTGATGTGCATTCTTCCAGACTGGCCTGGCAGGGATGTAACCAAGTTCTAGTGAGACAAAAAAAAGAATTCAGAATACAAATGAATGTAAACATTCCATGGCAGAGGTTTCTGTTCATTCTTTATGTGTACAGAAGGTGGGGCTGTTGCCAAATTAATATTAAGAAAGTTTGTGTCTTAACAACTAAAGACATGCATATGACTTTTCTCATTGCTTTGACCTATGACACAAGCTTAACCCTTTTGTTTAAATACATTTTATTCATTTTGGCATTAATAAGCTTAAAACACAAAAGCTTTTATCCACCAAGTTGCAATCCCATTAAAGTTAGTGATATTTGTTAAACAATGTTCACAAGGTTCATGTGATTAAATCTTACTGGACCTTGAACAAATAACGCTGTTTAGGGGCCCTTTAAATCTTACACATACACAAATCCATAATTTATTAAAACTGATCCTTGTACAGAACTTCTTTAATTGATATACTATCAGGCCTATGTAATAAAAGTTCTTATTGATAAAAATGGTGCTTATTTTACCCAAACCAATCAGATGTTAGCTTTCAAATGGTAGCTAACATCTGATTGGTTGGGGCAAAATTAGCACCATTTTTAATGATAAGAACTTTTATTACATCTGCCTGTATATATATATTAATTAATGGGCAACACGATGGCTCAGTGGTTAGCACTGATACCTTGTAGCGCTAAAGTCCTGAGTTCAAATCCACCCTTGGACACATCTGCAAGAAGATTGTATGTTCTCCCCATGAATGCCTGGGTTTCCTCCAGGCATTCTGGGTTCCCTCACAATTAGGGATGGCCGGTTCGCGGATCCGAACCCGGATCCGCCGCGGATTTATCCTGTTCACGAACGGCGGATTTTTCCGCCTTCCAAACTTCCGTACCGCGGATTTTCGAAAATACGAGGATTACTCGTATTTTCAAAAATACATATTTTCGAAAATTAGCGGAAACGCAAAATTTTGAACATTTTCGAAAATACGAGAGATCTCGTAATTTTAAAGACATTTTTTATTTTAATGGGTCCACTCGCGGATTTTCGAATTTTCAAACTTTTTCGAAGTTATGCGAAGTTCAGACATCTCTACTCACAATCATAAAGACATAATGATGTCTTGTGTCAAATAAATGTGCTTAAATTGTAAGCTCTTCAGGCAGGGCCTGGTGTAAATGTATACATGTAATTGTTAAGTGCTACAAGTTGTTGGCACTATATAAATCCACATTAATAATAATAATAAATCTACATTAGCAAAATCTAACGTGAATTGAAAGCGTTCTATGTTAATTACAAAAGGTAGTATTCCTCTCAAATAAAGGTAAAGAATACGTATAGTTTCAATGTTTGTTAAGATAAGGCAAAACGTTTGTATGACGCCTTAGTTTTAAATAAAATATTGCAAGTCGGGTTAGTGCTAGGGAAGAAGTGGCATAGTGTGGCCTGTAATCTGATCTTTTTGCACAGATGGATGTACACATGGAGAGACCACAGGAAACTGAGACCAAGTGAATGAAGTGCTGCTTTAGTGCTTTATTGCTCCACAGTTCAGGAACACTCTCTACTTGATACACAATAAAACTTTTATTTGGTCTGCAAACCCAAGAGTTTCATTTTATTCTAATACAAGCAAGGAACTGAGCGATTAACATACTTGCATATGGATCCTATTTACCAGTTCCCAGGGGATAGTAGATAGTATCCAATTAATCTTAATAGAGATAGGTATTCTACAGCTTCTGTGAATGTAACTTTCTTAAGAAATGCATTACTAAACTAGTCATAAACTACAGATAAAGTAGTCATAAACTACAGATACAACAAATGCAATTTTTAGAACCATCTTAAGCCAAAGGTTTGGAAAAGGCTATTTTTTAATTTATTTATCTCCAGTACCGCACTTAAAAAGGATTTTGAGATTCTTCAGTGATGAAACATTAAGAAAAAGAATTAGTAACAGAGCATTTAGCCCAGTGACATGGTTTAACATGGTACATATTTGCTAAGTCTTAAAGGGCAAGTCCAGCCCTAAAATGAAAAGTTTGAAATCTGAAATATATAAATCAGTTATGGAATTGACAGTTGACATCTCAGCCAATGACTGAATATCAATCCCCTGTGTGCCTCTTCTGAGCATGCCCAGGCTCAGTACAGGGTCAGTACAGGTTTCTAAATTGTTCAGTTTCCATGAAGAATATCATGCATACAGCAATAAATTCATAGAACAAGTATGATATATCAACATATATATATCAAGAGGCCATTCTTTCTAAAATATGTTCTTATGAGGGTATTTAATATAATACTTGACAGTATGTTGACTAGAACTACGGTTATCAGCCTGGATGCATTTAGCTGGTCACATAAAATCCGTTATTAAGATGTTTCTAATCTGTTGTAAGGAAGAATCGTCAGTGTTATTGACACATGCACACCTTGCATTCAGACCTTGTCATTTACAAGAAAAAAGGTTGAACTCAATGTACATGGCCGCATGGTGGGTCCTGGATTAAAATCCTCTCTTGCACACATTTGCAAGGGTCTGTAGGTTTTCCCCCATTCTTGTGTGGATTTTCTTTGGGCTCCTTTTCAGCAGTTGGTCAAAAATTTGTTACCAATCTATTTCCCTGTATCCTCCCTGTTAGCATACATTATAATCACCATGGCTAGGTTTAGCTTTTTTATACACAAGTAGGTGTGTGTGCTTGTGTAGGGTTGGGGTATGCTTTACAGTTATTATGCTTAATTTCACACTGTATACTGAGTAAATACATTAATTTTTATAATTGTGCTTTTAGTTTGTGTATTTCTTTGTGTGATTGTGTCAGAGACACACAGTGTGATTTAGAGTACATGTCAGATAAGGTGAATTTGAGCTTCTGAACTTTGATTAGCTGTTCTTGAAACCTTTAATTCTGTATTGAAATATGTGGAGAGCTTGAGAACGTTGCCATGCATTACTAACAAAGAGAAGCATACTTCTAGTATGTGTCCTGCACATCTGTACTGAGTTTCATGTCCCTTTCTAAAAAACTGTGGGAGGCGATACAGTCCAAAATTGGGAAGAATAAAAAAGAAGAAGAGGATAAAGAAGGAGAAAAAATCCTGTAATTTGGCATTTCGAAAGCAAAAGAATGGCCTGGTAATGCTTTTATATTCCATTTCAAAACAGATGACACTCAACTATGCAGAGATTTGGAAACTTCAAATGATGTGCAAATGCTGCAAGCAGACCTAGATAGATTATCAAAATGGGCAGCAGAATGACAGATGAGATTCAATGTTGATAAATGTAAGGTGATGCATTTAGGGTTTAAATTGGGAAAGCGAGGTTTGCATGGGGATATGATCACTTTATACAAATATATTAATGGGCCATACAATAAATTCTCTATTGCATTGTTCACTAATAGGTCATATTGGAGGACTTGTGGACATCCTTTAAGATTGGAAAAAAAGAAGTTTCATTTTTTACAGTGAAAACTGTTGAACTGTCCTCCAGCAGATGATATGATGGCAAATTCATTGAATAGCTTTAAAAGCAGCCTAGATAAGTTTATAAAACTAAAGAATATTGAGAATAACTGGTATTAATACATATACTGTAATTCTGGTTGGTCCAGGGATACTTTCCGATTGCCGTTCGGAGTCAGGAAGGAATCCCCCCCCCTTTTTTTTTGCCTTCCTCTGGATCAACCTATTAGGTAGGGATTGTGAAAAGGTTGGACTTGGACATATGTCTTTATTCAAGCTCAATTACTGTTACTATGTTAGATGAAGCGAACACTTTTTTTTTTAAGACAAGGATGAATGACATGTCGCCATATAATTTAGCAGCAAAAATGAATGTTCTTCAGGTTCTTGACCCTAGATTTCCCAATGCTTAATTTGAAATCCTTTCAGACTGCAAACAAAAATGTCCAGAAACATCTATGTTTGGTTGAACTAAGAATCACCTTGGAAAAATGTTTGCTCCTATGTACAATAAACAACAACTATATATATCTGTGGTGTGTAGTTATACTACAGATATACCATAACCTGGATGGAATAAAACATTCACAAACGCCATACATAACTATGTACTGGTATGAAGAAATAGTGCAAGCGTAAAATAGAAGCAGAGCCTGTTTCTTGTTTTCTTTTTCTTAAGTACAAATTAAACATTGCGTGGGATTTGCAACCCACCAGTGATTTCTTTAAACAGTATATTCCAATTCCTTGTAATTACAGAAACTTCCAAGAATTAACATTTGCTTTTTTCCATCATAGAACAAAGTGCTTAGCAGCCCTCTAGTGCTGCACCACTCATGTTATTTATTGCCTATATATTTATTTATTCATATGTTCATGGTAGTATTTTTAATAATGGCTTCCATTAATAGTTTTCTGTATTTATGTTCGTAATTGTATGACATGCATAAATATTTATTTATATGTAAACTCATCTTTAGGTTAGCTATAATAAATAAGACGTCCATTTGATTGAGTAAAAATTGGGACAGCAATTTTGTTTCTCCTTCTAATATACAATACTTGTATACAATAATATACAATACTATGAGGGATAACAATGAAGGGAATAAAACACAGAAATCACTTCTAGGGCAACTTCAGCTCCTTGCCACAAATTTGGACTACCCCCAAATCCCGCCGATCCCAAATGAAGCACAAATAAGACCCACCCACCTTGTGCTCCAATGGACAACTGAGTACCACAAAATCAATCCTTTGTAGTTCATACAACTGAAATACTGAATTAATGTGGCATATTGGTTGAGCAGCACTTCTAAAGAAGAGAAGGCTTGGGGATTATTTTCATGTTTCTGTGACAGTTTTTAAAGGAGAACTTCACCCTCATAAGAACATCTTTTAGAAAGAATGGCCTCTTTAAAATATGTTGATATGTCATAATTTGTCCTGCTATGCTTCTGGATGCCTCATGGAAACAAAGCAATTTAGAAACCTGTACTGAGCCTGTACTGAGCCTGGGCATGCTCAGAAGGGGCAGACGGGATTAAAATTCAGTCATTGGCTGTGATGTCAACTGTCACATCCATAACTGACAGTTGCTAACTGGAAGAACCAGGAACCAGAAATAGGGGAAACAGGACATTTTGCAGGATTTCAGGTTAGACTTACATATTTCATATTTAAAATTATTACTGTTTAGGGTTTTGGGGGGTGATTTACCTGTATATATGTTTTCATTTTGGACCCTTTAAGCAAGTGTGCTGAATCCATATGTCTCCCTGTCGTATTTGGTGAAGACCAGACTGGCCTTCTGGTATTCTTTTATGAGACTTATTTGAATATTAAACAAATGTGCTGAAACCAAACATCTTTCCATTTTATGTGAATCTGACATAATCTCAATCTACAGTACCTCTTTGGCGGAAGAAGCATCCACAAATATCTGCCATGAAATGGATGGTTTTAAATACATGTTCATATATACAGAAAAATGCAATTCCTTGTGCTTTTTATACAGCAAAGAAATATAATGTTTTATGTTAAGGATTCCCCTCACATTGCAGCTATTATTCACAGAATTCACAGATTCAGCAAAAATGCAGATTATACAAAGAGGACTCAGCATGCTTTTATACTTCTAAGATTTTAAACATGCCAAATCCTGCTTGGACTCAAGGTGACTATTAAGCATTAATAAAAAGAAGCTGATTTTCAATAAGGAAATGGCAATTAATCTACTTGTTAGCAACTGCTAGCCATTTTGTAAGCCTTTAAATAATATGTTGCAATCCACTTCACATAACCATAGAACCTTAAAAAACCATTGCAAACAGCAAGATCTATTTTTAAAGTTGTTTCAAAAGCAAATTTTTTATTGGTGTTGAAGGAATGTGTCTAGTCAGTATGTTTTAAATGACAAAATATGTAATTCAACCTTGCTATTGTCTTAAAGGAAAAGTCTACCACTCCAATGAAAAATTGTATTTAGGTAAATCACCCCAAAAACTGCAATAGTAGGGAAGAGGAGAGATATTAGTCTAACCTGAAATGCTTTGCAATGTTTTGTGTGTTTCCCTGGTTCTTCCAGTTACCAGCTGTCAATCATGGATTTGAAAGCTGACATCACAGCTTCCTCCTTTTAGCATGTGCACTTTTGTAGAAGAGGTGGCAACATTTAAGACAACTCCACTTTTATTCTCTTACTTGGCTAGCATGGTACAAACCTATACTATTGCTCATAATAAAGGAATATTCCTTATTGTATTTTAACCATTTATTCCCCTTGTGTATTTACTTTATGTTCTGGTACACTTATTGTGCACCAGTTGTTTCCAGGACCTAAAACCTTGGGGGGAGTTAGTGGGGCCTTTCCACATTTAGTTTATAACTTTACTATGCATACCCCCTAAACAGAATTACGGGGACAACCTTGTTCTTAGGGGCCTGTCCTGTTGTCCCAGAACACTGACATTTGTCTTTCAGGAATAGCTGGGTAGGCTGTGGATAGGCCTCACCCATGTCCTCTTTCTGACAATACAGGTGCTTAAAAATTCCTATAGGCTATTTACTTTACTTTACAACATTTTATGCAGGTGACTAAATAATGAAATCATGTGCTTAATATAATCTTACCATAAGAAATATAATGTAGGTTAATACAAATCTTGCTTATACAACCTACACTTATATTAAAGGAACACTAAACCCGTTTTTGTAAGTATATTCTATCTGTTTCTATTGTTCACAGGGAGATGAGAATGCTTATTCCGACCTCCCTGTGAATAATAGGACGCCCAGGGGACACTGGAACTTACCTTACCGCCGCTCCACCCGCAGCTGCTAAGATAAGCGTGCGATCGGGCAGCGTGGCTGTCATTGCAGAAGCAGCTGCGAGTGGAGTGCCGGTAAGGTATGTTCCAGTGTCCCCTGGGCGTCCTATTATTCACAGGGAGGTGGGAATAAGTGTACTCATCTCCCTGTGAATAATAGAAACAGATGGAATATACTTACAAAAATGGGTTTAGTGTTACTTTAATATGCCATAAATTAAAACAAAGCAAGACCACAATGCTTATTTTACATAATCTACCCTTTTAAATAAATGCTTCTTATTTGGTTCCCATGTGCAAACTACACTGTAAATACTCATGGAGTCTGCTTCTCCCCAGTGCTATATGTTCTATAAAAGCATTGTGCCATGCCAAAAATAATTTATTTAAACATTTTTTTAAATTAAAGCTGAAAAATCTGCTTCTGAAATTAGGTATTAAATTCCCATTTTCTCACCATACACTTTCTATATATCCTGTGTTTCTCAAAAGTTTTAAAACTTTTCAATCCCACCATATATTATTCTTTATCCTCATAACACTTTATTTTATAGTCTTTGTCTTCCTCTCCCCTCTCTCTCTCTGCATCCAAGATCTTTTCCTCCCTCCCTCCCTCTGTCTTCCCTAAAGGCGGAGTTGTGGTTTGCTAACTTTTTAAAAGCTTTGGTGCAGAGGCTGAGGTTTTAGAGAAAAAAAAGAAAGGTTTTAACAACTTCAGTAAGAGGAGGAGGAGGAAACTAGTGGAGAGCAACAGGCTTTTAAACTTTAAAAAGACAGGTTTAAGTGCCTGTCCTTGGAACTTGCTCATTTCATTTTGTAAAGAACTGCCTGGAGTTTGTGATTATAGTTTGCCACTTTGGATCTGCAAGGTAATGTACAGCTAAATACATTTCTTTTTCTTTACACTTAAGGGACAAACAAAACTTTAAAGTATCTAATAATCAGAAAACTAGGAATCTAAAAAGTTAAACCTCACTGTATTGGATCAAAGCTTAAAGTGGATAACATTAAAATGTTTCTAAATAAATCATTTCGTAAGTTAATAAGTTTTTTTTCTTTTTAGCTCACCTGTTGAAATATATATATATACATATATCACAATTAATATTTGGTAACAATAACATCTTCGCAGCACTAGCTTATTATTTGTGCTACTTTTGTTGTTAAACGAATTAAGTAATTTATGTGAGACTTATAATACCAAATATCTTATAAAGAACCTTCACAGTTTCACACTTTATACAGAGCTTTCTATATATTTTGCCTATTTTAATATAGTATATGTCTTTATTCCATTGATTATTAGTTACCAGGAAATTAGTGTGCATTAAGATTGTGTCAAACATGACCATTGATTATGTGCAGTAAATCATGGATGAACAGATCGAATTGTCAGGCAGAAACATCAGTGTTATGTAGATTATATAATAGGACAGAGCACCGAAGTTTGAATGGTGAAGTTCTGTAGAGTTTGTGTTACTTTACTTGCCATGACAGCAACTTCTTCAGTAAAAGTTCACAAGGGAGCAGCACTCGTAAAACATATACTTTTATTGCTTTTTTGTTTTTTTTAAAGAATCCGTTACATTCTCTGCCACTTTACATAGCTCACTTTTACACAGAACAGATATTGCCATGTGAAGTGGCAGAGAATGCTTTAAGAGTGCTGCTCCCTTGTTAACTGCATATGGTATAGAGGGTGAATGTATGAGCTTGTACCTAGTGACCCAGGAAAGGCAAGTGGTGGTAATAAGTTTTATGTAAACCTGATCAGTAAAACCCTAATCATAACCAATCATGTGATTTCTTTTCTCCAAAATGGATATTTTATACACGTACAAGATAACGATCATTGAGATCTTTTAATTTATTAAACAACCTGTTTGGAACTATTATATTGGCATGTGAAGTTGTGTATATTACAGATTATATAAGTGAATTTGTGTCTTCTAGAGCTATATTGGCACATAACATTTTCTGCTGAGTCAGGTTTAGCAGCATATTTACATTTGTCATGGTCAATTCATATGCAGCTCAAAAGCAATTGCTTAGTGTAGGTTCTATTGATTTATTATTTAGTGATTAAGGTTAAGTTAACCCACTGTCCCAAAATGGCTTTAGTGTTTGGTTTTAAAGCTATGGCCTCCTAAGTATTCTGGGTGTTGATCTCTAAGACAAAGTGCGATGTGCTTGTGGTCCTTGTGGTATTACAGGAGAACCAGGTTGTTTAATGCATACCTTCTGTTTTCTATTTAAAAATCAGTGATGTATGAAAAAGAATTCTCACTACTGCAACTTCAGTCATTATAACATCTGGACAGCACACATTACTTTAGCACTACTGATCTTTCCCTTTGATTTGTCTGTCAAATATTTCCCCTTAGCAATCCTGAAATGTCAATATTGGATCTTCTCCATAGCACCTGACAAGACTATAAATAAAAAAAAAACCAAACATAATTAGTGATGGGGGGCTATACATGTTTTACTATTTACCATTTCTTACACAGGCATTTGTATGTTATATCAGTCACAACTGCAGAACTCAGCATTCCACTACCACTGGAATTACCAAAGGGTTGATTAAATATGTAGTTCTGCAAACATCTGAGGTTTTGCGTATGGATACACAGGACTATGTCAGTGTCTTATATCCACTAATTCTTAAATATGTAGTTCCGTAAATTTCAGGCATAGGACAAATTGTGTCCAGTCCATTTTTCACTTTCCCATTTTTCTTTTTTGGTCATTGCAACAAAACAAACAACTGCATGAAGAAAGACATGCATATTCCAAAAAATATAGACTCTCTGTGATGGGGGATTTGTTTATTATATTCACCCTAAAGGAAATGTCATTCTTTTGAAACCTAAAGTATATGCCTATGTTCAGTGTATTTTGCACGTGGCACAGCTGCAGACCAGCAGGGTAAAGTCTTACTTGCAGAATCCTTCTATAAACGGGAATATTTATATATTCTAATTTTAGACAAAATGCCACATTGAAGTCATTGGAAATGTTTACAAACCAATACATTTAGCTCAAACTGCAGATATAGTAAAGTCCTTCAGAATTAACTGGTTAAGACTTAAAGTGGTGGATGCACCCACTAAAAAAAAAAAATGCTGCAATTTCTTCCATGCTTTAGAAGCATCAGAGCAGTGACAATACTTCACAAACCGGAAGTTATCCAGTTCTTGGAACTTTTTTTTATCAATGGTTTTATTTGATTTATAAGAAGCCCATAAACAAATCATAGGATCTAGGAAAAATGTTCTAGCACCACCAAATTATCTGCTGTTTGCATGTAATCTCATTGCTTCTTAAATGTCACCCCTATGTGAAAACGGATAATTATAAGTAAACAAGTATTGGGAGTTGAGTTACTGACCTGACAATCAAATGTATTTATTTGTCTTTTATTTAAGTCATATAACTGTACAGAAAACTAAAATAGCATTATAAAGGTGGCAGAAGTCCAGGGCAATGGCAAGCTTTCATTTTCCCAAAACATTAGAAATGTCACAGTGCTAACTGCTTATTCTATCTTTCAATAAAACTGACAGGCTTGGGCAAATCAGCATTCTTGTGCACATCCATAAGACTTTAAAGGAAAAGTATTTAGAAAAATAATCCATCTGTACAATTTATGCTTCTTTTTTGGAAAGTGGCATGTTCAATCTTTACAAACAATAATGCTTGACTGGTATGTGAATGACATATTATGGGATGTTCACTGGGATGTCTAGAATGTCTCACCAGTCTATAACCAGCTAAAAAGCTCATTAATAAGCAAGCCTATCTTTCACTCTTTTCTCTTCTTTTTGCCTTGACTTTGCTCTTTTAAGACATTTTAAAAGAATATATAGATGGTCTCTATTTAGAGCACAGTTGAAGTGAGAAGAGTGCATGATGAGGAAACTCAATGCAAAGAGTGAATCAACCATTTTTAAACACCAGTTTCGGGTGTTTTTCATTTCATGCATTTTCAGGTAAGAAATAAATATAGATAGTCTAGACTTCTTTACATGACCATTTCCAAGTTACCTTAAAATGATTAGCATCTTACAGGGTATCTTTACTCTAAAAAAAAATGAATTTTCAAAACTGGTGTCCACGGTGAGGCTGTGCAGAACTAATGTTGCAGACACTAAAAGAAGGAAGTGAGTAAGGGAGGGTGGGGGTAATTAGGAGCACTCACTAAACATTTATAATTTAATGACAAAGCAAGCACAGATAAATATGTAAGTACCACCATTTTACCTCTCTCAAATTGTAGTTTCAGATAATATACAGTTGCCTGGGTGAGTATAGTGACCTTTTAAGGGGCATGTCCACCCTTTAAGCAAAAAAGGGTCACTTTTCAGTCACCTGTACCCAATTCCACCCAATATTCAGCACAGTATTTTATGTGTTTCTTACCAAATATGTATGGTTAATTATTGCACCATCCTGGCAGAGTAATCTGGCTCCTCCCTCCCTGCAGTCAATCTATGCTTTAACATCACATTTTACATTACATCCAGTAATTGAATAGTATTGCAGTTGTAAATGCAATACTATTCATTTAATATCTGGTTAGAAATGTGTGTGATAAAGTGCTAAAAATATCAGTTGGGAAAGGTGCAGGTAAATGACAAGTGACCTTTTTTGTTTTAAGGGTGAACATGCCCTTTAAGACAGTCTTTGTAATAAAGTTTTACATTTTCACAATATCACATTATAGCTTTACAAAACTATTTATTCTATTAGTGGAGAAGTAAACTGCAAAATTAATAAATAATGAATGAGGGGCATACCTCAGAGCAGCCTGTTCTGTATTATGAGGAGGGGACGGGGAAGTGTGCAGCAGACTGGTGGTGGAAGAACAAAGGCTAGTTGTGGCCAACATTGTGTAGCAAATAGAGATAACTTGTGGTTTCGAAACAAACGTGGTTTCAATTCGTAACTAACTTTATTTGAAAATCTGCGAATCTGACAGAACTTTTAACATTTCAAAACTCGGAACTTATCGAAAAATCCAATATCAAATATAAGAAAGTTAAATCAAAAAACTTGTTGTGTTTTAAAATTGTAAAATTATTATAGATTATTGGAAAATTGCAATTTAATTATAGAAAAATTCCAATTTAATTGAGTTTGAAATGCAATTTTCAGAACTTACCGTATATACTCGAGTATAAGCCGAGGTTTTCAGGTCTTAAAAATAACCTGAAAAATAAACCTCGGCTTATACTCGGGTCAAGCTGGGACTTTCCGGACGCAGCTGCGAGTCACGTAAGAAAACCGGCAGTTCCAAGTAGTACTTTGCGCACGCCGGCGCAATGTCATCGCGCACCCGCAAGGCACTACTGGGAACTGCCGGCTTTCCATCCTGACTTGCGGCTGCATCTGTAAGTCTTTGCGAAGGTGTCCGGAAGGCTCTGCACACCAAACTGTAAGTACCATTCCTATGCTACCAGTTATTCCAAAGGCTACCAGTAATCCCCATGGCTACCAGTTATTCCCAAGGCTACCAGTAATCCCCATGGCTACCAGTAATTCCAATGGCTACCAGTTATCCCCATGGCTACCAGTTATTCCCAAGGCTACCAGTAATCCCCATGGCTACCAGTAATCCCCATGGCTAACAGTAATTCCTATGGCTACCAGTAATTCCCATGGCTACCAGTATGTGAGGCAATTCCCATGGCTACCAGTATGCAATAAAATGCACATGGCTACAGAAGGCAGTAGTGGTCAATTTCAACCCTCGGCTTATACTCGAGTCAATATGTTTTTCCTAATTTTTGAGGTAAAAATAGGTACCTCGGCTTATACTCGAGTATATACGGGTAAATAGGTTCCAGTGGAACTGCTGTTAAAATGAAAATTGATAGTTGCTGAGCACCTGTAAAGGCAATAGATTGTTGGGTGATACAAATTTTTGGGGTTGTAAATTATGTGCAAGGAAATCTGCATAAATTGGCAGGAAAAATGATTGTTCTTGGTTGTGGGGTACAACTTTTGCTAGCATCTGCATCAGCGTTTTTCAACTTTTTATCCTTGGGGAACCCCTGAAACACATTTCATATCTCAGGGAACCCCAACATAAATACTTGCAATATATTTTTATTTCAATTAAATAGATGTATCACAAGTTATGGATCATTACATTTCCTGTCACTATCTCTTGAGGAGTGCCTAGCAATTTCTCAGGATCCCCTAGAGGTCCTTAGACCCTTAAATTTGGAAACACTGGTCTGTATAGAGCTTTAGAACATTCATGAAAATAAAAAAATGGCTCATGTTATGATAAAATCTCCTACAAATTTGTACCTCAGATTTAATTAGCACAATATTACAATTTTTATTTATATTCATTTTAAAAGGTATGCTGCAGTAAATAACTACTCCTGGCTCCTCCCAGAATTAGTGCCCCTGACACTCCTTTCAATGATAACACAAGCATTGGAGAGAGCAGACTGTGGGAGGTATCAGATATCAGTTATTTCATGAGTATAGTGTATATGTGTATTCAAATCTAAATACAATTAACACTAATGAATATGTAGGTTTCATATATAACCATATAATCATTCTCTAAGAAAGGGCAACTGTGGTCTTCATACAAGAGACTCCAGAATCATGTTTCTAGTTGCAGTCTGTCCAAACGGTTGTGCTTCCTGTTTACACTGTAAGCTGCGACATTAACAGCACCAGCAAATCCCTGGCTTGAGCATGCCCACTTGTATCCTTCTGTTGTGACAGAGCATTATCAGCTGCATCATAAGTCCCTTCCCTTAAACTTCTTTATAAAGCCAGCCACATGCCCGAAAGGAAAATGTTTCTCTTACTAAGGTGCCCATAGGCAGAAGAAAGCACAGATATTTATTGCAAGCCTGTAACTAGCTTCAGCTTTTTTGGTGCTGGAGCTTTTGACACAGCCTGTTTGACACACATGCCTGTCTCAAAGTGCAGAGTAGGAGGAGACCTTTCTATAACTTTGGATTGACAACATCTAGAGACGCCCTCCTATGGCTCTTTGGAAGGTATAAGATAGAGCATTGTTAAAAGCACAGTCCTCCTTTAATGTCAAGCTATGGTAATAGGTTGGGTGATCTGAATATCAACAACATTTTGTAGAAACCTTCTCAGAAATACTTCTTATTTTCATCTTTTTCTCTAGTCTTTTGTTCTTTCTCCATGTTTCCCCTTACTGAAAGTCTATAGGAATACATCCCACAATCCCTCAATTACATTTCTTATTAGAAAATGATTATGTGGTATATGAGAAATACATATCCATTAGGGTAAATACTATTTTGATTTGCACATATGCATTATTTGTCACACAAATTATTTAAATTATTAAACGCTTACATTTTATGTTCTACTTTAGAGAAGGTCTCGCCCTCTACTTTTTATTGTTTACAATTTAAAGGGTCACTATACTCACTGAAACAACGTTACATTTTCTGAAACTACAATTTGAGACAAGTAAAATGGTGGTACTCACATTATTTATCTGTGCTTGCTTTGTCATTAAATTATTAATGTTTAGTGAGTGCTCCTAATTCCCCCCACCCTCCCTTACTCACTGCCTTCTTTTAGTGTCTGCAACACTTATAAGTTCTGCACAGCCTCACCATGGTCACTGCTCTGCATACACATCTCCCTCTCCCCTTTTTTCTTTTCTCTGCTGATTCTCTTAAATGTTGCAGAAAATGTGCTAGCAGGCAGTCAAAGAGGTCAGGCATGGGTCACATATTATAATTTCTGCTTCTGGAGTCACATGTCTTTCTCTGTAAATGCTGTTTCACTTAACAATGGAAAAGGGATGTGGTCTAAGATTCCAGCATTCAGTAAAAAAAAACTGCCTGTCAGCAATAAGGTGCTTAGTTAACATTTATTATCTGGCTTAATGATAATTATCATTTCATTCTGAATTGAAAAATTTAAATCAATGTTACTAATGTAATAAAGCATGCAATACAAGCTTTATTGTAATATTGTACATATTGTACTATATTTTATTATAGTATTGACTTTTATTCTTTATTGGGTTTACAGGTAAGGTGTTTTAAAGATGGGCGACTGGAGTGCCTTGGGAAGACTTCTTGACAAGGTGCAAGCCTATTCTACAGCAGGAGGGAAAGTGTGGCTATCGGTTCTGTTCATATTTCGAATCCTTCTTTTGGGAACAGCAGTGGAGTCTGCCTGGGGAGATGAACAGTCAGCCTTTCGCTGCAACACTCAGCAGCCTGGTTGTGAAAATGTTTGCTATGATAAGTCATTCCCCATCTCTCATATACGTTTCTGGGTTCTCCAGATCATATTTGTCTCTACACCTACCCTTCTATATTTAGCCCATGTATTTTACCTAATGCGAAAAGAAGAGAAGCTAAACAGAAAAGAAGAAGAACTCAAAATGGTTCAGAGTGATGGAGGCAACGTTGATTTGCACCTCAAACATATTGAAATAAAGAAGTTTAAATATGGAATTGAAGAACATGGCAAGGTAAAAATGCGAGGTGGGGTGCTTCGCACATATATCATAAGTATTTTGTTTAAGACTGCTTTTGAAGTTGGATTCATTGTCATTCAGTGGTACCTCTATGGGTTCAGATTATATCCTATCTATACATGTGAAAGATATCCCTGCCCACATAAGGTAGACTGCTTCCTTTCTCGACCAACAGAGAAAACAATATTTATATATTTTATGTTGGTAGTGTCTCTAGTTTCCCTTGCACTAAATGTCATTGAGCTTTTCTACATCATTTTCAAAAGATTCAGGGATGGTATGAAACAGAAAAATGACCCATTTTCTACAACACATGAAGCTGCTATCCCAGCAAAGGAATGCGGTTCCACTAAATATACCTATTTTAATGGATGTTCCTCTCCTACTGCTCCCATGTCCCCACCAGGCTACAAGCTTGTTACTGGAGGAAGAAATCCTTCTTCCTGCCGCAATTATAACAAACAAGCAAGTGAACAGAACTGGGCTAATTACAGTGCAGAGCAAAACAGAATGGGGCAAGCTGGAAGCACAATTTCTAACACCCATGCACAGCCATTTGATTTCTCTGATGAACATCAGAATACAAAGAAATTAGCACCAGGACATGAATTACAGCCCATGACTATATTGGACCAGAGACCATCCAGCCAAGCAAGCAGTCATGCTAGTAGCCGACAGCGAGCTGATGATCTGGAGATCTAGTTTACCTTGATGTATTGTCAAAAAAGTACATTTTATTTTATGGAGTGGTACTAAATTCTCTCAAATGAGATTTAATAAACTTTTGTTGTGTACTATTATATGGGAAAGAGGAATCACTGATGCAAAATTTACTGCCTTAAACGTCTATCTTTTTTTTTTTTAGAATATTTGTCCAAGGCATTGTTTGCATTTTTTATTTACCTAAAAAGAAAAGGGGTTGTATGCATAAGGATGTTGTCTGTCTGAGAAAAATGTAAAGTATGAATAAAAAAAAAATGATCTTTAATATGAAATGTGGAGAAAGTATACTGGCAAAGTACCATTTTTAGTGTCATCAAGCCCAATTGTATTGTTTAGCTACGTGCCTTTAAACAGATGCCTTAATTACCTGCCTTTAAAAACATGATTATTCCACATCTTTGAACCCAGTCATTCTAAAGAACACTTGCACTTGTTCTGTCCCGATGTCCTAGGCCCCTGAGCCATGCCCAGAATGGACCTGGCCTGAGGTGCAGCTTTGAAAGCATGAGGAATATGTGGAGTTAGGAGGGGTGCATCAAGAACCACCCAAGCCCTACCTAATTTGGGAGGTATGGCACTAACCAATTTTTGCGAGTACTCTGTCCAATACAAAATAGTTAAAGAGCTAAGTAAATGTTTGATGATGATTTCCCAAACATTGTACAAGGTTTTTACTCATCCATCCTAGAAGCCATGTTGTTTGTTTTTTTTTTACTTTGCTAATTAATTACCATTCTATAAATTAGACACCTGTGCACCAGTGTGGTGCAGTGAGATATTGGGGAACATTGTGACACTCAGATTCTTAGAAATACAGAAATCACTTGTTGGCCTCTCTTTATTTGCTCTTTAAACACTTTAAAATATTATTGTAAGACATCTTAAATGTGAAACAATATTTTTTCACAAAGAAATCTTGTCAGAACTATTAATTATCCTAGTGTTTATAACTTTTGAAAACATTTTTTTCTAGCTTGATTTTGACTATTATTTGTGTGAATGTGAAGTTCATTTACTTTCCAAACCTTAAGTGGGTTAAATGAAGTTATCACAGCTATATTAAAGGAGAACTAAAGTTATTATATTAACATGTCTGATTCTATAATTCCTCACTTACAGGTAGTTGCACCTCTAAAATAAGAAACATTGTGGATAAATCATCTGAAATTTCAGGTTTCTGCCATTGCCTGATTTCTGTAACCCTCCTTCCTAGTGATTAACAAGTCTAACTGCTCATTCTTGATTACAGAAAAGTATTGGAAGGGTCCTCCAGCAGATAATTAATGGCTTTGGCAAAGGGGCAGAGCACTCATAAACCCCGTGCTCGGGCTAGAACCCTCTTTTCAATAAAAATACATTTCTGCATAATGCTGCTGATTTAAGAGGGAAAAAAATTCTAATTTATATCTGACCTTTAGTCTTATAGACCAATGTTTTGGTAAACTACAGAAATCCAGGTCTGCCCTTGTTGTTCTAGTTGTCTGAGAGTGTAATGGAAAGTGCAATGCAAAACAGGCTTGTCTGATATAGCCAAAAACTGTTGGTTTCCCAGTCATTAATACACAAAGATCCACCTGTGTTTAGTTAGCAAGCCCTCCAGTTACATCCTCCCCTCAAACAGCAGTAGACATGCACTGTATGCTTCTAACAGGGATACAGGAGAGACCGACTCAAAGAGGAAATGGCTTAATTGCCTGTTCTGGATATTTTGGGGTTTAAACTGCACAATCTTAGAGCAAGTGCTTTATATGTAGCAGCATTTTTAGTATGAGTCAAGAAAAAGATCACATTTAAGGCAAAAAAGGCTCATTTCACTATATTTAGATTTTTTTACCTGATATAGTTAAAACATTAATTATCCACAATAGTTCAACGAATAACCATAATAGAAAATGCAGAGTAGTTACAAATGACTTATTCAGTCTGTTTTTTTATGCCTTTCCATGAATAATGGGGATTTGTGGGCAGAATTCTCTATCAATGTACTATTCATGTGTTTCTTAAAGGACAACTATACTCACCTCACTGACCCTCTTCTTCATCCATTTGAGAGTACCCAGAGAGAGGACCTAAACTGCTAGGTTCTTCACCCCTTGGTTTAGCTTTTAACTCCAGCATTAACCTGTTAAAATAGCAATTGCGGACACAATGTTCTTTACTTCCTACCTCAGTGTTGCTAGCTGACCAATAGGAAGTCACTCTGTTCAAGAATCATGTCTTCTTATTGGTATTACCCCGGGCAGAGAGGGGAAGGTTGGGAACATTGCACCGGCAAGCGCAACTATAACAGGTTAGTGCTGAAGTTGCAAGCTAAACCCAGGAGTTAGGACCTAGTGGTTAGGTCCTTAAATGGTGGGTGTGGGTGTATTATTATTATTATTAATGTGGGTTTATATAGCGCCAATATCTTCTGTAGTGCTTTACAATTACCTTTATTAATTAATATAAGGCCCTGCCCCAAAGAGGCAGGGGATACTATTGTTGTCCTTTAAATTCACATTTGTATTTTGAAAGAAAAGAACAGGGATGTCAAACTTACACACTTCAAAGTATTGAAAACTACAACTTCCAACATTCCATGGCTGCAGTATGCTGGGAGTTGTAATTTGCAGCCAGGGGATGCTCGGCATTGTAGTTTTTTAAACATCGGGAGTTTGACCTCCCTGGACTAGAAGAACAGGTACGCTGATACCCCAGAGGTAATTGCTGGTTTATTGAATTAGGATCCAATACTATGGTGATGACATCTTCTCTCCATTCCATTAATGTACATTAAAGCTCTTAAAAATGTTATGTCAGCATCAATCAGCTAAAGAAATTGTTACAATAATATGTATTTGTTAGTGAAAGAAATACTTTTCTAGCATATTCGTTTTTTGTCGTTAATATGTAATCAATGATGCTTGAATGATAAGGTTTGTAGTACTGTAAAAAAAAAGATTAAATATAGTTATTGTGTGACAAATTTAACAAAATATTTAGAGCTGGAACATGTTCTTATTGTAAGTAGCTTTTGGGTCTTGCATTACGCAGACCCACAATTGTGAACTGTGTTGTAGTTTTGTACTGTAACCTAGACTTCATTAATCTGATGAGATTCATTTTGTACATTTAATTGCAGTTTGGTTTTACCTACTATAATGTTTGCACTTGGGATTTTTGGGTTTCAAACACAAGGGAGTCTGGAATGCAGTATGTTCTATTAAACACTTAAATAGAACTAATTTATTTTAAATAATGCATCTGCTCAACACCTCTACTACTTATTATATACATCGATAATGTTTTATCCATCTTTGTGCATTCAGGTGAAAAGTGGATGAGTGAACTACATTATGGAAGATTAATAGGGTTTTTTAGTTGTATTTTTTTTCTACTCTCCAATTTTTTAAATAAACTACTGCTATGTTTAGCTTCTTTGCATGTTTGCAGTCATGATTCATTACAACGTTTTTTCAGAATACAATTTCTAAACAATAAACAACTACTTTAGTAATCATTTCTCTTTGTCTTTTTTAATTAGTTACTCCGGAAAAATTTTTAACATTTGTGTAGAATACTAGAGTTTTTGACATAAAATGTAATAACAAGCCCAACAATGCCAAATAGTATTTTAGCTAGCTATGTTATTGTCCGCCATTCCCAAAGGAAAAACTTGCAATGTCATACAGTGATAAGCTAAGTTACCACATCAATGTTTGCTTTTTCTGATGAGTGCTAACTCATTATTATTATTTGAGTCATTATACTTTGAAGACTGGTTTACTGTTTTTAAATTTCAATTAGGCCAAGTGCACATTTAGGGATAGTGTTTAAAACCAGTAAGTGAAGTAAAAAAAAAAAAAGGGAGGGGGGGGGGGACTCCCTTGTGCCATAGGTAGGTATATCTTTGGGAAGTATAGGGTGTGCAGCAAGCTCTAGTTCCACTGAAGTATCACATAAGTTTTAAAGGTAAGAAAGAACTGACTCTTCCCTTCCACATGGATCCCCAAAAAGAAAGAGATATACAATAAAATATCAGTATCGAATCAATTTAAACAATATAATTATTGAATATATACTCAATTTTTCCATTTATTTTATGGTATTACGTATCAGTGATTTAAATTTAATTGATAATGATATTATATTGTATATCTCTCTCTTTTTGGGGATCCGTGTGGAAGGAAAGTGCACAGTTCTTACTTACCTTTGAAGGTTCCAATACTTATTGCCTGTATTAGGCAACTCCAGATCTTCCTGATAACAGCAAATTGTATGGTGCGAAAACCAAAGAGTCTGTGATGTTGACCAAATACTGAAGTCTTTCTCATGAATGATCAGTCTGGACTGAAAATTATTGTGCTTTTAAGTGCAATACAATCGCAATTTCGATCCAATCCCACTTTTAAAACTGGGCAGTAGTGCTTATTTGAAGCATCTTACATTTTATATGTCAAACAAGTGCTCTATTACCATAAACTCCTCTGTTGCGTGAATGGTGATAGTTAGCAGGTGTGAATTACGTTGTGGAAAAATTCCCTCCTCCAGTGCTGCCCCATAGCAATTATTGAGCATAGTTGCCCTCACAGATAGTCAGATAGTTAGGGAGGTGAGGAATACTGATCTGGATAATTACTTGATTTAAGACATGCAGGAACACACACGCTGCTTATATATTATCATTGATACATTAATTATATATAACCTTTAAGGGTGGGTTAAGCAATTTGATATATTAAAAGGGCAGTGCACCTTTACCAGTAATTCCACTGTCTTCATTTACATCTCCTATCTAACTTATAATACTGGCCACATTTTTATCTGTACCAAATCCATAGACGTATAGTGCTATATCATTTGACTGCAGTCTTTAAGCCAAGTTCTTGGAACTTGGCTCAAAATTCTGAATCCTCCCAACAAACACATAAATATAGACAGAATACTGTCAGTGGATATAATCTGGTGATTAGATTTTGAAAATCTAATAAGTTTGTGACAAATAACACTTTGATTGAAAATGGGAATTGTGAAAAAGAAAAGATTGATAGTTGGAGGGTACAGTGTAGGAGGAAAGAGAATCTTTATAAAGGACAAAAGCACAGAAAGTATGTTTCCATGTTGTTGCCAGTACAACCCACAGCCCATGAAGTCATCAAGAAGCCACAACCCTGACCCCAGTATTCATTGTCTCAATTCACAGAGTATACAGATGTCTCCAAACCAATATGGGAGTTCCTAGTAAGACTTTGATAGCTGCTTGTTACCCTGCAGTTTATTTACCAGTCGGTGTGAGTTGCTGATAAATAAACTTCAGGGTAACAAGCAGCTTTCAAAGTCTTATTAGGAACTTCTATATTGGTGTGGAGACATCTGTATGACATTGTTTTTTATATTTATTCTGTTCCTAGCATAAGAAAAAAGCTTCAAAATGTACCTGGGTTCACTACTTATTCAGTGGTGGCGCACCTGGTAAAGCACCAATTTTAGAAACACACAGTCCTGCAGGTCACAAGTTAAAATTACCAAGTTCCTTTTTTTTGTTTCCATTTCGTTTCTTGTAAAAGTTAAAGATTCTACATGTAATAGTATTCCATATAGAATCTCTGTTAGGCTAGGAGTAAGAGCTTTGCCTTTAAAATTAAGTTGCAGGTTTCCCCAGACTTAATTTTAAATTTTACTAATATCTGTGCTGTTGTATTGGCTGTCAGCTTCTAGGAAGCAAGGCTGCAACTTCCTTATTTTGATCTGTTGAGCACTACAGAGTATGTGCATGCATGGTGACACTTAGTTGGGGATTTACCCAGCTAAGGTGGATTATGGGTGTTGACCCCTAGTACCCACAGGTTAAATTTATAAATTGCCCAGCAGCCACAGCAAAAGGAGAGGTGATACACAGCTTGTGGTATGTTTTTTACTGTGCTCTGTCTATTGGGACAATGTTGTCTGGAGACTTTAGTTCTCATTTAAGAAATAGGGGAACTACATTTGCAGAGGTTGTGCAAGTTTTTGCAACCACTGTGATTTGTGTCTTAAAGCCTCTTTAACCTTTAACGTGGCTTTAAGACACAAATACCCGATAAGGTCTCTTGGTAAATAGCCCCCAAAGTCCCTTGAAGATTGGTTAAATCTTCAAAATAACACACACTATACAAAATTTTGAAACAAACTAGTAAACAAAAACTATACACAAACTCGATCACTTTTTTCCAGCTTATTACTTGGTTAACTGCCACTGTCAACATTTCCATCAGTGTAGACTACAGCACCTAATTTGCATAAGGTTTATTTTTTTTTAATTATTTGTTTATCTATATTTTCACAATTTTGATATCGCAGGACATCGCAATGGCAAGGATCTTATGCAGTATCAGTGATGTGCGCCACAACATCACCATATTCATTGCATAAAGTCAGGTATCACAGTGAAAAGAGAAAATGGCTGCAAGCAAAGGTAAAAAAAAAGCTATATTAGTAAAAGAAATCACAGATTATATAAAATTGTCTAAACCCCCCCCCCCCCCCCCCATGACCATGATTTTTATTGAGAAACACTCCACCTTTTAAGGACCCACTGACAGGCTACATATATGGGCACTTATGCATTTTCGCAGCCTCAGACTTGGCAATTATAAATATCTGAGCCTAACGCAAGAGAACACGTAACACTGTTTTATAAATATGATTGAATGGTTACTGCAACAATAAGCAAAATGTTGCCAAAGACAACATCAAAAAGTTAACTAACCTTTATAAATATGCTACTAGAAGTAAATATGCAAAGTTGCAATGCATGTTTCCCAGACCAACAGTTTCCCCCCATAAAGACCACATGTTAGCATTCCAACTAGTGCAGAGCCATGTGGTGTATTTTTAAAACAAACTGCTGTGTTTTCATTACATAAAACTGCAAATGTAAAACACACAGGAAAAAGAAATACTGCAGCTTATAATGATGTAAAATAAGCTCAGTTCTTTACCCACCATTACTGGTTAATAACCAAGGTTGTACACCTCTTATGAATTATGTTTTCACAAGAACATTTTTTTGTCCACGTGAAAAATGTTTAGGCCTCACATTCAAGAGACTAACGTTACTCGTACATCCTATGACTACAATGATCAACAAAGCAGATATTTTTGTGTTGCGTGGTACGTAATTGTAAATTTAAATATTCCGTAAACATAGCACATCATAAAGTCTCATCTGATCCTCTCCTCTCATTCGGTGAAATGGAGGGTGTGTTCTTACTGTAGCTACAATCAGGCTTTTACTTCTCGAAAGACCACAATACATTTCCTAGTCCTAGGCCAGTTTTTTGTCCTTAAACCCTTGCCATTAATGTATGTGTAAAGTCTCTTATGAGCTGGGGCTAGACACAACAAAACCTAGGCATTCTCAATCCCATCTGATAAAGCCCTGTTCAAAATATACAACATAACTTCAAGTGAACCTTGGTAACTTCTCCTTCTGTGCTCATTCTTTTCCCCACAACTCCTCTCCATTAAAAACAAGTGATCAGTTTAATAACATACCTTTTCAGAACTAAATTCTCCAGACAACAGGCAGTGCATATTTACAAAGATACAAGTTGTGCCTCACCTCTCCCTTTGCTGTTGCTGCTGTATGATTTATGAAATTAACCTGTTGGTATTAGGGGTAATCTATAATAATACAGGAAGCTTAAGCCATGACCCCTAAAAGCCAACAGCCAATCATGTTACAATTCAGAGTTCCTATTCTCTGATGCAGAACAGAGATTTCAGTGTACTTTTTTTCTGAACAGATCCGTAATTAATAAACTTGGAAATTGAACCTCCAACCTCATAATACCACTATCCCAACAGAGGTACTAGGTATTAACTTTATCTTTTCTAGGAACGTAATGGAAACAAACAGAAAAATCAGTATTGTTTCATAAGTAAGTCTAGGGATTTTAATATGTAACCCCATGGCCTGTGTGTTTATAAAAATGTAGTGTTTGTATGCTGAGTTCCCAGAGATAATACACAGAATACAGGTACATTTAGAAACATTTAGGCAGCTGCAATCGCTCTAAGTAATTCTCTTTTGCCGACTTCAATGTGAGTTTAATAGTCATGCTATAACTAGCGCAAATCACATAATGGTTGTGCCGGCTATCTGTGCAATACTTAGCAGGTGCAATGAAGGGGTTAAAATGCACTGAGGCTCTGGGTAAATCCAGCTGTTTATTTATTTTGTATTGTTCCGGGAAATCTGTCAGCAAACCATATTGGCTGGCTGGAAAATAAACTGCATGGTAACAAGCAGCTTTCATAATCTTATCAGGAGCTCCTAAAGGATAACTCCATCCTCATAATGACATATTTTAGAATGGCCACTTTAAAATATGTTGATATATCTTATTTTGTGCTCTGGAATCATTGCTGTATGCCTGTTACGCTTCTGGATGCTGGCAACAACATGGAGGCCTTCTTAGTTACATAATATATTTCTTGTATGTAAATGCAACTTATTAGAAAAGTATCTTGTTTAGGTACCCTGTAGAGAAAAGCTTTCACATTTGGATTAATAAAAAAAACAGTGTGCTTTATATAGGCTTTACAAACCACCAAAATAAAAAAAGATGCCTTTGTTTAAAGGACAACAATATAAAAAACCCAACATCACTCCAATTACATGTCCACACATGCCACGCTGAAATCGCTGACTCACATTTACAACCGTTCTGCCCTCCTTTAGATATCACACAGCAAAGATGAGTCCTAAAAGCCCACCTCCTAGAGGGCCCAGGGCCTTGAGTAACATAGCACTTGTCATTAGCTGGTGGGAATGTCTGTTACAATCTCTCTCCTCCTCCTCCTCGGCCAGTTAAACAAACTTGAAATGTCCTGTTGTTAGGATGCAGCCTACATAATCAAGCTGATAAAGGGTGGGTGGAGAAGTGTTTTTTGCATGTTAGCTCTGAGTGACAGATAGAGGCAGACAGAATTGTTACGCCCCCTTCACATTGAAGGCTAATTGAAGGCAGAGAGAGGATTGAAATCAGGGAAAAAATGTATGGGAAGGGCTGCATATCTTCACTCTTTTTAATGCAATTTTTTAAAAAAATGCATTGAGGCACTACAGTAATAATTTTAAGCTAAAAAAGCTTAAAAACTTATTAAATGAAATGCAATCTGAAGACTTTTCATAATGACCTACCCATATGGCTAGTTTTCCTGACTTTTCAGAATCCTGGACACAAAGAAAATTCTCTCTGTTTATTGGTTATTTTATTGTATTGTATGTCTAATGTTGCATTTACTTTGCCAATTCTGATTCCTATATATTTAAAAAAGAAAGTCTCTTTTTTGTTATGCAGTTTCCGGCTGCTAGATAGCTATAAAATGAATTTCTCTGATATAACCAGAAACCTAATTTAATGTTTAAATTATAGTCATTGAGATTTTTTTAGTTTAGAAAATATAGACTTTATGATCCAATTTGCAGTTCACAGAGGTCAAGAATTTAGCACATTACTGAGCATACTAGAAGTGTTCGTACTGTGGTGCTAAATATAATTAGCAGAACATTGATTTCAGCTCTTTCCTTGTTCCATTTTAGCCCAAAGAGAATGTAACATATGGTTAACAAGTTACATTTTTTTTCCTGACTGTCGCACACTATGTTGTAATAAAAAACAAAATCACAACATCACATTTTTAAAATACAACATAACAAAATGTTAGACACACAGATTGGCGTGCACAAAAAATATCAAATTGCAAGTAAAAACGAATGCAATTGTTTTCAGGATGAATCAGCCTTCAGAAGTTAAGACATTTCCAAAAGTCACATCTCAAACAAAATTGTTCTTTGATTTCTTGGTTATAAAGTTAAAAAAAAAAAAATCTCTCTCTCTCTATCTCTCTCTCTCTACATGATAATTAGCACCCCTGCTATATTTCCTGGATGCCCAAGCCTTAAAATAGGTGAGGGCAGATGCAATGGGCTATATTTACTGGGAAGAAATACACTTTATAATAAATATGGATTCCACAGGAGATTTGCCTGTATATATATTTTTTTTTAAATCCCCAACTCCTATAATATGGCACACAGACATTATACAGCACTACATCCTCCCTACTGACACCACTTGGGCACCCCTCTCCATGCTGGCATACAGCTTACTTATTCTTTAGTTGCATGTTGGTATATTCACTGTATAAGCAATTGCTTGATTGTGTGCCAACCACAGTTTTCAAACATGCCCCATTAGCAAAATGACAGATATTGATGGAATAACCGTTCTCTGGAAACTATCATTCCATAACAAACACGCACATATTATGGTATGCCAACTTGTTTTTTTATGATGGAATCTCAGTGTATATCCACTGTCTTTTTCCAACTGTACACCAACTGCCCCTAATAAGATTTACTAGCATCATGTTATTATTATCTGCTAAAGATAAGGTTGATTTTGAACTGGCATGGTGGATTTATGGCACGTAGTTAGATTCCCCATTGAAAGCAGTGGACACAAAGTGAAAAAGGGAAATTAAGTGTGTGCCTCCTACCTATGCTGGTGTTTGTCATCAGGTCAGCACTGTTTTAGGGATTTTGACTTCTCGGATTATGACATCTTAAAAAAAGCTTTTGCAAATCTGTTTAAAGAAAATAGTTTAAGATGCATTGTAATTTAAATAGCCAGAGAAACTGAACAGTTTCTACAGAAGCCAGGTGTGAGTTCTTTTGCATTCAGATGACAGCCTATTAAAAATGTTTGAAATGTTTGTTGATATTGGATAGAGACCAGATATTATTCATGCCAAAAGCTTTGAGGCATTGCCCTGCTGTGGGATATTTTCAGACATAGAGCATCAGACCTGGAGACACATTTATATTGCTGATAGAGAATAAAAAGAAGGCATATTAAAGTATAAGAAGCATGTTAGCAAGATAAGGAACTGAAGTGTCATTTTTTTGTACAGGAAAAATGAATCTTAAGGACTCACGCAATACGTTTGCCTGTATCATTATTTTGCAGCATTACAAACGTCCGTTATGGCTGACAATTAGTTTATATATGGACGCTCAGTCGGTCATCATTGATGAGCAAGTGACATCTTTTTTCACTCAACTTAAATCTTTATCCTACCTTCAAAAAGTTCTTTGGTCTTGTTAATTGTTTCCTGCCATTTTAATTTGTCATTCATATGAAGGTCAATGAAACCTTCAAAGCAGTACAATCTAGATCCACAAAAAAGTGTTCAAAATCTACTATTCACAAACCACAGGGTAAAAACAGAAGACTAAAGAACACTTTTCAGGTATAGTAGGAGAAAGAGTGAAAAGCAGGGTGTCCATGCCCTCAACATCTGATTAGTTGCTGCAGTTCTATAATACAGGCAAGCTTTCACTAATATTTATTGCATTAGCATGTACAATGGCAGATAAAATACCAGATACTCTAAACATGCTACCTCCAGTAACAACTGAATTAGGAATAACAATTTGGAGATGATTACAGTATTGATCTGTTGTTTTTATTTAGTGTAAGTATAATATAGCACAATTTTCTAGATCTTGGCATTTCTAGATCTTGGCATGGTATGTTAGTTTGTACTTAAATGAGAAAAAATCTCTAGGGAGAAATGTGGAGCATTTTGAGTGATATTTCAAAATGTAAGAAAGCAGGTAAAGGGTTGTTGTAAGGCCTGCAGGGAAATGTAATAACAGTTATTTATCTTTGAATATCGCACGCTGATTTCATACAAATGACATTTGGCACACACAAGGCGCACAGGAAACTTATAGTGTATGTATACTGAAAAAATGACTTTGCGTCATCTTAATCTATAAATAAATACACTATAAATAAATACATGTGTGTGTTGCTGCATGCCTTCAATAAAGTATATTTTTTACTCAGGCTCTGACCACTGACCTGACTATTTTCCCCCATACCAACTGTCAACAGAAATGCTGAAATGTAAGATGTTTCAGATTGGATATCTAAAGAAATAGGGGGCAGATCAACAAAAAATGGTACAGTGATATGCTTTTGAAGGTTCTCATTCATCCAGGTCATGGTATATCTGTTGTATTCAATTAGATCAACTGGACATGAAATGTAGTTCTAGAAATTAAGAAGAATTTTCAAAAAACATCGTATCCCTGTCTGCTTTAAACCGAACAACACACTGAGGCAGCAATTGGTACATCCGAAAGACCCAATACCTAAACACAAGAAAAGCGACATCATATATGCAGTGCAGTGCAGTGAAGAATGCTCTGATTTGTATGTGGGGGAGACCAAACAGCAACTGCATCAACGTATGGCCCAGCACAGAAGAGCCAATTCCTGGGGTCAGGACTCAGCCGTGTATCTGCATCTTAAGGATAAAGGACATACCTTTGAAGATTGTAATGTTAACATACTGGCGAAGGAACGTGACTGGTTCAAGAGAGGTGTTAGAACTACATTTCATGTCCAGTTGATCTAATTGAATACAACAGATATGGTACAGTGATAGTTGGGGTGAATTATAGTTTACACTAATGGGCAATTTAAAAAAAAAATTGCCAGTGTACATACCCTTTAAGGACTGGTTCTGGCCTATTTAAACCACCAGATGGCCTAGATCAGTGCTGTTTCGTCAAGTTCAGCTCCTGTCTGTTTTACCTGATTTTATTTCTTCCATTGCTGACCTCTGCCTGTTTGACCACCGATCCTGTTCTGCCTGCCTTTTGACCTGTTTGCTCCATTATTGATGCTGAACCCTGTCCACCAGCCTTCTGACCTCCAGCCCATCCTCTCGTTTTGCTCCTCTGCTGCCTGCCCTGACCACTTCGCTAGTGTTTCTGGACCTTTCTATCTCTCCAAGGCCTTTCATTTGTGCTGGGACAGATATTTCCGCTTGGGACCGCGACCTGGCACCTGCTTTGCCACACAACATCCCCACAGCCACAGCTTGAGAAATACGGCAGGTGCTTAGATTCCGCACCCAGCGGGGTGTCCGATCCCCAGTGCCAACCTGCTTGTACCAGCCTTACAGTAGGTTTAGAAATTAGCCTCTGCAATGAGTGAGTTTAAGTCATGCTAACCAATGTAACATCAGTTAGCATGGAAAGGTGGTGTACCGTGTTAGCCAGTCATAATGTTTGCAGGGTAACCCTTTTGAAAAAGTGGTATAAAGGTGATACCTTTATTGGCTAACTAAGATAATTATAGCACGCTTTCAGAACATTCTAGTTCCTTTTTCAAGGTATTCAGCTTGAAAAAGGAACTAGAATGTTCTGAAAGCTTTCTATGATTATCTTACCAAAATACCAATAAAGGTATCACCTTTATACCACTTTTTTTATTTTTTATTTGAAAAGGGTTACCCTGTAATCAGTTAGCATGACTTCACACAGAACTTCAGGAACAACGATAAGCTAAAAACGTTTTCAAATGCAGCAAAAATGTCTTTTATCTTTAGGTGTCCATCTTTAGGTGCCTAATTAAAAGTGCTTCCACAATCTTTGTATTGTATTTATTGGGAGGCCTGGTCAAGCCTACATGTGGTAATAGCACCCCCAACACGCCCCTTTTATGGGAGGTCCTATGCCTTTAATATAAAGCACTGGATGGCCTCTTCCCTCATTTTAAAAGGCCAAAGGGCTGGGGGGAAGTGAAAGAGCCTGTTATATGGATCCAGTGTGTAAGAACGAGAAATGCAAAGTTTGCTAATCGTTATTGAAGTAAGAGAAATTTAAAAAGGTTAGAAGTTAGGACCTTCCAGGCTGGAGTTACCTTGACATGGTTGGAAGGCTTTTCATTCATGTGATGACAGTAATGTATACTAAAATCCCTTTGTTTATAAAGTATGCCAGTGTGCAGATAATATGATATTGTATGGGGCCTAGGAATGTGCATTGATTATCTTTTCTATGTTTGTGTATATATATATATATATATATATATATATATATATATATAATACTGTATATAAATACTGTATATAAATATATGTACAGTGTAACCCTTACTATCTCCCATTCTGCGTGCATAGTAAGCTTATGTGACAGGGCAAACCTTGCTCAAAGTGTCAAAGAATCCTCACCTATAGCCCAGTCTCATATTTGGTCTGTGGGTATTCATAAGGTGCTAAGTGCATAATAAATACTATAAATATCATGGTGTTAAATCTAAATATTTTTTGATAAAAGACCTTTGTGCACATGCAAGTTGTGAAACCCCTGGTAAAAAGTATCAAGTGCACTAGTTAATAAATATAAATATAAAAAGTGTCAAGTGCATGTGGTTAATAAGTATAAAATGTGTCCATTATTAAATAACAGCTATGACAGTGCCCAGCTATTCCATCCCTGGGGAAGCTGAATTATATTACATAGCTATTTAAATCAGAAAAGAATACAATAGAATACAATACAAAAAATGTTCTTAATAGCAGCTGCTAAAATTCTGTTAACAATAACTAATATTTATGTTGACTAATATATATATATAATTCCCACCCGGGGGGGAAATAAAGGTACAGTTTCTCTCTTAATGATAAATAACTGGGCTAAATCCATAATTTTGTGGCTCTGTATTATACTAAGGGAAGATGGAAAGAATTCAGAGATACAAAATCTAATCCAATAATTCATAGAAAACATGATAAAGCATACTGTTCATTTAATCCTTGGGGTGATAATGTACCCAATCTCCTAATCCAACCGGCCTCTCTACGAAGCAAAGCCCTTTTTCTATCAACCCCTTCCCTAACCAGCTCACAGTCTATCGCCATCCATTTAAGGGTGGCCAGGGGGTGTCTCTCTTTTTTGAAATGTCTTGCTACTGACCTCCAAATTTGTCTAAAGCACTATTACTTTCATCACTTTGTAATAAACTCTTAGTCCCCTGTAGGGCTGACATAATAGTCTGGCGGTGTTTAGCTAGGCGGTCTCTTAGAGATGTGGTTGTCTTTCCTACATAATATTTCCCACAGGGACAGACTATTATATATATAACAAATTGACTCTGACAAGTCAGTCTAGTTTGTATTTTGATTCTCTCTCCACTGTGAGGATGGGGAAAGTCCGGGCCCACCATGGTGAACGGCATGCTGTACATCCTAGACATTTAAAGAAACCCACTTTGGTCTCTGTTAACCAAGTCTGCTTCTTATCGGTTTCCAATTATCTCAAGTCAGTTCTCATTAAAATGTTCTTCAAGTTCTTGCCTCTTTTGTAGGCAAACAGCAAACAACTGTCATTTAATGGTAAATTATTATCTCACTAAGGAGGATTTGGAATACCTAACCACTGACATCCCTAAGGTACCAATTATCTACTGTATATGGTACCTAAAATACATAAAATATATATACTTTATATTTATATTTATTAACTACTGTACTTGATACTTTTTACCAGTGGTTTCACCACTTGCATGTGCACAAAGGTCTTTTTATCAAAAAATGTTTAGATATAACACCATGATATTTATAGGATTTATTAAGCACTTAGCACCTTATGAATAGCCACGGACCAAATATGAGAGTGGGCTATAGGTGAGGATTCCTTGACACTTTGAGCAAGGTTTGCCCTGTCACATAAGCTTACTATGCACACAAAATCGGGGATAGTAAGGGTTACACTGTACATCGAGCACGGAGGGGAGGGGGTGTGGAGGGGGAGGGATCTTACCTGTATTACCTGCAATGCATCCTGGGATCTGTAACCCTGACAACGGCCGCCATTGGGCCGCAATGCGTAGGAACACGGACCTACTGTAAAGCTTAATAAAGCATTGTTGTAAAGTCCATAGGAGTGCTCCAGTTTTAATATACACTGGAGTGCCAAGGAGCTGGAACTATCTATCTGTATATATATATATATATATATATATATATATATATATATATATATATACAAACAAGATAGCAAAGCAGCAGCACCGAAACATTTAGTTGAGTGCGAATCTCCTCAGGGTCCCCCGCTAGACCGCTCATAACAAAATACAAAAAGAAAAATGGAGCCGCACACCAATTTCAAGCAAAACTGCCCCTCTCTTGATAAAGAGAGTTGGGTCTCCCGAAACGTCGTATTAATAGGTGGGTAGCCATGTTTAAGTGAAACATAAAACTTTTTGATATCGCTTGAAATTGGTGTGTGGCTCCATTTTTCTTTTTTTATATATATATATATATATATACACACACACATTTAGCTATGTGTTTTTATAAATGTATAATCAGTTTTTTTTTTTATATGTAATAAAATATGATGTGCACCACTGGACCGTGGAGGTTTAATCTACTGTTTGGGTGGGTTAAGGAGACCTGTCTCCACCATCTTTAATTATTTGTATTGGGCTAAATGGTGGTTGAGTGGCACAGGACAGTTGTCCTGTGTCAAATAGGGTTTGTTTCTCTCTCTCTCTTTCTATGCTTTATATAGATTCTTTTCTCCATTGAGCACCCACTGGCATCAGTGTATACAGCCCCCAGGCTTTCTTACTAGCGTACTTTACCGTATCTATTTATTAAATGGGTAGTAACCTGAATTAACATTGATGTTTTCGTTCAATTCCCTTATAATCTCTAAAATTTCCTTTAAGTTCAGTTGGCAATTAGCAAAACCTGAAGATTGTGCTAATCCTCACCTTATGGTATAACTACACAACCATTTTTGTTTTTATGATTACTTGGGCACTGATTTACAACTGTATTGTAGCCTAACATATATTTTCTTTTTACCTTGGTTAAATGCAATATATAGTAGTATAATTAATACAGAATTAGGGTGCTAGCACCAACTGCGCTTGGGATATATGGTTGTCTTTCAGAACCAAAACAGCGAAAGCATGCCCTGTCAATATGTACACTTCCTCAGTTGCTCTAGACTATTGGGTGCTGAGATTTATTTTACCAATATAACAGTACAATAGGAGTCATGGAAGACATGATGGTGAATTTTTTACAGCTCTAAATTGTGCAATTTAGCTTGTAGGAAATGGAATATGCTACATAGATACATGAAATATTCAATTTTACCTATAATAGCTGTTATTTATCAGGGGTCATTGTGTGTCATTTTTGGCAAATAAGCTACACATATTTTTTCCTGGGGATACATATTGTTCTTTTTTCCTACTAAATTTTACCATGTTCTTTATCTAAATTGCTTTCTAAAACTAACATAGACTGAGCTTTTCTAAAAAATCATTTATCTTATGTGAATATTTTGGATAAGTCTTTCATAAACAGCTCTGTTAAAGCAACATGTTCCTAATGTGATTAATTGTTATAATTAAAAGCTTTATTTTCATCTCTCTTAACTCCTTATTATTTTTGTAGCATTTCTGCTAGTGATGATTCTTTCTCTTTTAAAGGGACACAATACTGAAAAAATGACTTTGCCTCATCTTAATCTATAATTGAATACATGTAAGTAGCACTTACTCTGATTTGCGTGTGTTGCTGCATGCCTTCAATCCAGCACACATTTTGTTTAGGAGCAGTATCCCCCCGTCCCTCTTTTAACCACTCCCACTTTCATCCGACCTGACTTTTTTCCCACAAACCAACTGTCAAGCCTGCACACAGCACACAGCATTCCAACTGTCAAAACTCTGTCACCATTCCAGCTACAGCAAAACTGCTCACAGAAAAATAGTTTTTGAGAGCAAGGAACTTGATTGACAGCTGAAATATAAGAAGTTTTAGATCTAAAGAAATAGGGGGCAGATCCACAGTGGTGGTTGGGAAGAATTATAGTTTCCAGTAGTGGTCAATTTAAAATAACCTATTTTTTCAGTATTGATGCCCTTTAATTTCTAGCTAACTTTGTATTCCCTAATGGGAAGAATTCACTCCAAAAATACATTTTAATCTAACTTTAATATTGAGGTCTTGGTTACACTATCCTTTTTTTTCTTGAGTGGTATAATCTTTTTCGATACTAACATATGCATTATGTCCAAATCTGATAACCATGGCATTACTGCTAAAGAGATAAAGAAACCTTTTTCAATTATTTTATGGAAATTTGGTTAATATGGATAATTTCCTCTTCATCTTTTAATAAATAAACACCCAAATGTCATTACTAACAAATGAAAGGACTGGCTTAGAATTTTGGCATCCTTACTTTACCAATTAAGCCCAGTATAACATAGACTGGATTTCAAGAATAACACGTTTCATTATACGTCTAAAGTTTATGTCCTTTTACAGATAATTTCTTTAACAGTATTTTAGAATTTGGTAATTATGTTCTGCGTTTCTATATGTGGCATGGTAATTGAATATAAAAGCAAATAATGCTCTCTGAACTGCCATTGTCTATAAAACAATATACTTTATTATAAAGGAAAATTTAATTATTGTGGATTAACATAATGCTGTACATTTCTCAAAACAGTATGATCATACGATCTATTCTGTAATGGGTATTAATTACTAGCTTCCTTCAATACTTAATTCAAAATGCATGTTTAGAAATATGAACAATATTCAGCTCTGAGAAGTTACTAACATGCAGCTCTTGGTCTCCTCGTTTTTAAGCAATTCTATATTTTAATCTATATCTTATATTAATCAAACTTCTCTAGCACTAACCTTAATGGTAATTTGCTTGGTTAACTTGGTTACAATAATAGCTGGAATGCTGACTGGTAAAAGGACTCAATATGTAAAAAGAGGTTTATACATCCTGACTGCAACTAGTTTCCAAATGTCATAAATACAACAAAATATTAGTGCACATCCAGTTCAGATTGCTATATTGTTATTGTATTGCTTTATTGCAGACAGCCCTTCTCTATGCATAAATTAAAGTAAAACTAAAGCTAAAATACAAATGATGCTTTCTATATTGAATTCTATATTATATATTATCTGTATATAATAAATAACAAATGTCTGTTTCTCATACCGGCAGCATTGTGGATGTATCATTTATGTGATTTTGCAGGCTTCTAAATTGGTGGATGCAGATACACACACTGTACTTGCACATGTACAGTGAAGTCTCTAGCCCCCCTCCTTTCCTCTTTCCCTTTGCCAGATATGTTAAGTAACCACTGGATAACTTGCCAATAGGGATGGCTCAAACCCGAGTTTGGGACAAACTTTACAAGTTGGGTCAGACTGTTCGAACTAGTTTGGTTTGAACTAGTTCCTTTTCCGACCGTTCACTAACCCTAGAATATAGCGTTCGATTTTCGGTAACCCTCAAATGTATCGTTTAGTAACTCTCGAATGTAGCTGTCGATTTCGGTAACCCTAAAATTTAGTGTTGATTTTTGGTAACCCTCGAAATATAGCTGCCGATTTCAGTAACCGCCATTTACAGTAAGTTACCATTTTTATTTTATACAGTAATTTTTTGTATAAAAATGTACTCTTTCAAGTTTAATCTGAATTTATTTGTGACATGCTGTGTGCACTATTTTTATTTTACCTGCTATTCATTCGAATTTTCCAAATGATTAGCTCCCATAGACTATAATGGGCTCATTTTCAAACTACTGAAGTTCGGTAGTTCGGAAATGAACCGAACTTCACTAAGTTCAGCTATCTCTACCTGCCAATCATGTGTCTGTAATCAATACTGAGCTGTCAGAAAGCCAATAGCTACTTACTAGAAAGGAGAGCTGCAGAAATAAAAAAAAATGCCGTAATCATGCAGAATTAAAGGTGATTTATCCACAGTGCTACTGATTTTAGGGTTTAACGTTATCTGCTACCTAGGAAATACAGAATCCATCCATTCATATACAAGGGAAGGCAGGATTACAAGTTTCTGTGCTTAGGGACTATAGGCAATGGGCAAGCCTATAGTAGTAGCTCATTAAGAGACATTTACAAAAATGAAAAACTAAAAAGGGAAAGTTTAAGTACAAACTTTGAATTCAGCTCAAAGATCTGCACTGTTATTGTAAGTGTCTGTGTGTGTTGTGAGTTTTAAAACCTGCTTTTGTTACACAGGCAATTAAAGTAGAACCATAGTGGGGGTGGGGCTTAGCTGGACATCCGATGGTCATGTAAATTTGTGCTCCATCTCTGGGACCTTTGGAAACTTACTACTGCAAAGCTTTAAAAATCAAATTGATATATCATCATTGGATGTTTCCAGCTGCCAGGATGTCTCCCAAATCTCCTGCCAAGATCTCTCGAACAAAATCTGCTTCTTCTAATGAGAACAAACAGCAGCCTAGTTTAAAAGATGGTGCCCAGTCCTCTATGCACTTCCAACATAGTGGTACGCAGGACTTGACTCAAATGAAGAATCATATTTACACACTGATGCACATTATGTGTTATGAAAAGCTTATTAAAGGATATGTACACTGTAAAACCAACTTTAGTTGAGCAGATAGCTATGGCTTCAAAAGAAAATATGTGTAATTTTTTTCCTAACCCCCCCCCCCCCCCCATAGCCTACTTTGCCTACTTGAATGTTGATGGCTACCTACTTTTGGATATGGCTGCTGGAGCTCCACCTCGATGCAAAACGAAAACAAGCGGGCTGCAGCAATCCTAGGAATCAATCTCGCACGGAGGTAGTTTAGTAGGTAAAAGTCTTCTTTATTAAACCCATATGGCTATACAAACAAAAGCATGTCTACCGCGTTTCGTGCCTGATCCTGGCACTTCGTCAGAGACACATATAAAATGGTTACAAAACGGTTTAAATAGAAAAGGTGTAATTGCAAGACTCAATTGGAACACCTGATTAAAAAATCCCACCTCTTCAAAGGGGAAGGGATATAAGCAACAAAAAACACACACCTAAACTTAATGTAACACCAGTAAAGAAGAAATACATATGAAAAAACATGTATAGTACATTCAATTAATACCATATGAAAAAACTTTACAAACATATATGTATGAATCCATAAAGGTATTAACAGATCAATTAAACATGTGTAAAAGTGTAAATGCAATTATATAAACAAATTAACAAACAGAAGCCGGTTCTGAGTATGTTTGTCAGGGAACCCCATCTCCAGACAGTCTGAGCAGGTAAGGCTTGTGTATAGCGTGTTGGGGTTTACCCACTAGCGCAAATGCAATATTGATTCACGTACAGGAGATTTACCCAATGGGTAAATCACCCTGAAAGATTTTTGCTAAAATATTAGCTAACCATTTAAACCCTATACTATCTACATTAATTTCTTTGGAATAAGTGAGGTTTGTTAAAACAAGATACAGGGATTTAACAGCAATTCTGTTCAAATTTGGCTTTTCTGGAGCTTATCTTTATAATATCCTTATATACTATCCTTATGATCGGCACCAACAGATAATGGTCAATGATTATCAATCCAAATATTTCACCCTCTCTAATAGGACAAGGTAAGGTTGTCCTTTATCACCTTTAATCTTCACATTAACCATGGAGCCTTTAGTTGAAATTATTTGTTCCAATTCAGAAATTAAGGGCATTAATATTTGGAAAAATGAGTTCTTTATTTCTTTGTTTCCAGATGATGTTATTCTTTCTTTAATGAATATTCCTACCTCTTATAGAAGTTAAATGATTATTAAAATCTTTCTCTGATACATCATACTATAAGGTCAATTTAAACTAAATCACAAGAATTACCTATTATTATTCCACAAGCTCTTATCCAAAATCTTAGAACATATAATTTTGAGTGGCAGCACTCATACAGTATCTTGTATTTAGGTATTAAAGGACAACTAAAGAACAACATTGAATTAAAAGGCGGATCTACTTGATATAAAAACAGTAATCAGTGTCTCACCTTTCATTTTAATATGGTTGTTAAGAAATGTAACTTTCTTACATGAGGTTTGTGTCTTATTTCCTAGTGTTTCAGTATCCCACAGTGTGGTGACCATTATGTTATTAACACATGTTCAGTCCTAAGATACTGCAGAAACATGTTACTGTTGGTAAAGTTGGTCACACCCACTAGTAGCCTCTAGCCAATCATTTTACAGGGCAGAGTAGGCAAGGGAGCATGTGACTGAAATCAGGGGTGTGGCCAGTCACTGTACATATACCCAGTTATTTCATCCAGTTCTTCAAGTGGTAACATTTACTTTAATGCTATTTACTGTAGTAAGATTTTACAGTTTATTATTGTTTTTAGAGGGTATATGTTCAGATTCTGGAGTGTAAAAAATAGTGTTTAGTTCTCCTTTAAAGGACATGTAAACTGATGCAAATAATTTTTAAAGTAATCACACAGTAATTAGGATTAATTACTTATAATTTTAAATCTGCTTTTTATTTTTCTTCTCTGACCTTCATACCCCTTGTTTTTTAGCTCTGGGAGTTTTACTTTTTTAAAGTTCCAATGTAGGACTGTACCTAAAGAAATAAATTACAAAGCCCCCCCCCCCCCCCCACACACACACACACACCTTCAAACTCCTACAGCTAAAAGAAAATTTTACTTGATTCAAGCAGTTATTACAGCTCCCAGTGCTGCTTACCTTCCTAATGTAAAGCGGTTTTACTTTCACTATAACACAAAATCACTGGGTGAATGCTATTGGCTGTAGTGAGGCACAGATCATCTCCACTGCACATGCTCCACACTAGCTGTGCCTCAGTTTTTTTGGGGGGGGTGAATACATAAATAGGAGACATGCATACTTACTAGGAGTGTGCTGAACAGGACATGAGAAGATCTAGTGACGGAGCAAAAAGGGATCAAGTTCCTGGCAGCACTAAAAATATAGAAATGGATAAATGCCAGATATTTTTCTCAGTTTAGTGTCCCTTTAAAGTTGCTACAATGACTAAAGAGCTCTTTAAACGATACTCCTATTCTTGCCACCTTGGATAAATTCACTAAAGATTGAAAGATTCAGAGCATCTCCTGGCTGGGCCGTATTTCTTCCATCAAAATGAATTTGCTTCCTAAACGTGTATATTTATTCAGAACTGTTAATATTTATACCCTAACTATTTTTTTTTTTTAAATCCAGAAGATATTAACAAATTTTGTATGAAAAGATTCTAAACTGATGGTGGCAACTGCCACACTAACAAACTCTAAACACCAGGGGGGCCTCAGCTTTCCAAATGCTAGACTATATTATCAGGCTTGCTTTCTTTAACTGGGTCCTAACCTACTGGTACTTGCCTTTTTAGCTGAATGAGCTGACAGCTTCTCCTTTGTGGCCTGGATGCTTGAAGCTGACTCTCTAGTATAAAGTACTTTGCTCAAACGAGCACATGACCTAACTCTGGGTGGAGTACAATTTCCCAGGAGGCTTGGTCAAACCTTCAATGTAACACACAATATATAGAAAATTGGGCTGTTGTCCATCCATATTAAAGTGCAACTTGAGACCAAAAATATAATACCTACAAAAAACAGAATTCCAGTGCACAAACAATTCTAATTGTATATTGGCTACCTCCATAAGGTTGCGACTACAAACAGTCTGCTAAACCCTGGATAAATTAAATAAAAACAATTAGTTCAATAAATTGGCCCAATTATTTTAAGCCCATTCGCCATGTCAAGGTTGCTTTCACACCTCCATTAAAGTCTATAGGAAAAAAGTATGTCCATTTTCAGATAAATTGGAAACACTTTCAAAGATACCTTAGCTAGTTTTTATTTCTATAGCTCCAAAACGGCCCTAAAAAATAGGAAGAATAAAAGGTAACAAGAGTAACTTGGATCTTCCAAGCCAAATTAAAAATAATTCACTAAAATACGGCATTTGGACCTATAGTAACATACTGTTTGTTGCATTTCTATTTTATATCTTGAAAGATATTTGTGTATAGAACGTTTCAGATCAGCAGTGCCAGCTTTTCTTTTTGGTTAGCCTGTACTAACTATTGTTTGTTATAGCATCTCATGTTCCCATAGCACTGATTGCCATTCATTATAGCGTTTAACTTAATATAAAAGATCTGTTTGTAGGAGAAGAACCTCGTTTATTGGGAAAGACTGTAAGACTGATTCAAAAGGTGAAAGGAAAATCCATTGTCATTTATAGTAAATTAATGTACAACTAAAGTTAAAACTTTAAATAGCACCCTATTTAAATAAACTTTAAATAGCACACTTTTAGCACCCTAGATAGCCTTTTTCTCTGTAAAGTGTGAAAGGGCACGTCCACCCTTAAAACAAAATCTGGTGACTTGTCAGTAATCTGCCCCCAACCCCAACTGCTATTTTTACTATTTATAACATGTATTTGTAACCAGATATTTAATAATAAGTTCTTTTCCTTTCTGGCAAAAGTATCTGCCTCCTCTCTCTGCTCAATTAACTTTTTATAAGCTTGAGCATGTGCAGAGGAGGCAGCAGGGGAAACAGCAGTCAATTATTGATTGTGGTGTCAGCAATCACAGACTTGATTGACTGAATGGAGGGAGGGGCCAGCTTACTCTGCCAGAATGGGGACAATAATAATCCTTAAATATCTGGTTAGTATTGCAGGTAATTAAGTGCCAAATATATCAGTTGGGGTCAGATAACTGACGATTGATCATTGTTTTGCTTTAAGGATTTACATGCCCTTTAAGGGTGAGTCCACACTACAACATGCAGTAACGTGAGTGAATTGCACAATGACGCCAGTTTTATGCATGTTGCCATGCATTTGTGCTGCAGTTCTCGCAAATCATTAAAAAAAATGGCAATAGCATGTACTCCAAAAATGGATTATAGAACACTTGCAATGTGGCACCCACTTTGTCTTGCACTTAGTCTTTCTTGTACAAACTGTAATCGTTAGAAAAAAAGCGCTAGTGTGGCCTAGCCTAAAAATTCTAAAAAAAGCAAGCATGTTAAATCCCACACAGCCGCCACACGAATCACAATTAGAGCAAAGATGGGAAATCGTAGTTAGTTGCCCATTTCTGTAAATGAGGTCCTGTAAAATAGGAAGACTATTAAAACAGTTTTTAATAATATCCTGCCTTGGAAACCCAATATAATATAATTCTGCCAAATATTTTCATGCAGCCAGCATCTGGATACAAATTTACATATCTTGCTCTCTGGAAATTTATTAGCGGTATAAAATAATGTGTCTGTATGAAAAAACTGGCAAAACAATAGTATGTTAGATATTTGTATTGAGTTCTTGAAAACACTTCATTTTGGGTTTTTTTGTGGCAAATCAGTCTGGGACCATTATTAGGTTTTAAAATTGATTTATGGATAGAATTCAATTCAAAACAGAGAGTAAAATGCTGTGTTTTACAGTGTTTAACATAAACTTTTAACCATAACATTTATTTAATATTAAGGCTGGTGGGTTTTTAGCTATATCATAGTGATAAATTGATCTTACAAGATATTTTTACAGTGCTAAGCGTACAGCCTATAATGTATGACTGCAATATCTTTTATCCACACACCTTTTTACAAATAAGATATCACTGCACATCGTAATAAATGTTATAGTTTATAGTGTAGCAAACTGCATTTGCTGGAAATAATAATTGGATGATAATCATTTTATTACAAGTGTTGGCTTGTATGCAATGAGTATTGAGAGTGCTTTTAGACGTATATGTGCCTAGCTGTTACTCATTGCCATTAGCAGGGATAAGCAACCAGTAGATCTCCAGATGTTTTAAAACTACAACTCCCAGTATTCTTTTACAAGGACTCTATAGTAAGGGAATGCTGGGAGTTGTAATTTTCAAACATCTGGAGATCTACTGGTTTCCTTTGATTACAGGTTTAAGTCATTAAACCTTCTGTTTACACCAGTGGTGCTCAACTTGGACAAGGCTGTGAGTCACACAAGGCTGTGAGTCAGTACCTGGGGCACTTCCTTAGTCCCACCCACAATCCGTGCATGACCTGCCACCAGACCGCTCAGACGATCTTGTGGGACAAATCTTTTTTCCAGGCCGCAGGCTGGGCACCTATGTTTTACATGTAACCAGTAGGTTTACTTGACGTTCTAGTCTGTGAAACAAAACGGTGTAACCAAGACTGTGGCCAATCAAAGTATATTAAAAATACTAGGTGAAAGAGCAACAACATTTTGTTAGATCAGGAGTGATAAAGAGTGTCATTTTTGGATGTAATTTCCTAGAGTTCAAATGTTTTCAAACTTCTTATCTTTCTGTAGCCAACCAACAGACTGCTGAACAATCTGTTGATATATCACTCCAAAAATTGGGCCAGTGCACCAGCCCTTACATTATGTATATTTTAACCTGTCCCTGGTAGCTAGACTGTATGTGCTTTAAATCCGACAGTGATAAGTGTCTTTCAGAACTGTATTTCATATATAAATGCAATGTTTAACATTTCAACATGGGAAAAACATAACTATAATAACTAAGGATCAAGAACCCATTGTAAAGGGCCTACATAATACAAAGAATCAAGCCTGAGAGGACAGCATATAGTTAGAATACTTACCTCCAAGCTGCTGCCACTACTTTATTCTGGTCCTGTCCTCTTCCTTGGGATGGCTAACCAGGGAGTTTTATTGCTGTGCACTGCTGCATCTGAAAGATCTCCTCATGCCCCGTGGCTTCTTCTCTGACATTAGGCAACCTGCTTGTGCTTGTCAGATATGGGAGGTATGTCACTATGTCAAGGGTGGGGTGAAGAGCTTTCAGTCACAGCAGTGCCTGGCCATCTTTAAAGAGGTATAACCCTGCTGTAAGGTTAGAGCAGGAGGTAGGTCTCTAACCTACCTAAAAATCATTCTTTATGGTTTATTGTTTTTTTTACCAGTTCAGTCTCACTTTAAAAGAGGCACATTGGGACCCTATTCCTCTAACACAAATGCACAAAGAGAAGGGGGTGGGGGCTAAAGGACCGGAAGGCAAGCTGTCAGCAGCTTGGCCAACTTTGAAACAGGTCTTAGGTAGGAAGGGAAGGTAGTAGAAGGAGTGCGTCCTACCTCAATGAAAGACCTTTTCCCTTTTTAAAATATGTCTGGTATTGTTATTTATTTCTAATAATCCTGCTGCAGTTACACAATGCAACTGTAGTTATTTTCAAAATTACTATTTACTTCTTGCTTGTGAAGTATTCTCATTCATCCAGTTCATGGTATATCTGTTGTATTCATTTACTGTAGTGGACTGGACTTAAAATTTAATCAACTAACAGATATTTACTTCTTTTAATACCTATCTATCTATCTATCGATCAATCTATCTATCTTTCTTTATGTTGTTCTATATTTTTATATCTCAAAACCCTAATCTCAAAACAGCCCTATAAGTGTAAAGGTTATCAGGGAAATTCAATAAAAGTTCTTATGTGGTGCTAATATTGCCCCAACCAATCAGATCTTATTTAACATTTGAAAGCTAATATCTGATTGGCTGGGGCAAAATTAGCACCATTTTTAACAGTAAAAACTTTTATTGAATAACCCTGTATATTTCTCTTAGTTCCAAGAAAATTATTTCATTAAATCCAACTCAATGAAATAGTCCCTGTGGGGTTAGTTGAACACAGTTTACAATAAAACCATATTTTATCATTTATTTTGAATGTATTTATTAGTTTTCCTTGGCACGAGTATGTTGCCCATGCATTTATACGTTTGCAGTTTGACTTTTTATTGCATTGTAAGGAATTGAATAGCTTTTAATTATTTCAGCTCTAAAGCCAGATACCATAGCAATGGCAAATAATGCAATGCAATTCTCACATTAAGCATTAAAATAGTTTATGTGCATATTACAGAATATCTTAATAAACCAATAGGAGAGCTAATATTAGGTCTGGTTGACATTCTGAATTTTCCTGGTCTCTTGGCACAGCAGTAGGAATCAAAGGGTTAATTTTCTTTCACACAAGCGTGGTAGGGTTTGTTAAGCCAATAAATTCAGATGTGTTCTCCCCCATACCATGCCTCTTTTCCTGTCCTTGCATGATCAGACTCTCAGACTCTTGTCCGCTTTCCTTAATGTTTCTCTGCCTCTACCCATTATTGTAATCCGACGTTACTCGTGTAATGTTGGACAGTCCATGCTTGAGTAGCATAAGCAGTTTTCATCGCAGGTAAGTTTTTATCATCCCGATTTTGCATTCCAGCAGCCATTTTGACAGTCCTCTGAGATTGAGTCACCTTCTGCTAGCAAAACAAAACTACTATCAGACACTTATAAATAACAACAAATCTAGCCTGCGTTGCCTGCTCTCAATCTTTAACACCCTTCTGCACCCTTCTACTGTCTCCTTTCTCTGCACTCTCCCCAGGACTTTGCTTATTATTACATCCAACATAAGGTAGAGCCTATCCACATACAGATCTCTGGTCCTAGGGATTACATTGCACTCTCCTCCCTCTACTACCCTTGGATCTTTTAAACCTGAGGATCCATTTAGAAATCTCTCACCTGCTTCTGTCTTATCCACTTACTACATGTCCTCTTGATCCCATGCCCTTTGTATAACTGTAATCATGTGCTTACCCCTATACGTACCCAGTTTTTTCCCTTCCATATTAAACCAATACTAAAAAAGCCTTGTTAGACCCTTCTTGTCTAACCAACTACAGCCCGGTCTCTCTCTTAACGATAGCCTCTAAACTGCTAGAATGACTAATCTTTTCCCGTAACACTAATTACCTTCATGCTCAAAACTTTTGGTCCATTTTAAGTCTGGATTCTGTCCTGCATATTCTACTGTGATGGCTCTGTGTAAGGTTGTGAATGATCTTCAGGATGCCAAGGCCAATTGTCACTTCTATTCTTATCCTTCTTAACCTCTCCGCTTGCTTTAGATACAGTTGATCATTGTCTCCTAATCTTTCTTTATTTCTGTTTTATTTACACTATCCAATCTGTACACTGCCTAGGGGTAATTATGGACTCCTCTCTCTCCTTTTCTAACCACATTAACTATGTTGCAAAAACTTGGTGCTTTTTTCTTCGCAATATAGCCAAAATCTGCAGGTTCCTTTCTCTTCCAACTACCGCTATGCTTATGCATGCTTCTACTATCCTATTGTGCCTGGACTGTTATAACCTGCACTTACTCATCTTTCTGCTTCCCATTTCTATACCCTTCAGTCGATACTTAACTCTGCTGCACGTAGTTTCACTCTCAACAGGATCTCAAATCTTCCTTGCACCGGACAAAAACCTGGCTCCCCATTAAACAGCACATTGTATTCAATATCCTACTACCAACTTTGAAATCCCTTTGCTCTTCTTCACCTCCTTATATTTCCTCTCTAGTGTCCCCATATGTTCCCACCCACACCCTTCCATCATCACAGGACCATCTCCTGTACAGACCCTTCACTCTCTGCTTCCTCTCGCCTTAAACTTTTCTCTCTTGTGGCTCCCATCCTCTGGAAATCTATTCTCCTCCCTCTTCATTAAGAAGCCTCAATCAGCAGGTTTAAATCTAGCCTTACATCCTACCTGGTAACGAGCACAGTATATGATTGTTTTATTTGCACTGCATAAGTCCCACTACTGCACTTCTACCCATTCCATTGTATCTATATGTAACCCTCCGAATTAGATTGTAATCTCTAGGGGGCAGGGTCATCTTGTGGCAAGGCCAATATACAGTACTCATATAATTTATATAATTATTATGCACTGAACTATTTATGCATTTATATTTTTATATTACACATTTTAACTGTATGGAAGCTGGTGATGGCTGGTTTTCTACTGCACAGTTGCTTTTTTGCTGCTCAAGCTGTAAATATCCAGTCAGTGGTCCACAAGGTTTATTTTTTTTTGTGATCCTGGTTAATTTTTCAATGTATCTTTGTTCTACATTGCCTGAATCCCTGTCATCTAAAAGCCACAATTCTGGATCAAGTGGTTGAGCAAGGATTTAAAGAGAGCGCTATAAGTCTGTACATTAATGTTTAATGTACTTTATATACCTGTAATGTTGTGTTTTATTTCATCCCCTCCCTTAACAGAAATGGGGAAGACTCCAGATCACCCAAATCACAGAGGAAAGAAAGTGTTCTCTGTAAAAAAAACAAAAAAAAAAACATGCTGCTCGTGGGAAAAAAAACAATATTCTGATTCTGGTAATTTTCAGATATAGTTAGAGATATTATGCATAATTTTAACAATCCATGATGCAGAAAGCCACAAACATTGCCATAGCTAAGATGTCTTCCAATGCTTTCAATCCTCCAGAAGAAAATCAACCAGAAGACTCTCATGTTGGACAAAAACTTGGGAAATGGAAGCTGCTGAATCAGTCACAGATGATGGTCCAACTGCAGTTTAATTTACTCAAAAACAGTTATATCATTTAATTAGGAAAATTAGATCTACTGTTTGGATCACAGCTGAGCAATCTTCCACGTCTTTGGGAGACCTTATGTTAAAAAATTTTTTTTACAGATCTGTAAATTTTCCTTTTCCACCAACAAGTTTAGGAGATAGAAAATGCCCAGATAGAAAGTTTGCCATATTTCATAACTTTATAAACATCTATTCTTTCTTTAAGGAAGAAATTGATGAACTAGAACAGACCCCAGGATTGTCACTGCTATAGCCAAAATGTCTCAGTGTCCCTCTGTGACACTGACAACTCTTCAAAGAACCTTCTCAGGAGCTACCATGAGACCCCTGGGGGCAATCACTAACTTAGCAAGAGCTTATAGGATTTGGCTGCATGACTTAGAATCAGTCTTGTCTCATGGATCTCCTAGAGCAGATGTTGTTAAATTGCTTCAAGATATCAAGATGGCCAATGACTTCATTGCTAAAGCAACTCTAGATTCAGTAAAATGCCTAGCCAAATCTATGGGTTAATCCATGGCATCTTGTAGAGCACTATGGCTAAAGCAAGGGAAGCAAGGGAATGACTGGAGGCCAGCCATAGTAGAAACAGTGGGGGAAGAGTCTCAATTTTACCCACAACTTGGGCAACAACTATTTCCTACACCTGGGTAATAAAATCTTTAAAGCAAGGCTTCAATCTAGAGTTCAGTCTACCTCCTCCACAAAATACACATACTGCAGTTCTGATTGATCCAGGGATACTTTCCGATTGCTATTTGGAGTCAGGAAAGAATTCCTCACCCCCCTTTTTAGATGTTTTTTTTTTTTGCCTGCCTCTGGATCAACTGTTAGGTAGGGTTAAAAAGGAGGGTGATAAGGTTGGACTTGATGGACGTATGTCTTTATTTAACTTCAATTACTATGTTACTATGTAAAATCGATTTGTCCCATCAAAATGTCCTTTCTCTATCCTACAGAGGAAGATGCAACCAGAAGCCTTCATCCAATTAAATAATTAATTTAATTAAATAAATTCCCCCTGGGTAAGTTCTCAGGTTTCTAAACAAATTCATTCTTCAAAATAAATTAAAGCGGACTCTTTCTATAAGTCTATACGGCTGAGTACACACCATACAATTTTTCATTACAATCAACTGATAGTTTACTGTATTGGCCCATCTGGCCGAAAAAATTGCATAGCTCTTTGCAGGCCTGCAACCGTCGTCCGACCGTACATTCAAACGAATCGGACATCAGATGTGTCATCCTATGCTCTTCTATGGCCCACATGCTAGGCAGTGCCTAATTTTGTCATCACCTGTGCCACACGGTTGGTGCATACCTCCACATTCCTATTGCAATCAGACACCAAAAATTGTCTTCGCTTCTACACATATATTGGCAGTACAAAACCCTTCCATTTGACCTTTCCTCAATATCAAAAATTTTCACCAAAACTCTCATTCCTCTTCTAGGTCACCTGAGAATAAAGGGAGTTCATATCTTCGGATACCTGGATGACATCTTCATCAAATCAAGAGATCAGGAGTCTCTCCTGGAGCATGATTGCTTTACTTTTCAATGTCTATCTACTCACAGGGTGGCTAATAAATCTCCAGAAATTTTCAGTAAAATAAGGTATACATTCTCCAGATCATCTATAAGTAGTCCTACTATAATAGGCTAACAGAGGCTAAAGAGTAAAAATAAATGCTTGTGTTTTTGTCCCACAGTTTATGAATCACTTGAGTGAATTTTTATCATCCAATTACAGCAATATTATTATAAATTATATTGTGTAATAGTTTCTCAATTGTTTCCCAATCCTGAATTGGCTGCATAGACTTGATGATTTTCTCAAAAACACACAACAGTCTCTTTATTAAACAGATTTGAAAGATCACTTTATCAGTTTCATGAAAATATCCTGAAAGCTTGTTATGATTATTTACCTAGTTAGCCGATAATGCTAAGATTTTCCATTTGTTTGGTTTTGTTTTCTAATACTGGCATATGAATTTAATATTACTGTACTAGACCTGTCCGCAAAGTGACTAATTTAATAATAGGTGCCAATCTTTGCTTGTGCTGTTGATTTGCATCAACCAATCTGACACGGTACCTGCCCAAGACAGATGCATTAATACGTATACGAGGTTAGATTGCATGTTAACAACTCCATTCAAAGTACATTTGGGGAGATGCAATAAATATAACAACTGACCTGCACCTGTTCCCACAATGTAGTAGCCACTTTGAGACTGTAATTGAATTGTGTTAATGCAAGTGCGATCTTTTGCATGGCTTTAAAGCCACAATTGAAAAGGCTTTAATTTTGGTGCAAAAAAGAAGTGCAATAATCATTGTTAAATTTATTGCATTGTCTGCACTGTGCTATTTACAAAAAGGGTGCAGGTAATGGAAAATTATTACAAAACCCTCGCTAACCTGATATTACATTGGTTAGCATGAGTTTTGCACTTATAGACAGAATATTTGATCTCCCTGATTAAGTTTTGTGCTAAATGGTAGTGTAAAATGTATTGTTTTTATTGCATTGTGTGCCCAGCTACTTAGGTATAAAGATGCAATATTGGGTTAGATTTGTTTTTACACTTATTAGGCCAATAATGGCAATTATTACACCTCCCCAGAGCTGTTTCTTGGCTGTTTTTTTTATCTGACTATGGAGCATTAAAGGGCATGTCCACCATTTGTTCCCATGGCTGTTTTCTGTTCCTCTCTACAAACTGGAAGCCTCAGAGAGGGGAAGACCGGCAGCCGTGACTGTGATTGCCACCCGGTCAGCCAATCACAGATGCAGCTGCCGGCTAAGAAGACAGCTGCGGGATAAAAGGGCTGTAAGTATATTTGGGAAACTTTTATTACAGAACTATTATGGCGGTTGGAGGTGGGCAGGTAAGAGGAACATTATGGCCAAATGATTTTACGCTACATAAAGGGCAGGCAGAGAGGGATTCGGTGGTGGGAGGGAGGGGGGGAAGGGCTCCCCTGCGCATGTTACAACATCCAGAGGCAAGACAGGAGGCAGAGACATTTGGACAGGAAAACAGCTTCTTCTCTGTCCAGTTTCCTGGACTTTGGACAGACATTGCAGAAGAACCATAAGGAGCAGAGATGTAAGGTAAGGATTTTTTAAAATTACATAGTGGGGCCAGTATGGGGTTACATTTTAGTTTTTGGGGTGGACATGCCCTTTAAACACATTTTTCACCTCTTCAAGTCCCAAAGCTTCCTTCAACCTTTTGATGTTTGATAATTGTATATTAGGACTTCTGAGCACTACAGCCCATTGTAGGCTTAGCATTTGGATTAAATTGTTCAAACTGACATAGAGCAACACGCTGTTACTAATCTAGTTTCCTGTAGCCTTTTTTTGCATACAATATAATTATATTTGCTAAATTTCTAATGTATGCAAAGACCAAGAGGTGGTTGGGGGACGATAGAGGTGGTTGGGGGACATTTCAGTTGGAAAGGGGACACCAGGGGAGACTGGCTTGAACCAGACCTGTACCTCCCCTTTTCCATCTCTCATTAAATAAGCCACCCAAATTGTCTTTTCAAACCACTGAAATAGTATTTAAGATTAGGAAAGTGTATCATTCACTTTGAATTCTCAAGGTGGAATAGAAAAATGGGGACAGAATGATTAAGACAATTAACAGGGAGATTTAAAAATGGCTACTATCACTGTTAAATATAGGTTCACTCAAAAAGAAAACCTATCCGTTTACGCAATAATTGAAGAATGATGTAATATCACAAAGACACACAGCTATGTCTTACCTCCCATTCTTACTGTACCTCCTATTCTTCAATTAATGTTACATGAGCAGGGAACAAAGGGGAAAAACTTCCCCCCCTTGCTGAGTCACATGACAGTTCTTGACTGCTTATTATTAGTTATTGTTTAACATGGAAGCAGTCAGGACCTGTCAGATAAGTCAGCAGTGGAACATTCTCAAAAGGTAAGTTTTTCCCCTTTTTTCATAGCTCCTGTAACATTAATTGAAGAATAGGAGGTAAGACATAGCTGCGTGTCTCGATTTTCACACAGCCCAATACAAGCACATCACATCACACAGAACAGATTTTGGAAAGGCCAATAAATCACTTTCTGATGAGTAAAGCATTCATATTGCTTGGAATAGCTGAGCAGTACGTCTAATATCCCATGAATATTTGGCAGATCCTACAGTAGTGATTTAAACAGAAGGCTAATACGTATTTCTACATGGGGTAAGTTGCCATGAAATTGTTGTTTTAATTAGAAACAGTATTATGTAAAATACAACTAAAATATATTTGAATGTATTTTTAGGAATGTGCAGGTATGGTTTTTCCCTTACATGTTGCTAATGTTTGTAGGGATTTATAGCTTGTAGACAATCAGGGAGATTCAATAAAAGTTCTTATCGTTTAAAATGGTGCTAATTTTGCCCCAACCAATCAGATGTTATTTAACATTTGAAAGCTGTCATTTCATTGTGTTGAGGCAAAATTAGCACCATTTTAAATGATAAGAACCTTTATTGAATAACCCTTTATATATAGCTAGCACGGATTAAAACACAATACTGTTCTTTAAAGGGGCATGTTCAGTGGAAATTTCAATATTTGTTAAATTGTTAGTTTGTTGTAATGCATACCTAGTTATTCATCATATTCTCTTCAATTTTGAATAATCAGTTGATTTCATACCTTTGCTGTTCCCTGCTGTTGACATTAGCGACTGACATTTCAGGTTCTAACGGTCCTTCTTCTTCCCGGATGCACCATATCCTTGAATGTTTCTAAAAGTATTTCTACTTATTGGCTGTTGGATGGGTCAAAGATGCTCAGATCTCTACTGAGCAACTGAATCAACCCAGGCGCTGGGTCAAGGGCAAGACCATAACGGTCTCTATTAGGGGTCCTGCAAACAGGAAGTCAGTATTTCGGTTGCATTTATTTATACACAGACAAATGCTGAATTGGCAGATTAACGTCATTTGAATGAAAAATACTGCTCTTTTTTCTGAACTTCCCCTTTAAGAGCTACTGCACCAAGTGCTACAAGTGTATTGCCAGTCTCACTAACTGTTCAAAACAGTTTTCGAATATTCGAAAAGTTCGAGTTTCGATTTTCGAAAATCATCTACTTTCGATTTCGAAAATCGTCTACTATCGATTTTCGAAAATCGTCTACTTTCGATTTTCGAAATCGTCTACTTTCGATTTCGATAATAGTCTACTTTCGATTTTCGAAAATTGTCTACTTTCGATTTTCAATGATTGTCTACTTTCAATTTTCGTAAAAATCTAAAATTAAAAAATTCCGGGTTCCGTGAAATTCGGGAGTTCCGAAAGTTTCTTCGGGACTTCCAAACCCTCAGATTCGATTCAAAACTGGGTTCTATTTGAACCCACATTACATCTCTACTAGCTAGTCATTAGATAAAGGCTTTATTGTGACCAGCCACTGCTTATGACTCATTTTCTAGGCTAAATGTGGGGATTAATTGTTAAAAGTGATTTTGTCAGTTTAAGTGACTTGTTTGCTTGCTTCCCCGAACTCACCCACCTGTTCACTGGAGCAAACTGCGTTAGATATGGACACATTTCCTAATTATGTGTGCGGATCTTAATAAAAATGTGACTGCATCAAAAATAGAATATTAAGTAAATCACGTCTTTACTGTTTACAGAAAATACGACAACAGTCTGTTCTTGCTTCATTTTTAGAAGCTGTTTATAGCTGAAAACCAATATGGCTTTTTTATACTAAAAACTGCAAAGCTAATTATACAGAACTGTATCACTACTGACACATTACTACCAACCTTGTTTAATGTTTCACTGGGTCACAGGAGAGACAAGTTCTACTCATTCCAGTTTTAAAAAACAAACGCAAGCTTTTTGTTTCCTTATGTGTGTTTTTTATAAACAAATTGCTTTTTAAAATACAGTTTCAAAAATAAAAACAATATATACTGTATTTTTACAACTGAACTAAATAAAGACACATTTTTTCCCTATCATGACCAATTTACATGATTCAATGATTGCACTAAAGTGCTATAAATTTGTTTAATGAACAATATTGGCCCTACTTTTTTAGTTATGGTTCATATTTTACTTTGAAGGATACCACACACACCTAAACAAACAGCCTACAACATACTTCATTCATTGGGGTCCGTTTTGTGTCTTTAGTCATAAATAATATTTAGATTAAATGCATAAAGAAAACAATCAGCTTCCACTGGAAATACTGTTTACATATATACAAAAAATGGAACTTTGGAATGATGTCAAATAAATATTTCCAAGATGTTTCATTGTCATAGGAAAGAGTCCTAATTGTGTTAATATCATTGGTATGCCAATGAAGGTAAGTGAAGAGTAGATGAGAGGGGAAAAAGAAGACTTAAATGTTTCTGGATTCATGGATATTTGTATAGATATGCTGTTATTTGTCCAAGCTTAACATAAATAAACAATTTAGATGAAAAGCACAGAATTCAATTGGCCCTTGTGTATAGCAGGCTTCTTTGCTAGATTTAAGGAATTGCACACTGAAAAAATGTATTTGCCCTCATTTCAATCTATAAATGAATACATGTAACACACTTACTCTGGTGTGTTTGTGTTGTCCGCATGACTTAAATCAGTGCTTGTTTTGCTCAACCTCAGCCCCTCAGTCCCCCCACCCCACTTTATGACTCTCTGTAAAGGGGTAAGCATGCTCAGTAATCCCATGAGACAGCATTTAGGGCCCTATTTATAAAAGATCGGTATCGTTATCGTAAAATGCCGATCTTTATTGTAAAATACCGACCGTTTTTTACCGATAACAACCGTATTTACCGATAACGACCGTTATTTACCGATAACGACCGTTATTTACCGATAACGACCAGTATTTAGCGATAACACCGGTATTTATCGATAACGACCGGTATTTAGCGATATAGTTAAATACGGGTCGTTATCGGTAAATACCGGTCGTTATTGGTAAAAAAACGGTCGTTATTTTATGATAGCGGTCGTTATTTTATGATAATGATACCGATCTTTTATAAATAGGGCCCTTAGAGAGAGAATTTCCCACCATGCAGTTCACATACCAACTGTCACCATTCTAGCTACAGCAAAACTATGCAAAAACAAAATATTGTGATACCAAGGAACTTGATTGACAGCTGAAATATATGTTTTAGGCTGGATATCTAAAGAAATAGGGGACAGATCAACAAAAAATGGTACAGTGATGGTTGGGAAGAATTGTAGTTTCCAATAATGGGCAATTAAAAATAAAATTCCCAGTGTACATATCCTTTAAAGCTAAATTGGGTCCCCAGTTCCTAACAGTTTCAAATTTCTCTAGGTTCCATAGGTCAGAGCTGTAAATATTCCATATTTTGCAGATATCCTATTTTAGTGATGAGTTCTTGAAGAGGTGTTTTTTGTGGGGTTGGATACTTTACTGAATCCATGTTTACATGGGTTTGAGCATTAAGTATTTTCATGGCATGTCTAATAATGTGATATTGAGCTTTTAAATCCACCACATTTCCATCATACACCCATTACATTAAAATATTTGATTAATGCATATAATTTGCATTAAGGCATTTTGTTAGAGAAAGAGTTTGTATTTTTTGACCAGCTCCCAGGACTCATAGGGATTCTGGCTTATTGAGTAGATAATGTAATTCAGTGTTTAATAACATTAGATCAATTTAAACTAGTGGAAATTGCTGATTTTACATTATTATAATTTACATTTCAGCATGCAATGCAATTGCCTTTTAACCTAAAATAAAACAGTAGAGCCCCTAAAATACTCTAAAATGGGTGGCAAGAGGTATATAAAGTTACATGCTGTTTTATTTAAGGGGAGGAAGTTATTTTTGAAATAACTAGCCAGTTTTTAAAAGCATCACATACATGAAAAAGAGTTCAACACTTCTTAAGATTGTCTCATATGCTGAGGATAACTCACAGCATGTTTCTTGTTGAAAGATTAGCTTTCATGCATTTGAAGTACTACATCATGTTAAACAAACTAAGTAGAGGGATATTTTTATATTTAATGCTAGGAGGACTTCGTGTTGGAGTTGATGTATGCGGAAATCTTTACATGTTCAAATAAAAATTGCTAATATGAAAACAATAAAATAAGTGGTAGAATGTTTGAGTGTAATTTCTGGGGAATGATTTGTGCTAATAAATTGGCTCGCTTAGTTTATTCCCACACTTTGGAAAAAAACATGTAGATCAATTCCAAATCTGAAACAAACATAAAGTTAACATTAAAAATGGACACGTAGGGGCTGATGCATAAGAGGTGCAAAAGTTTCCTTGTGTCTATTAATCTGCAACAACCAATCACTGGGTTACTGCATCTGATAAATAGCACAGGCATTTTTTGCACCTTTTATTGTATCAGCCATATGCAGCAACCAATCGATGTTTTTAAAATATTTTCTAATTGTAGTAGACCAGTAAAAAGTTTTATCTGTGTTGGTTGCTGAAAATTAACTACATGGCAATTTGCATCTCTTTTAAATAAGCCTATTATTAATCAATTGCAGGATGATGTAATATCGCAGAGACACGCAGCTATGTCTTACCTCCTATTCTTCAATTAATGTTACAGGAGCTATGAAAAAAGGGGAAAAACTTACCTTTTGAGAATGTTCCACTGCTGACTTATCTGACAGGTCCTGACTGCTTCCATGTTAAACAATAACTAATAATAAGCAGTCAAGAACTGTCATGTGACTCAGCGGGGGGGAAGTTTTTCCCCTTTGTTCCCTGCTCATGTAACATTAATTGAAGAATAGGAGGTACAGTAAGAATGGGAGGTAAGACTAGCTTGTGTTCTTTGTGATATTACATCTTTCTTCATTATTGCGTAAACGGATAGGTTTTCTTTTTGAGTGAACCTATATTTAACAGTGATAGTACCATTTTTAAATCTCCCTGTTAATTGTCTTAATCATTCTGTCCCCATTTTTCTATTCCACCTTGAGAATTCAAAGTGAATGTACACTTTCCTATCTTAAATACTATTCTCAGTGGTTTGAAAGACAATTTGGGTGGCTTATTTAATGAGAGTGGAAAAGGGGAGGTACGGTCTGGTTCAAGCCAGTCTCCCCTGGTGTCCCCTTTCCAACTGAAATGTCCCCCAACCACCTCTATCGTCCCCCAACCACCTCTTGGTCTTTGCATACATTAGAAATTTAGCAAATATAATTATTTGTATGCAAAAAAGGCTGGAAACTAGATTAGTAACAGCGTTTTGCTCTATGTCAGTTGAACATTTAATCCAATGCTAAGCCTACAATGGGCTGTAGTGCTCAGAAGTCCTAATTACAATTATCAAACATCAAAAGTGAAGGAAGCTTTGGGACTTGAAGAGGTGAAAAATGTGTTAAAGGGCAGTTCCACCCCAAAAACTAAAATGTAACCCCATACTGGCCCCACTATGTAATTTTAAAAAATCCTTACCTTACATCTCTGCCCCTTATGGTTCTTCTGCAATGTCTGTCCAAAGTCCAGGAAACTGGACAGAGAAGAAGCTGTTTTCCTGTCCAAATGTCTCTGCCTCCTGTCTTGCCTCTGGATGTTGTAACATGCGCAGGGGAGCCCTTCCCCCCTCCCCTCCCACCACCGAATCCCTCTCTGCCTGCCCCTTTATGTAGCTAAATCATTTGGCCATAATGTTCCTCTTACCTGCCCACCTCCAACCGCCATAATAGTTCTGTAATAAAAGTTTCCCAAATATACTTACAGCCCTTTTATCCCCGCTGTCTTCTTTAGCCGGCAGCTGCATCTGTGTTGGCTGACCGGGTGGCATCACAGTCACGCTGCCGGTCTTCCCCTCTCTGAGGCTTCCAGTTTGTAGAGAGGAACAGAAAACAGCCATGGACAAATGGTGGACATGCCCTTTAATGCTCCATAGTCAGATAAAAAAACAGCCAAGAAACGCTCTGGGGAGGTGTAATAATTGCCATTATTGGCCTAATAAGTGTAAAACAAATCTAACCCAATATTGCATCTTTATACCTAAGTAGCTGGGCACACAATGCAATAAAAACAATACATTTTACACTACCATTTAGCACAAAACTTAATCAGGGAGATCAAATATTCTGTCTATAGTGCAAAACTCATGCTAACCAATGTAATATCAGGTTAGCGAGGGTTTTGTAATAATTTTCCATTACCTGCACCCTTTTTGTAAATGCACAGTGCAACAATGCAATAAATTTAACAATGAATTGCACTTCTTTTTTGCACCAAAATTAAAGCCTTTTCAATTGTGGCTTTAAACCATGCAAAGATCGCACTTGCATTAACACAATTCAATTACATGTCTCAAAGTGGCTACTACATTGTGGAACAGGTGCGGTCAGTTTTTATATTTATTGCATCTCCCCAAATGTACTTTGAATGGAGTTGTTAACATGCAATCTAACCTCGTATACGTATTAATGCATCTGTCTTGGGCAGTACCGTTTCAGATTGGTTGATGCAAATCAACAGCACAAGCAAAGATTGGCACCTATTATTAAATTAGTCACTTTGCGGACAGGTCTAGTACAGTAATATTAAATTCATATGCCAGTATTAGAAAACAAAACCAAACAAATGGAAAATCTTAGCATTATCGGCTAACTGGTAAATAATCATAACAAGCTTTCAGGATATTTCATGAAACTGATAAAGTGATCTTTCAAATCTGTTAATAAAGAGACTGTTGTGTGTTTTTGAGAAAATCATCAAGTCTTGCAGCCAATTCAGGATTGGGAAACAATTGAGAAACATTACACAATATAATTTTAATAATATTGCTGTAATTGGATGATAAAAATTCACTCAAGTGATTCATAAACTGTGGGACAAAAACACAAGCATTTATTTTTACTCTTTAGCCTCTGTTAGCCTATTATAGTGGACTACTTATAGATGATCTGGAGAATGTATACCTTATTTTACTGAAAATTTCTGGAGATTTATTAGCCACCCTGTGAGTAGATAGACATTGAAAAGTAAAGCAATCATGCTCCAGGAGAGACTCCTGATCTCTTGATTTGATGAAGATGTCATCCAGGTATCCGAAGATATGAACTCCCTTTATTCTCAGGGTACCTAGAAGAGGAATGAGAGTTTTGGTGAAAATTTTTGATATTGAGGAAAGGTCAAATGGAAGGGTTTTGTACTGCCAATATATGTGTAGAAGCGAAGACAATTTTTGGTGTCTGATTGCAATAGGAATGTGGAGGTATGCACCAACCGTGTGGCACAGTGATGACAAAATTGGCACTGCCTAGCATGTGGGCCATAGAAGAGCATAGGATGACACATCTGATGTCCGATTCGTTTGAATTGTACGGTCGGACGACGGTTGCAGGCCTGCAAAGAGCTATGCAATTTTTTCGGCCAGATGGGCCAATACAGTAAACTATCAGTTGATTGTAATGAAAAATTGTATGGTGTGTACTCAGCCGTATAGACTTAGAAAGAGTCCGCTTTAATTTATTTTGAAGAATGAATTTGTTTAGAAACCTGAGAACTTACCCAGGGGGGAATTTATTTAATTAAATTAATTATTAATTGGATGAAGCTTCTGGTTGCATTCTTCCCTGTAGGATAGAGAAGGACATTTTGATGGGGACAAATCGATTTTACATAGTAACATAGTAATTGAAGTTAAATAAAGACATACGTCCATCAAGTCCAACCTTATCACCCTCCTTTTTAACCCTACCTAACAGTTGATCCAGAGGCAGGCAAAAAAAAAAAACATCTAAAAAGGGGGTGAGAATTCTTTCCTGACTCCAAATAGCAATCGGAAAGTATCCCTGAATCAATCAGAACTGCAGTATGTGTATTTTGTGGAGGAGGTAACTGAACTCTAGATTGAAGCCTTGCTTTAAAGATTTTATTACCCAGGTGTAGGATGTGTTGTTGCCCAGTTGTGGGTAAAATTGAGACTCTTCCCCCACTGTTTCTACTACTGGCTGGCCTCCAGTCATTCCCTTGCTTCCCTTGCTTTAGCCATAGTGCTCTACAAGATGCCATGGATTAACCCATAGATTTGGCTAGGCATTTTACTGAATCTAGAGTTGCTTTAGCAATGAAGTCATTGGCCATCTGATATCTTGAAGCAATTTAACAACATCTGCTCTAGGAGATCCATGAGACAAGACTGATTCTAAGTCATGCAGCCAAATCCTATAAGCTCTTGCTAAGTTAGTGATTGCCCCCAGGGTCTCATGGTACTCCTGAGAAGGTTCTTTGAAGAGTTGTCAGTGTCACAGAGGGACACTGAGACATTTTGGCTATAGCAGTGACAATCCTGGGGTCTGTTCTAGTTCATCAATTTCTTCCTTAAAGAAAGAATAGATGTTTTATAAAGTTATGAAATATGGCAAACTTTCTATCTGGGCATTTTCTATCTCCTAAACTTGTTGGTGGAAAAGGAAAATTTACAGATCTGTAAAAAAAATTTTTTACACATAAGGTCTCCCAAAGACGTGGAAGATTGCCAGCTGTGATCCAAACAGTAGATCTAATTTTCCTAATTAAATGATATAACGTTTTTTGAGTAAATTAAACTGCAGTTGGACCATCATCTGTGACTGATTCAGCACTTCCATTTCCCAAGTTTTTGTCCAACATGAGAGTCTTCTGGTTGATTTTCTTCTGGAGGATTGAAAGCATTGGAAGACATCTTAGCTATGGCAATGTTTGTGGCTTTCTGCATCATGGATTGTTAAAATTATGCATAATATCTCTAACTATATCTGAAAATTACCAGAATCAGAATATTTTTTTTTTCCCACGAGCAGCATGTTTTTTTTTTGTTTTTTTTACAGAGAACCTTTCTTTTTCCTCTGTGATTTGGGTGATCTGGAGTCTTCCCCATTTCTGTTAAGGGAGGAGGAAATAAACACAACATTACAGGTATATAAAGTACATTAAACATTAATGTACAGACTTATAGCGCTCTCTTTAAATCCTTGCTCAACCACTTGATCCAGAATTGTGGCTTTAGATGACAGGGATTCAGGCAATGTAGAACAAAGATACATTGAAAATTAACCAGATCACAAAAAAAAATAAACCTTGTGGACCACTGACTGGATATTTACAGCTTGAGCAGCAAAAAAGCAACTGTGCAGTAGAAAACCAGCCATCACCAGCTTCCATACAGTTAAAATGTGTAATATAAAAATATAAATGCATAATAGTTCAGTGCATAATAATTATATAAATTATATGAGTATTGTATATGGCCTTGCCACAAGATGACCCTGCCCCCTAGAGATTACAATCTAATTCGGAGGGTTTACATATAGATACAATGGAATGGGTAGAAGTGCAGTAGTGGGACTTATGCAGTGCAAATAAAACAATCATATACTGTGCTCGTTACCAGGTAGGATGTAAGGCTAGATTTAAACCTGCTGATTGAGGCTTCTTAATGAAGAGGGAGGAGAATAATTTCCAGAGGATGGGAGCCACAAGAGAGAAAAGTTTAAGGCGAGAGGAAGCAGAGAGTGAAGGGTCTGTACAGGAGATGGTCCTGTGATGATGGAAGGGGTGTGGGTGGGAACATATGGGGACACTAGAGAGGAATATAAGGAGGTGAAGAAGAGCAAAGGGATTTCAAAGTTGGTAGTAGGATATTGAATACAATGTGCTGTTTAATGGGGAGCCAGGTTTTTGTCCGGTGCAGAAGATTTGAGATCCTGTGAGAGTGAAACTACGTGCAGCAGAGTTAAGTATCGACTGAAGGGTATAGAAATGGGAAGCAGAAAGATGAGTAAGTGCAGGTTATAACAGTCCAGGCACAATAGGATAGTAAGACATGCATAAGCATAGCGGTATTTGGAAGAGAAAGAACCTGCAGATTTTGGCTATATTGCGAAGAAAAAAGCACCAAGTTTTTGCAACATAGTTAATGTGGTTAGAAAGAGAGAGAGGAGTCCATAATTACCCCTAGGCAGTGTACAGATTGGATAGTGTAAATAAAACAGAAAAAAAAGATTAGGAGACAATGATCACCTGTATCTAAAGCAAGCGGAGAGGTTAAGAAGGATAAGATGAAGTGACAATTGGCCTTGGCATCCTGAGATCATCACTCACAACCTTACACAGAGCCATCACAGTAGAATATGCAGGACAGAATCCGACTTAAAATGGACCAAAGTTTTGAGCATGAAGGTAATTAGTGTTACGGGAAAGATTAGTCATTCTACAGTTTAGAGGCTATCGTTAGAGAGAGACCGGGCTGTAGTTGGTTAGACAAGAAGGGTCTAACAAGGCTTTTTTAGTATTGGTTTAATATGGAAGGGAAAAAACTGGGTACGTATAGGGTAAGCACATGATTACAGTTATACAAAGGGCATGGGATCAAGAGGCCATGTAGTAAGTGGATAAGACAGAAGCAGGTGAGAGATTTCTAAATGGATCCTCAGGTTTAAAAGATCCAAGGGTAGTAGAGGGAGGAGAGTGCAATGTAATCCCTAGGACCAGAGATCTGTATGTGGATAGGCTCTACCTTATGTTGGATGTAATAATAAGCAAAGTCCTGGGGAGAGTGCAGAGAAAGGAGACAGTAGAAGGGTGCAGAAGGGGTGTAAAGATTGAGAGCAGGCAACGCAGGCTAGATTGGTTGTTATTTATAAGTGTCTGATAGTAGTTTTGTTTTGCTAGCAGAAGGTGACTCAATCTCAAGGACTGTCAAAATGGCTGCTGGAATGCAAAATCGGGATGATAAAACTTACCTGCGATGAAAACTGCTTATGCTACTCAAGCATGACTGTCCAACATTACACGAGTAACGTCGGATTACAATAATGGGTAAGGCAGAGAAACATTAAGGAAAGCGGACAAGAGTCTGAGAGTCTGATCATGCAAGGACAGAAAAGAGGCATGGTATGGGGAGAACACATCGAATTTATTGGCTTAACAAACCCTACCACGCTTGTGTGAAAGAAAATTAACCCTTTGATTCCTACTGCTGTGCCAAGAGACCAGGAAAATTCAGAATGTCAACCAGACCTATATTAGCTCTCCTATTGGTTTATTAAGATATTCTGTAATATGCACATAAACTTTTTAAATGCTTAATGTGAGAATTGCATTGCATTATTTGCCATTGCTATGGTATCTGGCTTTAGAGCTGAAATAATTAAAAGCTATTCAATTCCTTACAATGCAATAAAAAGTCAAACTCGCAAACGTATAAATGCATGGGCAACATACTCGTGCCAAGGAAAACTAATAAATACATTCAAAATAAATGATAAAATATGGTTTTATTGTAACCTGTGTTCAACTAACCCCACAGGGACTATTTCATTATTGAGTTGGATTTAATGAAATAATTTCTTGGAACTAAGAGAATATACAGGGTTATTCAATAAAAGTTTTTACTGTTAAAAATGGTGCTAATTTTGCCCCAGCCAATCAGATTTAGCTTTCAATGTTAAATAAGATCTGATTGGTTGGGGCAATATTAGCACCACATAAGAACTTTTATTGAATTTCCCTGATACCCTTTACACTTATAGGGCTGTTTTGAGATTAGGGTTTTGAGATATAAAATATAGAACAACATAAGAAAGATAGATAGATTGATCGATAGATAGATAGATAGGTATTAAAAGAAGTAATATCTGTTAGTTGATTAAATTTTAAGTCCAGTCCACTACAGTAAATGAATACAACAATATACCATGAACTGGATGAATGAGAATACTTCACAAGCAAAAGTAATTAGTAATTTTGAAAATAACTACAGTTGCATTTGTAACGGAGCAGGATTATTAGAAATAATAAAATACCAGACATATTTTAAAAAGGGAAAAGGTCTTTCATTGAGGTAGGACGCACTCCTTCTACTACCTTCCCTTCCTACCTAGAACCTGTTTCAAAGTTGCCCAAGCTGCTGACGCTTGCCTTCCGGTCCTTTAGCCCCACCCCCTTCTCTTTGTGCATTTGTGTTAGAGGAATAGGGTCCCAATGTGCCTCTTTTAAAGTGAGACTGAACTGGTAAAAAAACAATAAACATAAAGAATGATTTTTAGGTAGGTTAGAGACCTACCTCCTGCTCTAACCTTACAGCAGGGTTAACCTCTTTAAAGATGGCCAGGCACTGCTGTGACTGAAAGCTCTTCACCCCACCCTTGACATAGTGACATACCTCCCATATCTGACAAGCACAAGCAGGTTGCCTAATGTCAGAGAAGAGCCACGGGGCATGAGGAGATCTTTCAGATGCAGCAGTGCACAGCATAAAACTCCCTGGTTAGCCATCCCAAGGAAGAGGACAGGACCAGAATAAAGTGTGGCAGCAGCTTGGAGGTAAGTATTCTAACTATATGCTGTCCTCTCAGGCTTGATTCTTTGTATATGTAGGTGGCCCTTTACAATGGGTTCTTGATCTTATCTTAGTTATTATAGTTAGTTTTTCCCATGTTGAAATGTTAAACAATTGCATTTATATATGAAATACAGTTCTGAAAGACACTTATCACTGTCGGATTTAAAGCACATACAGTCTAGCTACCAGGACAGGTTAAAATATACATAATGTAAGGGCTGGTGCACTGGCCCAATTTTTGGAGTGATATATCAACAGATTGTTCAGCAGTCTTTTGGTTGGCTACAGAAAGATAAGAAGTTTGAAACATTTGAACTCTAGGAAATTACATCCAAAATGACACTCTTTATCACTCCTGATCTAACAAAATGTTGTTGCTCTTTCACCTAGTATTTTTAATATACTTTGATTGGCCACAGTCTTGGTTACACCCGTTTTGTTTCACAGACTAGAACTCAATAAACCTACTGGTTACATGTAAAACATAGTGCCCGCCCAGCCTGCGGCCTGGAAAAAGATTTGTCCCACAAGATCGTCTGAGCGGTCTGGTGGCAGGTCATGCACGGATTGTGGGTGGGACTAAGAAGTGCCCCAGGTACTGACTCACAGCCTTGTGTGACTCACAGCCTTGTCCAAGTTGAGCACCACTGGTGTAAACAGAAGGTTTAATATGACTTAAACCTGTAATCAAAGGAAACCAGTAGATCTCCAGATGTTTGAAAATTACAACTCCCAGCATTCCCTTACTATAGAGTCCTTGTAAAAGAATACTGGGAGTTGTAGTTTTAAACATCTGGAGATCTACTGGTTGCTTATCCCTGCTAATGGCAATGAGTAACAGCTAGGCACATATACGTCTAAAAGCACTCTCAATCCTCATTGCATACAAGCCAACACTTGTAATAAAATGATTATCATCCAATTATTATTTCCAGCAATGCAGTTTGCTACACTATAAAATAACATTTATTACGATGTGCAGTGATATCTTATTTGTAAAAGGTGTGTGGATAAAGATATTGCAGTCATACATTAAGGCTGTACGCTTAGCACTGTAAAAATATCTTGTAAGATCAATTTATCACTATGATATAGCTAAAACCCACCAGCCTTAATATAAATAATGTTATGGTTAAAAGTTTATGTTAAACACTGTAAAACACAGCATTTTACTCTCTGTTTTGAATTGAATTCTATCCATAAATCAATTTTAAAACCTAATATGGTCCCAGACTGATTTGCCACAAAAAACCCCAAATGAAGTGTTTTCAAGAACTCAATACAAATATCTAACATACTTTGTTTTGCCAGTTTTTTCATACAGACACATTATTTTTATCCGCTAATAAATTTCCAGAGGAGCAAGAATGTAAATTTGTATCCAGATCGCTGGCTGCATGAAAATATTTGGCAGAATTATATTATATTGGTGTTTCCAAGCAGGATATTATTAAACTGTTTTAATAGTCTTCCTATTTTACAGGACCTCATTTACAGAAATGGGCACTAACTAACGATTTCCCATCTTTGCTCTAATTGTGATTCGTGTGGCGGCTGTTGTGGGATTTAACATGCTTGCTTTTTTTAGAATTTTTAGGCTAGGCCACACTAGCGCTTTTTCTAACGATTACAGTTTGTACAAGAAAGACTAAGTGCAAGACAAAGTGGGTGCCACATTGCAAGTGTTCTATAATCCATTTTTGGAGTACATGCTATTGCCATTTTTTTTAATGATTTGCGAGAACTGCAGCACAAATGCATGGCAACATGCATAAAACTGGCGTCATTGTGCAATTCACTCACGTTACGATGCATGTTGTAGTGTGGACTCACCCTTAAAGGGCAATGTAAATCCTTAAAGCAAACACAATGATCAATCGTCAGTTATCTGACCCCAACTGATATATTTGGCACTTAATTACCTGCAATACTAACCAGATATTTAGGATTATTATTGTCCCCATTCTGGCAGAGTAAGCTGGCCCCTCCCTCCATTCAGTCAATCAAGTCTGTGATTGCTGACACCACAATCAATAATTGACTGCTTTTTTCCCCTGCTGCCTCCTCTGCACATGCTCAAGCTTATAAAAAGTTAATTGAGCAGAGAGAGGAGGCAGATACTTTGGCCAGAAAGGAAAAAACTTATTATTAAATATCTGGTTACAAATACATGTTATAATAGTAAAAATAGCAGTTGGGGTTGGGGGCAGATTACTGACAAGTCACCAGATTTTGTTTAAGGGTGGCCGTGCCCTTTCACACTTTACAGAGAAAAAGGCTATCTAGGGTGCTAAAAGTGTGCTATTTAAGTTTATTTTAAATAGGGTGCTATTTAAAGTTTTAACTTTAGTTGTACATTAATTTACTATAAATGACAATGGATTTTCCTTTCACCTTTTGAATCAGTCTTACAGTCTTTCCAATAAACGAGGTTCTTCTCCACAAACAGATCTTTTATATTAAGTTAAACGCTATAATGAATGGCAATCAGTGCTATGGGAACATGAGATGCTATAACAAACAAAGTTAGTACAGGCTAACCAAAAAGAAAAGCTGGCACTGCTGATCTGAAACGTTCTATACACCAAATATCTTTCAAGATATAAAATAGAAATGCAACAAACAGTATGTTACTATATAGGTCCAAATGCCGTATTAGTGAATTATTTTTAATTTGGCTTGGAAGATCCAAGTTACTCTTGTTACCTTTTATTCTTCCTATTTTTTAGGGCCGTTTTGGAGCTATAGAAATAAAAACTAGCTAAGGTATCTTTGAAGTGTTTCCAATTTATCTGAAAATGGACATACTTTTTCCTATGACTTTAATGGAGGTGGTGAAAGCAACCTTGACATGGCGAATGGGCTTAAATAATTGGGCCAATTTATTGAACTAATTGTTTTTATTTAATTTATCCAGGGTTTAGCAGACTGTTTGTAGTCGGCAACCTTATGGGGTAGCCAATATACAATTAGAATTGTTTGTGCACTGGAATTCTGTTTTTTGTAGGTATTATATTTTTGGTCTCAAGTTGCACTTTAATATGGATGGACACCAGCCCAATTTTCTATATATTGTGTTTACATTGAAGGTTTGACCAAGCCTCCTGGGAAATTGTACTCCACCCAGATTTAGGTCATGTGCTCGTTTGAGCAAAGTACTTTATACTAGAGAGTCACTTCAAGCATCCAGGCCACAAAGGAAAGCTGTCAGCTCATTCAGCTAAAAAGGCAAGTACCAGTAGGTTAGGACCCAGTTAAAGAAAGCAAGCCTGATAATATAGTCTAGCATTTGGAAAGCTGAGGCCCCCCTGGTGTTAGAGTTTGTTAGTGTGGCAGTTGCCACCATCAGTTTAGAATCTTTTCATACAAAATTTGTTAATATCTTCTGGATTTAAAAAAAAAAATAGTGAGGGTATAATATTAACGTTCTGAATAATATACACACGTTTAGGAAGCAAATTCATTTTGGATGAAGAAATACGCCCGCCAGGAGATGCTCTGATCTTTCAATCTTTAGTGAATTTATCCAAGTGGCAAGAATAGGAGTATCGTTTAAAGAGCTCTTTAGTCATTGTAGCAACTTTAAAGGGACACTAAACTGAGAAAAATATCGGGCATTTTATCCATTTCTATATTTTTGTGCTGCCAGGAACTTGATCCCTTTTTGCTCCGTCACTAGATCTTCTCATGTCCTGTTCAGCACACAAATTGATAAATAGCACAGGCAATTTTTGCACCTTTTATTGTATCAGCCATATGCAGCAACCAATCGAATGTTATTAAATATTTCTAATTGTAGTAGACCAGTAAAAAGTTTTATCTGGTTGGTTGCTGAAAATTAACTACATGGCAAATATTTGCATCTCTTTTAAATAAGCCTATTATTAATCAATTGCAGGATGATGTAATATCGCATAACAGTCTGTTCCTATGATGAAAAAAATAACTGCTAATGAGAGAGTAAATGTGTAGAAAATGCTTATAGCTTAGACTTTCGCCATCTTCACTGGTATACATATAGCTCTTGTTCATCCAGTGGATGCCATTTGGTGTCAAAAATGTTTTGTTAAACAGGGTAAAAAGGGTGAATAGTTGCATGGCTTTATTCAGCCTCCACTATGTTAATATTATTCAGCACTTTCTTTCCTGGATGCTACTGTCAGTGTTAAAACTTTTGCCTAAAAACTGGCTTTTATTATAAGCTTACTGTACTGTTATCATCACTTTTTAGCAACACTGCGCCTTTAATGATAGTAGATCCCTATAGAATACCATTGCGGTAGTTTACTACTGCATGGTATTCTACAACCAAACATTTGTAAATTAACTTAAAGGCTAAGTAAATGTTTAAAAAGTCCTCACTGCTAATCAATAGAACACAGACAACGCAGACATTTTCTGCTAAACATTGCCAACAAAGTTTTCAAGCTCAAAGCAGTGATAATAAAAGTAAAGGTAAATTAAACATATAGGAATTAAGAACAGAAACCCATAGTACTGTTACCAAACGAGTTCACTTACACTGCACAAATTCAAAAACTTTTGTTAGATGCTCCTATATATACCAAGACTTTGGTTGAGCCAAAAAGACACCATGACTTGACCTTAGGGAGTGGATACTGTCACCCTATTGCACCATATCGATAGAAAATAACTGAGACCACACCAGTACCATATATTTAAAAAATTTTAACATTTCCAACTTCCATTCAAGTTCGCTGGCTTGATGTGCAATGTCTGCCTGTGAACGTACCCTCGCTCCTTGCTCTCATCTTTGGCACTTAAAGGCCACAAGTTCAACTCCATTGCCTCCCAGGGGCCCACCAACTTGCCCATCTATTGCTAGCAACAGCTGTGCAGCTGAGACAAGTCCCCACCCTTCCCTGCCATAAAATGGGACAACTAGCATCTGACAAAGTCATGTCAACATTCAACAGGGCTGGTTTGGAGTGCCTGCAAGTTATAAAAATGGCACCTGCTTCTCTTTTATGCTTCTTTGTCATATCTCTCTTCCTTTCCCTTCTCTATTTTCATAAATCTCTGCCCACCCATTGGTTATGTGCTCCTCCATAACTGTGAATCTCTGTTGCTCCCTGTCACTCCTATGCACCGTAACCCATATAAAATAACTGAAACAACACCAGTTGCTTCTGATAGAGTTAAATGATGTTTATATTTGTAGGCCACAGCTTGTCCATAATATTTATTTCATAACTTTCAACTTTTAATATTTCCATCTTTGGTGCAGGTTTGCTGGCTTGATGTAATAAAACAGTCTGGTGTCCTACCTGAACCGGTCTACCATCGGACCCTGCATGGAATGGAGACTCCCAATCCCGGGAGGACCGGCACCTCCGATGTGGAATACTCCTGAAAGTCACTACAAATGAATGGGACGAGTCTTCAACCTTGTGCACGACAGTCCTTTATGTGGCAACAAACGTGAGGTGAGGAAAACAAACTCCAGAGACCTCTCCCTGACACGTTTTGTGACAATAGACACTTCATTAGCCTCAAACAGTAATGCCTGTGAGTTCCGTGCACACGCACGTGCACGGAACTCGCAGGCATTACTTTTTGAGGCTCAAGCAGGAGAGTGCACGGAACTCACAGGCATTACTGTTTGAGGCTCGAGCAGGAGAGTGCACGGAACTCACAGGCATTACTGCTTGAGGCTCAAGCAGGAGAGTGCACAGAACTCACAGGTATTATCGTTTGAGGCTCAAGCAGGAGAGTGCACAGAACTCACAGGCATTACCGTTTGAGTCTCAAGCAGGAGAAAGCAGAGGAAATCTTAGGGGGGCGGGGCTTAACATTCAGCAAACCAGAAAGCAGAGGAAATCTTAGAGGGACGGAGCTTAACATTCAGCAAACCAGTAACAAGATGTCAATAACTTTCAAGGCACAAAGGTAGGCTCTGGAGGGGTATAGGATAAAAAAAATATGGCAACAATATTTTTAAAGCTGCAGCTTCCAAATCAACATAACTTGATTTTACAGTGCACTTATCCTTTAAAATATACATGCCGAAAGTCTCATTGAATCAGGGTGCACCAGCAGTAGCCTCAATGTCCACTCTCCAACTCTACAGCAACAAGCTGGCTCAATCTCATCATACACATGCAGACGACATTCATTGATGCACGCCATCCTGCCCATAGCTATCTCCTTTGCAAAAGTTGTCCTCACTATATCCGAAAATCATATGCAGACCTGAAATTCCTGCTCATAGAGAATAAGCCTACACCATCGGACAGAGTATAAAACCTCTCCTGAAAACCTTGCCTGATCCCCTCCAAACATATGTAATTACTAATTTTTGCCTAATCTGAAAACGTTTCAATAAACTGTGTCAAGCTAGAATCTTACCATGTTTCCCTCAACTTCCATACCTGTAAACTGCAGTGGACCTACCATCAACCCACTACCCCACCAACCTTTTAAAAAACTTTCATAAAACACACCCAAGGCTCTGACACTATCAATGCTCTTGCTACATTAGGGATATTATTTCTCTCCATTACACCTTCATTGTTTCACCCATCTTGAACACTTGCCATATTCTGTATCTCTGTTTGCCCTGGGAGCTTCTTTGAGTTGTGTCCTCCATGACATCAAGCTTCACAACCATGCAGATGCAGGCAATGAACCTGACGTGTCCATTAAGGATGAGGGAATCTCATGCAACCTATCCCTGCCTGTTATAAGGATTAATAGACAAAGCATGTGACATAGCCCCAGCTTTACTACATTGTATGTTCTTACAATTCAGGGATTCTAGTACTGTTCTGTACCCCCATTATCTGCTTCTCAATCACTAATGGCAGATTAAATATTGCCTTGATTTTATCCTCCTCAAGCCCCACAGGCCCAGAATGCTGAAACACTACGTTAGGCACTTTAGGCCACAGGTCTCCCCTTAACAAATGTTAAACCATCAGATCAGTCACCCTCTTGCTTTCCCATCTCCCCACCTCTCCCTGAAGACAACACTCCACCTAGGTCCAAGAGCACCCAGGCTGTGCAGACCACCAATGACCACCAATGACCACCCTGTTCACAGTAATCTACCCATTTTAATGATAACACTTTTTTCACAAAGCAAAAATTTCATTGCAAATCGGAAATTCTTCTGAGAAAAAAAAAGAAAAGAATGAAACGAAGCTTAAACATATCCAATAGGGCCTGTTACAGTAAAAACAGCAGGGGATAGTTTCAGTCATTAATAAATGGTTGTAAACATTGTAAAACACATAACTCTAGTTACAATAATAGTTTTTACGCTTCCCATGCAAACATTTAGCAAACTCATGAAAAATAGTTAAACACCCCATGGGCACTTCAGCATTTAAATAAATAAAGGAACACTCAATGGCCAATTTCCAACATTATTAAAAAATGTCAGATATAAAAGAACATTTCCTGACCACTAAAGTCCCCTAAAACACCTTTTCTTCATCTTAAATTATTTTGGTATAAATGCATATGTTTAAACACAGCTGATCGCAGTGGGGAGGGGAGTGTGTCAGGGGCCCGACCCTCAATCTCACGGGAGGGGGGGGGGGGTGGAGGCTGCAGCTCCGCAGCTGGTTAATATAATTAGATAACATTTGATTGGTTGCTATAAATAAAATAATATACAACATGGCCAAACTTTTGCACCTATTATTGCATCAGGCCCCATAGTGAAATGAAACTCAAGTGCAGGAGGCTCTGTGCAGAGTTCTCCCAAAGAATGTATGCATTCTCCAATATTCTTTGCCCAGTGTATTAATGGGGTTAATTTAGGAACAATACCAGTTAATCCTGACTCTTCTTAAAGGCTCGTACACATGGTCCATACAGTGGGCAACAAATGAGCTGGCGACAAACAGGTGTTTCGCATATGTGTAGCCGTTTGGTCATCGATCTGCCAGTCAGATTAAAGAGCATGTCCACCTCTTTTTAAAAGTTTTAATATACTGTAGGTCTCCCTCCCCCAGACCCAACCGCCATATTATTTTTTACAGAAACTATCCCGATTATTACTTACCGTACCTCTTTCCTCCGGGCGTACTGTCCCGGCCCTCTGCTTGCATGAAACAGCAAGCAGGTGGCCCAACCAGCCCAAGACAGCCTGCCGGCAGTGGAGAATGCCAGAGGAGAAAGGTAAGGTAAGTAGAGTTCGGGGGAGTTTCTGATAAAACTATTATAGCGGTTGGGGCTGGGGCAGGGACACATACTATTCCCCAAAGGGGATTTGTGCTAAGGGGAGGAGAGTACTATATGGACACTTCCAGGCTCCTGGTGGCCAGTTTTCTGGACTTTGGAGGGGCATAGCAGGGCAGCCATTTGGAGCTGGGATGTAAGGTAAGGATTTTATTACACCACACAGTGGGGCTAGTAGTGGGTTAAATTATAGTTTTGATGGTGGACATGCCCTTTAATGAATAAAATCCGACCAAATGCCTACACGTGTTTTCGTGATTATCGGTCGAAACCAGCAATTTTCGCACATGTGTTGCCTACTCATTGGGTGCTGTATCAAGCTTTAACTAAGAAAGGGAACATAAACCTTTATATGGAATGCTTTGAGCTTACCCTAATTTCTAGCCTCAAGAAAAGGAATTTGGTAAAACAAAAAAAAGTTATCCTTTAGCAACTAATATTGTATGTATAGTGTATGTTTATTTATAAAACGCCACTTGGGGACGCAGCGCTGTACAGTAACAAAATCCAATAAATTCATACAATACATAGTTCAGTACATACTGTACACATATAAATTATATAAATAGAAGTGCTAGAGCCTTGCCACAAGAGGAAGGAGGTCCCTGCCCCGTAGAGCTTAAAATCTAGTTAGGCGGGTAACATACAGATACAATGGAATGGGTATAAAGTGAGATGAATGCAGTGCAAATAAAACAGTCATATAATATTACTTAGCTATTTCAACTATCTATTTAGTTATTTGAGCTACATATTTTAATAATCTATATTTCAGAAACATCAGACGTACAGCACGGCTGAGGGCACACTGCACCGCTCTCCCGCACGCAATAGCGCTTGCAGTTGCGCATGCATTCCTGGTGTGCGGGAGCGCATTGCTGCGCACTCAAGATTTTGACGCTGTTTCAAAGAGTGGGTGTGGCCATGCCATTTAGTGGTGTATCTCGTTCCAATTTCCATAGAAGAATTTCCCATGCACATCCAAGAGCAGACCATTCCAAACCTTACCCCAAAAGGTTAATAGTATACAGCTTAAGAACAATATGGAAGGTCACACACAAAGGTGTAAAATATCTTGTTCCCTCTGTTATAGAAGCTGTTGTTCTGTGTGTGTAGCCCTCTGAGTTGCTGTAGCCACACATTACGCTGTTGCTGTGTCACTGAAGTGGACACTTTGGGGCATATTTATAAAGGACCGTTAATCCCACCCAAAAATTACCGCAGCACATCGGCGCAGTGAAAATAATGCATTTCGACATATTTATAAAGGTGAAGTACATCCCCGCGAAAAGTGTTACTGCAGCGATGTGCAGCAGTAGTTTGAACTCCCTTTGCGGCGATATGCAATGTGCTAAGCACTGTATCGCCGCGAAGGGAGCTGAAACCCGACATACAGAGCAGGGGGCTGGGAGGGGCTGCTGGGAAAGGATCGCACCGTGGGTGGCAGTGACCAGGGGAGGACTGGGGCCTTTTGGCCTGGGGGGCAAATACAACCAAGTGCCCCTTTTACGGTAGATTGCACTATTTTTGACCACACCCACTCTGCACACACTTTATTTAAATTAAACATTTTTAAGACAACTATTTCTATTTTACATTGTTGCCTGCAACATATTCAAGTGTATGATGTGGTTATAGGACAATTGTAGTCCTAAATCTTCCCCCTCCCCCTTACAAGTACCCGGTGTGAGGACCTGAATTGCTAAGACTTCACCCCTGGGTACACTTTCTAAGTCAAGTCAAAGTTTCCTAATGAACTGGAGAGCTGACTAACACTGGCTAATGAACTGGGGGGCTGACTAACACTGGCTAATGAACTGGGGGGCTGACTAACACTGGCTAATGAACTGGAAGGCTGACTAACAACGGCTAATGAGCTGGAGGGCTGGCAAACACTGAATAATAAAATGGGTGGCTGACTAACACTGGCTACTGAAATGGAGGGCTAACAACACTGCTATTAAACTGGAAGGCTGACTTAAAATGGCTAATGAGCAGGAGGGCTGACAATACTGGTCTATAAACTGGAGGGCTGACACACTGGCTAATGAACTGAAGGGGTTGATAATACTGGTCTATGAACTCGAGGCCTGATGACACTGACTAATTAACTGCAGGGCTGATTTACACTGGCTAGGCATCTGAAGGACTGACAACACTGGCTAATGATCTCAAGGACTGACAACACTGGCTAATGAACTTGAGGGCTGATGACACTGGCTAATTAACTGGAAGGCCGACTAACACTGCTAATGAACATTAGGGCTGACTAACACTGGCTAATGAACTTGAGGGTTGACTAGTAAATGATCTGAAGGAGAATGAGTTTCCTGATCCTTGCTTTGAACTAGAGGCATTTGTGCTGTGCTTTCAAGCATGTAACTTACTAATAGCTTCTGTGGCAGCCCAAATTTTTTATTTGAGACCAGCCGGGGGGGCATTTGCCCCTCAGCCTACTGGGCCAGTCCTCCCCTGGCAGCGACCACTGGGCGCATGACCCTTTCTCAGCAGCCCCGTATGTTTTCGGGGAGGGGAAGTGCTTTTTGGGGCTTAAGGGGGTCCTGCAGCTCGACCCGGGACCCCCCCTCCCCAGCCCTATCAGGGCCTTTGCGGCTCTGACAAGAGTCCTTTGGGGCTTAAGGGGTCCCGCAGCTTGAACTGGGACCCCTCTTCCCCGGCCCTATCAGGGTCCTTGTGGCACTTACAAGTACCCTTGCGGCCCTGACAAGGGGGCTTAGGGGGTCCCGCAGCCTGTACCGGGACCCCCTCCCTGGCCCTTGTTGCACTGATAAGTGCCTTTGTTGGGGGTCCCGCAGCTCGAACCCTTGGGTGGCATCTTCTTTCTTCCATCCGGCGACACCAGCTCCGCTGAGGCCACTATGCCCGAGAGGTACCCCTGCGGCCGCCAGGGGTACCCACGGCGCCCTCAATGAGGCTGATGTCACTGGTGTCTTCTTTCTTCACAGCTGGCGACACTCGCACCACTGAAGATGCGGTCGCCAGTGAGCCTGCTGACACTGCCAGCTTCAGCGGAGCCGATATTGCCAGCCTCTTCTTTCTTCTGTCTTCTGCCATCTACTGCGATGGCTTCTGGGCTACGTGGAGGATTGCAGCTCTTTATATAGATTTGCAGAAAGTCCTAATCTGATTCTGATTGGTCAATTTTTCAATGCTTCGTATCACATAGCTATACAAGGGCCGGGGAGGGGGGGTCCTGGTACAGCTGTGGGACCCCCTAAGCCCCAAAAGGGCCCTTGTCAGGGCCACAAGGGCACTTGTAAGTAGGTTGCGATAGCGAAATATATTGCATCTCACCCTAAGTGTCCATTTCTTATTGTACAATTTATAGTCTTATGTTTAGAAGGATTCTAGGAGTGCTGGAAGGGACACTAGAGTTCTAACTCTGTTTCAAACTGTTGTTTTGTTGGGGGGGGGGGGTTGACAGGCATCAAGGTTATAGTAAAAAGATTCAATAAATGTATATACATCTTTATTTAACCTCCACTACTATGTTACTATAATATATAAGCAACATACATACTCTGCTACTTATAGAAAAAATGTAGGTGGAAGATCCAAAAAAGGGCACTCTGGTTTTGGGGGCCTGTGCCATTTCCTAAACGTATTGAAATACGTTCAATACTGCGCATTAAAATTTGTGCTAGTATTTAGCGTCAAATTTAATGAGGTTTGGGGATTTAAAAAAAAGTTTTACCTACTGGTATAAGCTTCAATGGAAAGAAATCTACCTTTATTTTAGGTATATTTAGCCCAAATAAGTTTACTATTTGTAGGAACCAAATTCCACACCATATCAATACAAGAATATGGTATTTGTCCAAATTATATAATTAAGAGTGCAAAAGATTAAATCAACATAATGTACTTACCTTGTGTACTGAAAGTCACAGTTAATTGTTCTAAAAATTTGAGCGTAGTTAGTTGAGTTAAAAAAAGACACTAACCCAACATTTTGAGAAATCATATAAACATATTTTGATGCATCCTTGTATGATGACCTGGATGATTGCTAATACACATTAAAACATCACTACATTACTTCATCATTCTACATTTAGATCAGTACATAAGCTCGATTTATTTTATAAATAAAACACTGTGCGAGGAGCCTAAAGTACATGCTTTCCACAAAATACACCAAGAAGTAAACATCCATTGTTCAGACAACACCATACAAAGGAATTTGTGTTGCAAATGTAAGAAGATTTTTCTACTAAGTAAAAGCTGTTTGCCTCTACCTAATCAGTTTATGCAACTGTGCCCTTTAATCCTCATCAACAACATACATTTTTCTCAATAAAAAGTGAAATAAAATCAAGTATGAATAAAAAGTATGTCTTAGTGTGCACAAAACTTAACAACTAGGAATATTCACCAAACTTTTTTTTTTGCCTTCTCTTGAATTATGGAAAGAGAGAAAAGTATCCTTCCTAGCATAGCTCTGTTTTAATAAACAATAAAATAGCCAGTTCACAAGCCCTTTTCCTAATCTGGCACATTCCAGTTCTCTTACACAGGCAGATCAAATAATGCAGCGTTACTGCATGAGCGTTGGCTGCATGAGAGGGATGGAACCATAATAAAGTCACCAATTAAAGGGGAACTGTGGTCTCCAAACAAGTTGAGTTTAAATGAAAGGCCAGTTTCCTACCTTTAAAATGACCTCTCTGGGCAATCCTATAACACCTCTTAGCCACTATCCAATCACACCCTTAACACCTGGCTGTGATATGCTAATTGGGATTTTCCAGGTTACATAATTGCCACAGATTCTTGTACAAGTCATTCTGAATTGAGAAAGCCAGTCGGATGACTAGCGAAACGTCTTCAAGAACTACATTTCAAGTCCAGTTGATCTAATTGAATACAACAGATATACCATGACCTGGATGAATGAGAACCTTCACTGGATGTGGACTGTCTTGCGCAATAAAGCCCGCCCCCCAGAGGTGACGTTGTCCAATAACTTCACTCTATGCGCAATGTACTATCGTAAGTGTCGTAGGATATTAAATTGCAGGGTTGCCAGAGTTTTCATGGGGTTTTCACCTTCCTTTTGTTGGCGCTAAAAAAAGCGCTAAAAATAGGGGCAAATTTGTCGTTAAAAAGTATTGCATCACTTGCGTCAAGCATAAATGGTCTTCAGTTAATTTTGGCGCTTAAGGCGCTACTTATGGTTAATCACACGCAATACACTTGATACATACACGCAAAAAGTTTAGCGGACATTTTAGTAGGGTTTAACGACAAAAACAACATATATTGCATCGCCCTGTAAATGTGTAGAAAATGCTTATGGCTTAGACTTTCGCCATCTTCACTGGTAACATATAGTCTTGTTAATCCAGGGATTCCAGTGGATGCCATTTGGTGTCAAAAATGTTTTGTTTTAAACAGGGTAAAAAGGGTGAATAGTTGCATGGCTTTATTCAGCCTCCACTGTTAATATTATTCAGCACTTTCTTTCCTGGATGCTACTGTCGTGTTAAAACTTTTGCCTAAAAACTGGCTTTTATTATAAGCTTACTGTACTGTTATCATCACTTTTTAGCAACACTGGCCTTTAATGATATTAGATCCCTATAGAATACCATTGCGGTAGTTTACTACTGCATGGTATTTACAAACCAAACATTTGTAAATTAACTTAAAGGCTAAGTAATGTTTAAAAAGTCTCACTGCTAATCAATAGAACACAGACAACGCAGACATTTCTGCTAAACATTGCCAACAAAGTTTCAAGCTCAAAGACAGTGATAATAAAAGTAAAGGTAAATTCAAAACATAAGGAATTAAGAACAGAAACTCATAGTAGTTACCAAACGAGTTCACTACACTGCACAAATTAAAAAACTTTGTTAGATGCTCCTATATATACCAAGACTTTGGTTGAGCCAAAAAGAACACAAGACTTGACCTTATGGAGTGGATACTGTCACCCTATTGCACCATACCCATAGAAAATAACGAGACCACACCAGTACCATATATTTAAAAAATTTTAACATTTCCAAACTTCCATTCAAGTTCGCTGGCTTGATGTGCAATGTCTGCTGTGAACGTACCCTCGCTCCTTGCTGTCATTTGGCACTTAAAGGCCACAAGTTCAACTCCATGCCTCCCAGGGGCACCAACTTGCCCATCTATGCTAGCAACAGCTGTGCAGCTGAGACAAGTCCCCACCCTTCCTGCCATAAAATGGGACAACAGCATGACAAAGTCATGTCAACATTCAACAGGTGGTTTGGAGTGCTGCAAGTTATAAAAATGGCACCTGCTTCTCTTTTATGCTTCTTTGTCATATCTCTCTTCCTTTCCCTTCTCTATTTTCATAAATCTCTGCCCACATTGGTTAGTGCTCCTCCATAACTGTGAATCTCTGTTGCTCCCTGTCACTCCTATGCACCGTAACCCATATAAATAACTGAAACAACACCAGTTGCTTCTGATAGAGTTAAATGATGTTATATTTGTAGGCCACAGCTTGTCCATAATATTTATTTCATAACTTTCAACTTTTAATATTCCATCTTGTTGCAGGTTGCTGGCTTGAGTTAATAATAAACAGTCTGGTGCCTACTGAAACGGTCACTCACCACGGACCCTGCATGGATGGACTCCCAATCCGGGAGGACCGGCACCTCGATGTGGAATACTCCTGAAAGTCCTACAAATGAATGGGACGAGTCTTCAACCTTGTGCACGACGTCCTTTATGTGGCAACAAAGTCGAGGGTGAGGAAACAAACTCCAGAGACCTCTCCCTGACACGTTTTGTGACAATAGACACTTCATATCTGTGTTGTATCAATTATCAACTGGACTTGATGTAGTTCTTGAAGACGTTCGCTAGTCATCCGACTGGCTTTCTCAATTCAGAATGACTTGTACAAGAATCAGTGGCAATTATGTACCCTGGAAAATCCCAATTAGCATATCACAGCCAGGTGTTAAGGGTGTGATTAGATAGTGGCTAAGAGGTGTTATAGGAACGCCCAGAGTAAGGTGTTAAAACAGCATTGTACATGGCAGCATCAGTTGGTTCGAACCCCCACCTCTATTTAGGCTTGGTTTCTTTATGATGTTACATCTCTCTTCACTTGTATACCCACCAAGGAGGCTGTGACATGGTGAGAAAACGGCTGGGCCAAGACAGCACTCTTACCAGCAGAACTGATCTCAACCCAGAACAGGTGTGTTCCTTGTTGGACTTGTGCTGAATACCACCTATTTCAAATACAGGGATAAGTTCTATAAGCAAAAACATGATGTGCTATGGGATCTCCAGTTTCACCTATTGTGGCCAACCTTTACATGGAGGAGGTATAAACACAGGCGCTTAATACCTTTAAGGGCATAGCACCCCGCCCGATATGTTGATGACACCTGGGTTAAAACCACCAGAAGGAAGTACAAGCTTTCACAGAACACATTAATGCGGTGGACCAAAACATTAAATTCACAAGGGAAGAGGTACAAAACAACAAACTGTTTCTGGACTGCTTGGTAGAGTTAAGGAAAATGGTTAAACTGGAAGTGAGGTTTACAGAAAACCAACACACACAGATCAGTATTTGATGTTTGACTCCCACCACCCTTTAGATCACAAGCTGGGGTCATCAGAACCCTGCAACACAGAGCCGAGAACATCCCCACTAGACAGAGGCGAAGGCTAAAGAATGAAAATTCTAGAGGAGCCCTTAAAAACTTGTGGATATCCAGACTGGGCCTTTGTCAAAAGAAGTAGAAGGAAAGAAAAGAACACAAATACCAACAGTGAAGGGAAAAGCAAGACAGGAGGAAGAACATGGTCATCCCATAATGTAGCAGGGGTCTCGAGAAATTAAGAAGAATTTTCAAAAACATCGTATCCCTGTCTGCTTTAAACGAACAACACACTGAGGCAGCAATTGGTACATCCGAAAGAACCAATACCAAAACACAAGAAAAGCGACATCATATATGCAGTGGCAGTGCAGTGAAGAATGCTCTGGTTTGTATGTGGGGGACCAAACAGCAACTGCATAACGTATGGCCCAGCACAGAAGAGCCAATTCCTGGGTCAGGACTCAGCCGTGTATCTGCATTCTAAGGATAAAGGACATACCTTTGAAGATTGTAATGTTAACATACTGGCAAGAAGGACGTGACTGGTTCAAGAGAGGTGGAAGGAGGCCATTTATGTGAAAATAAAGAAAAACCAAGCCTAAATAGAGGTGGGGGGGTTCGACACCAACTGTCTGCCATGTACAATGCTGTTTTAACACCTTACTCTGGGCGTTTCTATAACACCTCTTAGCCACTATCTAATCACACCCTAAAACCTGGCTGTGATATGCTAATTGGGATTTTCCAGGGTAATAATTGCCACAGATTCTTGTACAAGTCATTCTGAATTGAGAAAAGCCAGTCGGATGACTAGCGAAACGTCTTCAAGAACTACATTTCAAGTCCAGTGAATCTAATTGATACAACAGATATACCATGACCTGGATGAATGAGAACTTCACAAACAAATAGACACTTCATAGCCTCAAACAGTAATGCTGTGAGTCGTGCACACGCACGTGCACGGAACTCGCAGGCATTACTTTTTGAGGCTCAAGCAGGAGAGTGCACAGAACTCACAGGCATTACTGTTGAGGCTCGAGCAGGAGAGTGCACGGAACTCACAGGCATTACTGCTTGAGGCTCAAGCAGGAGAGTGCACGGAACTCACAGGCATTACTGTTGAGGCTCAAGCAGGAGGTGGCACAGAACTCACATGTATTATCGTTTGAGGCTCAAGCAGGAGAGTGCACAGAACTCACCAGGCATTACGTTTGAGTCTCAAGCAGGAGAAAGCAGAGGAAATCTTAGAGGCGGAGCTTAACATTCAGGAACCAGAAAGCAGAGGAAATCTTAGAGGGACGGAGCTAACATCAGCAAAACAAGTAACAAGATGTCAATAACTTTCAAGGCACAAAGGTAGGCTCTGGAGGGGTATAGGATAAAAAAAAATATGGCAACAATATTTTTAAAGCTGCAGCTTCCAAATCAACATAATTGATTTACAGTGCACTTATCCTTTAAAATAACATGCCGAAAGTCTCATTGAATCAGGGTGCACCAGCAGTAGCCTCAATGTCCACTTTGATATAACTCTCCAACTCTACAGCAAAAAGCTGCTCAATCTCATCATACACATGCAGACGGCATTCATTGATGCACGCCATCCTGCCCATAGCTATCTCCTTTGCAAAAGTTGTCCTCACTATATCCGAAATCATATGCAGACCTGAAATTCCTGCTCATAGAGAAATGCCTACACCATCGGACAGAGTATAAAACCTCTCCTGAAAACCTTGCCTGATCCCCTCCAAACATATGTAATTACTAATTTTTGCCTAATCTGAAAACGTTTCAATAAACTGTGTCAAGCTAGAATCTTACCATGTTTCCCTCAACTTCCATACCTACCATCAACCCACTACCCCACCACCTTTTAAAAAACTTTCATAAAACACACCCAAGGCTCTGACACTATCAATGCTCTTGCCACATTAGGGATATTTCTCTCCATTACACCTTCATTGTTTCACCCATCTGAACACTTGCCATATTCTGTATCTCTGTTTGCCCTGGGAGCTTCTTTGAGTTGTGTCCTCCATGACATCAAGCTTCACAACCATGCAGATGCAGCCAATGAACCTGACGTGTCCATAAGGAGAGGGAATCTCATGCAACCTATCCCTGCCTGTTATAAGTATTAATAGACAAAGCATGTGACATAACCCCAGCTTTAAATTGTATGTTCTTACAATTCAGGGATTCTAGTACTGTTCTGTACACCCCATTATCTGCTTCTCAATCACTAATGGCAGACTAAATATGCCTTGATTTTATCTCCTCAAGCCCCACAGGCCCAGAATGCTGAAACACTATGTTAGGCACTTTAGGCCACAGGTCTCCCCTTAACAAATGTTAAACCATCAGATCAGTCACCCTCTTGTTTCCCATCTCCCCACCTCTCCCTGAAGACAACACTCCACCTAGGTCCAAGAGCACCCAGGCTGTGCAGACACCAATGACCACCAAAGACCACCCTGTTACAGTAATCTACCCATTTTAATGATAACACTTTTTCACAAAGCAAAAATTTCATTGCAAATCGGAAATTCTTCTGAGAAAAAAAAAGAAAAGAATGAAACGAAGCTTAAACATATCCAATAGGCCTGTTACGTAAAAACAGCAGGGGATAGTTTCAGTCATTAATAAATGGTGTGTAAACATTGTAAAACACAAACTCTAGTTACCATAATAGTTTTTACGCTTCCCATGCAAACATTTAGCAAAAATCATGAAAAATAGTTAAAACCCCATGGGCACTTCAGCATTAAATAAATAAAGGAACACTCAATGCAATTTCCAACATTATTAAAAATGTCAGATATAAAAGACATTTCTAACCACTAAAGTCCCCTAAAACACCTTTTCTTCATCTTTAATTATTTTGGTATAAGCATATGTTTAAACACAGCTGATCGCGGTGGGGAGGGGAGTGTGTGGGGCCCGACCCTCAATCTCACGGGAGGGGGGGGGGTGGAGGCTGCAGCTCCGCAGTGGTTAATATAATTAGAAACATTTGATTGGTTGCTATAAATAAAAAATATACAACATGGCCAAACTTTTGCACCTATTATTGCATCAGGCCCCATAGTGAAATGAAACTCAAGTGCAGGAGGCTCATGTGCAGAGTTCTCCCAAAGAATGTATGCATTCTCCAATATTCTTTGCCCAGTGTATTAATGGGGTTAATTTAGGAACAATACCAGTTAATCCTGACTCTTCTTAAAGGGCTCGTACACATGGTCCATACAGTGGGCAACAAATGAGCTGGCGCAAACAGGTGTTTCGACAGATAATCGCATATGTGTAGCCGTTTGGTCATCGATCTGCAGTCAGATTAAAGGGCATGTCCACCTCTTTTAAAAGTTTTAATATACTGTAGGTCTCCCTCCCCTAGCCCCAACCGCCATATTATTTTTTACAGAAACTATCCCGATTATACTTACTGTACCTCTTTCCTCCAGGCGTACTGTCCCGGCCCTCTGCTTGCATGAAACAGCAAGCAGGTGGCCCAACCAGCCAAGAGCCTGCCGGCAGTGGAAAATGCCGAGGAGAAAGGTAGGTAAGTAGAGTTCGGGGGAGTTTCTGATAAAACTATTATAGCAGTTGGGGCTGGGGCAGGGAGGACATACTATCCCCAAAGGGGATTTGTGCTAAGGGGAGGAGAGTACTATATGGACACTTCCAGGCTCCTGGTGGCCAGTTTTCTGGACTTTGGAGGGGACATAGTAGGGCAGCCATTTGGAGCTGGGATGTAAGGTAAGGATTTTATTACACACACAGTGGGCTAGTAGTGGGTTAAATTATATTTGATGGTGGACATGCCCTTTAATGAATAAAATCCGACCAAATGCCTACACGTGTTTTCGTGATTATCGGTCGAAACCAGCAATTTTCGACATGTGTTGCCTACTAGGGTGCTGTATCAAGCTTTAACTAAGAAAGGGAACATAAACCTTTATATGGAATGCTTGAGCTTACCCTAATTTCTAGCCTCAGAAAAGGAATTTGGTAAAACAAAAAAAGTTATCCTTAGCACATTCACAAACTTTTTAATTGGGCAGATGCATTTTTTAAATCTTCTGGATACTTACTAATATTGTATGTATAGTGTATGTTTATTTATAAAACGCCACTTGGGAAGCGAGCTGTACAGTAACAAAATCCAATAAATTCATACAATACATAGTTCAGTACATACTGTACACATATAAATTATATAAATAGAAGTGCTAGAGCCTTGCCACAAGAGAAGGAGGTCCCTGCCCCGTAGAGCTTAAAATCTAGTTAGGCGGGTAACATACAGATACAATGGAATGGGTATAAAGTGAGATGAATGCAGTGCAAATAAACAGTCATATAATATTACTTAGCTATTTCAACTATCTATTTAGTTATTGAGCTACATATTTAATAATCTATATTTCAGAAACATCAGACGTACAGCACGGCTGAGGGCACACTGCACCGCTCTCCGCGCGCAATAGCGCTTGCAGTTGCGCATGCATTCCTGGGTGCGGGAGCGCATTGCTGCGCACTCAAGATTTTTACGCTGTTTCAAGAGTGGGTGTGGCCATGCCATTTAGTGGTGTATCTCGTTCCAATTTCCATAGAGAATTTCCCATGCACATCCAAGAGCAGACCTTCCAAACTTACCCCAAAAGGTTAATAGTATACAGCTTAAGAACAATATGGAAGGTCACACACAAAGGTGTAAAATATCTTGTCCCTCTGTTATAGAAGCTGTTGTTCTTGTGTGTGTGCCCTCTGAGTTGCTGTAGCCACACATTACGCTGTTGCTGTCACTGAAGTGGACACTTTGGGGCATATTTATAAAGGACCCTTAATCCCACCCAAAAATTACCGCAGCACACATCGGCGCAGTGAAAATAATGCATTCGACAATTTATAAAGGTGAAGACATCCCGCGAAAAGTGTTACTGCAGCGATGTGCAGCAGTAGTTTGAACTCCTTTGCGGCGATATGCAATGTGTAAGCACTGTATCGCCGCGAAGGAAGCTGAAACCCGACATACAGAGCGGGGGCTGGGAGGGGCTGCTGGGAAAGGATCGCACGTGGGTGGCAGTGACAGGGGAGGACTGGGGCCTTTTGGCCTGGGGGGCAAATACAAAACAAGTGCCCCTTTTACGGTAGATTGCACTATTTTTGACACCACACCCACTCTGCACACACTTTATTTAAAGTTAAACATTTTTAAGACAAATATTTCTATTTTACATTGTTGCCTGCAACATATTCAAGTGTATGATGTGGGTATAGGACAATGTAGTCCTAAATCTTCCCCCTCCCCCTTACAAGTACCCGGTGTGAGGACCTGAATTGCTAAGACTTCACCCCTGGGTACACTTTCTAAGTCAAGTCAAAGTTTCCTAATGAACTGGAGAGCTGACTAACACTGGCTAATGAACTGGGGGGCTGACTAACACTGGCTAATGAACGGGGGGCTGACTAACACTGGCTAATGAAACTGGGGGGCTGACTAACACTGGCTAATGAACTGGAAGGCTGACTAACAACGGCTAATGAGCTGGAGGGCTGGCAAACACTGAATAATAAAATGGGTGGCTGACAACACTGGCTACTGAAATGGAGGGCTAACAACACTGCTATTAAACTGGAAGGCTGACTTAAAATGGCTAATGAGCAGGAGGGCTGACAATACTGGTCTATAAACTGGAGGGCTGACACACTGGCTAATGAACTGAAGGGTTGATAATACTGGTCCTGAACTCGAGGCCTGATGACACTGACTAATTAACTGCAGGGCTGATTTACACTGGCTAGGCATCTGAAGGACTGACAACACTGGCTAGATCTCAAGGAATGACAACACGGCTAAGAACTTGAGGCTGATGACACTGGCTAATTAACTGGAAGGCCGCACTAACACTGCTAATGAACATTAGGGCTGACTAACAACTGGCTAATGAACTTGAGGGTTGACTAGTAAATGATTGAAGGAGAATGAGTTCCCGATCCTTGCTTGAACTAGAGCATTTGTGCTGTGCTTTCAAGCATGTAACTTACTAATAGCTTCTGTGGCAGCCCAAATTTTTTATTTGAGACACAGCCGGGGGGCATGCCCTAGCCTACTGGGCAGTCCCCCTGGCAGCGACCACTGGGCGCATGACCCCTTCTCAGCACCCGTATTTTCGGGGAGGGGAAGTGCTTTTGGGGCTTAAGGGGGTCCTGCAGCGACCCGGGACCCCCCTCCCCAGCCCTATCAGGGCCTTTGCGGCTCTGACAAGAGTCCTTTGGGGCTTAAGGGGTCCGCAGCTTGAACTGGGACCCCTCTTCCCCGGCCCATCAGGGTCCTTGTGGCACTTACAAGTGCCCTTGCGGCCCTGAGAAGGGCCTTTGGGCTAGGGGTCCCACAGCTCGATGGGACCCACTTCCCCGGCCCTATCAGGGCACTTGCGGCACTTCAAGTACCCTTGCGGCCCTGACAAGGGGGCAGGGGGTCCCGCAGCCTGTACGGGACCCTTCCCTGGCCCTTGTTGCACTGATAAGTCCTTGTTGGGGGTCCCGCAGCCGAACCCTTGGGTGGCATCTTTTCTTCCATCCGGCGACACCAGCTCCGCTGAGGCCACTATGCCCGAGAGGTACCCCTGCGGCGCCAGGGGTACCCACGGCGCCCTCAATGAGGCTGATGTCACTGGTGTCTTCTTTCTTCACAGCTGGCGACACTCGCACCACTGAAGATGCGGTCGCCAGTGAGCCTGCTGACACTGCCAGCTTCAGCGGAGCCGAATTGCCAGCCTCTTCTTTCTTCTGTCTTTGCCATCTACTGGATGGCTTCTTGGCTACGTGGAGGATTGCAGCTCTTTATATAGATTTGCAGAAAGTCCTAATCTGATTCTGATTGGTCAATTTTTCAATGCTTCGTATCACATAGTATACAAGGGCCGGGGAGGGGGGGTCCTGGTACAGCTGTGGGACCCCCAAGCCCAAAAGGCCCTTGTCAGGGCCACAAGGGCACTTGTAAGTAGGTTGCGATAGCGAAATATATTGCATCTCACCCTAAGGTCCATTTCTTATTGGACAATTTATAGTCTTATGTTTAGAAGGATTCTAGGAGTGCTGGAAGGGACACTAGAGTTCTAACTCTGTTTCAAACTGTTGTTTTGTTGGGGGGGGGGTTGACAGGCATCAGGTTATAGTAAAAAGATTCAATAAATGTATATACATCTTATTTAACCTCCACTACTATGTTACTATAATATATAAGCAACATACATACTCTGCTATTATAGAAAAAATGTAGGGAAGATCCAAAAAAGGGCACTCTGGTTTTGGGGGCCTGTGCCATTTCTAAACGTATTGAAATACGTTCAATACTGCGCATTAAAATTTGTGCTAGTATTTAGCGTCAAATTTAATGAGGTTTGGGGATTTAAAAAAAGTTTTACCTACTGGTATAAGCTTCAATGGAAAGAAATCTACCTTTATTTAGGTATATTTAGCCCAATAAGTTACTATTTGTAGGAACCAAATTCCACACCATATCAATACAAGAATATGGTATTTGTCCAAATTATATAATTAAGAGTGCAAAGATTAAATCAACATAATGTACTTACTGTTTACTGAAAGTCACAGTTAATTGTTCTAAAAATTTGAGCGTAGTTAGTTGAGTTAAAAAAAGACACTAACCCAACATTTTGAGAAATCATATAAACATATTTTGATGCATCCTTGTATGAGACCTGGATGATTGCTAATACACATTAAAACATCACTACATTACTTCACATTCTATTTAGATCAATACATAAGCTCGATTTATTTTATAAATAAAAAACATGTGCGAGGAGCCTAAAGTACATGCTTTCCAAAAATACACCAAGAAGTAAACATCCATTGTTCAGACAACACCATACAAAGGAATTTGTGTTGCAAATGTAAGAGATTTCTACTAAGTAAAGGTTTGCCTCTACCTAATCAGTTTAGCAACTGTGCCCTTTAATCCTCATCAACAACATACATTTTTCTCAATAAAAAGTGAAATAAAATCAAGTATGAATAAAAAGTATATCTAGTGTGCACAAAACTTAACAACTAGGAATATTCACCAAACTTTTTTTGCCTTCTCTTGAATTATGGAAAGAGAGAAAAGTATCCTTCCTAGCAGCTCGTTTTTAATAAACAAATAAATAGCCAGTTCACAAGCCCTTTTCCTAATCTGGCACATTCCAGTTCTCTACACAGGCAGATCAAATAATGCAGCGTTACTGCATGAGCGTTGGCTGCATGAGAGGGATGGAACCATAATAAAGTCACCAATTAAAGGGGAACTGTGGTCTCCAAACAGTTGAGTTTAAATGAAAGGCCAGTTCTCCTACCTTTAAAATGACCCATCATCCACCTCTCTACCGCCTCAACAGCCCAAGATATTAAGAATGACTGACCAGAAAGTTGATGGGTAGAAGGCTGAATATGACATCCCTAAGGCTTCTCCTGCACAGTGCACCGGTGAGCAGGGCTCATGGCACCCATGAGTGGGCGGGGGTTATGCACCTGTGAGTGGGCGGGACTTGTGCCCACATGGTGGGTGGGGCTTATGCACCCGTGAGTGGGCGGGGCCACATGGGGCTGTAGAGAATGGGCCAAGGGGGCTGCAAAGGGGAGGAGGAGACACAGGGCAGATTGACTGAAATGGTTTCAGAGCAGGAAGCAGGAAGTGAGGGGACCTGGTGCCATATCACACACAAAAATGTAAATATCTTCAAAACTATGCAAAATAAACTTGTGAAGGTTCTATTCATCCAGGTCATGGTAATCTGTTGTATTCAATTAGATCAACTGGACTTGAAATGTAGTTCTTGAAGACGTTTCGCTAGTCATCCGACTGGCTTTCTCAATTCAGAATGACTTGTACAAGAATCTGTGGCAATTATGTACCTGGAGAATCCAATTAGCATATCACAGCCAGGTTGTAAGGTGGATTAGATATATGCGGTGCAGTGCAGTGAAGAATGCTCTGATTTGTATGTGGGGGGAGAAGCTATCAATTTACCTAAAGTCATTTTTGGACCACAGTTCCCCTTTAAACAAAACAACCAGTTCTTACGTTTTAATTAATTCGGAAATACTTATCATGCCCTAGGGTTAAGAAAAATTTACTTGGATATTTATAAAGCAAGGTCCTTCTGATCAGTGGTCAAACCAGTAAAGTCTGGGCTATGGCAACAGTACCGTTTCTTGGTGCATCGTAGACCATGATTGACCATTGTGGAGCTTAATCAACAACATTAACTGGCATTAAAAAGACACCCAAAAGTAAGCCGCTAAGTGCACATAACATTGCTTCCAGCATCTGAATTAATTTCTGTATAACATGCAGTTGGCTCAAGCAAGGAATTAAAGATGCATGGAGAGAGCCATAACACTTTTACCTGATTTAAAGTCATGTGGCCCACTGTGTTCTCCCAGTTTGTTCTTTGTGTGAATTTATTGTGCAAAGAAATTAAGAAAATATATTTACTACCAAACTTAAGGAGCTCACCTTGGCTCTCTTAATACATATCCCTGGCTCTCTCAAGGCAACACCCAAGTGCTGAGGAAAACCCTTTGAGAACCCCTGAATTAAAAGACTTTGCTGAATTAAAGACATTAGGGGCATGGAGGAAATCTCCTGGTCCAGTAGAGTTCAGGATATTAATCAAGCAGGACATTTTTATGTGAATGTTACATTGGTTAATATGTGTGACTATCATCATGAAGACAAAAATGTGCTGTGATTTAGCTGGCTTTGGGGGGTGGGGACACAGAGGCATGACTACCAGGGGATCAGGGGGAGCAAATGCAGGGGGGTCCAGGAGCCAAGGGGCCTATCTTCTAATTTATCTATGACAAATATTGCCACCTGGCAGAAATACACTGTGGGCCCTAATAAGTTTTGGTGGGGGGCCCAGTGATTCCTAGTTACGCCACTGTTAGGAAGATAGGAATTGGGCAGCGTATCTCATTGTAGACAGGGTATTCAGCTTTGTAGTATAATGGTTTCTAGATTTGTGGTACTAAAAAATCTTGCTGGCTACAGAATTGTATTTTGGGGTGGATATGCCCTTATTTATATATACCTGCTGATAAAGGAAACAATATAATGTAGTAATAATCATTCTTCTTATTTGTTTTTAGACTTCAGATAAAAACCATGCACATTATATATTTTGACTTGCCATTGAAATAGGCTGTTTTTCTTGCAGGAAAGGTTTGGCGGATATAAAAAATGTGTTGGTAAGCCTGATTATTTTAAATTATATCTTCTGAAAATTGACTGTTATTCATGAGCCATAAATGTTAATCTTTAAAGGTTCATAGGCAGTTGAGCCAAAATACATACTGCATCCCAAAAAATAACTGTGTACTGGGTAAATCAATCAAAATATTTTCCCATTCATCTTTTTTCAGCCTTCCCCTGAATGGTTTAGAGATGATGACAGCTTCTCATTTCACACCTTTTATTTAAACATTTGTGTAAGCCACAAATACTTTTGGATTTCCAAAACTGTATAGACAGAAATTGCATTACAGGCTCCCTGAGCAGGGGAATTTCATTGGGATTTAGGCCTGGCTAGCATCTTGCCATACAAACGTGTTTTGCAACTGTTCCAGTTTATTTTTATGTAAAGAAAAAATAGTTGTGTTAAAGGGAATCTCCACTGGTAAATTAATTTTCTCTATTCAGTTTTATTGAAGAACGGGAGGTAAAGGAGCTGTGTCTTACCTCCCATTCTTCATAAAACATTCAGGAGCCAGGAACAAAGGCAAGGAACTTACCGAATCTCTCGCTCCTCCACTGTTGTCCTCTGACAGGTCCAGATGGACTGTGTATTCTATACGATAGCGGAAGAAGTCCACCGTGACCTGTCAGAGGACGTGGTGGAGGAGCGAGAGATTGGGTAAGTTCTAAATGTTCAACGTACTATCATTAAGAAAATAAAAGAAAATAATTTGCTGTCGTATATCAACCAAAAAGATTAATTGTTACTGGCTGATTGACTCGAATTCTAAAGCCTCTATAAACTTTGGCAAAACCTCTTTCAGATAAATAGAGTTATTTATGGTGTAGGTGGCACAAGGACTGTTAAACCCAAATGCATCACCTCTAAGTCATTTATAAACAGATTAAAAAGGAGTGGCCAACAGTACAGAACCTACAGTACCCACTCAGAGTCACTAGATGTAGCTCCATTGACCTCCACTCTCTGTTTGCAATCCAATAATCCAATTCTCTATCCATGTACAAATGTTTTTTTCTTAGCCACAGTCCTCGGTTTATACATAGTCGCCTATGTGCACAGTATCAAAATCCAAGTATACTACATCCGCTGCTATGCGAACCCTCTTTAATCAAAGGATTCTAGCATCCTCCCCTTGATTAAAGAGGGTTCCATATATCATTTAGGTTTAGTGATGGTTTTCTGTTGCATCCTTATGTCTCTATTGTGTCAGCTTTTAGCTTTATGTATATATCTTAGACCATGTATAGTCATTTTTAGATATGACTTTTATTGTATTTCTAATTTATTAATGTGGCACTTGCACTTTACGTAGTAATTTGCACATAATCTTGTGGACACGGGGGCCTGGTGGGGTTCTGCACTAGTACTTGGTGGGGTCTGCACTAGTACTGGTGTTGGTGACTCCGGATGGTTCCAAATAAAACTGTGACATATGCAACATGTTGTGGCGGGATGGTTAGGGTGTTGGGGTGGGCACTATAAATATAATAACTATATATAACTATATAAATGTACTGAACAGAAGTGGACTGTGTTCAAGGGGATTTTAAGCCAGTTCACATCTAAATTTATACCCTTGGGAAATAAATGTAAAAAAATAAATCCGCGCCCATGTGGCTGAATTCTGATGTAAAGGGCAAATGGAAAGGAAGAAAAAGGCTTTAAAAAAATTTAAGGCCGAGGGACGGAGGAAAGGCCTTTAGGGAGATATAAAAACTGTAACAAGGGGTGTAAGAAAGCAATTAAACTAGTAAAATTAATAATGAAGTTAGGATAGCTGAACAAAGCATCACTAAGCCTAAATTTTTTTTTAAGTATATTAATAGTAAGAAATGAGGACTGAGAATGTGGCACGATTAATTAATGGGGATAAGTTAGTTACGGAGGATGGCGATAAAGCAAATGTCTTAAATATTTTTTTTTCCTCTGTATACACTATAGAAGATCCAAGTACAGATATATAGAGTTAGTAGCAATAATGGTATAAAAGATTCAAGTGCACTTTGGTTAACCGAGGATGGTACAGAAAGAACTAAAGAAGGTTAATATTAATAAATCTCCTGGATCGGATAAAATACATCCTCGGGTACTTAAGAGGCTAAGTTCAGTTTTATCTAGGCCATTGTTTCTTATTTTTGCAGATTCACTCATGTCCGGTGGTGTGCCTCTGGATTGGAAAAAGGCTGATGTTATTCCAATTATCAAAAAGGGTAGTCGTTCGCAGCCGGGTAATGACAGGCCTGTAAGTTTAACTTCAGTGGTGGGGAAGATCCTGGAAAGTTTAATAAGGGAACATGTTTCTAGAGTATGTTTCAAGGACTGACATTATAAGTAGTAACCAGCATGGATTTAGGAGGAATAGATCTTGTCAAACTAACTTGCTTGGCTTTTATGAGGAAGTAAGTAGAAATTTAGACTCTGGCATAGCAGTAGTATGTATTACTTGGATTTTGCAAAGGCTTTTGATACAGTCCCCCATAGGCGACTAATGAATAAGTAAGGTCTGTTGGTCTGGGGAGTCACATGTACAGGGTAGAAATTGGTTAATGAATAGGATGAAGAGAGTAGTTGTTAATGGGGCTTCATCATTATGGATTAAAGTTGCTAAGTGGGTGCCACAGGGTTCTGTGTTGGGGCCGCTTATTTAATCTTTTATTATGATTTGGGAGTGGGTATTGTCAGCAAGGTTCTGTGTTTGCTGACGACACAAAACTTTGTCGACCATAAAAACTTCAGAGGATGTGCATCGTTGCAAGGGATCTAGAAGATTATCACATTGGGCTGCTAAGTGCAGATGATGAATCATGTTGTTAAATGTAAGGTGATGCATTTTGGAATTAAAAGTCCTTTGCTACTTATACTAAAGGCTCTGTGTTAAGTGAACCCTTTGGAAGGGATCTTGAGTTTTGGTGGATAACAAACTAAAGGTAGCAAGCAGTGCCAGGCTGGCAACAGCCAGAGCCAGCATGGTATTGTCTTGTAAAAGAGAGGTATGGATCAAGGGGGAAAATGTAATTTTCCCTCTTTACAAAGCATTGTAAGGCCCATTTGGAATATGCAGTGCAATTTTGGAATCCTGTGTGTACAAAAAGGACACTTTGAAAGGAAAGGGTTCAGAGAGGGGCAACTAAATAATAAGGGGATTGGGGGAGCTTGAATGTGAAGAGAGACTGGAAAAGTTACAATTATGTACGCTGGAGAAAAGGCACTGCGTGGGGATATGATTACGTGATAAAACATTAAGGGCCATACAATAAACTATCTGGGGCATGGTTCCCCAATAGAACATGTCAAGGACACAAGGACATCCTTAAGACTGAAGAAAAAAAGGTTAGGCTTCAAGCTGGAAAGGGTTTTTCACTGTGAGACGGTTAAAGCTATGGAACTGTCTTCCAGTGGACGTTGTTGAATGGAGGTTCATTGGTCAGTTTCAAAAAAAGCGTGGATGAGTTTCTGCAAAAAAGGAATGTTACAAGTTACTGGTATTGATACATAAAGTAGAGTTGATCCAGGGAAATTTCCGATGTTCCCTTGGAGTCAGGAAGGAATTTTTTTCCCCCTTCATAAAAAAAAAAAAATAAAAATCACAGCCCCAACATTCCTAAGGCACCATTTAAAAAAGCACACTGGCATACTTATAAACAAAGGGGTTTAGTATACTTACTGTGATCACATGAATGAAAAGCCTTATAAATTTGGTGGGGTCTTTGCTTCCTTCTGGATCAACAGTTAGGCAGGAAATGAGGATATTGCTAGATGGGTTGAAACTGGATGACGTATGTCTTATTCAACCTCAAATAATATTTTTACTTATATACCATATATTAGTATATATATATATTAACGAAAGAGAAAAGCCGGCGCACACGTGGGATCTTTTCAACCAGTGTAAGTTATTTATTCAAACAGAGCGTTCCACAATCTACGCGTTTCAGCCTTCTTGGATCCGGCCGTCATCAGGACCCAAGAAGGCTGAAAAAGCGGTAGATTGTGGAACGCTCTGTGTTGAATAAATAACTACACTGGTTGAAAAGATCCCAGTGTGCGCCGGCATTTCTCTCGTTTATATTTACCTTGGCAGCACGGGGCGGTTGGAATACAACAGGGGAGTGCAAAGGACTTCTCTCTAATTATATATATATATATATATGCAACGCAGAGAACGGAGCACCCTGGGTCATGTGAAAAAGCTTTAATCAGTGACAAACAGGCCAACGCTTTTCGCCACTGATTCAGCTGTTCTCAAGACTTGGGTCTTGAGAATGGCCGAATCCGCTCCGAAACGCATTGACCTGTTTGTCACTGAACCGATTAAAGCCTTTTCACAAGACCCAGGAGTGCTCCGTTCTCGAGGTTACCAATATATTTTCATGTGGGAGCAGATATTGCTTTGATATAGTAAACTGCCATACTGAGAATAAACACCATTCACAATGTTTGGATGAAATGTGGGTGGCCAGGCAGACAATCATCCAGACATCACATCATATAATGGCATAAGAAGAGTCGTCTGTGGAGCCAAAGAAAATAGCCTTTCTTTTGACTATTACCTGGCAGTTTTCAGTGAATGTCTGAGTTTCTTAGCAGAAACTTGAGATATAGAAAATCCCCCGAAACAAGCTAATGTCCTTTGGAAAATGCTTCTGACATTATTTTAAGTGTTGGATCAGATTACATATACTCAAATGTGGCAGCCCCATGAAGCCCAATTTGACACATTTTTTCACTGACTTTCATGTGGTGGCTAAATTAAGAAAAAAAACATTCCTTTGAGTTTTTGAGTCTTATTTTTACGTAGGAATGTAAGGCACAAAATTGGATTTCATTTACATTCAAACAAAATTTATCCTAAAAACAAAATTAAAGGAGAAGTGGCAGTCCAAAATAACATTTTCAATCTTCAGACTGGACTCCACTTATGTGAAGGAAAAAGTGAATATACTTAATGGCATTAGTTAGATCTGTAAGATTTCCGATACATTTTTTCCTACTTACTAATAAAAGCAGCACAAACAAATTTATTGCATTATATAATTATCCTGTCCTATATAAAACCCTACTTGATAATACTTTCATTTCGTCTCTGTGAGTGGTCCCTTCTGTTCTCTCCCCTGCTGCTAGGTGGCCACCCCCACTCCTCCCTTTGAATGCTAGGTGCACATACAGTATCAGCCAGGTCTGCCTATCCCATTAGGCAGACTGAGGCATTTTCTCAGGTGGCACTTCTGGGTAAGTAGAAAGTCTGTGTGATGTCAGCGATTTTTTTTTCTTACTAAACTAGCGCTCTCATGAAAGGAGTAGTGCACTATATATTTTATATCTATGGGGTTGCTGTATATAGTTATATGTATATCATATATATGCTCCAATGGGAGGGCACTCACAACTTATTTCTCAAAATTCATATAGTGCATTATAACCAGCGTGTGAAAATTAGCCATAATATATCAGGGGCAGGTTTAGGGGGGGATTACTGGTGCCTACAATCCCCTTTCTGTCTGCTTAGTGCAGTCTGTCTCCTGGTGGTCCATAGACTGTTACATAGACTGTACATAGATTGTTACATTGTAATTGAGCTGTGAGTGAGAAGCAGCATTTTGTATGTTTCAAAAATGTATCCAGTCTGCGCTGTGATTGACAGCAGCATAGAGAACTGTATCAACATTAACTCTGCAGCTGGTGATTGGTGAGACTGAGTTTATAAACAGTACTTACTGTTAACTACTGCAGTGATGGAGCTTAGTGAGCAGGAATGGGACATTAGGAAATCCTGGAGGTGGTTGTTATGTAGCTGATTGTCAACATGCATTAATAATTATATATATATATATATATATATATACACACGGGAGTGATTGTTCCATAAATCTTTTATAAAGAATGATTGTTTCAAGTGCCCATAGATGGTCCAATGTTATCGGCTTCAACTGTAATCTATCAGATCCACCGTCAGTGTCACAGCTCTGGCTTTAAAAGACACTAATGGTAATGTAGTGTAAATGTAGATTTAAAACAGAATGTTAGGCACACGGAAAAATTTTCTGTCCTGACTTTTGCCGCTATAAAGTGGTCGGCCACAGCAAATGTCGCCTATGGACCACAGCGTTCACTGCCACTGCGAAATCACCTCAGATTTTTTCGGCCGACCAATACACAGAATATCTGTTGGTTTGTGTGACCCGGCCTTAATAAGTATAAACTTTATAACAAAAGAAAAGGGAATATGTGTATTGGCCAACTGTGATGTTAATCATGGCAATTACAGAATATATATAATATATTATATGATATATATATAATAGAACCATGAATGTATTCGGTCGTGAACCCCCCTCTGGGCTTGTTCAGTTGTAACCCATATAGGAATCCCCCCCTTGAAAATCCTGCGCTTGCCACTGTATATTAGATTATATTAGATGATTTTTAACAAAAAAAACCCCACAAAGTTCTTAGTCAAAATTTGATAATTGAATATGTAACTTTAAAGCTTTACCTTTAAAATTTTTTTAATTAACTACATTTGTTTAAGCACTAATATAGCACTTTATCTCTTTTAATTGTTACACATATGGTGTAAAAGCACAGCACTTTTTCTATTTATACAATGTGCCATATTTAAAACGGTCCATAATAGAGCAGTAAAATTACCGCCGCACATCGCTGTGGAAAAAATACAGATATCGCCATATTTATAATGGCGAGCGGCATTGCTGCAAAATGATTCGCGGGCCGTGATGTGCGGCGGTAATTTGAACTGTCTGTGTGCAATATTGCACTTAGCGCAATGCGCTAAGTACAATACCGCCATGAATCCCAAGACAGAGCAGGGGGTTGGGAGGGGAGTGCTGGGAAAGGATTGCCGCAGGTGGTCACATTAATCAGAGGGGCGCGGCGGTGGTGTACTCCCACCCTCACCCCCGTGCGACCCTTCCAGTATATTTAAAAATTTATTGGGCACATTTTGAAAATGATACAATAGTGCACTTCTCCTTAGTATAGGTTCAAATCAAATGTTAGTCATGCCCACATGGGAAGGCATGCCCACCTGGAACCACACCACTTACCACAGCGGCCCAACAAGGCTAAACATAAGTTTGCCTCAGCAGCAAAAACCCTAGAAGCGCCATGGGACCAACACCTGCTGCTTATGATCAATCAGAGCATTTTGACCCCATTCAACAGGAGAGACCTCGTCTGTAACTATGGCTAAGGAGGCAGCCAGAGTAATCTGAGGTGACAAGCAATTGATAGAGAAAGAGTTAGGAGGGCCATGAGATGGAAAGACATGAGAGCCGTGTTGCTGGTCTGTTTCACAAATGGTTTTTACACAATCTATTACTAGTGCCCATTAATGTAATGGGTAAATGTCTAGTACAGTAATATAAATGCAGATTCAGTACTTTCTCCAGTTTTGAAAATTAATGTGTAGCAGCAATTATTCCATGCTGTAGACCATCAGATTTTTGGTTAGTGCTTTCACTTTTGCTTTGAAACACAGTAAGATTATTATATAAATGTTCACCGAATATTCCTGGGTTGTAAAGAGTTAAAAACAGTTGGTACAGAAGTATTAGGGTTATACCATTTATTCAGCAAGTATAATGCACCATTTATTTAGTATAATCATTTAACTATAGTAAAATGTGGGTTGCAAATTAGTCCTTCAGTGTCTATTTGCATCTAGAGGCAAGACTTGCTTACTGATATGATTCTCTCTCTATAATCTACAGTTTCATTGTTAAAGGAGGAATAGGGTGCTGTATAAGAAGTTTAGAACCTGTAATAGTGTTGTTATTTGTCTTTTAGAGCATAAGGGGGAAACTTGCAGCATTGCAGGGCTTGGCAAACCTGGGGGAAATGCATGTATTGGTGGGTGCCAGTAAACTGGAGGGTGCGAGATCGGGCGATAAGGTGGTAAAGGGTAGATAGATTTGTAAGGGTCACCAGGGAGTAGGGATGGAAGGATTAGGGGACTTCTCCCAGCTGGTCGATCCCAACAGATTTGCTGTGTTAGGCGAAGATGTGGAGGACGATGGCTCAGAAGCAGCACGTATGGAGCGGGCCTTTCCCTTGAGCACCCAGGGGACGGCCATCTAAAATACAAAGGAGGGAGAACTGGGGGCTAGGAAGGATAGGCAGGTGGTAGTGGTAGGGGACTCCGGCATGTAGGGTCTTGGTGACAGATTACACTATCTACCCTTCTAAGATGAAACAGTGTGTTGTCTGCCTGGTGCTAGGGTTCGACATGTGGTGGATCATGTAGACAGATTTATGGTGGGGCTGGGAGTGACCCAGTGGTCTTGGTTCAACATTGGTGCCAATGACAAAGTTAGAGTGGAGGTGAGGGCCTTAAAAATGATTTCCGAAGAATTAGGGGCCAAGTAAAAGCAAGGACCTCAAGGGTAGTGATTTCAGAAATCTACCGCAGACCACGTGCTATGCTAGGGAGGCACGGGAGCTCAGGAGTATAAATGCGTGGCTAAGGAGTGGTAGGAAGAGTGGGGTTTGGGTTTTTAGAGAACTGGGCTGACTTTTCTGTTGGCTACAGGTCTTATGAGATGATTGCACCTCAATGGTGATGGTGCAGCTGTTTGGGGGAGAAGATGGCTAGGGGGTTGGAGGAGATTTTTAAACTAGGTATGGTGGGGGGAGGGTATGTTGAACTACCAGGGTAGATAGAGAAGTTGGGGATCAGGGGGCTATTACCACAAGGAGGAGGAGAAGGGGGAGGGGGGAGCATAGAGGATAAGGAGGCATGTACGACATGTATGGAAGTAAATCAATTGATAATCTAAAATGTATGTTTACAAATGCAGAAGTCTGGCTGGAAAAAACCGGGGAACTTGAAATAATAGCTTTAAGGAAAAAGGTATGATGTGATTGGTATAGCAGAATCATGGCTTATGATTCACACGACTGGACAGTAAATATTGAAGGATACTCCTTATTTAGAAATGACAGAGTTAATAAGAAAGGAGGAGAGTATGTATGTATGTTAAACAGGAATTAAAGCCAATTTAAAAGATGGAATAGATGGGGGAGTAAACGATACGGCAGAAACAATATGTGGTGGAACTGGTGTACAGAAAGCAAGAAGGTAGGGAAATATTTTTGGAGTATGTATAAGCCGCCAAATGTCGGGGAGGAGGTGGAATTAATCTACATATGCAGTTGGCGAAGGCTGCTGGTATGGGGCATGTTCTGGTTATGGGGAGTTGTAACTACCCTGACATAGATTGGAGTAAGGAACTGCCAGCACCTCAAAAGGTATAAAGTTCTTAAATTTCCTTAAATGAGCATTTTCTTTCACAGATGGTAGAAGTTCCTATAGACAGAATGCGTGTGTCTAATAACCTTGAGCTCATTTTGGAGATGAAGGTAATGGGAAGCTTAGGGAATAGTGAACCATGATATAGTGTCATTTAATATAGGTTGCAAAAAACTAAAGTGCACTGGGTTAACAAAAACTTTAACTTTAGGAAAGCTAATTTTATGCTGTTAAAGGAATCACACTCCTGCTCATAGACTGGGGGGAATTGTTTCTAGGTAAAGATACAGAGCTGATGTGGACCACTTTTAAAGGGATATTAAACTATACAGTTCAAATCGGTACCTTTAGGGAACAAGTGTAAAAAAATTAGGTCCTCTCCTGCATGGGTAATGCTCAGGGTAAAAGGGAAAGGAAAAAAAAAGAAAAAGGCTTTTTAAAATTTTGAAAACAGAGGGAAAACAGGCTTACAGGGAGTACAAAAAGGGGGGAGACCAAACAGCAACTGCATCAACGTATGGCCCAGCACAGAATTCCTCGGGTCAGGACTCAGCCGTGTATCTGCATCTTAAGGATAAAGGACATACCTTTGAATATTGTAATGTTAACATACTGGCGAAGGAACGTGACTGGTTCAAGAGAGGTGTTAAGGAGGCCATTTATGTGAAAATAAAGAAACCAAGCCTAAATAGAGGTGGGGGGGGTTCGACACCAACTGTCTGCCATGTACAATGCTGTTTTAACACCTTACTCTGGGCGTTCCTATAACACCTCTTAGCCACTATCTAATCACACCCTTAACACCTGGGTGTGATATGCTAATTGGGATTTTCCAGGGTACATAATTGCCACAGATAAGCAGGGGAAGGGAGGGGGAGAAGGGCTGCAGTACGCATGCCCAAACTTAAATATGGACTTGCAGTACTCTTGGTGGGCATTTTGAGAGACTTTGGGGGGGGATAGCAGAAGAACCAGATGGTGAGTTAAGGAGTTAATAAACTACACTACACAATGGGCCACAGTAGTGGGGGGTGGATTCTAGTTTTGGGGGTGGACATGCCCTCTCAAACATGTGTTTGTGAAAATGTTGACTTTATATGCACGATCAGTTGTTCAAAATCAATGGACAATTCAAATAGCAGGTTGATATGTAGGTCTGGAACCACACACGGTCACAGGGGGAAGGAGTTACGGCACTGTAATAACTCCACATATGGAACATGTTTTATTTTAGTCCAAATCATGTTAAAAGTTTGTGGTGAGGCAATGCAATGATGATCTTGCAAATATTCTAGCACATTTAAGTATTATTGGAACATTTAACTATGGCATCATGTTGAAAACTACTGATCAAGAGTTTGCAAAATCAAACTCCAAGCATTCCTTGCTTCCCTCTCAATTTGAGGAATACTGGGAGTTGTGTTTTTCAAAGATCTGGTGATCTGCATTTAGAGCATCTACGACACTGACAAAGGGACATCACATAGTCAAAATTACTCAAACACTTAATACTAGATGTACCTGCATCAGATAGTGGCTAACTTAGATTACTGTGTACACTTTGCTACACATAGATGACTGCACCTTTTGTAATTGGCAAAAAATTAAAAGATTAACTTGTGACTATACTTTTCAAACAAAATAACCAACTAAACAATTTAAAATGTGTTTTATGTTTCCCCTCACAGAAGAGAAAAATGTCTGCAACCATGCAGTAGAAAATGATTGGTCAAGTGACATCCCCAACACCAGTGGAAGTGATGGAATTGAATCTAACACCAATGACAGTGAGAGTGCAATGAAAATGATATAATGTACAAACAATTGAGAGTTTGAAGTGTGGTATTTTGTAAGATGGATGAGTGTTGTAAACAAGATATGCAAGGAAATAAATGATCTTAAACAATCAATACAAGTGGACCTTGTTACAATCATTGGCAGTTTAGCACAGGCAGGTGAAAAGAAATAAGCAGAATATTCTAAACCTGCAATGTCTTACATTGGCATAGGCCTAGTGCAGCAAACATGGGTTATAATACTCAGTTGCCACAAAGGAGGATGTGGGCAGGAAGTGGTTTTCACCCCTGAAAGTACTGGATGTTGATGATGTTGTAGTCAAAAGTAATGTGGCTTACGCCACGAGGACAAACCCCACTAGCTCGTGGTCGTAAGGCCGAAAGTTGCGGCTAAATCCAAAGTGTGCTGGTGATAATTGTAAAAAATGTAGGAAACAAGGTTGTTTAAACTTTGTGAGGATACGTGATTTCATTTTAATGGCTGGGTATTTCCATACTCCTTATGTTTATTTTGTAATAGTTATTTGTATTTTGTATGTGCTTTCTAAAGTGTATTCAGGCAGATGGCTTATTGTTATAGGGTGGTTGTGGTGGATAAAAGGGATATTATTTAGCTAATTGACATCTTTACATTTTTGAAAAAAATGTTGATCAACTACTTTTGTAGAAATGACTTGTAAAGTCTCGTCTGTCATTTGTTTTGGCGAATGTTGTGTGTAAATATAGGAATACTCTGTTTAGATTCAGCTTAGGTACTGTAGCTTCCATGTGATTAAAAGCACATATTAGGCATTTGTTGTTTACTGCCTTAACCCAATCTTCTAAAGTAATCAAATAAAAAAGAAGATAAACTGTTCATTTTGTTTCCCAAACGTTTTTATTTCTGCCTTTTTAGCCAAAAAAATCCCTCTTCTTTAGAACTAATTCAAGCAGCAAAGGGCCTGCAACAGTATCTCCGGCCCATTTTAAAGTGTTCAATTTCTCCACAAAACAAATGTGTTGGAGACATTTTTCCAATTTGGAAACACAAAAATCACAATGGTGGTGTAAAGGATAAGTGCAGTGTTAAAATCAAGTTATGTCATTTGGAAGCTGCAGCTCTTATAAATATCATGCCACTATTAATTTTTTTCCCTAGTCCCTCCAGAGCCTAGCTTTGGTGCCTTGGAAGTTGCTGACATCTTGTTACGGTTTGTGAATGTTAAGCTCCGCCCTCTGAGATTTCCTTTGTTTCTCTGTTTGAGCCTCAAACAGTAATGCCTGCGAGTTTCGTGCACTCTCCTGCTTGAGCCTCAAAACTGTAATGTCTGTGAGTTTCCGTGCACTCTCCTGCTTGAGCCTCAAACAGTAATGCCTGTGGTTCCGTGCACTCTCCTGCTTGAGCCTCAAACAGTAATGCCTGTGAGTTCCGTGCACTCTCCTGCTTGAGCCTCACAGGCATTACTGTTTGAGGCTCAAGCAGGAGAGAGTGCACGGAAACTACAGGCATTACTGTTTGAGGCTCAAGCAGGAGAAAGCAGAGGAAAATCACAGAGGGGCGGAGTTAAATTTAGCAAACCAGTAACAAGATGTCAGCAAACTTCCAAGGCACCCCCAAAGCTAGCTCTGAGGGACATAGGGAAATAATAATATGGCATGATATTTATAAAGCTGCAGCTTCCAAATGAACATAACTTGATTTTACACTGCACTTATCCTTTAAAGTGTGTCCCCATCCCTGTGATTGACAAATAAAATAAATATATATTCACATTTTAAAGTCATATACATTTCACAAATCTTAAACTATTTAAACAAGAACAAAACCGTGATTTCAGTGACATAGCACAAAAATACAAACACGTTAAACAATTGCCAAAGCCTTGTTACAAAAAATTGCTGAACAGTGGCCTGTAATTTCTCTAACTTCACATATGCAGTTTGAAATCTTGCATATATCCTGGACAAGGTGATGTAGAGCTTGTGGAATGACGAAATGCATTGGATTTATCCATCCTGAAAGAAACTGGGAACATTCATTCCTGTATGGTTAATGAAGCAAAACAAGATCAGCTGACTAGACAAACAGTGACATTATAGGCACATATACTAGAAGTGGAGAATCTAACAATTGCATATGTTTAGACATGTTAGGGTTGTACACACACAATATATGTGGGGGAGAAAGTGTTGTAAAGGTTAAACATGTATATCACTGATAACAGGGCCAGTCACAAAATCTAATTTGAGATCTGTATACAAATCGATAACAATGGAATTTGTAAGTAATAAATAAAATAATATGAAAAGGTAGTGTGTGTGTTTGTGTACACCTAATGTGTGTGTGTATGGTATATTTGAAGCAATGTGTTTTGAACTTTCATTCTCTTCATTAACTGTAGTACGTGTGTGTAATAAATAATATTCTTAAATGATATGTGCATTGCTTACTAAAGTTTAGGAATGTTTGGATAATTAAGATAGCTGTTGTGGGTGACATATTATATGCTCACTTACCATAATGCTGCTTGTTGGAGTTGAGTGGTCCACAATGGAGAGTGTCAGTTGTTTGTCTAATTTTTGCAACTTAGTTGATTTCCTATTTTCAGACAATGAGATTAACAAGAAGGTGAGTAGCCAGGTCAGATCAAATCAAACGGTATGTATAAGTGTGTGAATGTTCTGGCCAGGATCTTTTTTAATTGTCTAGTTTTATAGGTGAATAATTATACTGTTGTAGATACTGTTGCATTCAATGAGATCAACTGGACTTGAAGTTTAGTTCTGAAGACGTTTCCACTAGTCCTCCGACTGGCTTTCTCAACAGAATGACTTGTACAAGAATTGTGGCAATTATGTACCTGGAAAATCCCAATTAGCATATCACAGCCAAGTGTTAAGGGCGGGATTGCATAGGGCTAAGAGGTGTTATAGGAACGCCCAGAGTAAGGTGTCAAAAAAGCATTGTACATGGCAGACAGTTGGTGTCGAACCCCCACCTCTATTTAGGCTTGGTTCTTTCACTCAACATGTGCTGCCTGTACAATGCTTTTTTGACACCTTACTCTGGGCGTTCTATAACACCTCTAGCCCTATGCAATCCCGCCCTAACATCTTGGCGTGATATGCTAAATGTGATTTCCAGGGTACATAATTGCACAGATTCTTGTACAAGTATTCTGATTGAGAGATCCAGATGGGATGACTAGTAGAAACATTGCAAGAAACTAAACTTCAAGTCCAGTTGATCTAATTGAATACAACAGATATACATGACCTGGATGAATGAATATTACAAGATTATACCATGACCTGGATGGATGAATCTTACAGATATACCACCGATGAATGATAGACAGTATACATGACGATAATGAATATTACAGATATACCATGACTGGATGAATGAATATTCAGATATACCAGACTGGATGAATGATATACAGATATACACAGACCTGGATGGATGAATATTACAGAATACCAGACCTGATGAATGATAATTACAGATATACCATGACCTGGATTGAATGAATATTAAGTATAACCATGACCGGGATGGAATGAAATATTACAGATATACCAGACTGGATGAATGAATATTACAGATATTACCATGACCTGGATGAATGAATATTACAGATATACCCTGACCTGGATGGATGAATATTACAGATATCCATGACCTGGATGAAAATATTAAAGATATACCATGACCTGAATGAATGAATATTACAGATATACCCATGACCTGGATGAATGAATATTACAGATTATACCATGACCTGAATGAATGAATATTACAGATATACCTGACCTGGATGAATGAGAACCTTCACAAGCATATACTGTTGTAGGCTGCTTGCATGTTTAAATCAAGATGTGATTGACTAAGTGTAACAGGCAAGGTGGCAAAAAAATGGAGTAAATGAAGATCACATTAAACAACATTGTCAAATTATGTATAGGGTATATAGTGAGCAGCACTAGTAGACATGTGCTCAATGTTCCAAGTATGTTGGGATTGCAACTTTGTTAGCTAACATTTCACTCGATTGGGCATAACACTTCCTTAGTTAAACAATACATGAACATATTTAGTGGTTGGGAAGACCATAAGAATACTTCCTCCCTTATTGGTTGAGTGGAAACGGCTTATGTGTTGTCCAGAATTCCAATTCATTCGGAAACATTAAAAAACATGTGTACAAAGTAAACAAAGATATAAACACAAAAAGGGAAGAGCAACTTACTGTGAGTCTGCCTTGTCTTCATGTGGCAGCACGACTGCAAATTTGAGAATCAAACATTATGTAGATTCTTCTTGCAGGGTTCTGACAACAACAGGGAGAAACCAAAAAATGTATAAACAACATGTCCAAATCAAAAACAAAGAGAGATGTGGGTGAGAAAACTTTTTTTTATCCTAATATGAGATCCAGAATGAGGAAGCAAGTGCAATTGTGTTTGTGTTGCAACTACCTTCAATTTCCGGATCATGTTGACATACATTATTGGCAAACATAGCAGATGTGAAAATGGCAGGACAAAAGGACATGTTTGTAATGCACGTTTTCAGCCACTTGCTCTCACAGGAAGAGATGTTATTTTTGTCCAAAACGTTATTAACTCCTTGTGTTCCAATTAATGGGGGTTCCAATGAACCAGGGATCACTTGATTTTTGTTGTGACAACTCACAGAGCACCATTGTTGGCCACAATAAAAGGACATAGCGCACTGACAAAAGACACGATCCGTGGTATAACATGTTGTCGGGCCTTTATCATTAGTGTGTGTATCTAGATTAACATCATGTATGGCAGACACAGATTTCAGCGCTGACGGTATAGACATTCCAAGAAACATAAAGATATACTTACTCACACCCTATTCTGATTCCATCATCCGATTCCAACAAAGAAACGTCACAATAAAGAAGTATTGGGACGGAATAAGTCTCTTGAAATCCCCTTATAAATCATTCATTGGTAATAAGGAACAGAGACTTCGGGGTAAGACCATGTTTCCATAGAAGTGGTTTGAGAAACATAAAAAAATCCTCAACCAGAGCGCCAATCTGTAGTTGCTCCTCTGTTTGCCATTTAACTGGTGGAATGATAATGGTAATTACCCAGAGTCTTTGTCCCTGATAGAAATGAATGGACGTTGCACCATCCAATATGGCAACAACGAACGTCATTTACACGTATGTAATAAGAACACATAACAACACACAATGATTGTCTGGAACAGCGTTTCATACAAATTGTGAAGCACGTGTTCGCGCATCCATGATTGCACTTGCGTACGAATTCTAATTAGGCTGTGCTATGCACGATGTATGAGTGGCCATTTCAGGTGACATTGTGTGGTGTTATGGGCACTTGGCTTAGAAAAACAAATGTTATTTGTGCCTCGTAAAGAATCAAGCTTGTTCTGGCAAAGAGGACATAGAACCAAGTTGACATACACATTCTAAATATGTGATAAAAGCGACGCACATACTCACACGTGGGTCATCTCCCTTGATCACATGAGTGTGACTGGAAAATACATACAGCAACGAGAAGGACCACATACCGTTCTATGCAACGATGTCTGTTGCTTATCAGTGCTGTGTGTACATAAATGTGTTACTCTGTGATATGTTAAGCCAACGATAACAAGCTGCTAGTTTGAACCCTAACAATAATCTTTGGGACTGATTCCTATGTACACACATTTGCCAAGGTACAGTGGTAAAATCTAATAATGTGGTATTGTTCTATTCTTAGTTTTTATTAAGTATGGGAAATACGTGTGATTCAATTCAATGTACTGTAAGTAGCCTGAAAAATCAAACGTGATAAAAAACACAAATATATTAAAAATATAAAACTTACTAGGAGTCTGCATTGCAACGGCAGTGGCAGTGGACTGCTGTCGCTTGAAGAACGATTGGGGGAGGATCTTGGTGGTTTTGGAAAAAAAACAGACATTTCCAAATAGAGCGAACAAAAAAAATAACACCCCTTGATAACAATGAACGTTATATTCTTGTATGCATGTATGTGTTTGTGTGCATTCATGTGAAACTTAAAATACTGTGGGTCCACATGATGGTGTGGGCATGCATGTGTTCACCGCTGATGCAGAATCTTGTGGTGTGTATTTAGTCAACTTGAAATTTTTTTCTACAGCGTGGGATATAGGTTGTTGTGTGACCACAGAAACACCAATCGAATGCCCTGTTGAAAATTATGTTGTCAGGGCATGTCCAAAACGTTGTAATAATCAAAAGTATGGATGTTGACCGGTGTGTATGTTCAGTATTCCAAAAAATTGCCATGTGTGAAATAAAAAATCTTAACACTACACCAATAAAACACATTACAACACACAAGAAATGTAAGCTACGTATTCTAAGTGATGTGCAAGGTTAGTGAACAGCACGAACATGTGTTTAAACTTACTTTTATCCCGTCCTTTCAAAGCCAGATATTTTTTCTGAAGCTGAATTATTACTGCGACGTTGCTCACAATTTAGCTCCATTTTCCGTGCCAAATTACAAATGATCAGTAACTTCCTTTGGAAGCATTTGTGAGTGACCAGAAGTTGTCTGTCATAGTGAGTCTGTGTAGATAGTCAAACCATATATGTGACTCTTCCTGCAGAAAAATTGAGGCTCCTTTTGTTTTTTTTACAAAGGTCAGGAGACTGATTATGCCCTTTGGCACATGGTGTAAGACATTGGGGACAACTGGAGAATTGCAAGACTTGCGCTTCATGGCATGTGCTTTCTTGACGGTGCCTGACAAGTGCACTGCATTGTGGAACAGGATCTGAAAAACATTGCTTGAGTTTCTGACCTTTTTCTTTTCTAATAGGTCGCCTACGTGATTCTTGACAGGCAATATTGACATTTTTTTTCAATAATGGTATGTTTGATTGTGCAGAGCAGACTTTACCTTGGGAAGATGGAGTTGCTGGCTTGCGACGCAATACATTTGTTGATCTGGGTCCTTCTTCAAAGTGTTTGCATGGCTTCATCCATAAAACAAGTCTGTGTTAGTTTGAGAAGTTGTGTTTTCGGACGTTGTGGATCAAATTTTTCAAAAAAAGGTCAAGGCTGTGCTGTTGTCATTGTTGGCCGAGGGACATTGACCATTTTACAGTGGAAAATGTCCTTGGTATGTTGTGCGCACGTGCCGCCACACTGTTTCCAGTTGCGATCCGACCATACCTCCCTTCATAATATCGTCCTGCACTAGAGGTACTGCCTACAAACTTCGGAAGCTTGCATACACATACGAACACCCAGCCTCCTCTTGAATCTGCCTGCAATAGGAATTAGGTATGCGCACACGGAAAATGGAAAGTGACCAACTTTTACCGGAATGTCGTGATGTGGATGTTTGCGCAATAAAGCCCGCCCCCCAGAGGTGACGTTGTCCAATAACTTCACTCTATGGCAATGTACTATCGTAAGTGTCGTAGGATATACATTGCAGGGTTGCCAGAAGTTTGCATGTGGTTTTCACCTTCCTTTTGTTGGGCTAAAAAAAGCGCTAAAAATAGGGGACAAATTTGTCGTTTAAAAAGTATTGCATCACTTGCGTCAAGCATAAATGGTTTCAGATTTTTGGCGCTTAAGGCGCTACTTATGGTTAATCACACGCAATACACTTGATACATACACGCAAAAAGTTAGCGGACATTTTAGTAGGGTTTAACGACAAAACAACATATATTGCATCGCCCTGTAAATGTGTAGAAAATGCTTATGGCTTAGACTTTCGCCATCTTCACTGGTATACATATAGCTCTTGTTATCCAGGGATTCAGTGGATGCCATTTGGTGTCAAAAATGTTTTGTTAAACAGGGTAAAAAGGGTGAATAGTTGCATGGCTTTATTCAGCCTCCATGTTTAATATTATTCAGCACTTTCTTTCCTGGATGTACGTCTGTTAAAACTTTTGCCTAAAAACGGCTTTTATTATAAGCTTCTGTCCTATGTTATCATCACTTTTTAGCAACACTGGCCTTTAATGATATTAGATCCCTATAGAATACCATTGCGGTAGGTTTACTACTGCATTGGATTCTACAACCAACATTTGTAAATTAACTTAAAGGCTAAGTAAATGTTTAAAAAAGTCTCACTGCTAATCAATAGAACACAAGACAACGCAGACTTTTCTGCTAAACATTGCCAACAAAGTTTCAAGCTCAAAGCAGTGATAATAAAAGTAAAGGTAAATTAAACATATAGGAATTAAGAACAGAAACTCATAGTACTGTTACCAAACGAGTTCACTACACTGCACAAATTAAAAAACTTTTGTTAGATGCTCCTATATATACCAAGACTTTGGTTGAGCCAAAAAAGACACATGACTTGACCTTATGGAGTGGATACTGTCACCCTATTGCACCATACCCATAGAAAATAACTGAGACCACACCAGTACCATATATTTAAAAATTTTAACATTTCCAAACTTCCATTCAAGTTCGCTGGCTTGATGTGCAATGTCTGCCGTGAAAGTACCCTCGCCCTTTCTGTCATCTTTGGCAATTAAAGGCCACAAGTTCAACCCATGCCTCCCAGGGGCCACCAACTTGCCCAATATTGTAGCAACAGCTGTTGCAGCTGAGACAAGTCCCCACCCTCCTGCCATAAAATGGGACAACTAGCATCTGACAAAGTCATGTCAACATCAACAGGGCTGGTTTGAGTGCCTGCAAGTTATAAAAATGGCACCTGCTTCTCTTTTATGCTTCTTTGTCATATATCTCTTCCTTTCTTCTCTATTTTCATAAATCTCTGCCCACCCATTGGTTATGTGCTCCTCCATAACTGGGAATCTCTGTTGCTCCCTGTCACTCCATGCACCGTAACCCATATAAATAACTGAAACAACACCAGTTGCTTCTGATAGAGTTAAATGATGTTATATTTGTAGGCCACAGCTTGTCCAAATATTTTTTCATAACTTTCAAATTTTAATATTCCATCTTTGGTGCGGTTTGCTGGCTTGATGAATAAAACAGTCTGGTGTCCTACTGAACCGGTTCTTACCATCGGACCCTGCATGGAATGGAGACTCCCAATCCCGGGAGGACCGGCACCTCCGATGTGGAATACTCTGAAAGGCACTACAAAGAATGGGACGAGTCTTCAACCTTGTGCACGACAGTCCTTTATGTGGCAACAAACGTGAGGTGAGGAAAACAAACTCCAGAGACCTCTCCCTGACACGTTTTGTGACAATAGACACTTCATATCTGTTGTATTCAATTAGATCAACTGGACTTGAAATGTAGTTCTTGAAGACGTTTCGCTAGTCATCCGACTGGCCTTCTCAATTCCGAATGACTTGTACAAGAATCAGTGGCAATTATGTACCCTGGAAAATCCCAATAGCATATCACAGCCAGGTGTGTAAGGTGTGATTAGATAGTGGCTAAGAGGGTGTTATAGGAACGCCCAGAGTAAGGTGTTAAAACAGCATTGTACATGGCAGACAGTTGGTGTCGAACCCCCCCACCTCTATTTAGGCTTGGTTTCTTTATGATGTACATCTCTCTTCACTTGTATACCCACCAAGGAGGCGTGACATGGTGAGAAAACGGCTGGGCCAAGACAGCACTCTTACCAGCAGAACTGATCTCAACCCAGAACAGGTGTGTTCCTTGTTGGACTTGTGCCTGAATACCACTATTTCAAATACACGGGATAAGTTCTATAAGCAAAAACATGGATGTGCTATGGGATCTCCAGTTTACACTATTGTGGCCAACCTTTACATGGAGGAGGTATAAACACAGGCGCTTAAACCTTTAAGGGCATGCACCCACGCAGATATGTTGATGACACCTGGGTTAAAATCCACCAGAAGGAAGTACAAGCTTTCACAGAACACATTAATGCGGTGGACCAAAACATTAAATTCACAAGGGAAGAGGTACAAACAACAAACTGGCTTTCTTGGACTGCTTGGTAGAAGTTAGGAAAATGGTAAACTGGAAGTAGAGGTTTACAGAAAACCAACACACACAGATCAGTATTTGATGTTTGACTCCCACCCACCCTTTAGATCACAAGCTGGGGTCATCAGAACCCTGCAACACAGAGCCGAGAAACACCCACTAGCACAAGGCGAAGGCTAAAGAAATGAAACATCTCAGAGGAGCCCTTAAAAACTGTGGATATCCAGACTGGGCCTTTGTCAAAAGAAGTAGAAGGAAAGAAAAGAACACAAATACCAACAGTGAAGGGAAAAGCAAGACAGGAGGAGAACATGGTCAATCCCATATGTGCAGGGTTCTCCGAGAAATTAAGAAGAATTTTCAAAAAACATCGTATCCCGTCTGCTTTAACGAACAACACACTGAGGCAGCAATTGGTACATCCGAAAGACCCAATACAAAACACAAGAAAGCGACATCATATATGCAGTGGCAGTGCAGTGAAGAATGCTCTGATTGTATGTGGGGGAGACCAAACAGCAACTGCATCAACGATGGCCCAGCACAGAAGAGCCAATTCCTCGGGTCAGGACTCAGCCGTGTATCTGCATCTTAGGATAAGGACATAATTGAAAGATTGTAATGTTAACCTCTGGCAAAGGAAGTGGACTGGTTCAAGAGAGGTGGTAAGGAGGCCATTTATGTGAAAATAAAGAAACCAAGCCTAAATAGAGGGGGGGGGTTCGACACCAACTGTCTGCCATGTACAATGCTGTTTTTACACCTTATCTGGGCGTTCCTATAACACCTCTTAGCCACTATCTAATCACACCCTTAACACCTGGTGTGATAGCTAATTGGGATTTTCCAGGGTACATAATTGCCACAGATTCTTGTACAAGTCATTCTGAATTGAGAAAGCCCGTCGGATGACTAGCGAAACGTCTTCAAGAACTACATTTCAAGTCCAGTGATCTAATTGAATACAACAGATATACCATGACCTGGATGAATGAGAACCTTCACCAACAAATAGACACTTCATTAGCCCAAACAGTAATGCCTGTGAGTTCGTGCACACGCACGTGCACGGAACTCGCAGGCATTAATTTTGAGGCTCAAGCAGGAGAGTGCAGAACTCACAGGCATTACTGTTTGAGGCTCGAGCAGGAGAGTGCACGGAACTCACAGGCATTACTGCTTGAGGCTCAAGCAGGAGAGTGCACGGAACTCACAGGCATTATGCTTGAGGCTCAAGCAGGAGAGTGCACAGAACTCACATGTATTATCGTTTGAGGCTCAAGCAGGAGGAGTGCACAGAACTCACAGGCATTACCGTTTGAGTCCAAGCAGGAGAAAGCAGAGGAAATCTTAGAGGGGCGGAGCTTAACATTCAGGAACCAGAAAGCAGAGGAAATCTTAGAGGACGGAGCTTAACATCAGCAAACAAGTAACAAGATGTCAATAACTTTCAAGGCACAAAGGTAGGCTCTGGAGGGGTATAGGATAAAAAAAAATATGGCAACAATATTTTTAAAGCTGCAGCTTCCAAATCAACATAACTTGATTTACAGTGCACTTATCCTTTAAATAACATGCCGAAAGTCTCATTGAATCAGGGGGCACCAGCAGAGCCTCAATGTCCACTTTTGTATCAACTCTCCAACTCTACAGCAACAAGCTGGCTCAATCTCATCATACACATGCAGACGACATTCATTGATGCACGCCATCTCCCATAGCTATCTCCTTTGCAAAAGTTGTCCTCACTATATCCGAAAATCATATGCAGACACTGAAATTCCTGCTCATAGAGAATAAGCCTACACCACGGACAGAGTATAAAACCTCTCCTGAAAACCTTGCCTGATCTCCCTCCAAACATATGTAATTACTAATTTTGCCTAATCTGAAAACGTTTCAATAAACTGTGTCAAGCTAGAATCTTACCATGTTTCCCTCAACTTCCATCCTACCATCAACCCATACCCCACCACCTTTAAAAAACTTTCATAAAACACACCCAAGGCTCTGACACTATCAATTCTTGCCACAAGGGATATTATTCTCTCCATTACACCTTCATTGTTTCACCCATCTTGAAACTTGCCATATTCTGTATCTCTGTTTGCCCTGGGAGCTTCTTTGAGTTGTGTCCTCCATGACATCAAGCTTCACAACCATGCAGATGCAGCCAATGAACCTGACGTGTCCATTAAGGATGAGGGAATCTCATCAACCTATCCCTGCCTGTTATAAGTATTAATAGACAAAGCATGTGACTACCCCAGCTTTACTACATTGTATGTTCTTACAATTCAGGGATTCTAGTACTGTTCTGTACCCCATTTGCTTCTCAACACATAATGGCAGACTAAATATTGCCTTGATTTTATCCTCCTCAAGCCCACACAGCCCAGAATGCTGAAACACTATGTTAGGCACTTTAGGCCACAGGTCTCCCCTTAACAAATGTTAAACCATCAGATCAGTCACCCTCTTGCTTTCCCATCTCCCCAACTCTCCCTGAAGACAAACACTCCACCTAGGTCCAAGACCCAGGCTGTGCAGACCACCAATGACCACCAATGACCACCCTGTTACAGTAATCTACCCATTTTAAGATAACACTTTTTCACAAAGCAAAAATTTCATTGCAAATCGGAAATTCTTCTGAGAAAAAAAAGAAAGAATGAAACGAGCTTAAACATATCCAATAGGGCCTGTTACAGTAAAAACAGCAGGGGATAGTTTCAGTCATTAATAAATGGTGTAAACATTGTAAAACACATAACTCTAGTACAATAATAGTTTTTACGCTTCCCATGCAAACATTTAGCAAACTCATGAAAAATAGTTAACACCCCATGGGCACTTCAGCATTTAAATAAATAAAGGAACAATCAATGGCCAATTTCCAACATTATTAAAAATGTCAGATATAAAAGAACATTTCTAACCACTAAAGTCCCTAAAAACCCCTTCTCACTTAAATTATTTGGTATAAATGCATATGTTTAAACACAAGCTGATCGCGGTGGGGAGGGGAGTGTGTGTCAGGGGCCCGACCTCAATCTCACGGGAGGGGGGGGGGGTTGGAGGCTGCAGCTCCGCAGTGGTAATATAATTAGATAACATTTGATTGGTTGCTATAAATAAAATAATATACAACACTGGCCAAACTTTTGCACCTATTATTGCACTCAGGCCCCATAGTGAAATGAAACTCAAGTGCAGGAGGCTATGTGCAGAGTTCTCCCAAAGAATGTATGCATCTCCAATATTCTTTGCCCAGTGTATTAATGGGGTAATTTAGGAACAATACCAGTTAATCCTGACTCTTCTTAAAGGGTCGTACAAATGGCCATACAGTGGGCAACAAATGAGCTGGCGACAAAACGGTGTTTTGACGATAATCGCATATGTGTAGCCGTTTGGTCATCGATCTGCCAGTCAGATTAAAGGGCATGTCCACCTCTTTTTAAAAGTTTTAATATACTGTAGGTCTCCCTCCTAGCCCCAACCGCCATATTATTTTACAGAAACTATCCCGATTATTACTTACGTACCTCTTTCCTCCAGGCGTACTGTCCCGGCCCTGCTTGCATGAAAAACAGCAAGCAGGTGGCCCAACCAGCCCAAGACAGCCTGCCGGCCAGTGGAAAATGCCGAGGAGAAAGGTAAGGTAGTAGAGTTCGGGGGAGTTTCTGATAAAACTATTATAGCAGTTGGGGCTGGGGCAGGGAGACATACTATTCCCCAAAGGGGATTTGTGCTAAGGGGAGGAGAGTACTATATGGACACTTCCAGGCTCCTGGTGGCCAGTTTTCTGGACTTTGGAGGGGCATAGTAGGGCAGACTTTGGAGCTGGGATGTAAGGTAAGGATTTATTACACCACACAGTGGGGTAGTAGTGGGTTAAATTATAGTTTTGATGGTGGACATGCCCTTTAATGAATAAAATCCGACCAAATGCCTACACGTGTTTCGTGATTATCGGTCGAAACCAGCAATTTTCGCACATGTGTTGCCTACTCATTGGGTGCTGTATCAAGCTTTAACTAAGAAAGGGAACATAAACCTTTATATGGAATGCTTGAGCTTACCCTAATTTCTAGCCTCAGAAAAGGAATTTGGTAAAACAAAAAAAAGTTATCCTTAGCACATTCACAAACTTTTTAATTGGGAGATGCCATTTTAAAATCTTCTGGATATTACTAATATTGTATGTATAGTGTATGTTTATTTATAAAACGCCACTTGGGAACGCCGAGCTGTACAGTAACAAAATCCAATAAATTCATACATCTAAGTTCAGTACATACTGTACACATATAAATTATAAATAGAAGTGCTAGAGCCTTGCCACAAGAGGAAGGAGGTCCCTGCCCCGTAGAGCTTAAAATCTAGTTAGGCGGGTAACATACAGTACAATGGAATGGGTATAAAGTGAGATGAATGCAGTGCAAATAAAACAGTCATATAATATTACTTAGCTATTTCAACTATCTATTTAGTTATTTGAGCTACTATTTTATAATCTATATTTCAGAAACATCAGACGTACAGCACGGCTGAGGGCACACGCACCGCTCTCCCGCGCGCAATAGCGCTTGCAGTGCGCATGCATTCCTGGTGTGCGGGAGCGCATTGCTGCGCACTCAAGATTTTTACGCTGTTTCAAAGAGTGGGTGTGGCCATGCCATTTAGTGGTGTATCCGTTCCAATTTCCATAGAAGAATTTCCCATGCACATCCAAGAGCAGACCATTCCAAACCTTACCCCAAAAGGTTAATAGTATACAGCTTAAGAACAATATGGAAGGTACACACAAAGGTGTAAAATATCTTGTTCCCTCTGTTATAGAAGCTGTGTTCTGTGTGTGTAGCCCTCTGAGTTGCTGTAGCCACACATTACGCTGTTTGCGTGTCACTGAAGTGGACACTTTGGGGCATATTATAAAGGACCCTTAATCCCACCCAAAAATTACCGCAGCAAATCGGCGCAGTGAAAATAATGCATTTCGACATATTTATAAAGGTGAAGTACATCCCCGCGAAAAGTGTTAATGCAGCGATGTGCCGCAGTAGTTTGAACTCCCTTTGCGGCGATATGCAATGTGTAAGCACTGTATCGCCGCGAAGGAAGCTGAAACCCGACATACAGAGCGGGGGCTGGGAGGGGCTGCTGGGAAAGGATCGCACCGTGGGTGGCAGTGACCAGGGGAGGACTGGGGCCTTTTGGCCGGGGGGCAAATACAACCAAGTGCCCCTTTTACGGTAGATTGCACTATTTTTGACCACACCCACTCTGCACACAATTTATTTAAGTTAAACATTTTAAGACAACTATTTCTATTTTACATGTTGCCTGCAACATATCAAGTGTATGATGTGGTGATAGGACAATGTAGTCCTAAATCTTCCCCCTCCCCCTTACAAGTACCCGGTGTGAGGACCTGAATTGCTAAGACTTCACCCCGGGTCACTTTCTAAGTCAAGTCAAAGTTTCCTATGAACTGGGGGGATGACTAACACTGGCTAATGAACTGGGGGGCTGACTAACACTGGCTAATGAACTGGGGGGCTGACTAACACTGGCTAATGAACTGGGGGGCTGACTAACAATGGCTAATGAACTGGAGGGCTGACTACAACGGTAATGAGCTGGAGGGCTGGCACACGAATAATAAAATGGGTGGGGACTAACACGGCTACTGAAATGGAGGGCTAACAACACTGCTATTAAACTGGAAGGCTGACTTAAAATGGTAATGAGCAGGAGGGCTGACAATACTGTCTATAAACTGGAGGGCTGACACACTGGCTATGAACTGAAGGGGTTGTATAATTGGTCTATGAACTCGAGGCCTGATGACATGACTAATTAACTGCAGGGCTGATTTACACTGGCTAGGCATCTGAAGGACTGACAACACTGGCTAATGATCTCAAGGACTGACAACACTGGCTAATGAACTTGGGGCTGATGACACTGGGAACTAAACTGGAAGGCCGACTAACACTGCTAATGAACATTAGGGCTGACTAACACTGGCTAATGAACTTGAGGGTTGACTAGTAAATGATCTGAAGGAGAATGAGTTTCCTGATCCTTGCTTTGAACTAGAGGCATTTGTGCTGTGCTTTCAAGCATGTAACTTACTAATAGCTTCTGTGGCAGCCCAAATTTTTTATTTGAGACCAGCCGGGGGGCATTTGCCCCTCAGCCTACTGGGCCAGTCCTCCCTGGCAGCGACCACTGGGCGCATGACCCCTTCTCAGCAGCCCCGTATGTTTTCGGGAGGGGGAAGTGCTTTTTGGGGCTTAAGGGGGTCCTGCAGCTCGACCCGGGACCCCCCTCCCCAGCCCTATCAGGGCCTTTGCGGCTCTGACAAGAGTCCTTTGGGGCTTAGGGGTCCCGCAGCTTGAACTGGGACCCCTCTTCCCCGGCCCTATCGGGTCCTTGTGGCACTTACAAGTGCCCTTGCGGCCCTGAGAAGGGCCTTTGGGGCTTAGGGGTCCCACAGCTCGAACTGGGCCCACTTCCCCGGCCCTATCAGGGCCTTGCGGCACTTTCAAGTACCCTTGCGGCCCTGACAAGGGGGCTTAGGGGGTCCGCAGCCTGTACGGGACCCCTTCCCTGGCCCTGTTGCACTGATAATGCTTGTTGGGGGTCCGCAGCTCGAACCCTTGGGTGGCATCTTCTTTCTTCCATCCGCGCGACACCAGCTCCGCTGAGGCCACTATGCCCGAGAGGTACCCCTGCGGGCCGCCAGGGGTACCCACGGCGCCCTCAATGAGGTGATGTCATGGTGTCTTCTTTCTTCACAGCTGCGACACTCGCACCACTGAAGATGCGGTCGCCAGTGAGCCTGCTGACACTGCCAGCTTCAGCGGACCGATATTGCAGCCTCTTCTTTCTTCTGTCTTCTGCCATCTATGCGGATGGCTTCTGGGCTACGTGGAGGATTGCAGCTCTTTATATAGATTTGCAGAAAGTCCTAATCTGATTCTGATTGGTCAATTTTTCAATGCTTCGTATCACATAGCTATACAAGGGCGGGGAGGGGGGGTCCTGGTACAGTGTGGGACCCCTAAGCCCCAAAAGGGCCCTTGTCAGGGCCACAAGGGCACTTGTAAGTAGGTTGCGATAGCGAAATATATTGCATCTCACCCTAAGTGGCCATTTCATTGGACAATATAGTCTTATGTTTAGAAGGATTCTAGGAGTGCTGGAAGGGACACTAGAGTTCTAACTCTGTTTCAAACTGTTGTTTGTTGGGGGGGGGGGTTGACAGGCATCAAGGTTATAGTAAAAAGATTCAATAAATGTATATACATCTTTATTTAACCTCCACTACTATGTTACTATAATATATAAGCAACCTACATACTCTGCTACTTATAGAAAAAAATGTAGCGGAAGATCCAAAAAAGGGCACTCTGGTTTTGGGGGCCTGTGCCATTTCCTAAACGTATTGAAATACGTTCAATACTGCGCATTAAAATTTGTGCTAGTATTTAGCGTCAAATTAATGAGGTTTGGGGATTTAAAAAAAAGTTTTACCTACTGGTATAAGCTTCAATGGAAAGAAATCTACCTTTATTATAGGTATATTTAGCCCAATAAGTTTACTATTTGTAGGACAAATTCACCAACATATCATACAAGAATATGGTATTTGTCCAAATTATATAATTAAGAGTGCAAAGATTAAATCAACATAATGTACTTACTGTTTACTGAAAGTCACAGTTAATTGTTCTAAAAATTTGAGCGTAGTTAGTTGAGTTAAAAAAAGACACACCCAACATTTTGAGAAATCATATAAACAATTTTGATGCATCCTTGTATGATGACCTGGATGATTGCTAATACACATTAAAACATCACTACATTACTTCATCATTCTTTATTAGATCAAGTACATAAGCTCGATTTTTTTATAAATAAACACTGTGCGAGGAGCCTAAAGTACATGCTTTCCACAAAATACACCAAGAAGTAAACATCCATTGTTCAGACAACACCATACAAAGGAATTTGTGTTGCAAATGTAAGAAGATTTTTCTACTAAGTAAAAGCTGTTTGCCTCTACCTAATCAGTTTATGCAACTGTGCCCTTTAATCCTCATCAACAACATACATTTTCTCAATAAAAAGTGAAATAAAATCAAGTATGATAAAAAGTATATCTAGTGTGCACAAAACTTAACAACTAGGAAATTCACCAAACCTTTTTCTGCCTTCTCTTGAATTATGGAAAGAGAGAAAGTATCCTTCCTAGCATAGCTCTGTTTTAATAAACAATAAAATAGCCAGTTCACAAGCCCTTTTCCTAATCTGGACATTCCAGTTTCTTACACAGGCAGATAAATAATGCAGCGTTACTGCATGAGCGTTGGCTGCATGAGAGGGATGGAACCATAATAAAGTCACCAATTAAAGGGGAACTGTGGTCTCCAAACAAGTTGAGTTTAAATGAAAGGCCAGTTTCCTACCTTTAAAATGACCCATCATCCACCTCTCTACTGCTCAACAGCCCAAGATATAAAGAAATGACTGACCAGAAAGTTGATGGGTAGAAGGCTGACATATGACATCCCTAAGGCTTCTCCTGCACAGTGCCACCGGTGAGCAGAGGCTCATGGCACCCATGAGTGGGCGGGGGTGTATGCACCTGTGAGTGGCGGGACTTGTGCCCACATGAGTGGGTGGGGCTTATGCACCCGTGAGTGGGCGGGGCCACATGGGGCTGTAAGAGAATGGGCCAAGGGGGGCTGCAAAGGGGAGGAGGAGACACAGGGCAGATTGACTGAAATGGTTTCAGAGCAGGAAGCAGGAAGTGCAGGGGACCTGGTGCCATATCACACACAAAAATGTAAATATCTTCAAAACTATGCAAATAAACTTGTGAAGGTTCTCATTCATCCAGGTCATGGTATATCTGTTGTATTCAATTAGATCAACTGGACTTGAAATGTAGTTCTTGAAGACGTTTGCTAGTCATCCGACTGGCTTTCTCAATTCAGAATGACTTGTACAAGAATCTGTGGCAATTATGTACCCTGGAGAATCCCAATTAGCATATCACAGCCAGGTGTTAAGGGTGTGATTAGATATATGCGGTGCAGTGCAGTGAAGAATGCTCTGATGTATGTGGGGGAGACCAAACAGCAACTGCATAACGTATGGCCCAGCACAGAATTCCTCGGTCAGGACTCAGCCGTGTATTGCTATTAAGGAAAAGGACATACCTTTGAAGATTGTAATGTTAACATACTGGCGAAGGAACGTGACTGGTTCAAGAGAGGTGTTAAGGAGGCCATTTATGTGAAAATAAAGAAACCAAGCCTAAATAGAGGGGGGGTTCGACACCAACTGTCTGCCATGGACAATGCTGTTTTAACACTCACTCTGGGCGTTCCTATAACACTCTTAGCCACTATCTAATCACACCCTTAACACGGCTGGTGATATGCTAATTGGGATTCTCCAGGGTACATAATTGCCACAGATTCTTGTACAAGTCATTCTGAATTGAGAAAGCCAGTCGGATGACTAGCGAAACGTCTTCAAGAACTACATTTCAAGTCCAGTTGATCTAATTGATACAACAGATATGCAAATAAACAATGAAAATAAATTGCAAAATTTCAGGAGAGCAATTCCTTCAATTTACATGTACAATGCTGTTTTAACACCTTACCTGGGCGTTCCTATAACACCTCTTAGCCACTATCCAATCAACACCTTAACACCTGCTGTGATATGCTAATTGGGATTTTCCAGGGTGACATAATTGCCACAGATTCTTGTACAAGTCATTCTGAATTGAGAAAGCCAGTCGGATGACTAGCGAAACGTCTTCAAGAACACATTTCAAGTCCAGTGATCTAATTGAATAAACAGATATACCATGACTGGATGAATGAGAACTCTTCACAAGCATCAATTTACCTAAAGTCATTTTTGGACCACAGTTCCCCTTTAAACTAAAACAACCAGTTCTTACGTTTTAATTAATTCGGAACTATATTTCATGCCTCTAGGGTTAAGAAAAATTTACTTGGATATTTATAAAGCAAGGTCCTTCTGATCAGTGGTCAAACCAGTAAAGTCTGGGCTATGGCAACAGATACCGTTTCTTGGTGCATCGTAGACCATGATTGACCATTGTGGAGCTTTAATCACCAACCATTAACTGGCATTAAAAAGACACCCAAAAGTAAGCCGCTAAGTGCACATAACATTGCTTCCAGCATCTGAATTAATTTCTGTATTACCCATGCAGTTGGCTCAAGCAAGGAATTAAAGATGCATGGAGAGAGCCATAACACTTTTACCATGATTTAAAGTCATGTGGCCCACTGTGCTTCTCCCAGTTTGTTCTTTGTGCTGAATTTATTGTGCAAAGAAATTAAGAAAATATATTTACTACCAAACTTAAGAGGCTCACCTCTGGCTCTCTTAATACATATCCCTGGCTCTCTCAAGGCACACCCAAGTGCTGAGGAAAACCCTTTGAGAACCCCTGAATTAAAAGACTTTGCTGAATTAAAAGACATTAGGGGCATGGAGGAAATCTCCTGGTCCAGTAAAGTTCAGGATATTAATCAAGCAGGACATTTTTATGTGAATGTTACATTGGTTAATATGTGTGACTTAATCATGAAGACAAAAAATGTGCTGTGATTTAGCTGGCTTTGGGGGGTGGGGACACAGAGGCATGACTACCAGGGGATCAGGGGGAGCAAATGCAGGGGGGTCCAGGAGCCAAGGGGGCCTATCTTCTAATTTATCTATGACAAATATTGCCACCTGGCAGAAATACACTGTGGGCCCTAATATAGTTTTGGTGGGGGGCCCAGTGATTCCTAGTTACGCCACTGTTAGGAAGATAGGAATTGGGCAGCGTATCTCATTGTAGACAGGGTATTCAGCTTTGTAAGTATAATGGTTTCTAGATTTGTGGGTACTAAAAAATCTTGCTGGCTACAGAATTGTATTTTGGGGTGGATATGCCCTTTATTATTTATATATACCTGCTGATAAAGGAAACAATATAATGTAGTAATAATCATTTCTTCTTATTTGTTTTTAGACTTCAGTATAAAACCATGCACATTATATATTTTGACTTGCCATTGAAATAGGCTGTTTTTCTTGCAGGAAAGGTTTGGCGGATATAAAATAATGTGTTGGTAAGCCTGATTATTTTAAATTATATCTTCTGAAAATTGACTGTTATTCATGAGCCATAAATGTTAATCTTTAAAGGTTCATAGGCAGTTGAGCCAAAATACATACTGCATCCCAAAAAATAATGCTGTACTGGGTAAATCAATCAAAATATTTCCCATTCATCTTTTTTTCAGCCTTCCCCCTGAATGGTTTAGAGATGATGACAGTCTTCTCATTTCACTACCTTTTATTTAAACATTTGTGTAAGCCACAAATTACTTTTGGATTTCCAAAACTGTATAGACAGAAATTGCATTACAGGCTCCCTGAGCAGGGGAATTTCATTGGGATTTAGGCCTGGCTAACATCTTGCCATACAAACGTGTTTTGCAACTGTTCCAGTTTATTTTTATGTAAAGAAAAAATAGTTGTGTTAAAGGGAATCTCCACTGGTAAATTAATTTTCTCTATTCAGTTTTATTGAAGAACGGGAGGTAAAGGAGCTGTGTCTTACCTCCCATTCTTCAATAAAACATTCAGGAGCCAGGAACAAAGGCAAGGAACTTACTGAATCTCTCGCTCCTCCACTGTGTCCTCTGACAGGTCCAGATGGACTGTGTATTCTATACGCATAGCGTAAGAAGTCCACCGTGACCTGTCAGAGGACGTGGTGGAGGAGCGAGAGATTGGGTAAGTTCTAAATGTTCAACGTACCTATCATTAAGAAAATAAAAGAAAAATAATTTGCTGTCGCTATATCAACCAAAAAGAATTAATTGTTACTGGCTGATTGACTCGAATTCTAAAGCCTCTATATAACTTTGGCAAAACCTCTTTACAGATAAATAGAGTTATTTATGGTGTAGGTGGCACAAGGACTGTTAAACCCCAAATGCATCACCTTCTAAGTCATTTATAAACAGATTAAAAAGGAGTGGCCAACAGTACAGAACAGTACAGAACCCCACTCAGGAGTCACATAGATGTAGCTCCATTGACCTCCACTCTCTGTTTGCAATCCAATAATCCAATTCTCTATCCATGTACAAATGTTTTTTTCTTAGCCAACAGTCCTCGGTTTATACATTAGTCGCCTATGTGGCACAGTATCAAAATCCAAGTATACTACATCCGCTGCTATGCCTGAACCCTCTTTAATCAAAGGATTCTAGCATCCTCCCCTTGATTAAAGAGGGTTCCATATATCATTTAGGTTTAGTGATGTTTTTTCTGTTGCATCCTTATGTCTCTATTGTGTCAGCTTTTAGCTTTATGTAATATCTTAGACCATTATATAGTCATTTTTAGATATGACTTTTATTGTATTTCTAATTTATTAATGTGGCACTTGCACTTTACGTAGTAATTTGCACATAATCTGTGGGACACGGGACCTTGGTGGGGTTCTGCACTAGTACTTGGTGGGGTTCTGCACTAGTACTGGTGTTGGATATGACTCCGGATGGTTCCAAATAAAACTGTGACATATGCAACATGTTGTGGGCGGATGGTTAGGGTGTGTCGGGGTGGGCACTATAAATATATATAACTATATATAACTATATAAATGTACTGAACAGAAGTGGACTGTGTTCAAGGGGATTTTAAGCCAGTTCACATCTAAATTTATACCCTTGGGAAATAAATGTAAAAAAAATAAATCCGCGCCCATGTGGCTGAATTCTGATGTAAAGAGGCAAATGGAAAGGAAGAAAAAGGCATTTAAAACCTTTAAGGCCGAGGGAACGGAAAGGAAGGAAAGGAAGGCCTTTAGGGAGTATAAAAAACTGTAACAAGGGGTGTAAGAAAGCAATCAAACTAGCAAAATTAATAATGAAGTTAGGATAGTGAACAAAGCATCACTAAGCCTAAATTTTTTTTAAGTATATTAATAGTAAGAAGATGAGGACTGAGAATGTGGCACGATTAATTAATGGGGATAATAAGTTAGGTTACGGAGGATGGCGATAAAGCAAATGTCTTAAATATTTTTTTTTCCTCTGTATACACTATAGAAGATCCAAGTACAGATATCATAGAGTATAGTAGCAATAATGGTATAAAAGATTCAAGTGCACTTTGGTTAACCGAGGATATGGTACAGAAAGAACTAAAGAAGGTTAATATTAATAAATCTCCTGGATCGGATAAAATACATCCTCGGGTACTTAAGGAGCTAAGTTCAGTTTTATCTAGGCCATTGTTTCTTATTTTTGCAGATTCACTCATGTCCGGTGGTGTGCCTCTGGATTGGAAAAAGGCTGATGTTATTCCAATATTCAAAAAGGGTAGTCGTTCGCAGCCGGGTAATGACAGGCCTGTAAGTTTAACTTCAGTGGTGGGGAAGATCCTGGAAAGTTTAATAAGGGAACATGTTCTAGAGTATGTTTCAAGGACTGACATTATAAGTAGTAACCAGCATGGATTTAGGAGGAATAGATCTTGTCAAACTAACTTGCTTGGCTTTTATGAGGAAGTAAGTAGAAATTTAGACTCTGGCATAGCAGTAGATGTAGTTTACTTGGATTTTGCAAAGGCTTTTGATACAGTCCCCCATAGGCGACTAATGAATAAGCTAAGGTCTGTTGGTCTGGGGAGTCACATTTGTACATGGGTAGAAAATTGGTTAATGAATAGGATGCAGAGAGTAGTTGTTAATGGGGCTTCATCATTATGGACTAAAGTGCTAAGTGGGGTGCCACAGGGTTCTGTGTTGGGGCCGCTTCTATTTAATCTATTTATTAATGATTTGGGAGTGGGTATTGTCAGCAAGGTTTCTGTGTTTGCTGAAGACACAAAACTTTGTCGACCATTAAAAACTTCAGGTAGCAAGCAGTGCCAGGCGGCAACAGCCAGAGCCAGCATGGTATTGTCTTGTATAAAGAGAGTTATGGATTCAAGGGAGGAAAATGTAATTTTCCCTCTTTACAAAGCATTGGTAAGGCCTCATTTGGAATATGCAGTGCAATTTTGGAATCCTGTGTACAAAAAGGACATCTTTGAAATGGAAAGGGTTCAGAGAAGGGCAACTAAATTAATAAGGGGATTGGGGGAGCTTGAATGTGAAGAGAGACTGGAAAAGTTACAATTATGTACGCTGGAGAAAAGGCGCTTGCGTGGGGATATGATTACTGTGTATAAATACATTAACGGGCCATACAATAAACTATCTGGGGCATTGTTCCCCAATAGAACATGTCAAAGGACACAAGGACATCCCTTAAAGGGCAAGTCCACCCCCAAAACTAACTTTTTATATTTATTTGGCCCAAAAAAGTGCTCCAAAACAAACTTTACAGCATGTAAATCGGTCCAGTGGTTCAAAAGTTACAGACCTTTGTAGCTGGTTTAATCCTGCAGCATGGACCAATACAGCGATGAACAGAGACAGGTTACATTACCTTGCCTCTGTTCTTTTCATGTTCTTGAGCATGTCTGTTAGCATCCAGCAGTGAGAACAGAGGAAGTTGCATCAGTAATGGTCTGACCCCTGGATCCCTGGATTTTCCAATCACAGCTGTAAAGTTATGTGTACTGAGGAAATCCAGGATCAACAGCTGCAGCTAGCCAGCCCAGAGAGAGAGATAGAGAGAGAGAGAGAGAGACACACACAAACACAGGCAAGAATTTTTTTTTTTTTTCTAAGCTGCAGCTCGGGGTCATCTAAAGTGGAAGTGGAGAGGAAGTGCAGCCTGATATATATCTCAAAGGTCTGTAACTTTTGAACCACTGGACCGATTTACATGCTGTAAAGTTTGTTTTGGAGCACTTATTTGGGCCAAAGTTAGTTTTGGGGGTGGACTTGCCCTTTAAGACTTGAAGAAAAAAGGTTTAGGCTTCAAGCTCGGAAAGGGTTTTTCACTGTGAGAACGGTAAAGCTATGGAACTGTCTTCCAGTGGACGTTGTAATGGCAGGTTCATTGGTCAGTTTCAAAAAAAAGCTGGATGAGTTTCTGCAAACAAGGAATGTTACAAGTTACTGGTATTGATACATAAAGTAGAGTTGATCCAGGGAAATTTCCGATTGCCACTTGGAGTCAGGAAGGAATTTTTTCCCCCTTCATAAATTTATACAATCATAGAAAAGATAATCAATGCACATTCCTAGGCCATACAATATCATATTATCTGCACACTGGCATACTTTATAAACAAAGGGGTTTTAGTATACATTACTGTGATCACATGAATGAAAAGCCTTCATAAATTTGGTGGGGTCTTTTTGCCTTCCTCTGGATCAACAGTTAGGCAGGAAATGAGGATATTGCTAGATGGGTTGAACTGGATGGACGTAGTTGTTTTATTCAACCTCAAATACTATATATATATATCTATATATATATATATATATATATATATATATATATATATATATAACGAAGAGAAATGCCGGCGCACACGTGGGATCTTTCAACCAGTGTAAGTTATTTATTCAACACAGAGCGTTCCACAATCTACGCGTTTCAGCCTTCTTGGATCAGGCCGTCATCAGGACCCAAGAAGGCTGAAAAGCGTAGATTGTGGAACGCTCTGTGTTGAATAAATAACTTACACTGGTTGAAAAGATCCCACGTGTGCGCCGGCATTTCTCTTCGTTTATATTTACCTTTCGGCAGCACCGGGGCGGTTGGAATACAACAGGGGAGTGCAAAGGACTTTCTCTCTAATTATATATATATATATATGCAACGCAGAGAACGGAGCACTCCTGGGTCATGTGAAAAAGCTTTTAATCAGTGACAAACAGGCCAACGCTTTTCGGCCACTGATTCAGCTGTTCTCAAGACTTGGGTCTTGAGAATGGCCGAATCCGCATCCGAAACGCATTGACCTGTTTGTCACTGAACCGATTAAAAGCCTTTTCACAAGACCCAGGAGTGCTCCGTTCTCTGAGTTACCAATATATTTTCATGTGGGAAGCAGATATTGCTTTAGATATACGTAAACTGCAATACTGAGAATCTAACACCATTCACAATGTTTGGATGAAATGTGGGTGGCCAGGCAGACAATCATCCAAGACATCACATCATATAATGGCATAAGAAGAGTCAGTCTGTGGAGCCAAGAGAAAATAGCCTTTCTTTTTGACTATTACCTGGCAGTTTTCAGTGAATGTCTGAGTTTCTTAGCAGAAACTTGAGATATAGAAAATCCCCCGAAACAAGCTAATGTCCTTTGGAAAATGCTTCTGACATTATTGTTAAGTGTTTGGATCAGATTACATATACTCAAATGTGGCAGCCCCATGAAGCCCAATTTGACACATTTTTTCACTGACTTTCATGTGGTGGCTAAATTAAGAAAAAAAACATTCCTTTGAGCTTTTTGAGTCTTATTTTACGTAGGAATGTAAGGCACAAAATTGGATTTCATTTACATTCAAACAAAATCTTTATCCTAAAAACAAAATTAAAGGAGAAGTGCAGTCCAAAATAACATTTTCAATCTTCAGACTGGACTCCACTTATGTGAAGGAAAAAGTGAATATACTTAATGGCATATGTTAGATCTGTTAAGATTTCCGATACATTTTTTCCTACTTACTAATAAAAGAGCAACACAAAATATTAATTGCATTATATAATTATCCTGTCCTATATAAAACCCTTACTTGATAATACTTTCATTTCTGTCTCTGTGAGTGTCCCTTCTGTTCTCTCCCCTGGCCTGTAGGTGGCCACCCCACTCCTCCCTTTGAATGCTAGGTGCACATTACAGTATCAGCCAGGTCTGCCTATCCCATTAGGCAGACTGAGGCATTTTTCTCAGGTGGCACTCCTCGGGTAAGTAGAAAGTCTGTGTGATGTCAGCGATTTTTTTTTCTTACTAAACTAGCGCTCTCATGAAAGGAGTAGTGCACTATATATATTTATATCTATGGGGTTGCTGTATATAGTTTATATGTATATCTATATATATGCTCCAATGGGAGGGCACTCACAACTTAATTTCTCAAAATTCATATAGTGCATTATAACCAGCGTGTGAAAATTAGCCATAATTATATCAGGGGCATGTTTAGGGGGGGATTACTGGTGCCTACAATCCCCCCTTTCTGTCTGCTTAGTGCAGTCTGCTCTCCTGGTGTCCATAGACTGTTACATAGACTGTTACATAGATTGTTACATTGTAATTGAGCTGTGAGTGAGAAGCAGCATTTGTATGTTTCAAAAATGTATCCAGTCTGCGCTGTGATTGACAGCAGCATAGAGAACTGTATCAACATTAACTCTGCAGCTGGTGATTGGTGAGACTGAGTTTATAAACAGTACTTACTGTTAACTACTGCAGTGATGGAGCTTAGTGAGCAGGAATAGGGACATTAGGAAATCCTGGAGGTGGTTATGTAGCTGATTGTCAACATTGCATTATATATATATATATAATATTATATATATATATATATATATATATATATACACACGGGAGTGATTGTTCCATAAATTCTTTATAAAGAATGATTGTTCAATGTGCCCATAGATGGTCCAATGTTATCGGCTTCAACTGTAAATTCTATCAGATCCACCGTCAGTGTCACAGCTCTGGCTTTAAAAGACACTAATGGTAATGTAGTGTAAATGTAGATTTAAAACAGAATGTTAGGCACACGGAAAAATTTTCTGTCCTGACCTTTTGCCGCTATAAAGTGGTCGGCCACAGCAAATGTCGCCTATGGACCACAGCGTTCACTGCCACTGACGAAATCACCTCAGATTTTTTCGGCCCGACCAATACACAGAAATATCTGTTGGTTTGTGTGCACCCGGCCTTAATAAGTATAAACTTTATTACAAAAGAAAAGGGAATATGTGTATTGGCCAACTGTGATGTTAATCATGGCAATTACAGAATATATATAATATTATTATATGATATATATATAATAGAACTCATGAATGTATTCGGTCGTGAACCCCCCTCTGGGCTTGTTCAGTGGTAACCCATATAGGAATCCCCCCCTTGAAAATCCTGCGCTTGCCACTGTATATTAGATTATATTAGATGATTTTTAACAAAAAAAACCCCACAAAGTTCTTAGTCAAAATTTGATAATTGAATATGTAACTTTAAAGCTTTACCTTTAAAATTTTTTTAATTAACTACATTTGTTTAAGCACTAATATAGCACTTTATCTCTTTTTAATTGGTACACATATGGTGTAAAAGCACTAGCACTTTTTCTATTTATACAATGTGCCATATTTAAAAACGGTCCATAATAGAGCAGTAAAATTACCGCCGCACATCGCTGTGGAAAAAATACAGATATCGCCATATTTATAATGGCGAGCGGCATTGCTGCAAAATGATTCGCGGCCGTGATGTGCGGCGGTAATTTGAACTGTCTTTGTGGCAATATTGCACTTAGCGCAATGCGCTAAGTACAATACCGCCATGAATCCCAAGACAGAGCAGGGGGTTGGGAGGGGATGCTGGGAAAGGATTGCCGCAGGTGGTCACATTAATCAGAGGGGCGCGGCATGGTGTACGTCCACCCTCACCCCCCGTGCGACCCCTTCCCAGTATATTTAAAATTTATTGGGCACATTTTGAAAATGATATCAATAGTGCACTTCTCCTTAGTATAGGTTCAAATCAAATGTTAGTCATGCCCACATGGGAAGGCATGCCCACCTGGAAACCACACCCACTTTACCACAGCGGCACACAAAGGCTAACATAAGTTTGCCTCAAGCAGCAAAAACCCTAGAAGCGCCCATGGGACCAACACCTGCTGCTTATGACCAATCAGAGCATCTTTGACCCCCATTCAACAGGAGAGACCTCGTCTGTAACTATGGCTAAGGAGCAGCCAGAGTAATCTGAGGTGACCAAGCAATTGATAGAGAAAGAGTTAGGTAAAGAAGCAGCCGAGCCAGGAGGAGGGTCCAGAGATGGAAAAGACATGAGAGCCGTGTTGCTGGTCTGTTTCACAAATGTTTTTACACATCTATTCTAGTGCCCATTAATGTAATGGGTTAAATGTCTAGTACAGTAATATAAATGCAGATTCAGTACTTTCTCCAGTTTTTGAAAATTAATGTGTAAGAGCAATTATTCCAATGCTGTAGTCATCAGACTTTTTGGTTAGTGCTTTCACTTTTGCTTCTGAAACACAGTAAGATTTATTATATAAATGTTCACCGAATATTCCTGGGTTGTAAAGAGTTAAAAACAGTTGGTACAGAAGTATAAGGGTTATACCATTTATTCAGCAAGTATAATGCACCATTTATTTAGTATTAATCATTTAACTATAGTAAAATGTGGGTTGCAAATTAGTCCTTCAGTGTCTATTTGCATCTAGAGGCAAGACTTGCTTACTGATATGATTCTCTCTCTATAATCTACAGTTTCATTGTTAAAGGAGGAATAGGGTGCTGTATAAGAAGTTTAGAACCTGTAATAGTGTTGTTATTTGTCTTTTAGAGCATAGCCTATATGTTAACGACTTAATCATAGCACATGTGCTCCAACATGTCTCCTGTGTTAGAAGAAAATCATTGTAGTATATCACCATACTACAATGTTGTTGTTGATTACATTTTACATTATATGTATGTGGTTTTGTTATAATATTTTGATATATATATAGTATGTAGTAATTGAGGTTGAACAAAGACATATGTCCATCAAGTCCAACCTTTTTACCCTCCAGGGTTATTTATGGTGTAGGTGGCACAAGGACTGTTAAACCGAAATTTGGACTTTGGAAATAGTGACAATGTCTTTCCCAATAATATTACAGGTATGTTCTGTTTATATCACTGTACTTTCAATAACCATTAAATTCATTATACGATCACAAATGATGTTGTTGATGTTAAAATTAGTGTACATAAGTATCTGGAGGAGGTAGGCTGAAATGTGGACCTTGCAAATAGTGGCAATGTCTTTCATTATTATATTATGGATCAACCTTTTTTTTTAAATTCCAGGAAAGCAAAGGTTCCCCAGAGTAAAGGGCAGAGATATACAAAATTCTCCTTTGTATGTGTCAGATGTGAGTGGGTTGCCCATTTGGAATCTGAGGTCCAGAATCTAAGGGGGAAAATTGCAGCATTGCAGGGCTTGGCAAACCTGGGGAAATGCATGTATTGGGGGTGCCAGTAAACTGGAGGGTGGAGATCGGGCAGATAAGGTGGTAAAGGGAGATAGATTTGTAGGTCACCAGGGGAAGTAGGGGACGAAGGATAGGAAGCTTCTTCCCAGCTGGTCGATCCCAACAGATTTGCTGTGTTAGGCGAAGATGTGGAGGACGATGCTCAGAAGCAGCATGTATGAGCGGGCCTTTCCTTGAGCACCCAGGGGACGGCCATCTAAAATACAAAGGAGGAAACTGGGCTAGGAAGGATAGGCAGGTTGATTGTGGTAGGGGACTCCAGTTAGAGGGTATTGGAATCTGTCACCAAGACCCTACATGCCGAACAGTGTGTTGTCTGCCTGGTGCTAGGGTTCGACATGTGGTGGATCATGTAGACAGATTATTGGGTGGGGCTGGAGTGACCCAGTGGTCTTGGTTCACATTGGTGCCAATACAAAGTTAGAGGTGGAGTGAGGTCCTTAAAAATGATTTCCGAGAATTAGGGGCCAAGTTAAAAGCAAGGACCTCAAGGTAGGATTTCAGAAATACTACCGCAGCCACGTGCTATGCTAGGGAGGCAGGAGCTCAGAGTATAAATGCGTGGCTAGATGTGTGTAGGAGATGGGGTTTGGGTTTTTAGAGAACTGGGCTGACTTTTCTGTTGGCTACAGGCTCTTTAGATTGCACTCAATGGGGATGGTGCAGCTGTTTTGGGGGAGAAGATGCTAGGGGTGTGGGGAGATTTTAAACTAGGTATGGGGGGGGAGGGTATGTTGAACTACACAGGTGTATAGAGAAGTTGGGGATCAGGGGGCTATTAACACAACGGAGGATGAGAAGGGGAGGGGGAGCATAGGATAAGGAGGCATGTACGACCATGTATGGAAGTAAATCAATGATAATCTAAAATGTATGTTTACAAATGCAAGAAGTCTGGCTGGAAAAACCGGGGAACTTGAAATAATGCTTTAAAGGAATGTATGTGATTGGTATACAGAATCATGGCTTAATGATCACACGACTGGACTAAATATTGAAGATACTCCTTATTTAGACATGACAGGTTAATAAGAAAGGAGGAGGAGTATGTATGTATGTTAAACAGAAATTAAACATTTTAAAAGATGGAATAGATGGGGGAGTAAACATACGGCAGAAACAATATGGGTGGAACTGTGTACAAAAGCAAGAAGGTAGGGAAATTTTTGGAGTATGTTATAAGCCGCCAAATGCGGGGAGGAGGTGGAAATTAATCTACATATGCAGTTGGCGAAGGCTGCTGGTATGGGGCATGTTCTGGTTATGGGATTTTAACTACCCGTGACATAGATTGGAGTAAGGGAACTGCCAGCACCTCAAAAGGTATAAAGTTCTTAAATTTCCTATAGCATTTTCTTTCACAATGGTAGAAGTTCCTACTAGACAGAATGCGTTGTGTCTAATCTAATAACCTTGAGCTCATTTTGGAGATGAAGGTAATGGGAAGCTTGGAATAGTGACCATGATATAAGTGTCATTTAATTAAGTTGCAAAAAACTAAAGTGCACTGGGTTAACAAAAACTTTTAACTTATAAAGCATTTTTATGCTGTTAAGGAATCACTCCGGCTCATAGACTGGGGGGAATTGTTTCTGTAAAGATACAGAGCATAGTGGACCACTTTTAAAGGATATTAAACTATTACATTTCAAATCGGTACCTTTAGGGAACAAGTGTAAAAATTGGTCCTCTCCGGCATGGCTTAATGCTCAGGGTAAAGGGAAATGGAAAAAAAGAAAAAGGCTTTTAAAATTTTGAAAACAGAGGGAACAGACAGGCTTACAGGGAGTACAAAAGCTGTAATAAAGAGGTGCAAAAAGCAATTAACTAGCTAAAATAGAAATGAAATAACGGATTGCCGAACAAAGCAAGTCCAACCCCAAAATGTTTTTTAATATATAAATGGTAAAAGATGAGACTGAGAATGTGGGACCATTAAATAATGGGGCTGAGGTGGTTGTAGAGGATGCTGAAAAGGCTAATCTGCTAAATCCTTACAGTAGGGGTTGTAATAAAATGCAGGGAAGAAATGAAGAGTACTCACATTGGCTAACAGAGGATATGGTACGGAAACAATTAGACAAAGTTAATATCAATAAAGCCCCAGGACCAGATGAATTGCATCCTCGGATTTTAAAAGAGCTCATTTTCAGTTTATCTAGACCACTGTTTCTCATCTTTTCAGATTCACTTTGGTCTGGGGATGTGGCGCTGTTGGAAAAAGCCAATGTATACCAATTCAAAAGGTAGTCGTTCACACCTGGTAACTATAGACCTGTAAGCTCCATCAGTGTTAGGAAGGTGCTGGAAACTTTGTTACGGGATCATATCTTGACTTATCTCCAGAGCTCTCTTTAGTAGTAGTCGCATGGATTTATGAGAAATAGATCATGCCAGACAAATTTAATTGGTTTTTTATGAAGAAGGAGTAGAAATTAGATTCAGGCACAGCAGTGGATGTGGTTATTTGGATTTTGCGAAATCTTTTGATACTTGTGCCACATAGGCGACTAATGTATAAACTGAGGACTGTTGAAGAAAACATTTGTTCGATAGAGAACTGGTTATTGGATCGCAAACAGAGAGTGGTGGTTAATCGAGCTACATCTATGTGGCTAAAGTTTCTAAGCGGAGTGCCTCAGGGTTCTGTACTGGGGCCGCTTCTGTTTAATCTGTTTATAAATTACTTAGAAGGGGGCATTGAGAGCAAGGTCTCAGTGTTTGCTGATGACACTAAACTATGCAGAGTTTTGGAAACTTCAAGTGATGTGCAAGTGCTGCAAGGAGACCTAGATAGATTATCAAAATGGGCAGCAGAATGGCAGATGAGATTCAATATTGATAAATGTAAGGTGATGCATTTGGGATTTAATAATCCCTGTGCTACCTACACCATAAATAACTCTGTGTTGAGTGCATCTGTAATGGAAAAAGATTTGGGGGTTCTGGTTGATAACAGACTTCAAGAGAGAAAAATATTATTCTCCTTCTTTACAAGGCACTGGTAAGGCCTCATTTGGAATATGCGGTGCAGTTTTGGAATCCCATATACAAAAGGGACATCTTGGAAATTGAGGCAGTTCAGAGAAGGGCAACTAAAATAATAAGAGGAATGGAGGGGCTTGAATATGCCGGCAGATTAGACAAGTTAGGGCTGTTTACATTGGAGAAACGACGTTTGCGTGGGGACATGATAACCTTATACAAATATATTAATGGGTTATACAATGAACTCTTTGGTGCATTGTTTACTAATAGGTCATATCAGAGGACTCGTGGACATCCTTTAAGGTTGGAAGAAAAGAAGTTTCATCTTCAGGTTAGGAAAGGTTTCTTTACAGTGAGAACGGTGAAACTGTGGAACTGTCTTCCAGCAGATATGGTAATGGCAAGTTCATTGAATAGCTTTAAAAATGGCCTGGATAAGTTCCTAAAACTAAATAATATTGAGAATTACTGGTATTAATGCATATAGATCTGGTTGATCCAGGGTTACTTTCCGATTGCCGTTTGGAGTCAGGAAGGAAGGGTGAATAGGTTGGACTTGATGGACGTATGTCTTTATTCAACCTTAATTACTATGTTACTATGTCCCTTGGCTTATGCATGTGTCTAGAACCGCTGGCTTAATAACATGCAATATAGCCTAATGTAGCTAATCATCTGACCTGCAGACATGACATGTTTCGATCTTGTTAGATCTCGTCAGTGCAAGATACAGATCCATCGCTCTATGGCATAGGACTTAGGTGCACAATAGACAAAGCAGCTAGATAGCTTAGAGAGAGGTGGACCAAAAGGAGCAAAAAGCCCTCCACTGAGCATAAAAATGGAGCCTTCCTATAACAGAAGGCATATTGCAGTCTCATGCAATATTAATAGCATTCCCCACAAAATCTAAGAAACAAGAAGTAATTTCTTACTCCCAGGTTCCCCAGAATAAGGATCAGACATGTCATGTCTGACCTGTAGACATGACATGTTTCGATCTTGTTAGATCTCGTCAGTGCAAGATACAGATCCATCGCTCTATGGGGTAAGGCTTGGGTGCACAATAGACAAGGCATTTAGATAGTTTAGGGAGAGGTAGGCCAAAAAGCCCTCCACTGAGCACTAACAATAAATCGGGCCAGTCTTGTCTGATTTTCAGTGGCTCCTAACTGTACTAAGACTCAATCCCTCACCTCTCTACTACTGCTGCTGCTCCTTCTATGAACCTTTTCCATGTACAGCAACAGCAAAAAGGCCGGACCATTTTCTGCTTCAGTGATTAGCTGAGACATTGTGTTTGAGAAAAATAGTGCTGTATAAAATCACCAAATAAATTTGAGTTTTAAATCAATCATTTCAACTATTTTTTTGCTTTTTAGGTTTTTTTATTTTTACATACATATTGTAAAACAAATCCATGAAAAGTTGCTACATATGTTGTTCACTATGTAGGCTTCTGATTGCAAGCCTCATCTCAAATAAAATGGAAGCAATTGGCCATTAATCATAAGGCTTTTGCATACCCCTTTGGCTATTTTTTCTTACTTTTCAAAGCTTTATTGATACAGAGAAATTGCAGAATCTGGTCAAGGTAAAATGCTTGCGCTTCTCTTTTATCCCCTATTTTGGATACTTGCCCAAAAGGCTTGGGATTCCCAAACTTGTTTCTACACCCTGACACAAGGGAGATTATTATTATTGTGGATTTATATATTGCCAACCTCTTCCATAGCACTTTACACATACATGTTCACATTCACATAAGGCCTTGGATTTGAACTCAGGACTTCAGTGCTGCAAGGAATCAGTGGTTGCCACTGAGCCACCATGCTGCCCCAAGGGAGAATCATGAAAAGGGCCTGTATTGTTTCCCCACAAACAAAGGTAAGGAAGAAAAAATTGCTAGGAGAAATATTATACATATATATATTTTTAAATCTCCAGATAAGCTGGAAAATGTAGTCAATCGTACCTCAGGAAATAAAAACCGAACAGGAAATGGTTGTCTTTTAAAAGGCATTGATCCTAATCTGAGAGCAATATGTTCATCGCATACAGCACAACCAAACACCTGATTTTGCTACATAATAGAAGGTGATGATCTGCAAGTCTCATTGGTAATTTTAAATAGACCCATTCTTCTCATAAAGCTACATTTTGCCATGTTGGAATTCTGGCATCATTAAAAACTGTTTGTGGGCTGCAGGTCAGATGCAGAAATATCAGGAATAAATCCTAAAATATATTATAGAAATCCTGAATTATATGATGTCCATGGAGATATCAGTTATTAGGTTAGCTCACAAGTTTTCTGACTAGAGATGACCATAGCAAAATGTGTTGACTCTTGTGTTACCTGTAGGGTTGCCACCCAGCAAATGTTTCATTAACTTGATCTGGCTCAACAATGTGGTAAAATAAAACATAAACAATGCCAGATGGGTTCCTTTAACTTGCATGGGGAATTAAGTCCTGCTCACACCTTATAGGCTGGATTTTTTTTGTTGTGAAGGTGGCAACGATAGCTGCCTCAATTTAGAAACACAAAAATTAGAAATTATCCTTTGTAACTTAGGACTAGCCAGTTAAGCATAACGGTCTCTCTCTCTCTCTTTCTCTCTCTATCTCTCTGTCTCTCCTTTCGACCAGGTCACCGGTTTGGTTTCTGGGTTTCTGTTCGTGCATACCCGAAAGACTCCTCCTCGTGCATGCTCACTAACAAAAAGCCACACACGGAATCACGGACGCACATTGGGGCTTTTATTATATAGGATACCAAACTCATAAGAAAATCAGTTTATGGTCCAGCCGGTAGTATGCAGTATTAGTTAACTTTTAGAGAAAAAAGGAATAATGCATATATAAAAATAAAATTTTATCTGTACTGTTCTGTCAAACTATTTCTGTTTAAATATACTATCTACATCTTTTCAGGAACTCTGTGTTTCCTGTTTTCTATATTTTGTGCACTGTGTTTTAAACATTTATATCTTTATTCAGCAACCAGTATTCTCTCTTCTCTAAAAAGCACCATAAAATAAAACACAAATCTAAATACATTTTCTCTTATGACATAAATGTTTGTTTATCTGATCCTAAAATATTCAGATGGGAAATTACTCCATGCACCTAGAGTCCAGGAAAACTAGCTACCTGGGTAGGTAATTTTGAGAAAGCCTGTCAGGCTGCAACGCTTACCTGCCTCGCGCTCCCACGTCTGGTCCGTCGGCCAGCCTCAGAGATATTCGGTCAGCTCCTTCGCGGCTGACGTCATCACGTCACATCTTCGGTCTTTGTGCGCGAGTGCCTCCTCCTCTGCTTGCGCACTCGGCCAGCTGTCTTCTGGTGCCGCACGGATGCGCGCAGGCACCTCTCCTTATCTCCCCCAGTAATGTAGTCCTCTGATCGGACGGAGGTGATCCAACTTCGTTTAAACTGGCCAATCCCTGCATTAAACTCTTGTCATCCATTCCCCATTGGTTCTTCTGTTCTACTTAAGGCTGTCAGTTATTTCTCCCTTGCCTGTTATAGTTTTGGTAAAGCCAAGCTAGTGGTTCCTGCTATTAGTTCTAGTATCCATACTTGTTCTTCTTGTTCATCTTGTTCTTGTCATATTATCATTTTTCTTCTCATTGTTTATTGTTTTCCTATATTATTGTCTTTTCTTGTCTTCCAGTTCTTGTTCAGCTCCATTGGTGTTCCGGTTTTCCTGGCCTCAGCGTCTATACCTTGTGCTCTAAGACCTGGGGGTAACCGTGTACAGCGAGGTGCAACAAGTCTCCTGATGATCGGGGGCTTGTCTATAGGTGAAGACATCAGCTGTAGATTGGGGTATAGGCGCTGAAGGTATACTCGGGAACTCCGGGCAACACAAAGCCTTAGCAATAGTTGAGGTTTGTACCGTGTTATCCATAAGTAAGAGAATAAAAGAGTTGTGATAACTTTTAGAAAGAAGTTTAGTGAGCACACATGGAGACATTTGGGTCAAAGCTAACAGTTCTACATTTCCAACAAAATTTGATGTAAAAACTCTGTTAAAACATTTTCTTGTTCCGTGGATCTGCCGGCAGAACAAACATCCACACTCTGCTACCCCCAGAAAAGAAAAAAAAGACAATCACTGGGCTCACCACCTATCCGTGCTTCATCCATGGTGGTTTTCTGGGAGGCTATATCTGTCATAGGAAAAATAAGAAAATGGTGGCCCCATGGCTTCTAGGCCCCCCTGTGGTCACTTCCCCTGCTCCTCTGGTAGTTACATCCCTGAAGGAAAGTCATAAATACCGTATATACTCGAGTATAAGCTGAAGTTTTCAGGCTTTAAAAAAGCCTGAAAATCGTTCTTCGGCTTACACTCGAGTCAGTCGTAAACTCCCCTCTCTGCCTGCTGCCGGTCGCTCCGCATCTCCCGCTGACGTCACTACTCGACTCATGTCACTTCCTGGCGATGAGTAGTGATGTCAGGCGGGGAGATGCGGATTGAGGGGGCAGCTGGCAGAGAGGTGAGTGGGTCAGAAAGATATGGGGTTAAGCTCCTTATGCTAAGAATTATGCTATGAATTCCCACACAGCCCAGTACCTTTTTTTGTCTGTTTTAATATCCTCTTGCCAATCCTTTAAATGGTTTTGCTGTGGGACTGGAGATCTTCTTCACATGTTTAAATAATGTTGATTAGCAGTGAACACTGAACTGGAGGGCTCTGGGGGGACAGTAATCCCATACAGTAACCCCCAATACCTTTCCACTATAGATGTTTGAAAACTACAACTCCCAGCAACTAAAGCATGCTGGGAGTTATAGTTTCCAAGCATATACAGTGGAAAGGTATTGGTGGTTACTATATGGGATTACTGTCAATTTAAAGGGCAACTAATGCCTCAAAACAATACTGAATTAGGAGGATGGTATCTATTGTTAAAAATATTGCCTTGTGATTCTGTATTGTTTTGAGGCTTTAGTTGTCCTTTAAATGGACAGCAGAAATCCTATACAGTAGTCCCATACAGTAATAGCCATAATGGATTTGGCTATTACTGTATGGGACTACTGTATGGGAATTCTGATGTCCATTAAAAGGGCAATTAAAGCCTCAAAACAATACAGAATCAGATGGCAGCAGTGGTCATAATTTCTACCCTCGACTTATACTCGAGTCAATCATGTTTTACTAATTTTTCAGGTAAAAATAGGTACCTCAACTTATACTCTGATACTCTATATGGTAAGTTAATAGATATCTTAACAAACATATTTAGTCAGCTTTGAAATGCAATATTTTAGAATGTCAGCATATTTATAAACAGCAGGTATTAGTTTACAACAAGATGAAAGTATACCCGTATATATTCGAATATAAGTCGATCCGAGTACATGCCGAGGTACTTATTTTTACATGAAAAATGAATAAAACTGATTGACTCGAGTATAAGCCGAGGGTAAAAATTTACCACTACCGAAAACTTGTAATTAACAAAAAATAATGCACCTGCCCACCTCTAAATCCCCCATAGAAGTAGAAGCACTGGTTCATACCAGCTCCAATCACAGGAAAGTCCAGATGAGTGGCAAGGTTCAACTTATTGGACTTTAATCTCATTGAACCCAGACACATGTTCTTTACAAATTAAAATGGTCCCCAGGGAACAGAATAAATCAGCTATGTGGATTTCACCTTCAAGGTCTCTAAAGTTCATCCCAGCAACCCATTGATCCTTCCCCCTTACCTATTTTATTCCCATAGGTGGATTCTTCAGCTCCTCTGCACACATGTAACATGCAGACGAATAAGGCAGCTACCGGTAAGAGGAATCCTGCACTGTGCATGGTGTCACCACTGCTGAAGCAGGTGCGTACATGCGCCTATGTGCACGCTCGCGCTGGCTCGTGACTGTTCCGGTCTTCGCATTTAAGTACCGTAATGACTCGAGTAGAAGCCGAGGTCAGCATTTTTTGGTCATTTAAAAGAATAACAACCATGGCTTATACTCAAGTATATACGGTAGTGAGTTAAAATGTGCTGTAAGGGCACTTTAGAATTTATTTGCAGTATTTTATTGATAATTACATGTGGCAGTGTAAAGATGCCCATACATTATACTTTACCATTAAACGTTTCTGCAATGTTTCCCCCCACATTCCCCCCGCAATGTCTGAAGAACCAACTGACCCTTTCTTTTTTTCCGTCACAAAATAAATGGGCTAGACGGGAATGTTGCAGGAATGCATGAAGGTAAAAACTGCTATGTGGAAAATGCAGCAGTTTGATGTGAGATAGATTAAACATCTATAGACAAATGTCTAATCTAGCTAACATCTAACTAGTATATGGCCACCATAAGCGTTTATTATGCAGCAGGATTTTCATATGGAAACTTCCCATACAATAAGCTATCTAAACTGTGTATTTGCGGTACTATGCTGGGCTCTAGCAGCATGTCAAAAATACTCTTGCCTTGCACAATGCATTATTTATGTATCCAAAAAAATGTGCATAGCTGAGTATTCTAAGGACATACAGGGTTATTCAATAAAAGTTCTTATCATTTAAAATAGTACAACTTTTGCCCCAACCAGATCTTACATCTGATTGGTTGGGGCAAAATTAGCACCATTTTAAACGATAAGAACTTTTTATTGAATAACCCTGATAATATACTGTGGCTGTAATTAGGATATACAGTATATGTTAAACTAGAGCAATTCCAATTATATAGTATATACTATACTCATTGTTGTAAAATATATAATAAAAGTAGTTATATGACCATATCAAATTTATAAAAATTTGTGCTTTTATATTAGCGCATTAAGCTCCGGCTAACAAAATAAAATAGTAAAATTAAATGCAGCACAATCACACTGACCCTGCAGAGCTATCGCTGCTGCCAAGTATAAGAAACCAAGGGCCCTATTTATAAAAGATCGGTATCGTTATCGTAAAATACAGATCGTTATCGTAAAATAACGACCGGGTTTTTACCGATAACGACCGTTATTTACCGATAACGACCGGTATTTACCGATAACGACTGGTATTTACCGATAGCGGTAAATACTGGTCGCTATCGGTAAATAACGACCGATATCGGTAAATAACGGTCGTTATCGGTAAATAACGGGCGTTATCGGTAAAAACCTAGTCATTATTTTGCGATAACGATCGGTATTTTACGATAACGATACCGATCTTTTATAAATAGGGCCCCAAAACACCAGAGGGCTCTAGTATAACAAAACTGCAAAACAAACCAAAACAAAAAAACCTGTATACTATAATAGATAATGCAATCTATGCTATATAATATACGGATGTGAGAAGCTGCCAAGTAGTTTCACTTTGGATAGTTTAAAGTCTATAGTTTACTTATTTTACCATAATTTATATTACTACGCTATTGGATAAGTACAGGGCGATTCATTAAAAGTTTTTATCGTTAAAAATGTTGCTAATTTTGCCCCATCCAATCAGATATTATGTTACATTTGAAATATGTTTGTGCCTGATGAAGAACCGCGAAGGTTTGAAACATGTTGTGCTTCACCTTGAATTAAAAAAAATGTAGCGCTTAAGCTGAAGTGGTTCTCTTGTGTATTTTGAACTTTACATTTGAAAGCTAACATCTGATTGGTTGGGGAAAAATTAGCACAATTTTTAACTTTAATTTTTAACAAGGACTTTTATTGAATAACCCTGTATGTCTGTTTCACACAGAAAATAAAGTAGTAATCTAACTACATGTATTGCCTTCTTGTTTTCTGTCATGTTAATGGATCTAGTTAAATAAGAAATTAAAGTATTTTTTTTTACACAATTTCATTTTGGCAGAGAAATACATTTGTAATGAATGGTTATAATAAGGTGACAACACCAATTCTGCCCTTGAAGATAAATTCTTGGAAATTACTTCAATATTGCTCTTGTGTCAAATAAAATTAGATAATTGCTGTGAGATCTGTCCCCGTCGTTCTAAGTACAGCAAATGCTACGGGTAAGCAATAATTGCAGTAAGTAATTTTTTTCTTAATTTCTGCCTTGAAAGATCTGTGAATTTCAGTAGAATACTAAAGAGATGTTTTTATACTAAAATATTGTCAAATTATCTGCCTGCTGGAAGACATATTTTGAGTATAATTGTAATTTTCATTGATTTTAACCACCTTTTTTATTAGCTATTTATTTTAAATTCACTGTTTTAACAATTTGCTTTACTTTCAAAAATGTGTTTCTATCCTTATAAGTTCTTTGTGACTTTTTCTTTTCTGCCATAAAGTCCTTGGCCTACCGTGGTTAATTTGGCTGCAAAATGCCAACTTGATATTTTGTCTCCTACTTCTTCTCTTTTATTCCACCCATTTTTTTTGTATCTCCTCCCACAGTTTTTGAGCAAGAGACAAAAAAAAGAGAAATGTGCTATATTCTAGCTAAGTAATCCGTGGAATCAGTTGGTCCCAAAGCAAAATTATATAGGGACCCGCTTCTTTGCTTCACCTACAAAGGTTGTATGGGGGAGACTGTATATTTTATAGTAAATATATGGACTTGGGGCCCCTTCTGGATTCTGCCCGCACCCCCACTCCCCTGCAGGGGGCTACTCCTGTGGTACATATGCCCCTGCGTGGAAGCATTTCTTTTAAAAGTCTGGACATTCTTCACCTATTCACTTGAATAGACATGTGTAACAGGCATAATCAAGGCTGATTTCCTCACAAGTTTCTGTTGCGCCACTTTCCATCCTGGGAAACTAAGAACAGGGACTTGTTTATCTAGATGCCTTTCTAGGCTGCTGATAAATTCTTTGTGGACAATTCATTGTAATATTCTATCCCTCACCACTAATAAATAACAACTTGCTTTCTGGCTACTTATTCTTGAGTTCACAATATTATTAAACACCTGCAGAATTATATGTGACTTCTCTAACACTATACTAAATTTAGAGTGAGGGCTTGGCCACACTAACGCATTTTTAGCACACTCGCAATCGCATGTGCGTTTTTGGTTAACATGGTTAATATTCCGATGCGTTAGCGCATTCGTTTGCATTTTGCGTACACCAGTTTTTAACACAAACGAATGCGTTTTTACAATATTAAATTACAAAAACACATGCGCAAACGTGGCGCAATGCACAACAACGCACAGAAATCGCACACGAGATTTAGTGATAACGCTCACGATTGTGTGCACGATTTAGTGCGTTGTAGGGGGGCCTTAGCCTGAAGAGATGTAGCAGTTTGCAGTTAGTAATAAAATTCATGCAGGGTCATTTATATTTTAACTTTAGACTTATGTTAAAATTGCAGTTCTAATACAAAAAAATTGTAAATAAGCTTCTGTTTTTATATATACCGAAGCTTTTTATGAATATCCCAAAAATTTATTGAATTGTTACTATCAGTCCCCTGATATATTCTACACCGAGTCTGTAGTAAATATTTACAACTGTATTGGTGCAAATAATAAAGTCGACCAGAACAATCGCAAAAGGCTCTTTCCGTAATTGCTTTAACTCATTGTCTTTTTCGGAATGGTCTGAACTTCTGCGGATTTTCCTGTTTACATCAAACATCCTCTTCCCACATTTTAGCTATTGTGTATGCCAGAACATCCTGTGGGGATTTGTGAGCATCCAGTATACAGTACTTTGTTCTGAGAACAGCTCAAACTTGTCTCTCACAATATTGTTAACACACTGATTTGCATCACCTTTTCCTTGATGTGGACGGTTCTCATCATTAACAAGTTTATTAACTCATTGGCTTAAATAACAGCACTTCCTGAAATGATATTAATTATTTCTTCTACCACTTTCCCTTCATGGGGGATGTGGGAGCTATTGCTATGCCACTGCTACAGTAACAACATTTGCAATAAGATGTTTAGCCCTCTTCAACCAGAGGAAACCACCTTCTCTTTGCATCCAGTCATACATAGACAGCCAATGATGAACTCCTCTAAACCTGCCTCCTCTAAACATGCAAGAGAATGGGAAGAAGGTGGTTACCTCTGCCAGAACAGACAATACTTTTAATTGGGAATCTTGTGTGTACTGAATTAAATAAAGCTAAATAAAGCATATTAACCTTGATAAAAAAAAAATTAAGACAAGAAAAAAAAAAACAATTAGACTATGTATTGCATGCTTAGTGTAAATAAATTAATTTGTAATTTTAATTTATTTACACTATTTACACTAAGTAAATAATCATGTATTACACTATACATGACTGCATCCAGTCATGTATAGACAGCAAACGATTAACCACACTTCCCCCTGCTGCCTCCTCAACACATTATTCTACTTATAAAGTGCTTAAAGGAAAAGTGCACTGTAAAATCAAGTTGTGTTTATTTGGAAGCTGTAGCTTTAAAAATACTGTTACCATATTTTTTTTACGTATACCCCTTCAGAGCCTAGCTTTGTGCCTTGAAAGTTGCTGACATCTTGTTACTGGTTTGTTGAATGTTAAGCTCCCCCCCTCTGAGATTTCCTCTGCATTCTACTGTTTAAGCCTCAAACGGTAATGCCTGTGAGTTCCGTGCACTCTTCAGCTTGAGCCTCAAACAGTAATGCCTGTGAGTTCCGTGATAAAGTACAGTAAGTACTCCAAAGAATAGGTATATATGTTCACAGTAAAAAATATACTATAGAAACGTTGGTTGTCTGATGCACGTGGAGCTTGTGTTTGTGCTTTACATTGAGGTAGCCTTTCCTGCCATGGTTGATTGGTTTTGAGTCTGGTATACTGCTGTATATATAGGTCACCTGCTAGGCCTGGAGCGAGGGGCGGGAGTGCCGTCTAGTTTGGGGTAGATTGGTGGTGAGTATATGGGTTTTGCCCTCTGGCCACACCCCTAGATGTCCACACAATGCCAGACCAAGAAAACATCCACTCCCGGAGGATTTTGGAAGTGAGCAGTCCGTCTGTTGGTGGAATCTACGGACCGTGCAAGTTTGGGTAAGACAGGCTTGGCACAGCCTGATATTTAGTGCACTTGTTTGTACAGTACTTACATATCTTCGATACAGGCTTCTATAGACTGGAACTGTTCATTTGGCAGTAGATATTTCCACACCGCTTTAGACGCTGGACAGCACATTCTTTAGCAGCGATTCTTACACTAGCTACACGTTTGTATCCTTCATGTGCATTTTAGGTGGTATACATGTTTATATGTATAGTTTTATGTTGTAATTTGTATAAAGCAGAGCATTTTATATCCATCACTAACTCAATTGAGCTTTTATGCTACTGGCCCACATGACCTATATATATTACAGTGTGACTGCCCATGCCCAATTGGGACATGGCATTAAGATGGTACTTTAGGCCCCTTTGTGGGATATCTTCAGTTCCTGTGAGTTACGTGCACTCTCCTGCTTGAGCCTCAAACAGTAATGCCTGTGAGTTCCGTGCACTCTCTTGCTTGAGCCTCAAACAGTAATGCCTGTGAGTTACGTGCACGTGCACAGAACTTACAGGCATTACCGTATGAGGCTCAAGCAAGAGAAAGCAGAGGAAATCTCAGAGGGGTGGAGCTTAACATTCAGCAAACCAGTAACAAGATGTCAGCAACTTCCAAGGCACAAAGTGAGGCTCAGGAGGGACATAGGGGAAAAAAAATATGGCAACAGTATTTTTATAGCTGCAGCTTCCAAATGAACATAACTTGATTTTACAGTGCACTTATCCTTTAAAGGGCAAGTCCAGCCCTGAAATGAAAACTTATATACAGGTAAATCACCCCCCAAAACCCTAAACTGTAATAGTTTGAAATATGAAATAAATAAGTCTAACCTGAAATCCTGCACAATGTCCTGTTTCCCTGTTTCTGCTTCCTCGTTTTTCCAATTAGCAACTTTCAGTTATGGATTTGACAGTTGACATCACAGCTAATGACTGAATGTTAATCCCCTATCTGCCTCTTCTGAGCATGCTCAGGCTCAGTACAGGTTTCTAGATTGCTCAGTTTCCACGAGGCATCCACAAGCATAGCAGGCATACAGTAATGAATTCATAGGACAAACTATGATATATCAACATATTTTAAAGAGGCCATTCTTTCTAAAAGATGTTCTTATGAGGGTGGAGTTGCCCTTTAAAGAGCATGGGGAGTAGGTGGTTACCTCTGCCAGAACAGACAATACTTTTCATTGTGAAGCTTGTGTGTACTGCATCTAACATAGCTAATTAAAGCCTTTTAACCTTGCTGAAATGCATATTTAAAAAATAAACATTTAGAAAAGTAAAAAAAAACAATAAGACCATGTATAGAATGCTTAGTGTAAATAAATTTTTTGTAATAAGAGGAATAGCCCTCTTCAAGCAGAGGAAGCCACCTTCTCCCTGCATCCAGTCATGCACAGACAGACAACGATTAACTGCTCTTGTCCCTGCTGCTCTACACAACTCTTCCCATGCTCCAGCCTGAAAAGTGCTTGATAAGCATGGGAAGGAGGTGGCTACTAGAGATGGTCGAACTATTGAAAGTTCGGTCCGTTTTTGAACTTTCGAACTATTGGGAAAGTTCGAAAGTTCGAAAACGGACCCATTAAAGTCTATGGGAGGCAAATAGTTCGAAAAGTTCGAGTCAAATAAAACTAACATGGACATTTTACTCGCGGATTCGATACTCGCGTATAGGCTGTAATGGACACTTTAATCATAGATTCGATGTTCGCGCCTAGATAACATGGACATTTTACTCGCGGATTTGATGCTCGCGTATAGGCTGTAATGGACACTTTACTCGTAGATTCGATGTTCGCGCCTAGATAACATGGACATTTTACTCACGGATTCGACATTCGATTATAATCCCTTCTTCCCACTGACTTCTATATGCAATCCAGGAAGCAGTTTCGCATTGATTTGACCACCTCTCAGCTCCAAAAAAGGTGGTCAGACCTCAAGCGGCAGAGACGGAACTACGTCCAGGACATCCAGCGGAATGTCCAAGGCAAGTATCACATTTATATATTAAATTTTATCTGTGATTGAGTTGTATAAAACACCACCTTTTGCACCACTAATCAGGCGGTTCTGCGGCAGATCTTTCTGACAAGCTCTGTCCAAGGCAAGTATCACATTTATATATTAAATTTTATCTGTGATTGAGTTGTATAAAACACCACCTTTTTCACCACTCTAATCAGGCGGTTCTGCGTATAACCACTATATGAAGTTACTGCACTTCGCAAACCGCCACAAACGATTGTGGGGCCTTCAGTGCTTTTCTCCTAAAGGACTCAAAGTGCATATGTTAGTTAGTGTTAGCACATTTAATGTAACAGTTATTAGTACTAGATGTTAAGTTAAAGTACACACAGAAAATATTTACAATATTTAATTATAATACAGATTTTGAAAGCTCTTTTTTCATAAACGACTCAAAGTATATTTTTTAAATGTTAGTTAATAGTAGTTTAGTATTAGTAATGAACTGTTAGTTAATGTTAGTAAATGTTAGTAACACGAAAAATATTCACAATTTACATTATTTTTTTTTTTTTTTTTTTTTTTTTTATTTTTTCTTTTTTTTTTTTTTGCGTGTGGGTCTTTTCTGCGGTGTCGAGGAGGGGGGCCTCCCGCCCCCCCCCCTCCGTTTTCCCTTCCCCCCCCCCCCAGCCCACCGCCAGCACCCAGCACCAGCACACCAGCAGGGACCACACGCCAGCGCCGGCTGGAGAATATGGACAGGCGTCTGAGGCGCTTGGAGAGGAGCCAGAGCGCATGGAGGGGCACTTCTCTCCATGCACAGAGACTTTTGCGCGCATTAGCGCAAATTTTAAAAAATAATAGGTGCTGTTTTTGGGTTTTTTTGCACCATTTTTTTTATTATTTTGTTTATAATTTTTTATTATTTATTATTGTTATAATTATTATTAATATGTAAGCAAGTGCTTACATTTACTAAAAAAGTTAAACTAACATCTCTGTGTTTATCTTTACAAATTACATTGACTACAAACATAATTATTAGGCTTTTCCCATACCCCATTGGCTTCTCTCCCTCAGTGTATGCTTCATGCAAGGGAAAGCGGGGGAAGGGGATAGGGTTTGTGAAGCAAGCACCATTGGTAGCAGTAGATTCACTTCAGTTTGACAACATTATTGCGGAGCCAGGCAGGCTTGGCCCCACCAGACAGACCCCATACCCCATTGGCTTCTCTCCCTCAGAGTATGCTTCGTCGCGGGAAAGCGGGGGAAGGAGATAGAGTTTGTAGGAACAGCACCATTGAGTAGCAGTAGATTCACTTGAGTTTGACAACATTATTGCGGAGCCAGGCAGGCTTGGCCCCTCCGGACAGACCCCATACCCCATTGGCTTCTCTCCCTCAGAGTATGCTTCGTGCAAGGGAAGCAGGGAAGGGGATACACTTTGTAGAACAGCACCATTGAGCAGCAGTAGATTGACTTCATTTGACAACATTTTGCGGAGCCAGGCAGGCTTGCCCCTCCGGACAGACCCCATACCACCCATTGGCTTCTCTCCCTCGTGTATGCTTCGTGCAGGAACGGGGGAAGGAGATAGGGTTTGTAGGAACAGCACCATTGAAAGCAGTAGATTCACTGAGTTTGACAAATTATTGCGGAGCCAGGCAGGCTTGGCCCACCGGGACAGACCCCATACCCCATTGGCTTCTCTCCTCAGTGTATGCTTCGTGCAAGGAAAGCGGGGAAGGAGATACACTTTGTAGGACAGCACCATTGAGTGCAGTAGATTCACTTCTGTTTGAAAACATTATTGCGGAGCAGGCAGGCAGCTTGGCCCCTCCGGACAGACCCCATAACCCATTGGCTTCTCTCCCTCAGTGTATGCTTCGTGCAAGGGAAAGCGGGAAGGAGATAAGGGTTTGTAGGAACAGCACATTGAGTGCAGTAGATTCACTTCTGTTTAAAACATATTGCGGAGCCAGGCAGGCTTGGCCCCTCCAGACAGACCCCATACCCCTTGGCTTCTCTCCCTCATGTATGCTTGTGCAAGGGAAAGCTGGGAAGTAGATAGGGTTTGTAGGAACAGCACCATTGAGTAGCAGTAGATTCACTTCAGTTTGACCACTTATTGCGGACCAGGCAGACTTGGCCCCACCGGACAGACCCCATACCCCATTGGCTTCTCTCCCTCAGTGTATGCTTCGTGCAAGGGAAAGCTGGGAAGGAGATACGTTTGTAAGAACAGAACCATGAGTAGCAGTAGATTCACTTCAGTTTGACAACATATTGCGGAGCCAGGCAGACTTGGACCCACCGGACATACCTCATACCCCATTGGCTTCTCTCCCTCAGAGTATGCTTCTTGCAGGAAAGCGGGGAAGGAGATAGAGTTTGTAGGAACAGCACCATTGAGTAGCAGTTGATTCACTTCAGTTTGACAACATTATTGTGGCAGGGAAAGTGGGAAGGGGTACCTTCATGAAAGATCCTTATGAGGTGTTGAGTATGACATGGTCAGAGATGGACACCACAAAGGTGCCTCGTGGAGAGAGAGACAGGAGAGCAAGTATGGATTTTTGCATTGGGTCAAGTAGATCAACCCAAAATAGAAAAATTAGCCACAGAGTAGCTGTTGCGGCTGCATACATGGTCAGAGTAGGTGACAACCACAAAGGTGCCTCGTGGAGTCAGAAACAGGAGAGCAAGCATGGATTTTTGCATTGGGCCAAGTAGGATCAACCCAAACATAAAATTAGCCACAGAGTAGCTGTTGCGGTATAGCATTTGTAATTTTACAAATTGAATGCTGTAGCAGGTAGGACCATAAATGGAACTACCAATAGAAAAAATTAGCCATTTGCCAGCTTAACTGGCATCAGCTAAGCCTCGAGTGGAAAATGAGGCGGAAGGAGCAGTAACGGGTGGGCCAGGGGCAAGAGGCCTTCAGTCAGGCATCAGCAATAGGGGTGCTGTACTGAGATGTGATCCACACCTCATTCATTTTGATGAATGTGAGGCGGTCCACATTCTCAGTGGAGAGCGGGTCCTCCTCTCCGTTACAACACCCCCTGCCGCACTGAAGGCCCTCTCCGAAAGGACACTGGATGCCGGGCATGAAGAACCTCGATGGCGTACTGTGCCAACTCGGGCCATATATCCAGCCTCGCCACCAGTAGTCCAGTGGATCCTCAGTCTGTGAGGTAATGCAGCGGCCCTGGATCCGATGTAGTCGGTACCTGGCGACTGGTATTGCCTGGTAGAGTTCCAGTAGATGTGCCTGGCAACTGTGTTGGAAGAACAGCCTGAAGTTACCCAAGGCCGCCTCCAGAGCTGCTCTCCTTCTCTCAGGCACAGGGGGACGTGAGCCCTGCTCATTCCACCCATCAGGTTCTGTAGGCCTGCCAGCACCTGGGAAGCAGAAAACGAGCAACGGCAGTGTCGCCTCATACTGCTGCATTCTGCTTTCCCTCTGAATGCGGAATGAACTCCGACACATTACCCTTATAGCGGGGATCTATAAGGGTGGCCACCCAGTACTCGCTCCTTCTCTTGATGGCTTTTATCCTGGGGTCCTTGTGTAGGCATTGCAGCATATGCATACCCATATGCGCAAAGTGCCGAACCAGAGGACCTGCTTGTCCCATCGTCACTGAAGACAACAGTGTCGGGCTCAACACACTCCCCAACCACGGATGACATGTGGTACTTGGGAGGGTTGAGACATCCCCTAGAAAATGCCCCATTTCCTCTCGGTCCAGATCACCTAAATCCCCCTCCTCATCATCGGACGGCTGCTCTGCACCGTGATGCCCGGGCTCAGAAAGCACCACGGTGTCTGCGTCCTCCTCTTCCAGTAGCTGCTGCTCGGCAGCTAGTGCCCTGTCGAGTATGCCGCGCAGGGTGTGTTCAAGGAGGAACACCAGTGGGATGGTATCCGCTATGGTGGCATCATCGCGGCTTACCATCCTGGTGGCCTCCTCAAATGGCGCGAGCACACGGCAGGCCCCCCGAATAAGCAGCCACTGCCTGGGTAACAGAAATCCGAGGTCCCCAGAGCCTGATCTAGCCTCGTACTCATACAAATAGTCCATGATGGCTTGCCTCTGCTGGAGCAGCCTCAGCAGCATCATCAGACTAGAGTTCCAGCGGGTGGGGGTGTCACAAATCAAGCGGTTCTGCGGCAGACTGTGCTGCTGCTAGAACTCGGCCAGACAAGCTGTGGCCGTGTATGACCGCCTGAAGTGACTGGACACCCTCCTAGCCAGCAAAGGCTGTCTTTCCTCCCTAACTTCCACCAAGGAAGCAGCTAATGGGTCCGGAGGGGGAGGAGGAGGTACGGTGGTTACCTGGGCACGAGAAAGGGAACGCGTGGGTGCCTGCACGTTCCCTGTCCGCTGCTCCCACCGGGCAAAGTGGTGGAGCATCATATGCCTCCTCATAGAAGAGGTGCCCAGAGTTGCTGCATTCTACACGGGTAACACGCTGAGGCACAGACTGCACTCTGAAAGTGTTATCACCGGAGCCAATGAGAAGCCATCCACTACAGCAGAGCCACCGGCACGCACAGGAGCAGAGGTCCCCTGCGTTGTGGGGCACTGGCACCAGGTGGCATTGGTGCCATACCTCCACGAGCAGCACTAGGTGCACTAGACGCAGCCCTCTGCCCCTACCCCTGACCCCAGTCCTGCCTCTGGGTTCAGGCTAGTGCTCGAATCTGAGGGCCCCCTCGAGACACTATCCTCCTCCTCCTCACAGAGGGCACCATGGACGATCGGGACCTCATCGTCCACTTCCACCTCCTCAATACTAGAGGTGTGTCACTAACAGAGCAGCATCTGGGACCTACCCCCTACATAGTTCCGGCTGCTATGGACTGCTGCGTGACATCATCAGCCTCCTGTCCCCCTGTGCACTGAGCAGGAAAGATCGGGCGACAGGAAAGATTGTGCATCAGTGCACGGCTCCTCCTCAAGCACACTAGCCCCACACATAGTGTGCGAAAACAGATCCTGAGACTCCTCTCCGGATCCCCGAAGGTACGGGCCATGTGGGCAACAACTCCTGATAGAGGGATCAGGGTCCATGCACAGTGGAGCCTCAGGTGAGGAAGGGCAGGCACAGTATCTACAGTAGCAGCTCGGCTGCTCTGTGCCTGTGAGGAGGGGGATGAGGAAGGCTGGTAATCCAGTCTACTAACGCCTCCTTCGTTGACAGAAGGTATAGCCCTAGCACGGCTACCCCTAAACAATCAGGTATAGACACCCGTCTACCCTGCGAAGGGCCGGTAGTCCTGGCCAGAGCCTTCAGCAAGCTCTCCTCTGCCTCTCCCTCCACGTTCAAAGCCCCTGCTCCTGGCTCTCCCTCTTGCTTGCCAGGCATTTCCCTCTCCCAAATTTTTACAAAAAATAAATAAATATAATATATCTATATATATTATATATAGATAATAACAACAACAAACACAAAAGACAAAGGACAAACAACACAGAAAAAACAAACAAGCAAACAAATAAACACAAGCTTTTTTTTTTTTTTTTCTACACTAAAAGCACAAATAGGACACAGACACAACTGACAGCAAACAGCAGATCAGACAGCAAAAGCTGCTGATTGCTGCTAAAGGCAGCACTGTCAGTTACAACAAACACACAGACACTGACACACAGATACGAAAAAACAAAAAAAAAGGACACCTAGACCTCTAAACAGTCTAACACAAAATTTGCCAAAGGACTTATAGGGGGTAGTCCTTAAAAGGGGTGTTTTAAAATATATATGTATATTATGTAACTGAATTTGATATGCCCTTTTATTGAACAAATTAATGTATGGTTGGTAAATCATGTTTTGCTATTTATAATATATTGTTCACAATAGGTAAGAAGAAATTGGACTGTTGGTGCAACATAATTTGGAACACATGGGACATTTGATTAAGGGTGGTGCTTAGGAATGTATTTAAACAGGATGTTACACGTTTGTAATTTGCTTGAAAAAGGATCGTGATAGATCCGAAACATGTCGCAATAAATCTTGTCTACTTTAGCAGCATTTATCTGCATGTACGTCTCCTCACTCATTTTGGATTATTTGATAAAACGCCTGAAGGTGGGAACAGGAGAGTGAAGAGCGGAAAAGTGATCCGGGTGTGTCATGTTATGTATATGAATTTGTATGGACATAATGTCTGCTGAGAGAAGCAGTTCAGTTAGAAAAGCTTTAGTTTTTTTTTACATAGCCTAATCACCCACCACCACCACAATAGATACACACTTGCTAGATATACCTGAATAAAGATCTAAAAAAACGGTTTAGAGACATTTCTGCAAATTTTTAATAGCCTTTGTTGGAGGGTATGCTTTAATAATGAATGCATAAAGTAAAATGCACAAGGTACCAAGACCTAAAAGGTATAGGTTTCTCAATAAAATGTTTCTTTTTTTCAATTTCCTATGGATATTTTATTAAATACTACCAATATATACAAACACCCAAGCAAACATAGCATCATAGCACGGATGTGTTACTTTTAGTATACATTTGATTAAATGTCTACTTTAAACTTTATCTAGTAAGCATATCTTGTTTATACTGAACATGTACAGTGCATTGTTGTATAAAATCCAAAATTAGACAATGGTGACTAAAGGACTAAATGGTCATCTTCAGGTATGGAGAGTGTTTTACAGTAAAAATAGTAAAATTGGAGACTCTTCCAGAAGAAACTTTTAGAAAACAATATATTATTTTAATATTGTGAATGTTATTTTGGGAGATGATCAAGCCTCATGGGTCTTTGTAAACCCAGGCCAGATGTTACTTAATGACAAACAGGACATGAGCCACAGTATAACAATAGCCACTATAACCAAGTAAGAAAGGATAGGCATAGTACCTATAATGACTGCTAGAAGGGGTAAAAACCTAAATAACTGTCTCTCTCCTAGGTATAAACCAGATAATGCTGAGTAGATCCATATTTGGGAAACATGTGGTCTGCAGGTATATGAAAGAAGCTAATACCTTTGAGAGTGTGGATAGAAACAACACATTAAAAGTCACATATTTAATCACACTGAGTCAGACTCAACAAGTAATTTACAAAAAAAGGGCCCTGGCATGCAGGATTCATGCTATTGATAATAGCTAAACACTTGTGGAGAGTGCACAAAACCACATTAACAGGGAGATTCAATAAAAGTTCTTATCGTTTAAAGTGGTGGTAATTTTGCCCCAACCAATCAGATTTTTTTTAACATTTGAAAGCTAACATCTGATTGGTTGTGGCAAAATTAGCACCATTTTTAACGATAAGAACTTTTATTGAATAACCCTGTAAGTTTAAATTCTTGGAGATCTGCTCACTAAATCAGAAGAGGTCAAATGTAAAAAGGCTCCAACAAAGTGAACATTGATGGATACAGTATATAATCTGGGTACTTTACCACCGAAAGGGTTTAATGATGTAATACATTTTGCATGTTTTGTTTTTTTTATAATCCCAGTTTTCATAGACTTCCTTTTTACCTGTATTTTTACTAAAAATTTTGCTTTGGACAAGATGCAACGAGGTAAATTAAGCCATATCTGTAGCCATAGTAAAGATGGGTAACAAACATCTGGGGATGCCCAGATGTTTGCTTTTCTGTGAAATTTGTTTGGGGACTGTGCAAAATATTCCAGTTTTCTGCTTATTTGAGATACATTAGTGTTGATTAGTGATTACATTAGTGTATATGATTAGTGTTATGTGTACATTACTTTTTGATGGTATTTTTTGTTCTGTATACATGGGTATTCCTGTGTCAATAAAGGACCACTTTGCAGATTAAAGGCATGAGTGTGTGAGTGTGTGAGAATGAGGGTTCTAAGGAAGTTTACAATTGTTATTTGCATGCAATTGCGCGAAAAAATGGTTGAACGCATTTGATCGCATGCGCAATGTAAATCACAGGAATTTTCCTGCAAATTTTTGCATTACCGCGATTTCCGTTTTAGCGAAAATCGCGTGTGCAATAGTGAGTGAAAACGCGTGCACAAGCGCATGAAAAACACGTTAGTGTGGTCCAGACCTTAAAGTTTAAGTTCTTGAAGATGTTTCGCTACTCATCTGACTGGCTTTCTCAATTCAGAATGACTTGTACAAGAACCTGTTACCCTGGAAAGTTCCAATTAGCATATAACAGCCAGGTGTTAGGGACCTCTTGATGCAAGGTGTGATTGCATAAAATATTTAAAAGTCACTTAAAAAGATTTGTCTTGGGTCAATGTAAAAACAATGTTTGCAAAGGTTTCTTGGCAGCAACATGAAATATAAAGCACAATAAACTGAATGCCATTATACTCACAAAAAATAAAATGCAAATGATTCCAAATGGATCAAAAAGCAACATCCTTATCTTTCTTTCTGATTCATTTGGAATCATACACTTACCAATACTCAGGCGAAACGGCCGTCATACACCATTGTGGGTTTACAGTTGACACGTGTATGAAGCTTAAGCATGGAAAAGTGAATCTACTATTTACAAATAAAATATTCTATATATTTTATAATATTTATATAAAATATTCTATACAATACATATTATGGATTATACATAATTAATAAAGTATACCAAGTGACTAGGCTGGGCATTCAAGGAATATGGTCCCCAGAAGTTCGGTGGCGTCCCATGGAAGATGGTCCCCAGAAGTTCAGCAGCGTCTCACAGAAGATGGTCCCCAGAAGTTCAACGGCATCCCACGGAAGATGGTCCAGAGACGTTCAGTGCCGTCCCATGGAAGATAGTCCCCATATGTTCAGCGTGGTCTCACGGAAGATGGTCCCCAGAAGTTCAGCGGCATCCCACGGAAGATGGTCCCCAGAAGTCCAGCCATGTCCCACGGAAGATGGTCCCCTAAAGTTCAGAGTGGTCCCATGGAAGATGGCCCCCACCCAAGGGCCCAGCAGCCCCCCCTCACAGGCCCAGGAGCCCCCCTCACAGGCCCAGAAACCCCAATCCCTCACAGGCCCAGAAGCCTCCCTCAAAGGCCCAGCAACCCTAACCCCTCACAGGCTCAGCAGCCCGGGCCCAGCAATCTTACCCCCCTCACAGGCCCAGCAACCCTACCCCCACAGGCCCAGTAGCCCCCCCTCACTCACAGGCACAACCCCCACCCCCCATTGGGCCAGACATCTCCCCCTACATTAGCCACACAACTGGAACACTAGCAAGTTTCACAGCAGTTCAGCTGGGCGGGGACCAATGCTCCAAACCTGGCCCCACCCCCAAAATAACGTTGGCGCGCACCACTCAACACGCGCAGAGAGAGAGAGACGCAAAGGCAGTGGTTTTAAATTCCATACGCCGGAAGCTGCTAGTAACCATCCGCTCCTCCTCTGCTTACAAGCTCCCCCTCTCCCGACCTGCATGCGGCGCTTCCTCCCTCTCCATTCGGCGCCAGTAAGCACTAATTTTTTTAAAACTGGACTATACAATTGCCACCTCTTAAGTCCACAGAGGAAGTGCCGCTCTGCAACTTTGTCTCAGAGCGGCTCATTAGCGAGACGGCTCTGCCAAACACATTCATTATTCATTTATTATATTCATCTATTATACACGGATCATATTATAATATTAGATATATTCTCAATTGCCATGATTATCATCACAGTTAGGCAATACAAACATTGCTTGAGAACCAGAATGTTTTGGACTGCGTAGTCCAAAACATGGCATGTTGCAATAAACACATTGTTGTTCGCAGTTGAATACTGTTGTTGGACTCCCCTTCTTTGTGTATATATAGTGAAGATTAACTGTTTGGTTGGAACAGTAAGAAGGTGCGGGCCCAAAGAATTTACCTGGAATTCTGTGTGCAAATACTGAACCAATACAGATATTCCCTTTACATTTGTTATAAATTATAATCATTAAGGCTGGGTACACACAAAAAGATATTTTCGTTTGTAGGTCGGTCTGTCTGACTGAAAAATCCACATTTGCACATCACCATTAGTTAAAGTCAGAGCTGTCACACTGATGGTGGATCTGAAAGAATTTTCAGGTTTTTGTCAGTATCGGAACCTATCAAGCAAGATAGAAAATATCCATTACCAGTTCCCTTTACTACAGTAGAGTAAGCCAATAACATTGGACCATGTATGGGCGCATGGAACAATCATTCTGTATAAAGAATATATGGAACAATCAGTCCTAAGTATAAATATATATATAATAAAATGTTGACAATCAGCTATACAAACACCTCCAGGATTTCCTAATGTCCCTATTCCTACTCACTAAGCTCCATCACTGTAAACCCAGTCTCAGAAATCACCTCAGGCAGCTGCGGGGTTAATTTTGATTCAATTCTGTATGAATTATTATTAGTTATGCTGCTGTGCTGCATAGTGCAGACTGGATACATACAAATGCTGCTTCTCACTCACAGCTCAATTGACAATGTAACAATCTATGTAACAATCTATGGACACCAGGAGAGGTGCACGTTTCAGTTTTGGGTCTTTTGGATGTGTCGATGGCTGCCTCAGTGTGTTGTTTGGTTTTAAGGGCTACTCTGAGATGTTTTATTTCTTTAGCCTTCTCCTCTGTGCTAGTGGGAATGTTCTCTGGTTCGACACCACCTGGCTGCCATATACAATGCTGTTTTGACACCTTACCCTGGGCAGTTTCGATAACACCTCTTAGCCACAGTGAAATCACACCTTGCATTCAGAAGGTCTCTAACACCTGGCTGTTATATGCTAATTGGGATTTTCCAGGGTAATTGCCAACAGATTCTTGTACAAGTCATTCTGAATTGAGAAAGCCAGTCGGATGACTAGTGAAACACCTTTAAGAACTAAACTAAGTCCAGTTGATCTGAGTACAACAGATATACCATGACCTGGATGAATGAAAACCTTCATCCAGTCTTAATATTTTCTGGAAGTTGACATCACCAGCTGCATCCATTATAATTTTGTTTTCTAAAGTATGTCCAAAGGGTATCTTCACCCTAAAATATACATTTTTCCGTAGTGTTTAATTTAAACAAGTGCACAGTAAACAGACTTACCCACCTTAATTGCCTCTATTGCTACTTCCAGGAATGGAGTAGCAATATGAGCCAGACTGGCAGCCATGTCAGCCAATCACAGATGCAGCTACCGGCTTTTTTAAAAGTTACTGCAGATGATAGATCCGGATAGGGGGAGGGAGGGAGGGGGGAGAGATCCACTGCACATGCCAGAGTCCTCCATTAGGACAGGGAAGGGGCAGATACCTGATTACACACAGACAATCTCCTACTCTTCAGTTTCCTGGATTTTCAGAAGGCCCAGCAGGACAACCATAAGGAGCAGAGGAGAAAGGTAAGGATTTTTTTATACTACACAAATTGTAGTTTTGGGAGTGGACATGCCCTTTAAAATATATCAAAATACTTTATATCATTTATTTAATTTCTACGTAAAGATATATGCTCAATTAATAATTCTTGCTCTTCTGCCCTATATATAGCTAGTATAAACAAAAAGCACAAACCAGTTTAGATTAAATAGATTTAAAAATAAATTTATATGAAATGGTATCTAATTGTAAGGCTTATTAACTAATTTCAACATACTGCTTTCTACAGCCCTAAAAGTATTTTATCTGTTGCTAAGGAGAAGGTAACACAGCAAGTAAATATGCCCTGCCAATTCAGTTCACAGTCAAATAAGTTACCTAAACTAAGATACTGTAATAAAATGATTTCATGACCTTCTTTTATTAAAATGTGACATGGCCAGAGCGCTTACCTTTTCTATAGAAAACTACAGGAAACATGTTACAATAGTTAGTTGTGAGATCATTATACATAGCATAGTTAGATTTTAAAAGTCAGTGAGAATTGTTTGGTCTTCAAACAGGATCACTGAGAACAAGCATCATGGAAGAAATACATCACTTTTATGTTTGTGGATTTCTTGGCAAGTCTGGCAAGGAAATGATATTTGCTTTTACTAGATTAGTCTGAACATACTATACTCTATATGGAAGAAAAACTGACTGTAGTGTTCACACCAGGGCACAAATGTTGAGAAAGTGGAGACAATGAAAGAGTCAAGTAAAGAGGCACGACAACTTCCCATGAAGACTCTCCATAATCTCTGATAGTGTATTAAACTTATATTTAGCTCTGGATTGTCACTACAACACAAATCATACAATAATACAAAGCTCAAATTATTCTGTCAAAATAAATCTATGAAGTTCTCTGCAGTCTTTTCCCATATAGACAGTTTATGCTTAATGTGTCCCATCTTAAATTAACTTGAAGCTTATAAAGAAACAAGTTATATTGGCTATAAAAATGTACATAGCTCTAAACAGATTAACAAAGAATGTGCCTTAGTAGCAACATTTTGGACTTAATCTGCAGCAACCAATCAGATGTTATCAAATGTTTTCTAACTTTAGTAGACCAGTAAAAAACTAGAAAGGGAAAGTTTAAGTATAAACTTTGAATTTGGCTTGAAAGGCCGCATTTTGGAAGGAAATGTGTGTGTTTTTGCTGCAGATTTAAAACTCAATAATTGCAACGATGAGGATTCTTGTTGTTTTTTTACTTACCCTTACCCTTTACTTACCCTTTAAATATGGTTGCCACATGAATGAATGGGTACCTCAGTTGGTGTGTGTACCTGTGTCAGGTTGGGGGTTAAAAAAACAAACTTTGTTGATGATTAGTCAAAATTGTTTTTTGACTATAGTTACCCTTTAAATATGGCTGCCATGAAAATGGAAGGGTAGGTCAGTGGGCGTGTGTACCTGGATAAGGTTGGAAGTTAAAAAAACTTTTTGATCAAAATTATTTTTTTCTACTTTAGTTACCCTTTAAGTATGGCTGCCACAGTAATGGATAAGTAGATCAGTAAGTGTGTATACCTGTGTCGGGTTGGGGGTTTTAAAAAAAAACTTTTTTGATGATTGGTCAAAAAAATCTTTTGGATTTTTTACGCTTTAAGTATGGCTGCCACGGAAATGGGAGGGTAGGTCAGCAGGTGTGTGTTTTCCAAAAGTTTCAAGTGTACTTAGGCACACTGCTGTTGGCTGGTTTAGCCAGACAAATAGGTAGGTGCAATCCTCTCAGCCCCCTACTTCCAGGGCTCCATAACCAAGCAAGGTATCAAAGTAGAGGAGCACACTACTGCAAGTGAAAATTTCTTTAATAGTCCGAAAACAACATACAACGTTTCGGGACTCTGCGCCCCTTCCTCAGGTATAACTGGTATCAAGTGCTACACACAACTATATACCCTTAGGCTCCACCCACATGCCATGTGGCTAGTTGATTGATGCCCCAGGGTTCAAAAGTGAGGCTATCCATACAATTCAAAGTGTCAATAGTGCTATTCATACAGTACAAAGTGCCATATATTAACAAAGTGACAGTGCATCAATCATATCCATCTACGTGAACATACAATGGTTAAAAGTATACATGTTTGTAGATAATACCCATAAGAAGCATAAAAAACATCTAAAATAATGGACAATTTTGTAACTGTTACTTCCTTATGTCTATTCTAGAATGTGATTAAGTTTTTTAAATATATGTAACACTATCTTTTACCTTCATATGTTTAGATTGATAGCACTTTATTAGTATACACTTGAACTATATGCACTTTATATTGGAGGATTATCCTTAGCAATAAGGTTTTAGATTGTTTTAGATGTTTTTTATGCTTCTTATGGGTATTATCTACAAACATGTATACTTTTAACCATTGTATGTTCACGTAGATGGATATGATTGATGCACTGTCACTTTGTTAATATATGGCACTTTGTACTGTATGAATAGCACTATTGACACTTTGAATTGTATGGATAGCCTCACTTTTGAACCCTGGGGCATCAATCAACTAGCCACATGGCATGTGGGTGGAGCCTAAGGGTATATAGTTGTGTGTAGCACTTGATACCAGTTATACCTGAGGAAGGGGCGCAGAGTCCCGAAACATTGTATGTTGTTTTCGCACTATTAAAGAAATTTTCACTTGCAGTAGTGTGCTCCTCTACTTTGATACCTTGCTCAGCAGGTGTGTGTACCTGGGTCTGGTTGAGGAGGTATGTCTTTTTTTGTGTTTACAACCGTAAAACTATCTTTTATTGAGGATAAATTAAAATTACCTTTTTTGACTTTAGTTACCCTTTAAATATGGCTGCCACAGGAATCAAAGGGTAAGTCAGTAGGTGTACCCGTGTGAGGTTGGGGGTATGTGTTTTTGCATGTATATAACTAACTTTTATGGATGATTGATCAAAATTAGTTTTTTAACTATAGTTACCCTTTTAGTATGGCTTCCATGGGAATGGAAAGGTAGGTCAGTAGGTGGGTGTACCTGTGTCTGTGTGGGGTATCACTATTTGATTTATGTTAAAGGATTGTTACCATTATAGTCTATGGGGAAAAAATTCCCGAAATTCGCTGATAACACCGTAACGCTTCCGAGAATTCCTTAGCTAGAAGATAGCAGACTTCTCCTATATGCCCCGCACGTCTGTACCGAATTTCATGTCTCTAGCTCAAAAACTGTGGGAGGAGATACAGTCCAAAAAAGCGGAAGAAGAAAACGAAAGAAGAAAAAGAAGAAATAGAAAGAACAGGAATTTGGCTCTTCAAGCCAAATTAATTAGCTACTCGGGCAAAATTTTGCACCTCTTATTGAATAAGGCATATTTAAGTAAATTTTACTGGTGGAATAAGAGTTCTTGTCTCCAGCTTCGTTTCTGCTTTTTTGTCTTCAGTTTTCCTCCCTTTTCTCCTGTTCTGCTTTCCCTTCTTATTATATTTACATTCTGCTGCACAATTTATTCATGTATTACTCCCTCTCCTTAAAATATAAACTAGGAGGATAGCACCAATATTGCATTTTCCCTTGTGTCGATTAAACAAGCCGGGTATATTAATTTATTGAGACCTGTAGTTGGTGTACATTGGAAGGCTCGGGAGATTGGGGCCTGTTATTGCATGAATTACCTGTTTATGTGTGCAGTGCTAGATGAGGGTCATTTCTGGCATCTCTGTCTATGGAGGTGGTCCGTTGTGTATTATAGAATTACTCCCTCTCCTTACATGCTCCCACCTGTTCTCCATCTTCTTCCATTCAACTTTCATTCTGGTTGCATTCTGTTGCCCTTCTTCTTTCTCTCTTTGTTTAATTTTACTGCCATTCTGCTTTTTCTTTCATTGTGTTTTCCAATCTTCCATTTTGATGACCTTTTTACATTTCCTCACATTCTACTCTACAGCTCTACTTACCTATGCTGTTGCCCCTTCTCTTTTTTCTCCCTAATGCCTTTTCTGAATATAGTAAGTAAACAAATTAGTTACTTTAGGAGTTTGTATCTCCCTGCTTCTAGCCCTCAGATGTTAGAAAACTGCAATTCTGCTTTTCAAACATCTAAAGGCCCAAAGGGTCCTGTTCTAACAAATCATAATTCTGTGTATATGCAAATTTTTAGAAAGGAGCAACAAGGGGCAAATTTAAAAGTAGTGCATTGTTACAACAAAAAAAGTGGAACTTTTTTTGCGCAACATCAAACTTATTGGAATTTCACACAGCTGTTGCAAGTTTAATGCTAAAACACCAATAAGCCTTTATATCATTACATTGAGAGGTTAACATGGGTTTTGCATGAAATTGAGGAAATGTGCCCAAAACTACTTCTGTTATTTCTGCCCATTGGTATGCTTTGCAATCATTTGCAGGATTCCTCTAGATGCAATCTATATTATGCTATGTCTTAAAAAGTGACATCTGCATTTATAATAAATGATTATTGTAGGGAAATAAAGATGAATTTACAAATGTATTCTTTAATTCAAATCAAGGAAATCTCATATGTTTAAGCCTTAGAGCATGTCTGGCAAATTGCAAGCTGGATAACATTCAGACAAACCTGTGTAATGTGGTCATAGAAGTTGCAATTACATTTTGAACAAAACAAACATAAATTTTACAGAGACAAATAACCATTTGAGAGTAATAATGTTGCTCATAAAAGTTCATCAGTTATAAAAAAAAATGTTGTATTTTGACAATGCTATGATAGTGAGATGTTTAAACAGTTGTTTAAAAATTCATCTTTTAAAGTCTTGGATTTAAAGGGGAACTGTGGTCTCCAAAGTTTAAACGAAAGGCCATTTTCCTACCTTTAAAACCACCTCTCTACGTGCTCCACACAGCCCAAGATATAGAGAAATGACTGACCAGAAAGTTAATGGGTCGGAGGCTGACTTGTGATATTCCTGAGGCTTCCCCAAAAAAGAGAAAATGGGTGTGGTTTAGCGATGTGGGGTGGGGCTGTGGTGGGGCTGGGGATGTTTAGGGGTGGGGCTAATGGCACCAGGCTCTTTGGGCCTACAGCCTCCTGAGCTGTAAATCCATCCCTGCTTATGTGGATAAGTGGATATGTGACATGGACTTTTGCAGCGAGTAAAGGGAAGCAAATTCAATGCTGTGGTGGGTAGTCAGTGTGACAACTGTGCTATTTTGAGACAGGTTCAATTTAATGGTGATATAATTCTTTTTAACTACCTAGAGTTGGCTAGTAAGAAAGTTAAAGTAAAAGGTTAACATTTAAGGCACATTTAAATACGTACAGTATAGTATTAAAGCTGTAGTCCTTGCTTCATCATAAAATATCAGTCTTCATTTGTCTGCCTTGTTATTTCAGTATATCAATGACGTGGCACATGCCAAATATATACACCATCAGGGAGATTCAATAAAAGTTCTTATCGTTTAAAATGGTGCTAATTTTGCCCCAACCAATCAGATCTTATTTAACATTTGAAAGCTAACATCTGATTGGTTGGGGCAAAATTAGCACCATTTTAAACAATAAGAACTTTTATTAAATAACCCTGCATGTGTGGTAGGACCTATTATTAATTCTTCTTTGGTGACAGGAGCCATAACCAACAGGGGACATCAAGGGACCCTATACAATTTAGAGGTTATTATACTGTATATGGATATGAACTGGTTGGATCTTTGTAAGTCACATTCCTATAGCTTTTCCTATTTTTCTTTTTATGTTTTTCATTTCTTGTGTATGTGAATAAAATTTTTAAAAGTTTGGAAGTTACACTGCAAAAAGTAATACATAACAAGGTGGAGTAAGAGGGACAGCATCCTGACATGAAACATTGTCTTGGTTCACAGTAACTTATAGACCATTATTAGAACATCCTTGACATACAAAAAGTGACATTATTATTGGTTAGTGTGACACTGACTTTTATTCCATGACCTAAATTATGATGTAATAGAAGGGAACACGTTATTGATATTAAGTTGGCACCCAAGGTCTAAGTGTCCTTCGCTGATGGATAAACGTTTTAACAAATAGCTCACTGATTAGTACAGCTGCAAGGTCAATCTCCAAACATGCATTTTGCTAGCAGAGACAAGGTTACAGCTCATATGGCCTTGATATGCTTGACATAAAAACTAGACCAAATAAATGCCATTTTTTATTAGTAAGTGGGGTTTAAATATTTTATACACACAGCTGTTCTAAATCTGCAAGCCACACATGTAAACAGCATGATACAGTATGTGGCAAGTAAGCAATGGCCAGAACTACCAGTATAAATTTTTTTTGGACTTTCAACATCATTTTCTAGTGTTTATGCAAGTCACTAGCAGAGCTCTTAAGGTGGCCTCTTTCCGCTGTCTGATTTTATAATGTTGTGAGTTTTCATGGCTTTATCTTTGCCAAATGACCTGTTTGAGTTCTTTGCTTGACAAGGAATTATTGCTGTGGAATTATTAGCTTGCTGCCATGGACAGCAAATCCAAATATGACATAACTCAGGGTTAGTTGTTTCCTTTAGGCCACAGTAACTGCAGATAGGCGAAATCAGCATTTTGGCACCTGGCTCGACTTGTATCCCACAGGAGGCAGAAGATACTGTAGAACAATTCTTGGAAATTAGAATGCAAAATAACTGCTTAATGAGAGCAAAGGAAAGGTTGTTGCTTATTTGTCGTTATTATTTAGAGTGTAAATTATTTTACTTTTGGATTAATGAACATTGGAAATGGAAAATAAAAATCAATTATCCAGACATGTGCCAAGGCAAACGAACCTTATTAACTTAATTAATATGTATCTGTATCAATAATCAGAGTTTGATCTACCTGTATTAATAATCCCAGTATGCTGTACCTATATCAATAATATCAGTATGCTGTACCAAAATCAAAACCCCCAATATGCTGTACCTGTATTAGTTATCACACTATGCTGTACCTGTATCAATAATCCCAGTATGCTCTACCTTTATCAATAATCTCAGGATGCTGTACCAAAATCAAAAACCCCAGTATGGTGTACCTGTTTCAATAACCCCAGTATGCTGTGACTGTATCAATAACCCCAGTACGGTGTTCCTGTATCAATAATCCCAGTATGATGCACTTGTATCAATATCCCAGAATGCTGTACCCATATCAATAATCCAAGTATGATGTACCAAAATCAAAAACCCCATTATGCAGTACCTGCATCAATAATCACAATATGTTGTACTATTATGATGTACCTGTATGAATAATCCCAGAATGCTTTACTTGTATCAATAATCCAAGTATGCTCAACCTGTATTAATAATCTCAGTATGCTGTACCAAAATTAAAAACACCAGTATGATGTACCTGTATCAATAATCCGAGTATGCAATACCAAAATCAAACCCCCCCAGTATGTTGTACCTGTATCTATAATGCCAATATGTTGTACCTGTTTTAATTATGACAATATGCTGTAGCTGTATCAATAATCCCAATCTTTTTTCGCCTCTGCCTGCCATAACCTGACTCCTGGTCTAGTAAGAATTAACTTTTGTATGTATCACTCACTGTGGGCACAGGTGAACTGGTGGGCCCTCCAGTTCATTAGACACTGTTAAGTCAGCCCTCCAGTTCTTTAGACTCTGTTAAATCAGCCCTCTAGTTCTTTACACACTGTTAAGTTATCCCTCCAGTTCATTAGACACTGAAAAGTCATCCCTCCAACTCAGAAGACACTGTAAGGTCAGTCCTCCAGTTCAATAGACACTGTTAGATCAGCTCTTCAGTTAACCAGACATTGTTAGGTTAGTCCTCCTGTTTACCAGAAGCTGTTAGGTCAGCCCTCCAGTTCAGCAGAAACTACAAGGTCAGCCCTCCAGTTCACCAGCCACTGTTAGGTCATCCCTCCATTTCACCAGCCAGTGTTAAGTCAGCCCTCTAGTTTCCCAGCCAGTTATGTCATCCATCCAGTTCACCAGCCACTGCAAGGTCAGCCCTCCAGTTCACCAGCCACTGTTAAGTAAACACTGGCTGGTAAACTGAAGGGTTTAGCAGCTACTGTTAAGCAAGCCCTCCAGTTCACCAAACACTGTTAGTTAATTCACCACACCCATCCACAAGCCACAACCACTTAATGTGCCAAAGGAAGATATGCGAGTGGCTTAAAAGTTTTGGTGCCAAAAGGTCTAGAAGCCCCACTGCTAAAATCTTAATTCTTATTCCCATCTTCATAAAAACCAAGCAAGATATATATCTCATAATTCTTTGTTGATTACTGCTTAGTTCAGTCCTTGAGACAAAGACCAAAATAGAAGCATAACTAGGAATCCCTGGGCCCCCCAGCAAAACTATGATTGGGACCCTATCTGTGCTTCATCCACAGTGGTTTTTTGGGAGGAGGCTATATCTGTCATAGAAAAAACAAGAAGATAAGGCCCCCATTTTTCCAATCTAGAGGTAGGTTGAGGTTCTCATTGAGAATGAGAATTCTGAATTGAGAAAGCCATTCGAATGACTATCGAAACATCTTTAAGAACTAAACTTTAAGTTCAGTTGATCTAACTGAATACAACAGATATTCCATGACCTGGATGAATGAGAACCTTCACAAGTATTTTGGAGAGAAAACCCTCAAACTTTACAGCAATGTGAAAAGTCAGCAAGGAAATTGGCAGATTACAGGAACCACCTGCTCTTTAACCTCCGATGCAGACAACAAAGGCTAGTACCATGCAGCATACATCTGGATTCCACAGTTAAAGGCATCAGACCCAAACAGATACTGCAAAATGCTCAAACACAGCTCCTAAACGAACGAGTGCAACAGACACATTTTACAGTTGTTGCTTTAATGTACATCAGTAAACTAGAACAGAACCTGGCCTCACAGCTACCAGTGGCCACCTGGGAAAGAGTGATAGATTTCACCAAACAAGCACAGCTTTCTCAGCACTGTAAGGACAAGCAATGGAACAAGTTCTCTATTCTGTCATCCCAGAACACCCCAAAGGAGACAAACTACCTTGGAGACAAAAGGAGGTAATTGGCACTTTATATAATAAGGAGGAATGGGTGAGAAACTTGTCTAAAAGGACCCTGACCCAGCCAGAAATGGAAGTCCTGGCTAAGGGACTTAATCACAAAAGGGGGTGGAGCACTACTTTAGGGGCAAATGTTAAACATGAAAATAAAAAAACAAATCATTACTGCTCACTTATATATATATTTATAAATATATACACACAACTCCTATATATATACGGTATGTACTTTTTAATTGTTTTTTAATTGTCCTGTTTCCCATGTTGCATTTATAATAAAGGGATTTTACTTATAGACCTATTTGTGAATGAGTGATAAGGGCTTGAACTTTGCCATCAGTCCTACAAGCATCCCTGAGGTGGCTATTATAGCAGCCACAAAAGCCTTAATCCACAATAACAAGGTACCACAAAGTGAGGCAGAACAGCTTTGCCTTAAGGTATCTGCAGCCTTATCCAGTGCTAAACCTCCTCCATCTAGCCTGACCACACAGGAAAGAAGAGCCTTAACATCTCTCAAGAAAAATTCCATTATTACCATTCTGCTGGCAGACAAGGGAAGAAGCACAGTGGTACCTCAGAGTACCATGCTAAGGTGACCACACTCCTGGCAGATAACTGATCCCACCAGTCGCTACAAGACAAAGGTCATATACTTACTACAGCAGCTTTAAAAGGATAAAGCCATTGATTGAGCAATGTATCATTGCCCATGGACTCCCAAAGGTACACAAGGAAGGGGCCCCACTAAGACCTATAGTCAGCAGCATTAACTCTGTAACATACAAAGTAGGGAAACACCTGGCCAACATCTTAGGACCCTTGGTTGGAAATTCTAAAGGTTCGTACACACGTGCAATCACGGATGCCGACCTGTGACGCACGGTGTGTACGAATGTCTGTTTTGGCCGATAATCGGCCTGTGTATGGGCACTTTATCGGCCACGATCTCCAAACGAATGGCCGCACAGGGCGATTATCGGCCGAAACGGACGTCCATACACATCGTGCGTCGCAGCTTGGCAACGAACCTTTAGGATAACATCCAGAACTCCCAGGATTTCACTAACAAGTTTAAATATGTACTATTTTTGAATGAGGTTGGAGCACACCAATAACAATCCATACATTCAAAAGCCTGGATTGGTATGAAGATTGCCTAGTGTGCCGTCAACAATACACCCTATTCCCCTTTTTATTGGGGAGAGTGTGTGTTAGTTTATTCATTTCAAGCCACTTGGGTGTGGTTCTGAGTTTATTAATTACATATCATCATAATGCAAATTAAGTCACCAATATATGTGTTATAACAATAAATACATAATTAAGTAAAAACTATCACCATGAAATATCTTATATACATAAATAGGAATAAAAACACTATGAGGCATATTTATAAAAGAGCGAAAAGTAGGGAAATGTTTTCGCATTCGCTTTTCGCATGGGTTTTCGCCAAAAAAACAGTTAACGCTATTTATAAAGGTAGCGTTAACGAATGGCGAAACCGTTTCCGCGAGCTATCGCTAAACCCTTTTCGCCTTACTTCGCAATGGTAATTTTAGCGAAAAGGGAGCGAAAAGGCATGACGCGATTTATAAAAGAGCGAAAGGTGGTTTTTGCGTTAAAAAGAGCGAAAGATTAGCGCGACCCTGAAGGTGGTGAAAAGTCATTGTTTGAGCGAAAAGGCATTCTAATGGGTAATATGCCTTGAAAAAGCGAACGCGCATTAGAAGGGCGTTCGCGCATTAGAATGTAATATGCCTTGGAAAAGCGACATTAGAAAGGCGATCGCGCATTAGAATGTAATATGCCTTGGAAAAGCGAATGCGCATTAGAAAGGCGAACACACATTAGAAAGGTGAATGCACATTAGAAAGGCGAACGCACATTAGAAAGGCGACCGCGCATTATAATGGAATATGCCTTGGAAAAGCGAACGCGCATTAGAAAGGCGAATGTGCAGTGCAAAAGAAAATTGTATTCCAATTGAGAAATTCTAAGAAGATTGACTAAATAAGACATTGCTGACTTCTTGGTAAATGTGAGGTGGCCATTTTGAACTTGATATCATTTTCTAGTGGGCTTTTCTGGTTTCGAATGGTTTTCGCAATGCAGTCTTCTTAGATGCGTTAAGTTTTCGCTGCAATACTTTTATCGCGCCCGTTCGCCTTTTTCAGCCGCGAAGTGTGTTTTTTTTCGCTTTTTTATAAATAAGGCGATGTGCTGCGCTAATTATTTGGCGAAAAAGACAATCCTTTATAAATATGCCCCTATGTGTCTAACTATATTAGTACTGAGATACATGAATAAAATAAATGAATAATCCATAAGATACAGTCCAGTTATATATTCTTATTGAGGATCAAGTGTGACCGTATTAAAGTGTCCCAGTGCTAACTGCCAAGGGATGGCTACCGACCATATCCTGATTATAGTCCAATGCAAAATGCCAATCACATTTCTTGTTATTCAGACAAGCAAATAGTCTTAGATTATAAATATCACAGTTCGTAGTGTCGTTTGTACCTGCAGGTTGGACAAATCACTGCCCCTCCGTGAGTGTAGTGTGTTTACTGGGACTCTCTCAGACCTCGTCCGGTAGCAGCACTCCTCTGTCTCCAACACGTTCTTCTATCGCTTAGGGCGCCGCTCCGACCTCCATACCTCATGGCCACTTGTCCCCTCCATCTACCTGCCGCATATCACATATAACACAGGTTTGAAAGGGAAGTCTTCTTTTACTCCCACATTAAATCATTTCCCCAATATCAGGTTATTTGTTAAGATGGTGGAGAAAGAGATTAGATTATTACAAATTACCCCAATAATGAATGACAACTTAACTAGAGAGGAAAGAAGGGCCCTCTCAGAGTTGCAAAATTATAAAGGGGTTATAGTGAAATCCACGGATAAAGGGGGAAATATCGCCCTCCTTTCTGAGGAACATTATGTCAAGGCGGTAAAAAGTGATACTTCTCAGTATATGAAATTAGACAAAAACCCTTTAGATCTGGTACAAAATAACTTATCAAAAATACTTACAAAAGCACAAGAACAGAGAGGGATAACAGCTAAAGAATTCTTATTTATTTATCAACAACATCTTATAGTACCCACGTTTTATGCAATACCAAAGATACACAAAAATCTGTCACAACCCCCTGGACGCCCCATCGTGTCGGGAATAGGGGGTCCTACTGAGGGGGCAAGCAGATACATAGACACATGTTTGCGAGAGTTTTTAGAGGGTCTGTCCTCGTTTGTCCTGGATATGAGAGATGTATTGCGCAAACTAGAGGGTATAGCTGTAGAAAGCGACACCATTCTGGTAACGATAGATGTTGAAGCACTCTATTCCTCTATCCCCCACAATTGGGGAATAGAGGCAGCTAGACACTTTTTGTTATCCCGAGGTTTGCAGTATGAGAAACACACAGAGTTTGTGTTAGAACGTTTACACTTTGTGTTAACCAACAATGTGTTTATCTTTAACAATGCCTATTATATGCAAATGCAGGGGACCTGCTCTTCCATGTATGCTGGACTTCATCTGGGCCTTTGGGAAGAACAGGAGGTATATCCCAAAATTGCAAATTTGACAACATTTGAAGTCCATATGTAGACACGTTTTGTGGACTACGTGTTCATAAGAAACGAGTAGGAGCTAACAAAATAAAGTTTATTTCGACATATAATCAACAGTGGAATAGTGTGAACACGATATTAAATAATTGGTGGTTCCTCCTTAAACAAGATCCAATTTTGGATCAACATTTAAATAACAAGAGTAAATATGGTAGCAAGACGAGCAAAAAACCTAAAGGATATGTTGGTAAGAAGCCACTACACCCCACATGGAATAGGGGTGCAAGAGTGGTTGGGAGGAAAGCCCATCACCAGTATGCATAAATGTGGGAGATGTAATATCTGTAAATCCAAGTACACAAATGGTGACAAAAAGTGTTACTTATAACATAAAAGCATTTATGAACTGTCAAACCAGCCAGGTTGTACACTGCATCAAATGTGAATGTATGAAACTATATGTGGGCCAAACAAAATGACGATTGGCTACAAGGTTTCAGGAACATTTGAGAGCTATTAGAAACCAAGATCTGAGAAATAGTGTAGCTAAGCACATCTGGCAGGTACACAAAGGCAAAATAGGCAATATGACAGTGAGTGGTTGGAAACATGTTAAATTAGGAATCCGGGGGTCTGGAAAACAATCTGGAAAACAAATTGTTAAAAAGAGAAATGTTTTGGATTGTAAATCTAGAGACCAGAGCCCCAGAAGGATTAAATTAGTAATATTTATTTGCATGCTTTGTGTAAAACCAGATGACTTAAGAGATACATGTAGTATTTCACTGAATCATTTAAAAGTAACTAATAACACTTCCCTCTCTAGCTATGCAGGGTTAATGGATGGCCCACTAAAAAGTAAATAAAATACAATGTATATAAAATATAGAAGAATTTGTAAGTTTGTATTTAAATAAGTCATAATATACTGTGTATGTTTAGATGTAGCCATTTTGTATCTAATTGTGGCCAGAAGTGAGCTCACAAATATGCTTGGTAAATATATTAAGCTTATTTTAAAGAACAAAAGTCACAAATGACTGCACTCCACTCACCACCTTGCATTGCCCTGGTGCTACTCTGTACACATCCACCATAGAATCCAATAAAGAGCACTCAAAGGGACTTCCATAAGCAAACAAATCCAAATCCAAAGTTTATTGTGCCTTCACGCGTTTCCACCTACAGGGCCGTCATCAGAAGGTCTAAAACTACAATTCCCAATACCTTTTTATACAATAGAGATAGATACTTAAATATAGATACTTTATATATCTCTATTCATATGAGAGGATTTTTGGTGTTGCCTTTGGGCTATCTAATTGGCTGAATAACATTTTGTAACAATATAAGTATACCTTCATACCAATTAAGGGTTCGTTTTCGGATGTTATTGGGTATAAATAGGCAATGAGAAGAGTTGTAACATGTGTTCCTGAAGAAGCCCCGTCCACTTCACTCACAGGGGTGAAACGATCGTTGAACAGTTCTGAGTACTGAGATACTAGTGTCCTGTTTCAAGCTGCATTTGCCTTAAGAGATCGGGGGTGGTTCCGTAGGTCCTGCTGAGTTGGAGTCATCCTGCCCTGTTCCTGTGTGCAGATGCATGCAACCATGGAGGACCCGGATATGCGCCAGGCAGATGGAGGGGACAAGCGGCCATGAGGTATGGAGGTGCCCTAAGAGATAAAAGGACATGGTGGTGTGCTGATACCGGATGAGGTCTGAGAGAGTCCCAGTAAACACACTACACTCAAGGAGGGGCAGTGATTTGTCCAACCTGCAGGTACAAACGGCACTACGAACCGAGGTATTTATAATCTTAGACTATTTGCTTGTCTGTATAACAAGATATGTGATTAGCATTTTGCATTGGACTATAATCAGGATATGGTCAGTAGCCATCCCTTGGCAGCTATCCCCGGGACACTTAAATATGGTCACACTTGATCCTTAATAAGAATATATAACTGGACTGTATCTTATGGATTATTCATTTATTTTATTCATGTATCTCAGTACTAATATGGTTAAACACATAGTGTTTTTATTCCTATTTATGTATACAAGATATTTCATGGTGGTAGTTTTTACTTAATTATGTATTTATTGTTATAACACGTATATTGGTGACTTAATTTGCATTATGATGATGTGTAATTAATAAACTCAGCACCACACCCAAGTGTCTCGAATTGAATTAATTAACACACACTCTCCCCAATAAAATGGGGAATAGGGTGTATTGTTGAATAACCACGTGTGCTAGATGGGACACTAGGCAATCTTGCCATATTTTGAAGATTAAATATGTAGTACTAGGTGCAGATGAAACTATGGTGTACTATGATGTAACATGTCTCTACACCTGTATACCCACCAAGGAGGTTGTTAATATGGTAAGAAAATGGCTAGACCAAGACAGCACCCTTACCAGCAGAACAGATCTTAACCCAGAACAGGTGTGTCACCTACTGGACTTATGTCTGAATACCACCTATTTCAAATACAGGAATAAGTTCTAAAAGCAAAAACATGGATGTGCTATGAGATCCCCAGTTTCACCCATTGTAGCAAACCTTTACATAGAGGAAGTGGAAACACAGGCGCTTAATACCTTTAAGAGCATAGCACCCAGCCCCTGGTTCAGATAAGTGGATGACACCTGGGTTAAAATCCACCAGAAGGAAGTACAAGTCTTCACAGAACACATCAATGCTGTAGACCAGAACATCAAATTCACAAGGGAAGAAGTAAAAAAACAACACACTAGCCTTCTTGGACTGCTTGGTAGAAGTCAGGGAAAATGGTAAACTGAAAGAAGGCAAAATGTAACATCTCAGAGGAGCCCTTAAAACTTGTAGATATCCAGACTGGGCCTTTGTCAAAAGAAGTAGAAGGAAAGAAAATAACATGAATACCAACACTGAAGGGGAAAAGCAAGACAGAAAAAAATTCTGCTTTAAAGGGTATGTCCACCCCCTAAATGAAAATTTAGTATTAGCTTGGAAAAGGCTGTAAACCTTGACCTCGCGCAGTTTACAGCTTCCAAAGATGCCCCCAAATCTACTTACCAGCCTTTCGTTCCCCCAACGCCGTCTGCTTGACTTCCGTGCCTTTTCTGTGCACGGAAGTCAAGCAGGGGGGGCTTGACCAGTGTCCACTCCTGTGAGTGGACACCGAGCCTTTTCCGGGCTAATACAAAATTTTAATTTAGGGGGTGGACATACCCTTTAACCCAAACAACACACTGAGGCAGCAATTGGTACATCCGAAAGACCCAATACCGAAACACAGGAAAAGCAACAGCAACTGCACCAAAGGTCTAAGCCGTGTACCTGCATCTTAAGGAAAAAGGACATACCTTTGAAGATTATAATGTCAACATCTTGGCAAAGGAACATGACTGGTTCAAGAGAGGTGTCAAGGAGGCCATTTATGTGAAAATGAAGAAACCAAGCTTGAACAGTTGTGAGGGGGTTCAACACCAACTATCTGCCATGTACAGTGCTGTTTTGACACCTTACCCTGGGCAGTTTTGATAACACCCCTTAGCCCTAATGCACTCACACCTTCCATTCAGAAGGTCCCTAACACTAGGCTGTCACACGCTAATTGGGACTTTCAAAGGTACTTAATTGCCAACAGATTATTGTACGTCATTCGGAATTGAGAAAGCAAGTAGGAAACGTCTTAAAGAACTAAACTTTAATGTCCTCTCGTCGCCCTGTATAACCATCTTAGCCTCGTTATTTATGGTCCCACATTCTCTGTACTCATCTATTTAATATTTACTGTATATGCCTAAAAAACTATTTGTGGTTGGTGTTGCTTTATTCAGATATCTGTACATTACATGTTCCAATTCAGAACTGTGTGTTTGATTTTATAGAGGTTTGGTTTATTAAAGGGCATCTATAGTGAAATGTATACATTGCTCTATTCCAAACATAAAAAAGGTTAATGTATTCTGCCTTATTCCCACCTTCCTCTGTGGCTCAGTGTTTGCATACAGTTTGATTTACTGCAGAGCTCCTCACTCCACATCCCCTCTCTGGTCATTCCGCCGTTCATTTAGTCTGGCTGTGAACTAAGCCTGTGAAACAAGCCGCTTATGTGCATTAAACCTCCTACACATCACTCTAACCTTTGGTCACTTTAACCTTTGTAAACAAAAAAAACCCCATGGTATTTATGTAAGCCTGGTTGTTCTGTAGATACTTGCTACATAAGAAGTGGGAGGAGGTGAGTTATGAAAGACCCGATTCCTGTCTTATCACTGCAGCCGATCTCCCTTTGACAGGCAATAAATTGGTGAAAGCTACTTATTTCTCCTTCCTTTTACTTCTGTTTTTAACCCAGTATTTGCCAAGCATTTTAGTGAGCAGGAAGGAGTTATTGGGAGACTTGCTGTAAAACTTGTGTAAGCCTACACACTACACCGGCATGCTGTAAGGGGATTTGATTGACAGCCCAAGCAGGAGTCGTGTATTGAAACCTCGACTTCTTTTAACTTATATATTTTGGGACAGAGGAGGAAACTGAACAAAATAAAGGTACTCTTGGGATTGAGGGGAATTATAGAACACATAGAAAGAAAAAAAAAATTTACATTTTCCCACAATTTTTCCCCTTTAAGTAACATGATAGAAACAGGTCCTCCATAATTTTTTAGAATACAGTATGGTTGCTGCATTCCCATAATATGTTTTGGGGAGATTATATAAGGCTAGATTAAGTGTAAAACCCATGCCACAAGGATCACCAGCTCTGCTAAAACAATCAAATTCAAGATGTTCCCGTAATTGGGGAAAAAAAACGAACAAGACAAATGTCTGACTTGCATGCAAAATAAAAATGAACAAATTACGCTTGAGAACAACAGCAAGCCTATCAATAAAGTCTTAGTTTCAACAACGTTGCTAAGCGAACTACTAACAAAGTTCAAACATTCAGTTCTACACAATGTCTTTATATGTATAAGAGGAAGAAAGAAAGAGCTTGTTGTTGGTAAACACAGAGCTGTTATCATTTTGAGTTTTACATTCCTGTGAAAAAAGTTACCCAATACTAATTATATTCAATTCCTACAGTGTTAAAATAGAAATATGGATTTCAAAATTGCTTGATACATAGATCGATAGATAAAACTCAGTCATGATCTATAATGCTGAAGTTGTTTTTGTGGATTGTGGGGACATATCGAAATTTCTTACAGACAAAAATACCTCCCTCCTTTCTCTAGCAGGGATCTGCCTGCAACACAGTTAACCTCATGGGACAGCCCTGAACATCCCAAGCCAAACTGGAGGCGAGATGCAATAAATTTCAGTATCGCAACTGACCTGCACTTGTTCTTGCGATGTAGTAACCACTTTGCGACTGTTATTGCATCGTGTAAATGCGGAAGGTAAATTGCAACTTTTGCACGGCTTTAAAGCCACAATTGAAAAGGCTTAAATTTTGGTGCAAAAACATGTGCAATTATCATCTCTAAATTTATTGCATCGCTTGCACTGAGCTATTTCCAAAAGTCTTTGGAAAGGGTACAGGCAATGCAAAATTAGTAAAAAAAACCTTGCCAACCCTATATTACATCGGTTAGCATGGGTTTTGCACTTATTTTTCCCCTTAGCACGGTATATTACATCTCCCTGTTAGTCTCCCCAAGCCATTGCTGAAATTAAAATGGTTGTGAATCCTGGTTCAATTTGGCAACAATGATACAAGCAAAAAAAATGTTGATTTGCAGGCCTTGTTGATGATCTGATATGGCCTTGTTACTTTCATGCAGCCGAATCTGATGTTAGACATTGAAGGTCCTTGCTTTGTGTGTTTCATTTATACTGACTCTAAACAGAGTGGATTGTAACTAGCTACTGAAGTAATGCATAGTCCAGCAAATAAAATATTAATTTCTGTTACTGATTTTGTAATGTTCTTTTGGGTTGCTGCTGCTGTTACCATGCTGTGTCTAAGTATATGCAATAAATGAAAAAATTATAAAGAAAACTGCAAAAATTGCTCAAGACAGCACATTTAATATCCATCCATCCATCTTATTGTAAGTAACTGAAGCCAAAGCCATCCCCCAACAATCACTCCTTTCACTGTGTTGTAAGATTGATTAGTGTGTTGTAAGATTGATTGATCTTTAATGTCCAGTATTATGGCCATTCTTAAAGCTGCTGCCCTCAATTGCCCTGCGGTCGTGACTGCTAACATCACGGCCAATCATTAACTGCTCGAAGCTTCTGCGCATGCTCAAGCTTTTGAAGAGTTCATAGAGGTGGCAACATCAGGAGGGCCATAATACTGCACGTTGAAGATCTGCCTTCTAAGTGATCTTACAAACTTAGTTACAAGTTTAGTATCTTGAAGACAGGTGACTAGCAAAATTGATTCAAGAAACTAAAGTCCAGTTAACTAAATACTACAGATATACCATGACATGGATAAATGTCTGCAGTATGGAGACAGAGAATGCTGGGAGTTGTATTTATTGAAACATTGGGATGGTTGCACATTTGTCACCCATAATTTAGAACATGTCAATTATGTATCTATTTAATTAAAATGCATCTGGATGCATTTCAAATAATACTGGATCATGTAATGACTTACCAACCCCACATGACCACAAAAAAAATGTAGCATGCACCTATTATAACATTTTGTACATTGCATGACCTTCCATTCACACTATATGACTAAGCCTTAACAGTAAGCCATTATAAAAATAAAATCATTGTTCCTTGGTACATCTGAGAGGCGTTTATCTCAATGTTACTACAGATAAAATCTGCTGCTGCACACAAACACACGTACACTATACCCCCCAGTTATTAAGGTTCTGCTCATTCTTTTCTATTTTCCGGATTTTGTTTAATTATTTAATTATTTTATTTTATGAAAGATTTCTGTTTTTTCCATGTTATAAGGTATACAATCTGAAACCAGGTGTTTTAAATTTCTAGACCTCCATAGAAATCATAATTTATTATATAGATCATCATTGCGGGTAGCACGGTGGCTAAGTGGTAAGCTCTGAGGTCTTGCAGTCCTGAGTTTGTATGTCGTCCCCCGCTTGTGTGGGTTTCCTCTGGGAACACCTGTTTCTCTACAATCATGGTTGTATTTGTCAAATAAATGTACTTTGATTGTAAGCTCTTCGGGGCAGGGCCTGATTTGTACATATCCTTGTAATTGACACAGAAGTGTCATCTGTGTAATTGTATCCATGTAATTGTAACGCGAAAGTTAACCTCGCAGCCACTGCAAGCAATGTTATATGCCGAAATCGACATTTTATTGAGGCACTTTAAACACCAGCTAATAGCTGGTGTTAAAAGTGCCGGAATAGAAAAGCACCATTTTCCGAGCATGCTCGATGCATCGCCCTGATTGTCTATAATGTAATCATTGAGAACACACTTATGTTGTAAATTATAGAGAAGTTTATTTTTGTTGTAGGGTTCCTTTAAGATTACATTTGCTTTACATTTAATTGTTGCTCTCAAACATTTCTAGAAATAACGATTTTCAGGAATGTTCCAGTACTTTTTTTATGTTGTTTTTAGGCATTTGCTGAACTGAGATAACTTTTATTGGAGATTTTTATTACTGCCAAGGACATAATCTGTTTATAAAAACAGCAAGTGAATGGCATGGGAATGTTTGCCTCTGTTTGTTTAAGGCCTTTGTTCTGCCTCAGGATGTCTGTCCTAAGACAACGAAGGGTGCAGTGATGCCTAAGAAAGCGGCGTTGCAAGCATGTGACCATAGCAAGTCACATCCTCAGGCTATTTTAAAAGCACTGGTGGAAATGGGTGTAAAATGACACTGCTGTTTATTTTAAGGACAGGAAAAGTGAATGAGTCAACAGCAAATAGAGACATGAGTGTAAAAAAAAAAAGGTGTCATATCTGATTTATGGCATCTTTTTCATTCATAAAAGATGGTTTAGAAAGGTAATCGGCATACACAAATAAATTTCTATTTATTACAGGCATTTCATGTTACATGTTAAAGGGTATCTCCACTGGTAAAAGAATTTTTTGCTATTCTGTCTCACCTCCCGTTCTTCAATAAAACCTGCAGGAGCCTGGAGAGAAGATTTGGTACTTATCCGATCTCTCGATTCTTCGCTGCGCCCTATGACAGGTCCCGTCGGACTCTGTATTCTATGCGCACCCTTTAACAGTGCTATGTACTAAGAGACCCTATCGCTCTCCACTGCCCCCTTTAGGCAATGCACCGAGCTGATGCTCTCTGTGCATATGGAACATGGTTAAACCATTCCAAAACGTTAAAGGGCATGTCCACTTATTATACAAATATTTTCTGTAGTGTAGGGGACCCTCTCCCACCCCCAACTGCTATATTTGTTTGTAAAATAAATAATCCGAACTGTACTTACTAAGACTCGTTTTCCCAGCATTCAGACCCAGCCTTATGCTTGCATGAAACTCAATCATGGACGAGGCTGCTGGCAGCCTCGTCCGTGAAACGAGGCTTTGTAAGTACAGTTCGTACAGGGAAACGAGGCTTTGTAAGTACAGTTTGGATTATTTATTTTACACACAAATACAGCAGTTGGGGGTGGGAGAAGGTCCACTACATGACAGAAAAGGATTTTTATGCTAGGGCACCAGGCAGCAAAAAGGCATTGGGAGGGAGGGAGGGAGGTAAAGGGCTTCACTGAGCAAGCCAGAAACCTCTCAGAGGACACATAAGAGGTGGAAACGTTTTCCCTCCCAGCTAGGCTCCTAGTCTTCACTTTCTTGAACTTTTGGCAGACATTACAGGAGAACCATTTGGAGCAGAGAGGTAAGGTAAGGATTTTTAAACACTACACAGTGGGGCGAATTTAGTTTTGGGGGTGGACATGCCATTTAAAGGAATATTTGACTGAGAAAGTGAACTATTCCTATCAGTCGGGAACCAGCGGTGGATTGTGCATTCCAGCAGCTATCAGAGTTTCTTCCACTCCTTTTAGTTAATTGATTTACAACTGGAGCTGAAATTTAGGAAAATAAAAATTATTCACATTGGTGATTCTGCATAAACCTTTTTTTGTCTGGGTGGCCATCCCTCTATATACTGCAGTGGGTAAGTACAAACTGTTTATGACAAGGAGGGAAGCTATGGACTTCCAAACTAGCTGCAATGTTTTTGTTGACTGGCAAGTAATGCAGTGTTTTTCTTGCCTCTTATTAAAAACAACTTTGATTAAACTTTTTCTTTTATTCAATGATTGACAAAACAAGGGAATGCAGATCAAGGAAAAACTGGCATGCAGCAGTGTAGTAGAATGGAAGACATTAGGTCAATTTTTAAATTTGGTCTATACATAATATGCAGATTGCTATATAAAGTGGTATGTAATGTGCAAGAAAATGACTCTGGGACTTTTTATATTATGTTGGGGGGTTTATCCTCATTTCTGAATGTTCATTTGATTTCATTTTCAAGATTTTACCACAATCCTATAACTTTGTTTTTATTTTATTATAAAGCTGCCTGCTTAGCACTCATAATGAATGACTTTAAGCCAGGGAATGAACAGGGAATTACAATGGAATTTTTATGAGCATTACCAACTGTGCTCCTTGGTTCTATGACAGACCAGTTAAAAGTTATTGCAGTGTTCCTGTTTAAACATTTAGCATTGGTGATTTCATTGAAACAAAACAGGCAAATTATTCTGGCAGTAATTCATACTTTACACACTTATCTATGTATCTACTTTTGAAAATTCATTCAGGGTTATTTAATAAGAGATTCAGCAATTTGCCCATGCTGTTAATTTTTAGAAACCAATCAGATGATTACTCTTTACTAGTTAACTACAGTAAAGGGCTGTACTCATGTCCGATTTTGCAGACTAGGTCCAGCACACAAGCGCATACACAAGTGCAAGGAATGGCCATTTTGATCGACGATTGTTTGTGCATTGACTCTCGCTCTGCCATAATGGCCATTCGGTCAAGCCATGTTGACCGATTCGGCAGGCGGATCATGGCTGATTAGCTCTTTTGGTCGATTGAGCACCGATACGCAAAACGATCGTCAGGCAAAAAGCCTGTTTGTAACACATTGTGCTTGCAGGTTGGCCCTGCAATAGCATGTGTGTACAAGCCTTTAAATGTACACCTGAAATGGCAGCTCACTACTGACAAAAAATAGAAAGGGGAATTAAATCAACTGATATTTCAAAATTTTATAGAATTCATAGAATAATTAGAACTTTCCCTTTAATAAATTCTGAACAGTGTGAATATAGACAATTTTCTTGAATTCCCACTTCACCTATACTTACCCACTGCTTGGGACCACAGGAAACCTCACAATGCAGCAACCCAGATGAACGCAAGAAGCCATAACAAAGCTGGAAAAGTTTTGGTGCCAAGCCGATAAAGGAGGAGGCCCAAACAATGGCAGAAACCCATGAAGAGCTAGCCCTGACACCTGAAAATCCAATTCCATGTATCACAGATAAGACTTATAGACAAACACAAACACTGGAGTTAACAGCCTGCTCCGGGGGGAAACCAAAGACCGGGCTGCCAGTATATATATAAATGTATTAAAAATACTTTATTGAATCCATATTCACTCTCATAGTGTACTCAGGGGGACTGGTCTGACATGTTTCATGGTGACAATGCTGCTTTATATACATGTGTAAAGCACTCACCCCAAAACCAGCATTAAACAAACAGTAAATAAAGACAAATTAAAACCACATAGTCTTCCTTTAAACAAGTTTTTAAAAAGATATTGGTTAAAGGAGAACTAAACCCAAAATACAAAGGCAGCTCCACAGACTCTATAACTGTCACTTAGTAAAACCATTTGTTTCACACCTCTGAATTCAGCTTCTTAGTGTAGAAATCATTTATAGAACATTTCTGAGTACTGGCAATCTATGATGTCACGGCTGGCTTCTAGTATTGCCTCTTCCTGGTAGTCCAGGTAGCAAAACTCCTTCTGCACATGCTAACTAGCTACCTTGTGTTTATTTCCCACTCCCCTTATGGTAAGCAGCATGTAACAGTTAAAACTCAGAGTACCCACCTGCCAGTGTCTCCCAGCCAATCATCAGAGAGAGCAGTGAATATTATTAGCAGATTTTCCTGCTCAAACAGAGTGGGGGAAGGTGTTAACCCTTTTCATATTTATTTAGGAAGCATCTTGTTAACCCTTTATATTTGGGAGCATTTCTGCAAGAGACTGTCAGGCTCATTTACCCAGTCACTGGGCAGATATATGGAGTTAAAGTCGTGCTAGCCGGTTCGCTAATTTTAGCGCAGGATTTTAACACCAGCAAGTAGCGATTTATCAGTTTTCATCCTGAAAACGCATGCGATTGCAAGATAGCAAGTTTTTGGTGCGTTGCTGCGATTTCAATACAATTGGAAAATCGCAATCGCCTGAAAAACGCACATGTGTGGCCTAGCCCTTAGTGTAATGCAAGCTGCATTTATTTCAGTTTAACCATACAGCATGTATTTAATGCAATGGCTTTGCAGCAGGTCAATTTCCTGGGGCTGTGACCCCACTTAAGTGCAAGGGAGGACGCACGGTCACAATAATGCGCGATTTTGCTCACTTCCGTGCATGGGTGTTGCGCTTCCACAATTGGACCCTAGCAGAGCGCATGCAATACAGACCAAAACTGGTGCACACCAATAGCACATGGAAACGCATCACATGTAGTGGGACCGGTCCCATAGGCTATTACATGCCTGCACTCCCACTAGCACAATCAGATCGCAAACCACAATCCAAAATGCGCTAGTGGGAGTAGCTCTAACAATTTGAGTCATAAAGCGAAAGGTGGCAACCCCAGTAGAATTGAACTGACCACTTTACAAGGTACACTTATAAAAACAAAACAGCTCAGAGCTGCAGGTGCAGCATATTGACTTGAACATGGTCTTAGCACAGCTCTGTGCAATGCATTTTACAGGCCACCTTTGCCTTTAGACCCAAACACTTATTAAATCTACATGTTGCAGTGCTAAGTACCATTGCATTAAATACAAACTGTATCAGCCTGCATCATGCTTCTAAAGAAAATACTAACAACCTTATGTTGTGTAGATATTATCAGGCCTATGTAATAAAAGTTCTTAAAATCTGATTGGTTGAAGCAAAATTTGCACCATTTTTAATGATAAGAATTTTTAATACACACATACACAGGCCTGTATATGTGCTCGGGTCTTAAAGGCAAAGGTGGGAACCCTAGTTGGAAGAGGGTTTTTGTATATACAAAACTTTCCACAGGCAGACCACCTGCTGCATTCATTTTATATAACATGTTTGCATCCCTCTAAAAGTACCCTTTTAATTGGCATTCCATTCAAAAAATTCCTATTAATATGTACATTTATAGAAATAACATGGTGCAGAGCTGCAAGTGGTATACCCTACAACATTCCCCTTTAATGTATATACTTATAGAACATGGTTCAATACTGAAGGTGGAGGATATTAATATGACCCTGATCTTAGCACAGCTCAGTGCAATGCATTTCTCTGTTTAATGCATTTCGTAGCTTAGCTCTGGACTACAGTTTGTTGTTTTTATACAGACAACTGAATTAAAAACACACTCTTCCTACCCTTCAACATTCCCTTTAATAAGGTACGCTGATTAGAAATGCATTGCACAGAGCTGTGCTAAAATCAGGTTCAGTTCACTATCCTCCCCCTACAGTTCTGCACCATGTGGTTTCTATAACAACACACTCTTTCTACCCTCCAACATTCCCTTTAATAAGATACACTAATGAGAAATGCATTGCACAGAGTTGTGCTAAGATCAGGTTCCCCCCTACAGTTCTGCACTGTGTGGTTTCTATAAAAACACACTCTTCCTACCCTCCAACATTCCCTTTAATAAGGTACACTGATGAGAAATGCATTGCACAGAGCTGTGCTAAGATCAGGTTCCCCCCTATAGTTCTGCTCTATGTGGTTTCTATAAAAACACACTCTTCCTACCCCTCCAACATTCCCCTTTAAGAAGGTACACTGATGAAAAATGCATTGCACAGAGCTGTGCTAAGTTCAGGTTCACTTCACTATCCTCCCCCTACAGTTCTGCACCTTGTGGTTTCTATAAAAACACACTCTTCCTACATTTCCCTTCCAACATTCCCCTTTAAGAATCTAGATTTTCCACTAATATTGCTGCAGCTGACAGGGAGAGCTAGAGACCTTCACACTACGGGCCATATTTCTAAAGGTGTGGTATCACCTTCTTTACCAGTCGTTATGGTGATCATTAATTTATGATCGCTTTCAGAAATCCTGTAAATGCACGATAGTGAATGTAAATCTATGACCGCCCGTAGAATATCATTACGGTAGTTTACAGCATGTATACTACTGCCACGGTACAGTAATGAAAATCCGTGGTTTCGCAAGTTTTTAAATATGGCCCTCTAACACTTAAACAATACATTGCAGGTGAAACATACAAAGACACAGGTCTGTAACTGTGAATAGTGCGGGTTTATTGCAAAACGTGTGCTACATGTTTCTGACCCACTTGTCCTTCCTCAAGTGCTTGAGTGGGTCTGAAACATGTAGCACGCATGTTTTGCAATAAACTTGCAATATTCACAGCTACAGACCTGTGTCTTTGTATGTTTCACCTGCAATTTATTGTTTATATATCGGATTTGGTGGAGTGAAAGCCGTTGGTGAGACATACATTATTCCAGATCCGGACACACTAGATACCCAGGCCTATATACATCACACTACAACACTGCTACTAGGAAAGTGTTAATTAGCTGCACCACCAATTTGAATATTGATGATTTAATATATTCCTACATCATAGGGGTTAAGAGGTGGGAGTGGAAATCACACAGGTGCTGACAATGTAATCAAGGTAAAAGTACTGGCAGGTAAGGGGAAATGTCAGTTTCAGAGTTGGGGAACAAACAGAACCTAAAATGAGCTCATAGAGGTAAAGAAAAAGCCCCTGAGTGGAATCTACCATGCTGAGAAGAATTTTCGAGGCAAGTACTTTCTAAATTAAACTTCGATTTTTTGGGGGTTTAGTTCTCCCTTTAATTAACTGATAGTGATTCATGTATAAGAAAATTATGCAGTAAGTTTCTATAAAAGTTCTTATCATTAAAAATGGTGCTAACTTTGTACTCCCAATAACTAAAGCACTAATTAAACTTATCCTTAAACTGGGGGAAGATCCCTGAAGCCTTTAGGCCCATATTCTTATTACATGGACCAACCCACACCTCAGCCAAATTGCCACAACAACATTAAAGTGAATTTAAATAGGCTTGCGACGGCTGTGTCTCTTCCTGTTTCCATGCAGCCGCCACAATCCGAGGCTTGAAGTCGCACTAGCCCATTAGAAATCGGTAAGCGCAACTTTAAAGGGCAACTGCGGTCTCAAAACAAGTTAGGATTAAATGAAAGCCTGTGGTATTTCCTTTAAAATGAGCTGACAATCACATCTCTGGCTGGAGCCTGTGAGACATTACATTGGGGTGAATGTTCAAACTTCCTGCTTCCAGGTTGAGTGACATCACCTGACCTTTGTCCCACCCATCCGCAACGGGGGAGAAGCATGCTCAGTTAAGACTTACTGCTGGGGAAGTCACAAATTTTATCTAGAGATGTGATTTAGGTTATATTTTGAAGGTATGATGGAAGGCTTTTTTATATAATCCTTACTATTTTGGAAGAATTTGAGACCACAATCACCCTTTAAGAGCAGGAGTTAATAAGCCTGTATGGCCATGCTTTCCAATAAAAAGGTAACTTAACAGATGGTCTCTTTGGAAACAAAAAGCAGGCTATGTTTAAGGTAATTATAAAAGGCACTTGATAGTTATAACTTAAATGATTGTTTTTTTATATTTATGAAAAACCCTTCATAGTGGCAATCGAATAGCCAAATAAAAGATCTCTTGAGTACATTACATATGTGTGAAACACAATGAGTACTTCATGAAGATACTTATGTTGTGATATCATGTACAAATAGATATGTCCAATTAAACTGATATATTATTTACAAGATGTCTTATCTATCGCTCATACAGCCACTTTCCTAGATCTGAGATAGAGCTAGAAAAGGATAAACTAGCATATTGCTTTTGGGTAACTTTTATTTGAATAAATGAATCCTCCCACTGGAGGGAATCTTAAAAAATTAGCTTTGAAAAAAGTTTTTAAAATAGCTGATTACATTTTAATTTTAGTATTACAAAAATGTGATTATGACTATACAATAGCAATAACAATTAAGCTATTTGTATTGTTATTTATTATATTGACTGCCAAAGGTAGTTCCTGGTTGCAGAATCTTCACTAGAGCCCCTAATGGTGGGGATGTTTTACTACATGGTATCACCAGCTTGCTATCTAAAGATTGAGCTAAAGATTGAGAACTGACAATAGATTGCACTAAAGTCATGGTATAGGAACATGTCTGGACTTGTGTGATTCTGGCAAAAAAGTAGTCTGGAAGCTTTAAAGTGAAATACGATAAACATTTAAAGGTCACAAGCTAGAACTTCATAATGGAAACTAATCTAAACATTATTTTGTGGAATGTTTTTTGATGTTGGTCACTTAATAAAGAAGTTTTTGATTTGGAATGCGACCCTCAACTATTCGTTTTTCTTCTATTGAATTATTATCCTTGGAGGATACCAGAGGAGTAAACACCCATAGGTTGGAGAGAGTGCATTGGACATTATTTGTCATTTGTATAAATCGGTTAACCAAGAAGCTAAATCTAATGTTGAATGTACAGCATAACAGTTGTGAGAAAAAAGTATATATATATATATATATATATATATATATAATACTAATACATGCCTGTAATTTAAAGGTTAGTTAAAAAAAACACAGAATTGGAGGGCTGACTAAATTTGGATAGTGAACTAGATGGCTGAATTAACACTGGGTAATAAGCTGACTAACATTGGGTAATGAACTGGAAGACTGACGTAACACTGGCAAATGAACTAAAGGGCTTACTAACACTGGCTAATAATTGGAGGGCTGATTTAACACTGGGTAATGAACTGGAGGGCTGAGTAACACTGGGTAATGAACTGGAGAGTCTGGTAATTATTTGTGTATGCATGTATTTTATTTCTTATATAGCGCTACATATTCCGCAGCACTTTACAATTATTTACTCAATTCACATCAGGCCCTGCCCCAAAGAGCTTACAATCTAATCACTTTATATACACATACAACCTATCAGTATGTCTTTATGATTATGGGGGAAACCAGAGTGTCCGGAGGAAACCCTCACAAGCACGGGGAGAACATACAAACTCCTTGTAGATGTGTCCAAGGGTGGAATCAAACTCAGGACCTCATTGCTGTAAGGCATCAGTGCTAACCACTGAGCCACATTGCTGCCACACTGCCTATCTGAGAGTGTATATTACCAAATGCTGCCACACTGCCTGTCTTAGAGTGTATATTACCAAAGGCTGCCACACTGTCTTTACTGTTATAGTGATTAGATTGAACTACACATTGCAGTAGGTAAAAGCCATGTGCCATTAAATCCACTCACTAACAGGATAGGCATTGTGGCAGCATTTGGCAATGTGCACTCACTAGGGCACAAAGTACACATTTCCAAATGCTGCCACACTGCCTGCCTGAGAGTGCACATTACCCATTGCTGCCACACTGCCTGCTATACCATAGCAAGTGGATTGCAAAGCTCATGGGGGCAGGCAATAGCCCAATAGGGAGTGGAGAGCTGAATAACACTGGGTAATGAACTGGAGGGCTGACTAACGCTGGCTAATAAACAACTGGAGGGCTGACTAACTCTTTACTAATGAACAACCTGAGGGCTGATTTTAACACTGGCTGGAGGGCTGACTAACACTGGATAATGAACTGGAGGCCTGATTAACTGGCTAATGAACAACTGGAGGGCTGACTTTAACACTGGCTGGAGGGATGACTGACTCTGGTTGCTTAACTGGAGTGCTGACTTAAAGGGTATGTCCACCCTTAAAAATATTTTTTGATATATGATTCCCCCTGTCCGCCCAGCCCCAACCGCTCTATTTTTATTCTTAGAAAGTGCCCCAAACTCTACTTACCTCCCCTCTTTCCTCCGCCGCGCTGCCGGCCCTCTGCTTGCGAGAAAATGCAAGCAGAGGGGCGGGAATGGCAGTCACGTCTGTGATTGGCTATGCGGCAGCCATTCACGGACGCGGCTGCCGGGAGTTCTTTGCTGCGGGGGAAAGAAGGAAGGTAAGTAAAGTTTGGGGAACTTTCTAAGAATACAAATAGAGCGGTTGGGGACAGGGGGAATCATATATCTAAAGGGATTTACACTAGGGGGAGGGAATCCTAAGAGGGAGGGAGGGGGAGAGAGGGGGAGAAGGGCTGCAGTACGCATGCCAAACTTCTCCCGGAGGCCAGGTAGGAGGCAGAGTCTACCGATCCCAGGTAGGTGCTACTAGCCTCCTGGCAAGCATGGGCAATCCATGGGCGTCACACTCTAGTCTTCCTAGACTTTCCACCTGGTATTAAACTGTTATATATATAAAAATATAGGACTCACTCGTGTTTAACTGTTTGGTAATATTCCCATCCATATTGATTATTTGTTCTATAATTATTAGTAGTATAACTTTGTATTTACTATTATAATGTATTGGGACTATGATGTATCTCCTTTATTTACTGCTCTCCTTACTGTTATTCTGATATGTCTGGTGGACTTCCCTACATCTAATAATCCACCTGGACACATTAACCCATTTATTTACCTTTGTGACTCACAATTCATAAACTGTTTGATTTTTATATGCTTATTTTTATATAAAAAATCTAATGTTTTAAATATATATTGACATGTCCCACAATTTGCTTTCCTACATTTATAATTTCCTATGTTCAAGGTCCCATTATTTTTAATCTTATTTTTATCTATGTTTTTAAATCTACTACTTTTCCCACCATGTTCTGTATAGTGCATTTTTCTTACTTAAAATTTTTGCCCTATTTTTTGTGATGTTAATGATATTCAGCATATGCTTCTATTTGTGGAAATTTATAGAATCTGTACAATTTCTATAGCTTTGCATAAATTCCCTTTGGGGAATATTGTTTAATTTTCATATGAACTTATGTGCATATATAGATGTGTCTACCTTTTCCATTTTGTGTGGTTATGAATTTTAAGCCCTTACTGTATTTAAAACATTGGATTCCTCATTGGTGAGGATATGTGTAGATGAATTAAAAATTCCTATTAGGTAAATGTCAAAAGTAAATGTCGGAGAACACACACACTTTCATGTTTGTGCTTTTCTTGTGACATAATGTGTGTACTCTTATTTTTCTTGTCTGCTCTTCGGGATAATTAACTGGAGGGCTGACTAACTCTGGCTAATGAACAACTGAAGGGCTGACTAACACTGGGTAATAAACTGGAGGGCTGACTATGGCTAATGAACAACTGAATGGCTGACAAACATTTGGTAATAAACTGGAGGGCTGGCTAACTTTGGATAATGAACTGGAAGGCTGAATTAACACTGGGTAATGAAGTGGAGAGCAGACTAACTTTGGGTAATGAACTGAAGGGCTGACTTAACACTGGGAAATTAACTAAAGGGCTGACTAACACTGGCTAAAAATTGGAGAGCTGACTTAACAGTAATTGGACTGAAGGGCTGACTAACACTGGCTAATGAACCACTGGAGGGCTGACTTTAACACTGGTTGGAGGGCTGACTGACTCTGGTTAATGAACTGGATGGCTGATTAAAACTAGGTAATGAACTGGAGGGCTATCAACACAATAGAAAAAATATGCACACTTACTGCAGGGAGATTTAAACCACCTGGAATCCGTAGTATTCCTCTGTTGGCTGGAGTGCCTCTACATCCAAGAAGTCCCGATCCAAACATGCGGGCTGATACAATGTATTCATGTGGGGTAGACAGAGACTCCAATCCAAGCATGAGGCAAAGTATAGGTAAAATGTAGCTTTTATTCCAAGGATAAAATCAATTCAAAACACAAAGGTAACACTCAACACTGGACCTCGGACTCGGTGCTCGGAGGGGGGGACGCGTCAGGCCATGCCCCCATGTCCTTCCCTCCCCAGTGCCCAGTCTGAGGTCCAGTGTTGAGTGTTACCTTTGTGTTTCAAATTGATTTTATCCTTGGAATAAAAGCTATGTTTTATCTATACTTTGCCTCACGTTTGGTTTGGAGTCTCCGTCTATCCCACATGAATACAATGAACTGGAGGGCTGACTAACTCTGGCTAATGAACAACTGAAGGGCTGACTTAACACTGGACAATGAATGGGGGGCTGAATTAAAACTGGAAAATGAACTAAAAATGAACTAAAGGGATTACTAACACTGGCTAATAATTAGAGGGTGACTTAACACTGGGTAATGAACTGGAGGGCTGTCTAACTGGGTAATGAACTGGAGCGCTGTCCACACTGGCTGGACTTTAACGAGGGCCAGAGATGATCGCTTTAAACTTTAGTTTAAACTTTAGTAGTTTTATCTCTGAGACCCTCATACATTGCTCTGCTCTGAACCTCCTTTAAATTGATGCTCAAACTGAAAATCTAAACTCAAGATACTACATGAGACTGAAGTTGGTTTCTTATTCATTTGGTTTCTTATTCAAAGGCTGAAGTTGGTTTCTTATTTAGAAAATGAATAAGAAGCTGTTTTAAAGGGGTTAAATCAATTTGTATTACTGAAACACTTCGTATACACAGACACAGACCCCAGGTATATAATGCATACGGGCATCAAAGTGGGCAAAAGAGCCACTCTGCAGCTTTGAATAAGCATCTTGTGTTTTTAAATTGTTAAATCACTTTGTATAATTGAAACAACACTTCATATATGCAGATATAGACCCCTGACATATCATGCATTTCACTCCAGCCTGAAACAAACTGATTATGAGCATGTATGTGGGCATCAAAGTGGACAAAATTGCCATTCTGCAGCTTTGAATAAGAAGCTGGTGTTTTGAAAGGGTTAAATCACTTTGTATCACTGAAACAACACATCACATAGACCCCTGACACACACAGACCCCTGGCACATAATGCATTTCACTCCAGCCTGAAACTGATTATGGGCATGCATACGAGCATCAAAGTGGGCAAAAGAGCCATTCTACAGCTTTGAATAAGAATTTTGTGTTTTGAACTGGGTTAAATCACTTTGTATCACTGAAACAACACTTTTTATATACAGATACAGACCCCTGGCATATAATTAATTTCATTCCTGCCTGAAAATAAATGATTATGGGCATGCATACAGGCATCAAAGTTGGAAAAACTGCAATTTCAGTAACTTTGAATAAGAAACTGGTGATTTGCAAGGGTTAAATCACTTTGGATCACTGAAACAACACCACATATACACAGATACTGACTAGAGATGTAATGTAGGTTCGAACAGAACCCAGATTCTAATCGAATCTGAGGGTTTCGAAGACGTGACAAAACTTTCGGAACTCCTGAATTTCATGGAACCTGGATTTTTCTAATTATTTTTATCGAAAATTGAAAGTAGGCGATTTTCGAAACTCGACTTTTCGAACTTACTTTCCGAAAATTTAGAAAATTCGAAAACAGCACGAAACTCAACGGTTTCGAACATCTCTGATACTGACCCCTGGCACATAATGCATCTCACCTGATCCAAAGATATTACAGGCATGCAAATGGCCATCAAAGTGGGCAAAATAACCATTTCTGCAGACTTAAATAAGAAACTGGTATTTTGCAAGGGTTAAATCATTTTGGATCACTGAAACAACACATCACATACATAGATACAGACCCCTGGCACATAATGCATTTGAGTCTAGCCTGATCCAAAGTGATTACGGGCATGCAAATGGGCATAGAATTGTGCTAAACAGACAGCTTTGAATAAAAAACTTGTGATTTGCAAGGGTTAAATCTCTATGGATCACTGAAACAACACCTCATATACAAATGGGCTGTTTGCCTGCCCAGAATCAGTTTGTATCAGGCTTATGTGAAATGCATTATATGCCAGGGGTCTGTATCTGTGTATGTGAGGTGTTGTTTCAGTAATACAAAATGATTTAAACCTTTCAAAAAAACCTGTTTCTTATTCAAAGCTGCAGAGTGGAACTTTTGCCCACTTCAATGCCCGCATGCATGCCCATAATAAGTTTGTTTCAGGCTGGAGTGAAATGCATTTAATACCAGGTGTCTGTACAGTATCTGTGCATATGAAGTGTTGTTTCAGTGATACAAAGTGAGTTAACCCTTTCAAAACACCAGTTTCTTATTCATTTTCCGAATAAGAAATCAACTTCAGCCTGTGAACAAGAAACCAACTTTCTGAATAAAAAATGCAGAGGGGCAATTATCCCTCTGCATACCGGGCCAGCCCACCCCTGGTTCCCAGAGTCTCAACAGCACAATAACATCAAAGTTACATAGTTTATAGTTATTCCATTGAGGATTGTAAGATGTCCTTTTTGCTCCTTCTCAATATTTTGGCCATACACTCTTAAGACGTTAGATTTGATTTTTTTTCCTTAAAGTGTGCTCCCATCTGGCCCATTTTCTGACTTATAAAATATGAAAGAAGGTTGGAAGAGCGTTGCAGTACCTCAGAAAGTACGTATGTAGTGTATGGTGCAATCAAAATGTTACAGAATATCTTAAAAAAAGGGTCTGACTTTGATGGTTACTACACATAAAATATTGCATGATTAGATTGCTGCATGTACATTTTGAACAAATATTTAATTTCGGATTAAAGGACATGTCCGCCCTTAAAACAGAAACTGGCGACTTGTACGTTATCTTTTCCTAATCCAACTGCTATTTTTACTAGATAATTACATGCATTTTTAAACAGATATTTAATGATAACTTCTCTTTAATTTTGGCTAAGGAATCACCTCCACCCTGTGCACAAAGAGAACTTTATATATTCTTTGTTTATTGTTTAGTTTTTGGTTTATTTTGATAATGAGTGCATAGAAACCACTAACATAAGCATCAATTTAGGTTTAGATAATATGGACATCTTTGAAATAGAAAGGGTTCAGAGAAGGGCAACTAAATTAATAAGGGGATTGGGGGAGCTTGAATATGAAGAGAGACTGGAAAAGTTACAATTATGTACGCTGGAGAAAAGGCACTTGCGTGGGGATATGATTACTGTGTATAAATTCATTACATACAATAAACTATCTGGGGCATTGTTCACCAATAGAACATGGCAGAGGACACGTGGACATCCCTTAAGACTTGAAGAAAAAAGTTTTAGGCTTCAAGTTCGGAAAGGGTTTTTCACTGTGAGAACGGTAAAGCTATGGAACTGTCTTCCAGTGGACGTTGTTATGGCAGGTTCATTGGTCAGTTTAAAAAAAAAAAAGCTGGATGAGTTTCTGCAAACAAGGAATGTTGCAAGTTACAGGTATTGATACATAAAGTAGAGTTGATCCAGGGAAATTTCCGATTGCCACTTGGAGTCAGGAAGGAATTTTTTCCCCTTTCATAAATTTGGTGGGGTTTTTTTTGCCTTCCTCTGGATCAACAGTTAGGCAGGAAATGAGGATATTGCTAGATGGGTTGGACTGGATGGACGTATGTCTTTATTCAACCTCAAATACTATACTATACTATGGTTCAGCATAAAACTGGTGACTGTACATTTAATAGATAGTTTCTTTAAGAAGACTCCTTAAATTTGCCTGTAGGTGTGTTGATACATTTGATGAAACAGAGGATGCCATCCATTGAACTGATACTCTACCTCCCACTGAGTTCTGACAGGTCTGAATGAAGATGTCCGCAATGCTGCATTTACCTCCTTGGACTGAGACATTGGCATTTATGTGAGTATATTGAGCTGATTTATTTATATGGTCAAGCATGTGTGGGGCCAATTAAATCTTCTGTTGCTTTTGGCCTTGGGTAGTAGAAAGATCATTTACCCCAGATACCTCTAGTCTACTGGAAGCAAATCCATGATACTGCTACAGCAAAATTCATGATACTGGGACAGTAAATTGGCATTTTCTTTTTATGAAAGAAGTACAGCAAACAGGGAAGTTTTAATGATTGATACCAGTAGCTTTGAATTTCCGAATTCATGATACATAGTAACATAGTAAAGGATGTTGAATAAAGACATAAGTCTATCTAATCCTACTTGTATAGCCTACTCATTAAATGGTATGTCCACCCCAAGACACCACTCATCCAAAAAAAAGGGATTTTGGAGCACAAATCTAGAAGTAGATTTAGGCGCACATTTGAGCATTTAGTCAGGCAATTAGACTAAATTCAAAAGTTTGTTTGGGGGTTGGACATATCCTTTAACCCTACCTAACACTAGATCCAGAGGAAGTGGGGGGGAAACAGCTGAAAAGAAGGGGAAAAAATCCTTCCTGACTCCAAATGGCAATTGGAAAGAATCCCTGGATCAACCAGAACTATATGTATTTATACCAGTAATTTTTAAAAAATGTTTAAAAAATATTTTGTTTTAGAAACTTATCCAGCCTATTTTTAAAGCTATTCATTAAATTTGATCTTACCATTACCACATCTACTGGAAGACAGGTCCACATTTTACTATTCTCAGATACCTTTCCTAACCTGAAGATGAAACTTGTTTTCTTCTAATCTTGAAAGTCCACTTAAATTACATGCACCAGAGAGTTTATTGGCTCATTAATATATATTTATATAAATCTAATGTAATCTAAATTTACCAAGATTTATAATGCAGTAGACAAATAGACAGGTACTCCTGATTCTCCTATTCAGTAAAAGTATAGTGAAATTCAAAAAAGGAAATGACACCATAGAACAACAGTAAAAAGGAATTGTACCTAGCCGTTAGAAAACACGAGGCACCAAAAAAGAAAATATATAAAAATAAAATATAGTAAGCTACAGGTAAAGATACAATATATAGAACAATGGTTAAAAAGTAATAAACATACCGTATATACTCGAGTATAAGCCGAGGTACCTATTTTTACCTCAAAAAGTAAGAACCCATGATTGACTCGAGTATAAGCCGAGGGTTGAAATTATGGGAACTCTGCGTCCATAAAAAAGCCTCATTCCTTGGCACTCCAGATGTTTTGGAAACTACAACTCCCAGCATGCTTTATTAGCTGGGAGTTGTAGTTTCCAAACCCCTTTAGTGCCAAGGAATGAGGCTTTTTTTATGGACAGCACCCCCCAGGAAAGGCCCAAAAACTTTCCCCCTTAGAGACCCCCCCTGTTCAGGGAGTGAGGTGGTACTCACATGTGGTAAATCAGGGTAAATCTTTACAAAATTGCTGCTGCTTACCGGTACCGTACTTCTCTATGTAACCAGTACCTGTAACTTAATTCTCTGGATCCTGCTGCGCTGCATGTCTGTACTCGGCGGCTGTCTGTCCGGCGCCGAGTAGTGGATCCTGCTGGACACTTTCACGCTGCTCTGCATGTCCGTACTCGCGGCTGTCTAACTTACTGCCCGGCGCCGAGTAGTGTCAAAGCCGGGCAGTAAATTAGACAGCCGGCGAGTACGGACATGCAGAGCAGCGTGCAGAGTGCCAGCAGGATCCACTACTCGGCGCCGGACAGTACAGCCGCCGAGTACAGACATGCAGCGCAGCGCAGCAGGATCCAGAGAATTAAGTTACAGGTAGCTGGTTACATAGAGAAGTACCGGTAAGCAGCAGCAGATTGTGAAAATTTACCATGACCCGAGTATAAGCCGAGGTCGGGTTTTGAGGCTATTTTTAAAGCCTGAAAACCTCGGCTTATACTCAAGTATATACGGTAAGCATACAATGATAAAATGTTGCAACCTGTAGCAAAATGCAACGAACCAAAAAAGCAACAAAACAGCATCTATAGGCCGAGACACAGTACATGTGAGTATCACAATCCAGACAGCAGAGCATCCGATGGGTCAAATATCCTGTATAGGTAAAAATAGGTAGGAGGTATCTCAAGTCCCGTCGGTGTGTGCACACCTAACTGTCGGGATGGCAGGAGTTGACAATAAACAAATGTAATTTTACTTCACCGCTATACTGGTGACGGTACGGCATAGTATCAGTTGCTTCGATCCCCCGGACTTAGACACTTATGTCCGTGGCATTGCACAGTCTTGGGATCCCCTGAAGCGATCCAGAGATATTCACCCAAAATGATGTTTCCCACGAACTTGCGTCCGTCTCAGTAGCCGTTAGCAGGGCCCCAGCCCAAAAGTCTCATAACTCCAACCGGTCCCCGGGATATTACGTCACTATGAGAATGTCACTGCTACGCGTTTCGCTAATCCTAGCTTCGTCAGGCATGACGTATACGTAGCGTTCCTCCCCTTTATAGCTTTACCATTTGAAACAACTTTATTGATCACTCTTATCATTCATTAACAATAGGGCAAAGTCTTTTAACCCTATATACTCCCAACAGGATTTTAGATAAATGCGGCAATCACAAGGTTTGTTAAGTCCAATTCCAATGATGCTCCCGCACAAGCTGCTGTAGGGAATTATTTATTTATCCAAAATACAGCTACAGGTACAACATAATCCCATAAGCCCCTTATTATACATTACACATAGTACAAAATCATTCTTATATGATAAATAGATAAAATATACTACAAAAGGGCAAGTAAAATCCACGTTTTTATTTTTATTTCTATTATTTTTATTTCTATTATGATTTAGTGTTTGGTATTAGAAATCAAATATATACTCTATCCTCCCAGGGGTGAATATTTATTACAAGAATGGTGCTAACTCAATCTGATCATTTAAGCCCTGTGGCTGCATACTTATATATAAATATTAAACATTTCTCCAAGTTCTTTGTCCAAATCACCTCCCCTCACAGTAAAATTACTCTTTACACCCCTATTGCCATGAACCTAGGTCCCGCAAAAGATGATGAGTGTTTAACTCTAAAGTGCTCATATATATATGGATAGTGCCCCTACTGGGGAAGTGTGAAGTGTCTATATCTATAGAACCGTCATTTTTTATTATTATTTCTGTAATAGCATAAGAGGTGACAGCCCTCCTGTGCTCCCCTATCCTCACAGTGAGTTTCCTACATGTCTTACCCAAATACCATTTATTACATGGACACTAATACCATAAACCACATTCCGTGATGACAGTTGTAGAATGTGGTCCAATTGTGTTCCTTTTTATTAATAGTGATGAATTCCCTACCTGTCCCCACATAACAACAGTTCACACATTTCCCGCATTTGAACATCCCCCTCAGGATTTTCATACTTACATCCCTAATTCCTGCCTTTTCCAATCTAGGTAATAGGCTGGGGGATAAAATATTTTTCAAAGTATTCTTTATCATTCTTCAGTATAGCCCAATCTTTCTTAAAAATATTTTTTATTTTGCCACTATCCTTATTAAAGTCCCAGTACCACCACTGGTTTGTCTTTAAAGTTATTTCTGTTATTTTTCTTAGTTTTAAGTTTTAATAAATTACTTTGAATCGTTCCGCTTGCCCTTTCTATAGCCTTATCCACACATACAGGAGGGTACCCTTTCTCCCTAAACCTCTTACCCACAAATTCTGCTTGTTCAGCAAATTTCCCTATATTGGAGCAATTTCTCCTTAACCTAAGCATTTGTCCTGATGGTATACCCTCTAACCAAGATTGTTTATGGGCACTGCTAAAATCTATATAAGTATTGTTATCGACTTCCTTAAAAGAAGTACTAGTAATAAGGCTTTCGCCTTCCACCTCTATCTTGAGGTCCAGAAAAACCATACTTTCTTGGCTATAATTACTCTGAAATTTTAAGTAATCATTGGATTGATTAATGTATATGAGATAGTTATCCAGTGCATCTGGGGTGCCACTCCAAATCAGGAGAACATCATATATGTACTGTATCTTTTCCAATTCAAGCAATTGATATGTTTATTGGCACCCCAGATGCACCTATCTTCCCAGTAACCCACATACAATCCAGCGTAACTGGGCGCGAAAATAGTAACTGGTTGGGTACTATTTTCGCGCCCAGTTACGCTGGATTATATGTAGGTTATAGCCAGGAAAGTATGGTTTTTCTGAACCTCAAGATAGAGGTGGAAGTCAAAAGCCTTATTACTAGTATTTCTTTTAAAGGGGAACTGTGGTCCAAAAATGACTTTAGGTAAATTGATAGGAATTGCTCTCCTGAGAATTTGTGCAATTTATTTTCTTTGTTTATTATGCATAGTTTTGAAGATATTTACATTTTTGTGTGTGATATGGCAGCAGCATCACCAGGTCCCCTGCACTTCCTGCTTCCTGCTCTGAAACCTGTCAGTCAATCTGCCCTGTGTCTCCTCCCCTTTGCAGACCCCTGGTCCCTCCCACTCATGGACCCCATTGTCGCTCCAGTTGCAGACCCCCCTTGGCCCATTCCCTTACAGCCCCATGTGGCCCCGCCAACTCGCAGGTGCTGTGGCCCCGCCCATTCATGGATGCCTAAGCCCCACCCACTCGCAGGTGCCTAAGCCCCACACGCTCACAGGTGCTGTGGGCCACTCTGACACCCCCCCTACCGCCCAAAAATCAGAGTGAGAACTCTGCCTGAAAAGGCTGTTTTTACATAGTGAGAGAGAAGGGCTGTAGATTCCCATACCTACTCTGCAGCTGCAGGTCCGTCACACGGCAGAGAGGAGGAGGGACTTCCTGTCTCCCTCACACACTAAGGGAGTCTGAGGCTGTGCTCGCTGGTGGCACTGTGCAGGAGAAGCCTTAGGAATGTCACATGTCAGCCTCTAACCCATTAACTTTCTGGTCAGTCATTTCTTTATATCTTGGGCTGTGGAGTACGTAGAGAGGTGGTTGATGGCTCGTTTTAAAGGAAGAAAACTGGAATTTTATTTAAACTCAACTTGCTTTGAGACCACAAAACAAGTTGAAAAACAAAAAAACAATACTTATATTGATTTCAGCAGTGCCCATAAACAATCTTAGTTAGAGGGTATACAATCAGGATAAATGCTTAGGTTAAGGAGAAATTGCTCCAATATGGAGAAATTTGTTGAACAAGCAGAATTTGTGGGTAAGAGGTTTAGGGAGAAAGGGTACCCTCCTGTATGTGTGGATAAGGCTATAGAAAGGGCAAGCGGAACTATTCAAAGTAATTTATTAAAACTTAAAACTAAGAAAAATAACAGAAATAACTTTAAAGACAAACCAGTGGTACTGGACTTTAATAAGGATAGTGGCAAAATAAAAAATATTTTTAAGAAACATTGGGCTATACTGCAGAATGATAAAGAATTAGCAGGGATTATAGGAAAAAGTCCAAATATAATTTATAAAAAACCCAATAATATTTTATCCCCCAGCCTATTACCTAGATTGGAAAAGGCAGGAATTAGGGATGTAAGTATGAAAATCCTGAGGGGGATGTTCAAATGCGGGAAATGTGTGAACTGTTCTTATGTGGGGACGGGTATGGACTTAATCACTATTAATAAAAAGGAACACAAATGGACCACATTCTACAACTGTCAGTCACGGAATGTGGTTTATGGTATTAGGTGTCCATGTAATAAATGGTATTTGGGTAAGACATGTAGGAAACTCACTGTGAGGACAGGGGAGCACAGGAGGGCTGTCACCTCTTATGCTAGTATTATTAAAAAACAGAAATAAAAGAAAAAATGATGGTTCTATAGACACTTCTCACTTCCCCAATAAGGGGCACTACCCATATATATATGAGCACTTTAGAGTTAAACACTCATCATCTTTTGCGGGAGCTAGGTTCATGGCATTGGGGGGTGTAAAGAGTAATTTTACTGTGAGGGGAGGTGATTTGGACAAAGAACTACTTAAATTGGAGCAACGTTTAATATTTATATATCAAAGTATGCAGCCACAGGGCTTAAATGCTCAGATGGAGTTAGCACGATTCTTGTAATAAATATTCTCCCCTGGGAGGATAGAGTATATATATCCAATTTCTAATACTAAATAATAATAAAAATAAAAATAACAGAAATAAAAATAAAAACGATGGATTTTACTTGCCGTTTTGTAGTATATTTTATCTATTTATCATATAAGAATGATTTTGTAGTATGTGTAATGTATAATAAGGGGCTTATGGGATTATGTTGTACCTGTAGCTGTATTTTGGATAAATAAATAATTCCCTACAGCAGCTTGTGCGGGAGCATCATTGGAATTGGACTTAACAACCCTTGTGTTTGCCACATTTATCGAAAATCCTTGTGGGAGTATATAGGGTTAAAAGACTTTGCCCTATTGTTAATGAATGATAAAAGTGATCAATAAAGTTGTTTCAAAGGATAAACCTATTAAGGGGAGGAATGCTACGGATACGTCATGCCTGACGAAGCTAAGATTAGCGAAATGCGTAGCAGTGACGTTCTCATAGTGATGTAATAACCCGGGGGCCGGTTGGAGTTGTGAGACTTTTGGGCTGGGGCCCCTGATAACGGCTACTGAGATGGACGCAAGTTTGGGGGAAACGTCGTTTCTCTGGATCGCTTCGGGGGATCCCAAGAGCGCGCAATGCCACGGACATAAGTGTCTAAGTCCGGAGGATCGAAACGACTGATACTATGCCGTACCGTCACCGGTGTAGCGGTGAAGTAAAATTACATTTGTTTATTGTCAACTCCTGCCATCCCGACAGTTAGGTGTGTGCACAACGACGGGACTTGAGTTAACTCCTACCTATTTTTACCCTATACAGGATATTTAAGATATTAGACCCATCGGATGCTCTGCTGTCTGGATTGTGATACTCACATGTACTGTGTCTCGGCCCCCCCTGCTTTTTTGCTTTGTTGCATTTTGCTACAGGTTGCAACATTTTATCCTAGTATGCTTATGTTTATTACTTTTTAACCATTGTTCTATATATTGTATCTTAACCTGTAGCTGGGAACACACAAGACAGTCCACCGTGAAGTTTACAATTAAAAAGCCTTTATTGTCTGGACGCCTTATGCGTTTCGGACACACCCGTCCTTAATCATAGGTACAGCAGTTCCCTCTGCGAATAATCCCTTTATACAAATTACTACCCCCACGTGACCTCCGTGCATGTTTCGAAACAAAGTCTATCCAATGAGTTAACCCTTTTGATCCTCCCCTCGAATTACGAAAGGGAGATAGAGGAAGGAAATTGCTCCTCTAATCATATGTTCCTTCCGAATCTACATGTGCTGCCATTCGCAAGGTAACATAATATAACATGAGACAAAAAGATTGACTGTTATATATCAAAAATCTTTTTGTCTCATGTTATATTATGTTACCTTGCGAGTCTTGTGTGTTCCCGGTTTGTGCAGATTCCAATATTGTGACTATTTCTGAAGGATTGCTGCCTCGTGACGGGCTTGGGGCGTCTTGCACCCGGGCCACAGAGACACATGGGTAAGATATTCACCCACAATATGTTCTGATACAAGAGATTTTACTTATCCTCCAGATACAGACACATTTGAGTAAAGTGACGGGCCCAGGGTCTGCACACCTGGGTCATAGAGCATACAGAGTAAGCAGGTGTTAATCACCCTTGTTAAATGCTAAACAAGTGCATATATATTGTACAAGTTTTGAGCCCATGTGATTATATATACAAATTTAACCCGCCCTTATTATAGTGTAATATTTCTGTATATATATATATTATGTTAGTTATTTACATATAAAGATACTATATTTTATTTTTATATATTTCCTTTTTTGGTGCCTTGTGTTTTCTAACAGCTAAGTACAATTCATTTTTACTTTTGGAAACTAAACTTGTCTAATCTGCCTGCATAGTCAAGCCCCTCCATTCCCCTTATTATTTTAGTTTCCCTTGTCTGAACTGCTTTAATTTTCAAGATGTTCCTTTTGTATATGGGATTCCAAAACTGCACTACATATTCCAACTGAGGCCTTACCAGTGCCTTGTAAAGAAGCAGAACAGTATTTTTCTCCCTTGATCTATTCCCCTCTTAATACAAGTCAAAAACTTGACAAAAACTTGCTTGCTTTAGCCTTTGCTGTCCGGGACTGCTTGCTACTAGTCTGTATTACTAGACCACCTTAAACTTTTTTTTTAACAGAGCTTCACTTAGCCTTGACTGATTTTTAAAAGAAAGCAATCCTTTAAAGGGAAAATTGCTACTTTAAGATCCAATGCACTTAGGGGCATATTTATAAAGCATCTGTAATGCTCCTTCATTGCAACTGTTAGTATTTTACAAGTTGCAATGAGAGACTAAAGGAGATTACAAGAACTTAAGTCTTAATAGTTAGACTTTGTCTGGATACTACATAACAATTTTTATAAGTGATGTATGGACTCCAGCTCTTTTGTTTTTAAATAGTGATGTTAATTACTAAATTTTTATATGTGTTATGATGGGCTGGCCAGCCATTAATGTATATAATTAGATAGATGATGTCATTTCAAGGGTCATTATTCCCAAATTTTATGTTGGAATAAAGTGGTATTTTAAGATTTTAACATTTGTATTTTGCCTTACCTTTCAAATAATCCTTTTGAGATCATTGTCTCTGCAACAGAAACATAAAGGTCCAAGGAATGGCCAGTACACCAGGATGCTAATACCACTTCCAGGTGCACCTTTCAAGGACATCAGGGCAAGCACCTTTCTAATCATGAAGTACTAGCACTGCATGTCTAGATTATCATTACAGAGGCGAAGTGTACAGGCCTGAAGTACTGGCCATTTCTTCTCATTTTGAACCTTCAGCTCTTTATTATTACTGCAGGGAGAGTGCTGGCCAGGGGATCAGTTGAAACTTGAAAGGTACTGGATATTTGAATATCAATTGAGCATGTAGAGCACTAAAGAAAATGTGTTAAAACAGATATAAATGGGTATATAAGTAGGAGGCCCAGTCAGTTTATCAGTTTAAAATACATTTAATAACTTAATAAAGGGTTTACACACTGTAGCAATTAGGGTAAACAATTTAAAATAAAAATTAGCTTTAATTCCAGACAAACGCATCCTTGTTTCATTATTAAAAAAAAAAAAGGGGAAAAAAAAGTACTTTAGTAATATAAAACATGTAATGTTGTAAGTGTCCAGCATTGTAATTTCCTTTTAAACAGTTCTAATACAACTTATTCATGAAGGCATCATTCTTAGTCATGGTTTATAAAGTAGAAGGGCAAATTAATAACAGGATCTACAGCCGTGATTATTGTTTAATGTCAGAGATTTTGTTCAGGGATCATTTTTTTGTTTGGAGAACAATAATGGGAAGCTTTGTCCTGGGAAATAAAGAGAAAACTATATCAACATTTCTTATTTAAAAACTCAGACATTTCCATGACAGTTAACATCTTAGAGTTATTTAATGTTTCAAAACAGCTTGTTAAAAATTCTGTAAATGGGACAAAGCAAAGTGACAATTATATTTGTCTATTTTAATTGTCTTTTGAGATCTATACAAATACAGGGTTGTGTGTAGCTAATAGCAGTAGAGAACGGAAATTACACCTACTGTACATTAACCATAGTTTACTCTAGATCCCCTTTTAGATCTATAGGGAAAAAGTCATAGATTCTAGCATCTTGCTACCGTACACCTCTTCTAGAGATGGTCGAACTTTCGAAAGTTCGGGACGTTTTTCGAACTTTCGAACTACATGGAAAGTTCGAAAACGGACCCATTAAAGTCAATGGGAGTCAAATAGTTTGAAAAGTTTGAATGAAATACAATTAAAATATCAATGGTAACTTAATGTAAATGGCTGTGGGACCTGGGAAATGGTTTGGGGAACATGTTCGAATATCCAGGACTTTACAGAAATCGATTTTACTCACACGCGCGCTACTTTCGAGCTCTCGCATTTGAACATTTGATAATTATCCCATGAATGACACATGGATTCGATAATGCGATATTTACTCACGTATAGGTATAATAAACATTTTACTAGCGTATTCATGCTCGTGTATAGGTATAATAGACATTTTACTCGTGGATTCGATACTTGCATATAGGTATAATAGACATTTTACTTGCGGATTAGATGCTCGCGTATAGGTATAATAGACATTTAACTTGCGGATTCGATATTAACTCGCGAATAGGTATAATTTACATTTTACTCGCGGATTCGATACTTGCGTATAGGTATAATAGACATTTTACTTGCGGATTCGATGCTCGCGTATAGGTATAATAGACATTTAACTTGCGGATTCAATATAACTCGCGAATAGGTATAATGACATTTTACTCGCGGATTCGATGCTCGCGTATAGGTATAATAGACGTTTAACTAGCGGATTCGATATTTACTCACAAATAGGTATAATAGACAATTTACTAGCGTATTCCATGGTCGTGTATAGGTATAATAGACATTTTACTCGTGGATTCGATACTTGCGTATAGGTATAATAGACATTTTACTTGCGGATTCGATGCTCGCGTATAGGTATAATAGACATTTAACTTGCGGATTCGATATTAACTCGCGAATAGGTATAATTGACATTTTACTCGCGGATTCGATGCTCGCGTATAGGTATAATAGACGTTTAACTAGCGGATTCGATATTTACTCACAAATAGGTATAATAGACAATTTACTTGCGGATTCGATGCTCGCGTATAGGTATGATAAACATTTTACTCACATATTCGCTTGCCTTGAACGTTCGAACATTCGATAATTATTGAAAGTCTGGAAAATATCGAAAATCCGGGTCCAGGATAGTTCAAGAAGTCAGAGTCTGTTTGAACTCGAATAGTTTGGCTCAAACTCGGGTTTGAGTTCTAGTCCAATCTCTTCATTTGTGTGCTACGGTATGTGGCCAGTCTGCCCAGAGCTATTTTCAGGAGACCCAGGAAGTCTTGGAGGGGTGGAGCTAAACAGTCTACAATGCACATCCAAGATGTCAGCAACTTTACATCACCAAAGGAAGGCTCAGGTGATATTTCTCTAGAACAGTAAGTTTCAAATTCTGTAGTAAATTCAGTAACTAACAAGGCATCATGTTGTTGCCAGTACAGGTTACAGTCCATGTAGTCTCTAAAGAGCCTCATGAGCATAAAGTATAGTATAGAAAGTCTACCAGGAATAATACACAAGAGTCAGCTTTTTGCTTTTATTCTGTTCCTAGCAACAAGTGTGTTAGTGCTATCAATTTGCAGCAACAAATCAGAAGTTTTTTTATTGGTTTTCTGCAGTTGTATAACATTTCGTTGGCTGCTGCAGTTTATGGGAAAGGCAGATATTTGCTCCTTTTATTGTATCATCCTCAATATTTCTAAATTTACCTGTTTTTTGTGTTAGCTCTGGTGGACTAATGTTCTACTTTTAGAAACTTGCAGTCCATGAGGTTACAGGTTCTCTCTTTTTGTTTTTTGATTGGTTTCCTGTTCCTATTTAAGTTTCTGTTGCTCTGATGCTAGTTTCCCATTATAGCTTGTAGTTCTCCCTTGCTCTTAAGGAGGCCATTTATGTGAAAATAAAGAAACCAAGCCTAAATAGAGGTGGGAGGGTTCGACACCAACTGTCTGCCATGTACAATGCTGTTTTGACACCTTACCCTGGGTGTTCCTATAACACCTCTTAGCCACTATGCAATCCCGCCCTTAACACTTGGCTGTGATATGCTAATTGGGATTTTCCTGGGTACATAATTGTCACAGATTCTTGTACAAGTCATTCTGAATTGAGAAAGCCAGTCGGATGACTAGCAAAACGTCTTCAAGAACTAAACTTCAAGTCCAGTTGATCTAATTGAATACAACAGATATTCTCCCTTGCTCGTGTTGTAATCTCTTGGTTGATTTTCTGGTTCTTGATCCTGGTCTGTCTTATGTTTAAGAATCACCAGTTTCCTAGAGAAGACAAATTGACCACAAACCAATAGAATATGGGCTTTTATAAACAACATACAACACATTCATTTTGTATAAACAATGATATGTTTACAAATTTTAAATTTACAGACAAAAAATATTCACAGTGCAAATCCAGTTAAATCTCAAGAAAAAAAATATTATAAATGAGAACTATAATTTCAAATGAAATGATGTTGTAATGGTTATATGAGCTGCTAAATGTTTACCTTAAATATGCTTATTCGTACCCTTAAACTAATAACAAAATGATCACCTTTTTTCCCGTGGACTTTTGCAGCTGGTGATATCACCTCATTTAAGACTTACTTACTAGCAGGATGGAGAGGAACAGCTTGCACAATTATTTAACATAACCTTTTAGATAACTTTAAGTTAAGAAATAAAGCAGAATATATAGTGGAATATAAAAATAAAATAAAAAAATTAAATCCTTTCATAACTTTGCAAAGCTTAACATTTTACTAAACCCATACATTTTACGTACCGCATCTTTAACGATTGTTATTTTTACAACGCTATCGTAAAACTATGATCATGGTTGTACAATTACAATCCCAATCAGAATTGTACAATCACAAATACAACACCATATCGATATTGTACTACTGCTTGATATTGTATGGTCATACAGTCAGAAATGTACTTTTATTATAACCCACGGTATCAAATTTTCCGATACCATGGGTTAATAAATTTGCCCCATTGTCAGGTGTGCCATTATGCCACCCAACCCACCCGATCTACTCCTGTTTAAGTCATTCTGGGACATGGCTTAGTTTCCAGAATGGTGGGACAAGAGAGAGAAGAAAAGAGTGAAAAGTGATAACAATAATTTAAAATAAGAAAATCAGATGGGAGTCCATTGTTTAAAGTTGTTGCTACTATTTCCTGTTTCCCTTTCTCTCCTCTTGAGCATGATCAAAGCAATGATCAATTGGCACACAGCATGACACAGAACACTCAGGTCCTGTGGATTGTATGCAGGTTTTATTGGTATCTATTGGAATTCTGTCACTGTATGGCTACCATCATTAATCTAGTATTTGAAGTTGTTATCATGTAATGTTTACTGCCTTTTAAAAGGTACATAGGCCATAAGCATTAAGGAAATATTTAGTATCGTTCTGTTAGGGAGGGCAGTAAAATCATGCTATTTTTTTTTGCAGGGGAGTACACTTATAAATAAACTTGGCTGGTACAAAAAGAAAATGATAAGTATGTTTTAATACAAACACTACAAAGTGTCTAACAATTTAAATATTAAGAAAGATTTTTGGCAACTCTCTTTTTTTGTATTTGGTGCCCCCTAGTGAGTATAAAGTTAGAAAATGCTATAGCTCTGGTGCAACATTTTTACTTAGGGGTGCTAAGCAGGTGTATTCATAGAAGACAAACCACATGGGACTAGATTGTTAATTAGTCCAGAAATGCACTTTAGGGAATATTTTCCACATTATTCTAGCATTATTGGAATGCTCTGCTGCAGAATAGGTTTTATTTAAAAGGTTATTATTGTACTTTAATGAATGGCCCACAAAATTTGGTAAATCATTCATTATTACAACTGCATCTATGATAAATATATACAGGGTTATTTAATAAAAGTTCTTATCGTTTAAGATGGTGCTAATTTTGCCCCAACCAATCAGATGTTAGCATTTAAATGTTAAATAAGATCTGATTGGTAGGGGCAAAATTAGCACCATTTTAAAAGATAAGAACTTTTATTCAATCTCCCTTATAGTGTTCTATTGCCATGTCACAATTGGCAATATTTTGTTGGGGGTAGGGAAGGCTTAGGCTGCTTACTTTATAATATTGGTGAGGGCCAATATGCTCTTCTAAACCGCTGGATGGAGCTACTGGCAACATACAACATTGTAGTGACTTATGGTCCAGAACATATAATATATATATATATATATATATATATATATATATATATATATATATACACGATACAAGGATTGTGGGAGCACTCCAATTAGGCTAATCTACAACTACATTTAGTGGAAGTGCTACTGATCTGGTCAAACATTTATACAAACATAGAAAAGATAATCAATGCACATTCCTAGGCCCCATACAATATCATATTATCTGCACACTGGCATACTTTATAAACAAAGGGGTTTTAGTATACGTTACTGTGATCACATGAATGAAAAGCCTTCCAACCACGTCAAGGTAACCCCAGTCTGGAAGGTCCTAACTTCTAACCTTTTTACATTTCTTTTACTTCAATTACGATTAGCAAACTTTGCATTTCTCATTCTAACACACTGGATCCATATAACAGGCTCTTTCACTTCCCCCCCAGCCCTTTGGCTTTTTAAAATGAGGGAAGAGGCCATCCAGTGCTAAGTATGCCAGTGTGCAGATAATATGATATTGTATGGGGCCTAGGAATGTGCATTGATTATATTTTCTATGTTTGTATAAATGTTTGACCAGATCAGTAGCACTTCCATTAAATGTAGTTGTAAATTAGCCTAATTGGAGTGCTTCAACAATCCTTGTATTGTATGTATTTATTGGGAGGCTAAAATATATATATATATTTTCGTTTCGGTCTGTGTTTCTCAAGCCAAATATTGCAATCAACAATCATGTGCTTAAAAGTAACATAACTCCACCCTTATTAGGGACATCATAGAACATACACAGTTTTCTTAAAGGAGTTTGTGAAGGTTCTTATTCATCCAGGTCAGGGTATATCTGTTGTATTCAATTAGATCAACTGGACTTGAAGTTTAGTTCTTGAAGACGTTTCGCTAGTCATCCGACTGGCTTTCTCAATTCAGAATGACTTGTACAAGAATCTGTGGCAATTACAGTATGTACCCTGGAAAATCCCAATTAGCATATCTCAGCCAGGTGTTAAGGGCATGATTGCATAGAGGTGTTATAGGAACGCCCAGGGTAAGGTGTCAAAACAGCATTGTACATGGCAGACAGTTGGTGTCGAACCAAACAAGGAGGAATAGGTGAGAAACCTGTCTAACAGAACCCTGACCCAGCCAGAAATGGAAGTCCCCGCTAAGGGTTTGAATTTTGCCATCACTCCTAAGGCCATCCCTGTGGTGGATATTATAGCAGCCAAAGAAGCTTCAATCCACAATAATAAGGTACCACAGAGTGAGGCAGAACAACTTCGCCTTAAGGTATCTGCAGCTAAAACTCCTTCATCTAACCTGACCACACAGGAAAGAAGAGCCTTAACATCCCTCAAGAAAGATTCCAGCATCACGATTCTACCGGCAGACAAGGAAAGATGCACAGTGGTACTCCCCACCTCAGACTACCATGCTAAGGTGACCATGCTCTTAGCCGATAACAACACATATGAGGCTTTAACAAGGGATCCCACCAGCCGTTACAAGAAAAAAGTTATAGACTTACTACAACAGCTTCAAAAGGATAGATCCATTGATTGAGTAATGTATCATCCCCTCTACCCTGTTGAGGCACATCCATGCATATATGGACACCCAAAGATACATAAGAAAGGGGCACCACTAAGACACAGCATCAACTCTGTAACATACAAGGTGGCAAAATACCTAGCAACCTTTACATGGAGGAGGTAGAAAAACAGGCGCTTAATACCTTAAAGGGCATAGCACCCAGCCACTGGGTGGATGACACCTGGGTTAAAATCCACCAGAAGGAAGGACAAGCTTTTACTGAACACATTAATACGGTAGACCGAAACATCAAATTTACAAGGGAAGAGGTACAAAACAACAAACTGGCTTTCTTGGACTGCTTGGTAGAAGTCAAGGAAAATGGTAAACTGGAAGTAGAGATTTACAGAAAACCATCACATACATATCAGTATTTGATGTTTGACTCCGACCACCCTTTAGATCACAAGCTGGGTGTCATCAGAACCCTGCAACACAGAGAAGAACATCCCCACTAGAACAGAGGCGAAGGCTAAAGAAATGAAACATCTCAGAGGAGCCCTTAAAACTTGTGGATATCCAGACTGGGCCTTTGTCAAAAGAAGTAGAAGGAAAGAAAAGAACACAAATACCAACAGTGAAGGGGAAAAGCAAGACAGGAGAAAGAACATGGTCATCCCATATGTAGCAGGGGTCTCCGAGAAATTAAGAAGAATTTTCAAAAAAACACCACATTCCTGTCTGCTTTAAACCGAACAACAATATACGCAGTGCAGTGAAGAATGCTCTGATTTGTATGTGGGGGAGACCAAACAGCAACTGCATGGCCCAGCACAGAAGAGCCAATTCCTGGGGTCAGGACACAGCAGTGTATCTGCATCTTAAGGATAAACGACATACCTTTGAAGATTGTAATGTTAACATATTGGCAAAAGAACGTGACTGGTTCAAGAAAGGTGTCAAGAAGTCCATTTATGTGAAAATAAAGAAACCAAGCCTAAATAGAGGTGGGGGGATTCGACACCAACTGTCTGCCATGTACAATGCTGTTTTGACACCTTACTCTGGGCGTTCCTAGAACACCTTTTAGCCACTATCCAATCACACCCTTAACACCTGGCTGTGATATGCTAATTGGGATCCAGTTGATCTAATTGAATACAACAGATATTTTCTTAAAGGAATCATTAACCGTCAACAATAATTTTTGCCAAAACACATTTTAAAGTGCTACGTGGTCATATTAAACAGCAAATGACTAATATAAGCAAACAATTCTTTAAAAAACTGTCTCCTTTTTTTTCAAAAAACAATTTTGCGTGCTAAAAAATTTAACAGTACTAGAGGTGTTAAAGGTGCATAAGTGCTTTAACTGCAAAGGATCTAAAATAATTAGTTCATTAAAAACAAGGGATTATCAATCTCTTACTGTGTATCTATCCTACATTAATGTGGTTTAAACATTATTACAATAACGCTAGTTAAAAGTTAAAAAAAAGTCAGGGGCTATTCAGTGGTGACACTCCTATCTATACATATTATGTATCAGCAAGAAAACATTTGAGGGAGTAATACTCGTTAAGTACATTGGGATGAACAGTATTTAGGAATCTAATCCATCTAGTTTCATATTGCAACAAAATAAGGAGACACTGTTTTTTAAAGAATTGTTTGCTTATATTAGTCATTTGCTATTTAATATGACCACGTAGCACTTTTAATGTGTTTTGGCAAAAAATATTCTTGAAGGTTAATGATTCCTTTAAGAAAACTGTGAATGTTCTATGATGTCACTAATAAAGTTGGAGTTATGTTACTTTTAAGCACATGATTGTTGATTGCAATATTTGGCTTGAGAAAGGTCTTAGAACACAGACCGAAATGTCGCCTGCACTTTGTTGCACTTTTGCATGTTAATAAACTGTTGAACAAGACCCAGGAGTGCACTGTCACTATTGTCCTTTTATATATATGAAGCTGGAGGATGCACTCTCAGGACTTAGTAATAAACGGTTTCTTTATTCAATCATTGTGGTTAACATGTTTCCGTCTGCATTGCAGACCGTCATCAGAACATCTGATCATATCACACACCCTTCCTTAAAACTAACTAACCCACACACACCTTAAAACTAACTAACCCACACACACCCCCCACATATGTGACCAATAGGATTCTCATCCCACCACCTTAGAATCCTCCCCATACATATCACCATACTTATTTGAGATACATCGAGGATTGGATGGTTCCATGAGGGCATTCCGGATGGATGACCGGTGATTAGCCATTCGTTCTTTGAAACTCGTAGTCGTCATGCCAATATAGTATAGTCGGCTAAAAACATGTATATTTATTAGTAGCTAGTAAAAGATCAACCATTGATCACATAAATCACCATAATACAATATCAATATATCTTTCTGACCCATCAGGTCTCCAACACCAAAGTGGAATTTTTGGACCTTACAGTTACCAAGGAACAAGGGAAACTTGTGACAAGTCTGTATCGGAAGCCCACCGCTACCAATACCCTATTACACTATAGAAGTGCCCATACTCCTGGCCTACTCAAGGGGATCCCGAGAGGTCAGTTTCTCAGGGTGCGACAGAACTGCACAAAAACCACAGATTTCGAAACAGAAGCTACCTGCCTACAGGACAGAGGTTATCCCAACCAGATACTTAGAAAAATAGATTTGCAGCCTTGCGTTACACACAATCAGATTTACTTCAATCTAAGGTTCGTATGAACCATATAGGTAACAATGTGAGATTCATTACTCAATACAATAACAGATGGTCAGAGACCAAAAAAGTCTTAACGAAAAACTGGCACTTACTTACCAATGACAATACTCTCAAACATTTTGTTACAGATCATCCACAGATCACTGCAAGGAGAAGTGCTAATCTCAGAGATAAACTTGTGCATAGTCATTTTGTGAGGGAATCAGTCACGCTCAACAGAGGAGAAAGACTGGTAGGAACCTATGCCTGTGGGGAATGCACATACTGTCAATACATGGATTCCAGAAAGATATTACACAGCACCTCTAATAATTTCAAACTAAACCTTAAAACTTACTTTAATTGCAAATCACAAAATGTGATATATGCTATTATTTGTCCCTGTAATCTGATATACATAGGAAAGACAAAGCAATAATTGAAACAAAGACTGGCTAGTCACCTTTCAAATATTAGATCAGCGGGGCGACCACGACAGAATGACACACCATTGACGAGTGTTGCTGCACACTTTCTCAAACATCATCAGGGTAAAACTACAGGATTAAAATGTATGGGGCTACACAAAGTATCGCTGAACATCAGAGGTGGTGATATTGATAATATATTGTTACGCATAGAGACTCGATACATTTTTAACTTTAACACAGTTCAACCAGAGGGTTTGAACTTCACTCCTTATGTGTAACTTCACATCTGTCTGATATGAGATACATCTCTTTTGTCTTCCTTTCTTTTATGTATAAAGGCTTCCATCTATTGAGTTCATCCGATGCTAAACTTACCTGAAGTGTTACATTAGTCCAGATGTCTGGAGGTCAGGATGGAATATGGGTGGCTGCCCCTTTACATCCAAACATGGAGTTGGAACGTCACTCTTGACAGATGGATTCCTCCCTTAGTATTTCACCTGGATGATGAACTACATTCATCTTGAATGTTTTCAGCGTCACTTACTTACCTGTGGTTACTCTTGACATGGAAATTATGGCTGTATTTATTGGCACTGGTGTCTTACCATACACGATGATCACGGATTGAAAGCCAACTATATACACTTTGGATTATTTTGCCCAGCCCTTGGTGGTGTTCGGGAGGATGAAGGGAGTTGGTAAGGGATCTCCCACCTTTGATAACCCCTTATCTTGGATGATATGGGTCCGAGAGATGTGACTATAAACACTCGTTGCCGAGACACATCTGACTGTTTGGGGGGGTATGGTTGAGATTACCAGCATCCGGATTCCAAAGACTGTGGGATATTTCTCTTTTTGTTCACAGTCTCTCTGAACGAACATGGATTCAGATTGTGGATTGTTTATGCATTTCTCTAGATTATGTATGTTTTGGTTGTTCCAGCCAATCATCTTATATTATGTGCACTCTACTGTTGCATGCATGTTACCATTTGTCCACACGATATGTATATCTCCCCACGGGGGACTGAGGCAATTAGTCTCAGTTGCCAGTGTGGGTGATGGGGTGATCACTCCGGAGCTAATACTGATATGCACTATTATATGATATAATTGGACACACCTTATCCTTTCCCTATCCCTTGGTATTCGTATTGATAATTTGATCCGTATTAGGGATATGCTGCATTTTTATGACACTTTGTCCGTAGTGTGTGATTCTTAGACTTCCGTACTCCTTCATTCACAAATGTTGATTACTTACGATAGTTGAATTGACACTGACAGCTTTTTCACATGACTGACCGATAAGACGTAAATAGACATGTGATGTGAGTCGGCGTTTGATTGGCGGATGGATATTTAAATAGCCGACCACACACAATTTATTTCTCAGCGCCATTGAGAAAGCTATTACGCGAAACGCGTTTGGGTGCTAGACACCCCTCTCCCCCCACTCCTATTCGGTGTTACGGCGATACTTTGTTCTGTGAGGTCCTGAGATGCTGTCCCATTGATGTTGATTCCGTGCACGGACTGAGATTGACATTATTGCATTACCGACGTGACTGATAAGTGTAGCTCTCTAGTACCACACCATTCTGACTTTATTGACTTTATTTAAAGGAGGTGGGTAGGAAGGGGGGTTGTTCAGAGATATTGATATGTAATTATTATGATAATGAATTTTGGTTATTGCTTATATTGATATTGTATTATGGTGATTTATGTGATCAATGGTTGATCTTTTAAACTCCGTCCGCTCAATATACAGAACCAAAAAACAAGCCGCACTTCGATGGTTCGCATCGATATCCTGACCCAGAGTATAAATATTACAGTTGGAAAGCAGGGGTATGGATGATGCTCTATGCACACTCCCCCCTTATATATCAGCGGGGGGTGTCCAGGGTAACATTAACCCTATCAGATATACATATTGGCGAAAGTCTGAGTCGCTAGAACAGTTTCTGCGTACTCTGACAAATTGGTTATATGGGATGCTATTAATTGTATGTTTAGGAGTGTGCATAGAGCATCATCCATGACTAAGGGGGTGTTTCCCCGGTTCAGGTCGAACTCTTTGTCTCTTCCCTCCCGGACCTCCATGCCGGGACTGACCTTGGAGCGGCCATTTGTTTGTTTGTATATACATTTTCTTCAGAGGCATCGCTCGGCGACGTACCGTGACAATGGACTGATCGAGGTATGATTGTAATGCACCTGTTTTAAGATATTGTTTGAATCGAGGTGCCGCGGGAGGTTATATGATAGAAGAGACTCTGATGTATATCATATAGACTTACATATATTCATCTAAGACCATTTTCACACACGTATAAACATGTCTGCCGCTCTGGATGACGAAACTATGGCTGCCAGACAGAGCAGAGCCTCAGCAGTGTTCTCGGAGGAGATATCGGAGATACAAAGGGGGAACACTATGGGGGAGGACTTTAAAGCCCTGGAAAAACTTTTGTCCCAGGAACTATCGTTATGGTGGGACATAGCAGGCTTAGAAAAATATCTTGATGTAAACCGCATACCAAGGGGCTTAAGGATTAAAAAAATTCCCAATATAGGCAGACATGACCCAACTTTTATGAACAGATGGAATGGGATTTTAACCAGATGCTCCACTGAGCTGATAAATCTTATTGTGGAACAAAACAGGGTGACCCTATTAGAAGTGGGAAAGGAAATAAAGGAACTTAAAAACAACATGTCCACTTATACCACTGATCTATCTTTTTCTAAATTTGACCAGGAATTAAAAGCATATTTGAACAAATTGGAGGAGGAAATAAGTGACCGCAAGAAACGGAAATTCATCAGGGACAAATTAGACTATGAGAACGACCAGGTCTATGTATGGAAGCGACCGCGCTCTATCCTTAGGTATAAGAGAAATAGATCTGAGTCTATGAGCACTAACAGTAAAAATGTAACTTTTTCTAGTACGGATGGTGAAACATCTGATGATATGTCCTCTGCAGGTTCGACACAGTCCGGCCCTGCCTCTAGGCGACGTCTCCGGGAGTCTTTTTTATCAGAGGAAGAGATGGAGAGACCACCTTCCACCGGGAACAACCCACCCTTACGCAAAGGTATGGACAAACCGGAGGTTCAACGGAAAAAGGACCGTCAAAAGAGACAGTACAAGAGGAGTCGGGTACCACGAGAAAGACAAGAAGAGGAGGAAAGAGACACCAGAAGACACGGGTATGGTCTGCGAAATCCTCAAAAGGAGAGACCTATGAGGTACAGAATGTAATAAACTTGTCGGATGTGATACTTACTGAGTCCCAGGCTTCCGTTTTATCCAAAGGCCTATCATATTCACCAACTAAACACTTTAATATCTTCAATACTTTAATGGACGTTAATAAATTTATAAGGAAGATCACCCTAAAGAAATACTTTAAACATGTTGATACAAGTGTTGCATTGGAAACCCTAAGGTCGAAGGAGAGGGAGCATGATCATATGATTGAAACTTTTGATCTTTTGAATACGAACACTTTGTATGAGTTACATAATAGCATGCCAGACACTATATCTACAGCTGAATTGACCCCCAAAAATTCATCTAACACAGATTTCTATCCTGTTCAATATAGAAGTGATGCGATGGATATATATCAAGATAGAGTAGAGAGAGAGCTTCTTGCTTTGTCTAGTAAGCAATCTAGCATGTATAATAATCTAACTAAACAAGAGAGAGAGGCGATGGAACAACTTAAAAATAACAAGGGAATCGTAATTCGTAATGCAGATAAAGGGGGGTGCGTAGTTGTGTTAAGTCATGAGTATTATGTTAATGAGGCCTTACGCCAATTAGGAGATGATCTTGTATATTTACCACTTGTATCTGATCCGTTAAAGAACTTCCAGAATGAATTAACTATGCTAGTAGATGATGGCGTAAGACAGGGGATACTTACAGAGAAAATTAAAAGATTTCTTGTGAGGAGACATCCAGTGACACCAGTCTTTCACCATCTCCCTAAAATCTGGTGGGCTTACAATGGTTAATGAATTGGGGGTCTGGCAATACTGATTAATGAACTGGAAGGCTGAAAATGGCTAATGAACTGGGGGTCTGGCAATACTGCAACAGCCAATGATTGGTATTCACAATGGAACCAAAAAAGACACTTCATGACTCTAGTACACTTGGGTTGTGTGGAGTGTCCAGTATCTATCTTTCTTTTATACACCTTACCTTCTTCTGGACATCATTTAGTTATCCTGTGGAGCCCAATTTGGTCTTTTAGTATGTTTGTCTATATTATTATACGTATATATTATACTAGGTTTATGCTTTGGGTAATACTATGTTACTATTTTACATTTACTACATTGATATGAATTTTGTTTTTATAAATGAATAGATGTTTTGGTCTACCTTATATTCATATCATCCTGTTAGGGGATCTATTTCTTTTTGTATACCGGAGAGGTGCCTCCCTTTTGGGAGTATAATGGGTTACTCTGTTTTGGAACTGTCTTTTTGGTTCCATTTTAGTTATTACTTACCCATTGCCCCTATCCATATCACTGTGTTTTCTGGTGAATAGGACCCTACGCTCCAGCACGCTTATATGTTAATTGTTTGGTATTTCCCCTGCTGCTTCCTCTACACATGCACAAATGAGCAGGGTACACAGTGGCAACCACTGCCAAAATGGTGGGTATCTACTTAGTAATGCAAGTAATAAAGTAATATAAATAGCAGTTGGGGTTGGGGCAAATACATGACAAGTGAACAATTTTTTTTATGCTATTTATACTCCTTTAAATGGACTCTTCTTGGGTTCAATCATAATGGTAAACTTATGTTCAACCCCAGTAACTATCCATAGTAATAAGTTAATGGAGTTTTCCCTCAGAAGGCCCATATTATTTGACAGTTCTTTGCTTTTGATCTGTTGTCATCATTTGAGTAACCCATTGGAAACTGACCTTTGACATTATCTAATGCACAATGTCAAACTCGCGGCACTCCAGATGTTTGAAACTACAATTCCAGAATCCCCCTGGTATGCACTGCAAACAAGGAATGCTGGGAGTTGTAGTTTTCAAACATCTGGATGGCTGCGAGTTTGACATCCCTGATAATGAATTTGTGGAAACTAGCCAGCTGAAATGTCTGGTAAACATTAGTGTTAGCATTAGTGTTTATAATGGTTTTATATGCAACAGTATTACAAATAAGTGCACACTCCTACCTTTAAAATGACTCCAGGATCATGCTTCCAGCTGCAGTCTATCCAATTTTATAGCAGTATAAAGGGTGGGTTTCCCTGCTAGCACTGTGAGCTGTGACATCATCAGCACCACTGGTCTACACCCACGTTTCTTGATCATTTTTAATCTAGCCACAAGCCTGAAAATTTTTTTTCTTTCCCTAAGGTGTTAGAGTAAAGGACAAACAGTAGTTGCAGGTCTAAAGATTTTTTGGGATGAGGATTATGACACAGCTTATACCACATGACGACCCAGAACATGGCAGTCTGGGAAGTGTAACTTTACAAGCCTATAGTTAAGACCCAGAGAAGCTAGAGACATCACCTTAGGCTTGTTTCAAAGGTATACATAGCTCACTATTACCCTTTAATTTTAACCTAAACTAAATTAAAATGTAATGGTAGTGAAAATAATAATATTGAAATTACATATTTGGGCTACTGTTACAAAATGGAACAATTAATCTTTTTAATTGCAAAAGTGACCATAACAAGAGAAACTCCATCTTTAAATGTGATTGAGAGTGGGAAGCTTCAGATTTAACCATAGCCAATTCGTTGATCATTGCATTACTATTAGAAATTTTGCTGTAGTAGTATTTGCTAAAGAGACTTACTGTAGGAGCTGGTACAAAAAAGAAATGCAAAGTTTGCCCTTGTTATAATTTGCAGCACGACAACACATATGTTAGCTTTTTACTGTTACGCAGTTAGATAACTCCTGATTAGTTGATGCAGAACAATAACATCACACTTTTGCATCCCCATAGCAGAAAGATCAACCTTCATTTTAAATAGGGCAACTAAAAAAGACAGACATTGTATAGTTCAATTGCTAATCCACTATAGATTTTATTAGTTAAACTTTGATATAGGATGACCAAATTGTTTGTTTTTGGAAAGTGACAATCTTTGCAAAAAAAAGACATGTGGATTTCGATCTGAGCCATTCCCAAAAAAGGTATAAAAAAAAATCAATATAGCTAAGTTTAATGTATAAATAAATGGAACTAAAACCTGTTAAAAACAATATATAAAATACATATTAATCAGCAAATATAAGCGGTATCCAACCCCCCCTCCCTGTGAGACCATCCCAAACTCCCACCCCTGCAAAGACTGGCAGCCTCCTCCTCTCGAACACCCCTTATCTGGAGTGCCATACCCCCTGAATGACCCATTACACCCAAATCCTCCTCTGTCCACCCTTTTGGCTCCTAACTCCACTTCACACCACGCCCCCATAGATGCCGTCACCAATGTCACGTCCCCCTAGCCACACCCCTCATCATGACCCCATTCTTCACCCTGCCATGATGCCTCATATGGCAGGTGGAATGTCTGTATAAGTACAGATTATAGTGTTTGATAAATCAGCACCACCATAAAATGGTATCTGAACAGTGTTTATAATATCACATGCATCCAAATAGTCTTCAAAAATTTAATAGCATTGCCCCAATTAACACATTCACAATGATAAAAACAAATGTCTTACTTTTCCTTTTGCTGTGACTATTGTTTGAATGAATTACCCTGTTAATACTAGGGTCAGCTTCCATAATTCCTCTATGGTGCAGGGAATGGGTTTGTGTACTCCATACATAGCTGCCGCCTGTCCTGACCCACAGAAGCTGAAAGCCAATCATATTAGAAGAGAGAACCTGTCTCTCTTAGGCACAGAACAGACTTTTACAGTGTACAGTGTGTTTGAAAACACCTTTTTTTTTTTTGCTTTATCAAACAAAAACAACATTTGCAGTATATTTACCAGACAGAACGAATGTCAGTAACAAAATTATAGTAAAACTTGGCATTTAAACCGTACCTAAAAGATTGTTTCATTCAAAAAGTAGAACATAAGCCCACTAACCCACCAGAACTATATTTTTTTGCTAAAACAGAGTAAAAGTTAAAAAAACAAAAAAGTCAGTAAACCAGCTGTCTATGTAGTGTTGTTCCTGCTAGGAGGCTAATACTCCTGTTTTGGAAACCTCGGATGTAATTCCAGAATAAATTTATAAGTTCTCTCTGCAATTTCCTAAATTATTTTTCTTCTTAATTCGCTGGCTGGAAAAAAAATTGCAGAAAGACCAGAAATCAGGGTCTTCCATTTTGGTATGGAGACATTGATATAGAAAATGCTCAGTGTAAATTGACCATAGCCATAGGTGCACTGCTCACACTGCTTTCAGAATATGGTAATAATGTAGTTTAGTTCTCTCTTTAGTTTAATTATTCTTTAGACTGACTGCTATTGCTTAATATTTTAAATAAGCACTGTACTCTGGAACATTACTGTAGTTTTAAAATTATTTTTATTATTTATCCAGTCAAATAATTGTAATAAATAATACATTAAACTTATTGAAATGATTAGTGAATTACATGCGAAAAAAAAAATATTTTAAAGGGAATGTCCAACCCTCTTTCAAAATACATATATTGTGAATACCCCCCAAAACCTAGAGCTTGTTTTAGAGAAAAGTTTTAAATCGGCTCCCACACTGAGCTATTAAACTTACATGCTCCCTCTCGATCCACCGCCGCGTCTCTCCCCTTCCTGGTAACGTCATGTCAGCTGTGACAGTGACGTCACGGCCAAACACTGACTGCCATTCCCGGACCAGTCTCCACTGCGGCTGCTCAGAACACAAAAGAACAGAGCACCACATTGGAGACTGAGTGAGGACCCTGGAACGGAGGTGGAGTGAGGAATAGCATGTAAGTTTAATAACTCTGTGTGGGAACCGATTTAAATCTTTTCTCTAAAAAAGATATTGGGTATTCTACAATATATGCATTTTTGAAGAGACGGGTGGATATTCCCTTTAACATAGTGCATTTTTGGTCGCTGTCAAAATTTGAAGCCTTTACTGTGTTTTCACATTTTTAAGATTGTTTCATCTCTGGGAGAGTACATTATTAGTTCTTTTTACATATTCACATAGATAACACTGGAGAACAATAAATATGTGAAAGAATGTTTGTTTGGTTCTAATTGTATTTGATGCGTATATGTGAGTTCAATTAAAACTATTAATTACTGAAATACAACATTTTTCACGCAAAATGGTTATTTACTGATGACAACACCATCCATTAAAAAAAATAAATAAATAAAATAACATGGTTTTAATTTGATTAAGCTGTGGATTTCAGCTTTGATTTCTGAGACAAAAGTCCAAGTATTCATTTGCAGACTGTTTACCTGTACTATTCTATAATACCCATATTTATGTGCATCATTGTGCAAATTCTCTGATTACTACTCCTGGTTGTTTTTGCCCATCTGATATTATTTACCACAGTTTATCACTGACTGAGAGCACAAAAAGGAAATGTATAGTTGGGACACAGTATAGAATGTGGTCTACATAAGGTTTGACAAGTATTAAGTGCAAGAGGTGTAAGATTTATATACATTTTTAGCACATTTATACATTTTATACATAATTTATATATATGCTTTATTAACCATGTATGAAGTTGTATTTATTTAATTTTTATCAATCTGTATAATTGCTTGCACTTATTGTATACTCTTTATTTTTTATGTACAGCGCTGCGTACCCAAGTGTCGCTTTATAAATAAATTATACTACATACATACATACATAAATTTGAAGTTTTCTGATCAGACACTTGCTATTTTTTCATATGCGTGTTTAATAATATATCTAACTGACTGAAGCCCAGAACGTTAGACGTCAGAACTATCTCATGTTCTTGCAATAGTAATTTATCCTATAATAACTTGGCAAGGATGCACCAATCTGTACTTCAGTCTGAGGGAAAAAGAATTACAACTTCATCTGACTGAATGAATGCCATGAACAAAGAAAAATACTTGATGACTGTTAAGAAAGCTAAATACTCTAGATATAGATGAATGACGGAATGAGTGATGGATAGATATAATCTGACAAAATGTATACATAGACATATCTTTTAAAAAATATATAAGTGAGATGTTAAATAATTCTCATATGTCAAATGAACTGGCAGTTAGGAATCCAAATTTAGCTTAACGTTGTGTGCTAACAGGATTTATAAACCTAAGTAATACAAGTGCTCCCTTTCTGGCCACCTTCTAGTAATTGCTATAAAGTTTAAGTGTTGGGTTATGTAGGGAAATATATTAAGAACATTTTCCATTTCATACTGCATATTTTCGTTGTAGAAATGTGAACCACCTGTAAACAAACCCTAAGGGAAAAGCAGAAGCAGTACAGATTGCCCATTAAGTCTTGGACCCCCTCCTTTTGCACTAAAGCCCAAACATTTTTCAGAAACATATCATGATCTCTTACGCTAATTATTTGGAATTCATTTGTAATAAATGCCTTATGTTTCCCCTCCTGAAGCAAACACATGGTCCTTTTACTGTTTGTGGCAATCACTATAAGCAAACACAATATTGTTACAAGAGGAGAAAGACAAATGTTTGTATTGCATATATTAAACAGATGACAAATAAGTTTGAGTTAATTACTGTTGAAACCGTGTTAATATACTTTTTCTTTTAGTGCAAGGAAACAATTAGCATTGCTCATAATTCATGTTTGGTTGATCTGAGATCTAGAACTGTTAAAGAAAAGGAAAGCAAACTTGTTAAGGTATGAGGCATTTAGCTACAACTGTCACAAAGACCTATATTTTAGGACTAAATGATACAAATGATAATGATTATAATAACCAGAGCAATTTATTATTTTTTTTCCTAGAAAAGTCAGTGATGAAAAAGGACTTGTTCCTTTAAAGAAAAAATTAAGTCTGGACAACGTTTCCTCTGCATTGCCCATGTTAACCTTAATTACAAGCAAACTATCTTGAGATTATAGGCATTAGAAAGTGTGTAAAATTAAATATTCAGTTTAGTACAGGGGAGGGCACAGGTGAGGGGAAATTTTTCAAACGTAACAAGCAATCCCGACGCTGACGGTCAGCGTTCACCTGCACGCTCCTTGGTTACACACTTTGGCAATAGAGGGGCAATTCCGTTGCATCTGATGGAAAACGTCCCTTTCTCTTTCATTTGTGTTCCCAGCTTTACCTTATACTAGGGGCTCAGGCAAACCTTTAATTAGGTGTAATGTATTTTATAGCCATTGTGGCAAATGAGAACATTACAATGCAGGCATCTTGAAGTTACATATATGCTAAAACTATGTATATGTGAGATCCAGAGAAGGGAGAGTTCAGTGGAAATTATAATATCTGTTAAATTGTTAGTTTGTGTAATGCCTTCTTAGTTATTCTACATATTCTCCCCCCGTTTTGAAAAATCAGTTGATTTCATACCCTTTGCTGTTCACTGCTGTTGACATTAGTGAGCTGACATTAGGTTCTAACGGTCCTTCTTCTTCCCAGGATGCACCCATCCTTGGAATGTTCCTAACAGTAATTTCTATTGATTGGCTGTTGATGGGTCAACATGCTCAGGTCTCTACGTAGTAACTAATCAACCCAGGCGCGGGTCAAGGGCAAGACCATACAGTCTCTACTAGGGTCCTGCACAGGAAGTCAGTATTACGTTGCATTTATTTATATACAGACACAATGCTGAATTGGCAGATTAAGGTCATTGGGATAAAAAAATACTGCTCTTTTTTCTGAAAAGCATATGTATTTGCACTGAACTTCCCCTTTAAAATACAATATATAGAAGAAAGAAGTAAATAAACATGTATTTATAGTAGAATTAAACTTTATTTAATTTGATTACTAAAAAGTAGAAACGTTAATAAGAAAGGTAATATTTTCAAAATCCATGCAAGTTTTTCATATGTAATATATTGTCGGGAGATTCAATACCTCCGAACGCGTTACTTACCTTAGCCCGATCCCGCAATACAATAACTGACGTAAACTGGATTACGTCAGTTATTGCATTGCCGGATCGGGCTAAGGTAAGGAGCGCGACCTTAACGTTCCACAACCTTTACCTTTAAGTTTCGCGCTACGTGGTAGCGCAAAACTTAGCGGAGGAGTTTTGGATCGTTAGCACAGTGCTATTTCCAAAAACATTCGGAAATGGCGCTTGTGCTCTAAATCCGTCTAAAACCCACGTAACCCGATTTTTTTTTCGGGTTAACGTGGTTTTAGATGGAAAAGGGCCATATTGTATCTCCCCTGTGTTTCTGATATATTTCACTCTATATTACTGGAAAGTACTTGGCAAAAACAGTTCAAAAATTTCGAGATCTTTTGACACTGAAAGGGTTAATATAGAATTAGTAAAGTCAAAAAAGGCATAAAAGGCAGATGTAAGGAATTGGTAGGTTGGAAATTTTCAACATGTATGCAGAAATGCAATAGGAGGTGGCAGTCTGCTACTAACATCTATCACATATAATTTCAAAATCAATTTAATTTAGCATTTATATCAACCCTTAGGGCTTTGGCCCGACTTCCATGATTTGAATTGCATTGGGTAATCCGCATGCTAATGACTGGAATTTAGCACAGCCCATAGTAGTAGTTTTCTCTCTGATATTGGAATGCATGCAATTTCCATTTCAGTATTTGGATCATTGTATAAATTGCAGCACAGGTAGAAAAAAGTAATACCACACAGAAACGATTAGCAAAATCATTTCTAAAATTGAATTGTGTGATTCAGTTAAGAATACAAACAATTGCTTGCTTTTGATCTACAAGAATATAAGTTAAGGATTGTGTAACTGATAGATAAACTTCATTCATTATTTAACTTTAAAGTTCATTATGCAAGTGGATTTGTGGACTTTGCAAAACAATTGAGATAAGTGTTTATGGAAAGTGAAGAGGATAGTCTGGAAAGCTTACTTATAAACTGGCTGTCAGGGTTACCAACCTGGCTGGAAAACTGTCTGGATGACTGTCTTGCAAACAATAATTGGTTCCTATGGCAACTTTCTTTTATAAAATGACCTGCAGCTACCCTAGGCGGGAACACATGAGTTTTTGTCTCGACCAATCGTTCACTACTACGCGCGCTCGTTTGGGCACAATGACTGTCGGTCGCGGCAATATTGGCCATGCCCAACAGTGTGTGTGACCTATCGTGGTGCTAGGGGGCTCCACACGATCGGAAGTGATTTACCGACAGTCCCGATCGGGACTAACACAATGGCCACATTTGGTAAGGGGTGGACTGTCCAGGTATAATATCTCTATCCAATAAGAAGCATGAATCTTTTATGACTAAATATACTGTATTTGGATTATTGCGTGGTATTAAACTTTTTGAATTTCTGTAAAGACTATCAGGGAGATTCAATAAAAGTTCTTATGTAAAAATGGTGCTAATTTTGCCCCAATCAATCAGATGTTAGCTTTCAAATGTTAAATAGATCTGATTGGTTGGGGCAAAATTAGCACCATTTTAAAGGATAAGAACTTTTATTGAATCTCCCTGAAGACTTTTATTTAGCCTCCCTGTATGTTTACTAAAGTTCTCTCAGTTTCCATGTCTTACATAACACACAACACAAAAGCAGGAATTTTTTTGTACTCTGTGTACCTTCTAAATAATTCAACAGGAACCGTGAACTGAATTATTTTCAAAAGACAAAGCAGTTGCTAACGGAAACTTGAAAGATCTGGTAATGTATGTTATTTATTCATCTCTACAGGAAGCCACTCTTGCTGGAGAGACATCACTACACTGCAAATTGAGTAGAAATCTTATGTTCTAGTTCCTGGATCCCATCAAGTGCTTATTATAAATTCAATAAACTAAGGACCATATTTATAAAGGGCCGAAAATATCGCCCTAAAATTACCGCACACATCGTCTCAAAAAAAATACCGCTTTTGCCATATTTATAATGGCAACGCATCGCTGTGAAGGTATCGCCACGGCGGTGTGCAGCGTGTTTTGAGCTCTCTTATCGCAATGCACCCGACCACCCGCAGTTGGACGCACACCCCGGCAATCTCGCCTGTTTTCACCCACCTCACCACCTGCTGAAGTGGAACGCCGAGATTACACGACGCATCAGTTACCGCCGTTTTATAAATAGAAGTGAGCGTTAACTGATGTCGAAAAGTTAACAAGGCTAACTTTTCACGGCCGGGTTTCGCCCTTTTATAAATCACGTTAATATTGATTTTGGCGAAATGGTGGGAAACTCTGCCACGAAAAGTTACCAATCGTTTATAAATATGCCCCAAAGTTACTGTATGTTATTAAAAATTGCTTATTATAACAGCATGTATATTATGAAGTCAATGGTATAAAAATATACAGGGAGATTTAAGCTATTCCTCTTGATCTCCCTTATGCATTTTTCTTTTGCATGTGCAGCTACATAAGGGTAAATCGCAAACAGGCTTTCACCCCTACATGGGTTTAACATCAGCTATTAGTTGGTATTAATAAAACTATGAAGAATGGCAGCGCAATATTAAATTGCTTATTCCAGTTGTGCTGGTTTCTTTTGGGATACACGCATAGCGGGGCAAGTAAGGGGCTAAATCCACAAGGATTTATTGTAAAAATCTTTGATACCATATTTATTAAGGATGTGGCTACGATAAATTGCCAATCGCAATCATTTTCATTGATGTAGTGGTGCCATATTTTGGATTGTGTTGGTCAATAGCTGGGCGGTACAGGATTTGAAAAAAAATAATAATCTTGCCATTTTTGAATCTCATATTCCTTAAACAGTTATGTTGACTAATACATCCCTGGGGTGAACAAGACCAATCTGCTTCTCTCTTTATTTAGTATGACCTATTCCTAAATTCCTAAATACTGAAAAGCAGTTATGGTCTTGTACTTTACTCACTAGGTTAGGACTGAGGCTGGGATACTGCTTGGAGTGGTGCATCAGCTGACGCATGTTTGTACAAACTATGGAACTAAATGTATCCATTTTAACTTTAGTGCAGTAATTACTCTCATTGCTTGCATATGTGTAATTCTTATATCTAATTAATTTATTGTTATGTGTAGTTGAGTGCTGAGTCTTTTGTGTAATGTATAATTGACGGTCCTCCTTTGCACCGTATCTGAAAGTAATTTAGAATAAGGTTTGAGCTGCATATCTTTGTATTTGTGTATGTATGTATATATATATATATATATAATATATATATAAATATTATGGTGTGTGTGTGTTGCACTAGCAAATTGTGCCATTGGTGGAAATTGTGTGTGTATGTCAGGGGCAGACTGACCCGTGGCAAAATTCAGGCCAGTCAGGGTTATACCACACACTTCCACATTTTGGCCGGCTCATAGACGCCACAGAGCGTGGCTGCGCAAGAACACAGTTAATTGTTACCGTGTTAGTCGACACGTACAAGGCCCTGCCTCTTAGTCAGAGCATTATTGCCACTGCCTGGCCCGGTCCTATACTTAATGACGCATAGCACATCATTCACTTCAGTGACAGGAAAGACTAAAGAGCCTAGAGGAGGAGAGGGAGAAGGTGAGGAAGGTACAGTACACATCAGGCAGGTAAAGTGTTTTGATCAGTTTTTTAAATTAATTTATTAAACTTTTTTTATATCAGTTCACCAGTGCAACACTTGTTATGAATTGGAGGGCTGAAACACACTTGCTAATGAACTACAGGGTTGACAGCACTGGATAATGAACTGTGGGCTTACAATGGTTAATGAATTGGGGGTCTGGCAATACTGATTAATGACTGGAAGGCTAAAATGGCTAATGAACTGGGGGTCTGGCAATACTGTCATAAATCAATGACTAAACCTGAGGGAAGGCCAATTGTGGCTAGCATTGGAGCTTTCAGTGAGGGGTTGTCGGATTGGGTTGATCATATGTTGCAACCTGTGGTGAAGAGTACAGCTCCTATATCAGAGATAGTACCCATGTACTCCAAAAATTAAAAGATATCACATGGAAGGAAGGAGAGATAATGGGCTACTCTGGATGTCTCTCACTCTACACCTCTTACATTAATGCTGTTAAAGAACTTGTCCAGTCTTGGTTTATATTCCCCTTGTGGTAAATGACTTTATCATTCAGGCCTTGGATTTTCTGCTCCATCATAACTATTTTCTTTCAAGATGTCTTTTACCTCCAGAGACGTGGGACAGCATGGGTGCCTCTTTTGCTCCCACCTATGCAAATATCTTTATGAGATGGTGGGAGGAGTCCCACGTCTTGGGGGTAACTTAGCCTTTTGTGACAGAGTAATTTTCTATGGTCGCTATATTGATGATTTGCTGTTTATTTGGAGGGGAGAAGAGAAAAGCCTCTATCATATGTTGATTATTTAAAAACAATGTTGTAATATTTTCCTAGGGGGGAATCAAATCCCAGGGAAATTGATTTCTTGGATCTAAAACTATATGTTGACCCACTGACATGTCAAATTAACTCAACATTGTACCGAAAGGAACGGCAGGGAATTCTATTCTGAAAGCTGCCATCCTAAACATACAATTAATAGCATCCCATATAGCCAATTTGTCAGAGTACGCGAGAAACTGTTCAGCGACTCAGACTTTCTAACTCAGTCACAAGCATTAAAGGAAAGGCTACTTGATAGGGGCTATTCAGAGAGACTTACTGATCAAGCTTTTAAAAAAGCCAGTAGTCTAGACAGATGCTCCCTTTTGGGAGGTCACAAGGAATGTTCTAGTGGGAACAGAAAAAAATCTGGATAGTATATATTTCTCAACAGAATATAGTGTGAGTGTTCATCAGATTTTAATATAGTTAAGAAAAACTTACCCATATTGTATGGGGATAATTGTGCCGGAGACGTCCTTGATGAGTGTTCATTAAAATTTGTATCTAGAAAAGCACCTACGTAGGTTCGATCCTAGCCCCTAGTGTTGTCTCTAAATTTAGTAATGTAAACAATAGGGGTAATTGGCTAGGGCATATGGTACCTTTAAATGTGGCAGTTCAAGATGCATAACATGTGGAGTAATTACCACAAGTTCCTCCTTTGAATCCACGGTCACAGGGAAAAGTTAATGAACAGATGCTATGCCAATTGTAACACCAGATCAGTCATTTACCTACTTGAGTGTCAAAAATGTAAAATACAATATATTGGATATACTACACGTAGCCTGAAATGTAGGATTAGGGAACATATCCTGTCCATAAAAAGCGATAATCCTATAACTCCTATAGGGAAACATTTTGCGGCTTGTACGGCCTCAAATTGGAGGCGTTGAGCGTCAAGGTAATAGAGAGAGTCAAATCCCCCTTAAGAGGGGGTGACTTTCTCAAACTTATAGGGAAGAGAGAGGTATTTTGGATTTTTCAAATGCAAACGAGCACACCATTGGGGCTGAATTCCCGATGGGATGTCACCCATTTCGTTATGTCCTTTTTTTTTTATGTAATTTGGTGTTTTATTAAGCACTGTTAAGTATTATAGTTACTGCAACCATGTATGTTCTTATCTATGCCAATATGTATATCTGATAGGGTTAATGTTACCCTGGACACCCCCCCGCGCTGATATATAAGGGGGGATTGTGCATAGAGCATCATCCATGACTAAGGGGGGTGTTTCCCCGAAACGCGTTGGGGGCTGGGTACTGTGCGTGTCTTTAGATGAAGATGATCTAATAAAGCTTTTTCTATCAAGATCCGGAAGTGCGGATTGTTTTTTGGTTCTGTTTTTGTTCTATGTACTGACTAGGATAGGCTTTTTTCTAATTTTAGGGAAGTTTTTTGTGTTTTCTACTTAATATAGTATAGTCCACATGGACATACTATATAATAGATGATGTTCCTGATAGTACATGTGTAACGTCCCCGAATTTTTATTCTTCTCCAGTATGGGGATGGGGAAATGTTGTACCAGATAACATCCCGTTACACGTAACACAATTTGGCACCGATAACACTCTTGCTTTCCAACTGTAATATTTATCCATTTTTTAACCAATGGCTGTAAATGAAAATCAATTAATGAGCCACAGGTTGGAACAGGGAGCCAATCGCGGACATGATTGGACGTCCTGGTGGATTGCCGAGTTTGCACTGAGTTTAATCCACAAAGTAGCTCTTAAAGAACACTAGAATGAATAGCACTGGGAGCTCATTCAAAAGGAATAACTCTTCCATTTAAAGATACATATGTACAACACACCTTCAGAAAGGGCCGTACCTTAAGGTCCCTATTGGTTCGCACCGATATCCTGACCCAGAGTATAAATATTACAGTTGGAAAGCAGGGGTGTTATCGGTGCCCAAATTGTGTTACGTGTAACGGGATGTTATCTGGTACAACATTTTCCATCCCCATAATGGGAGAAGAATAAAAATTCGGGGACGTTACACAAGTACTAGCAGGAACATCATCTAATATATAGTATGTCCATGTGGACTATACTATATTGGCATGACGACTACGAGTTTCAAAGAATGAATGGCTAATCACCGGTCATCCGTCCGGAATGCCCTCTTGGAACCATCCAATCCTCGATGTATCTCAAATAAGTATGGTGATATGGCTGTAGCTAAACACTGTAAAATAGTAAAACACTCTGTGGGGGAGCTTAAGATGGATGATTATTGATGGTATAGACTCCAAACATATCAAAGTCTCCAATAACGAGACTATGCTATTAAGAATGGAAGCAAAATGGATCCATAACCTAGGGACTTTATCACCTAGGGGATTAAATGAGCAATGGGCCTTACAATGTTACCTTAAGGTGTCTATTAAGAAACATTACTATAGTAAGAATAACAACAAGTCTTTCGCAACGGGAAAGAATTCAACAATTGAATCATCACAATGAATATTTCTGAATGTGTGATTATTCTATAAGTTAATGAGTAATATATAGTAACTTACTTGGTCTAGTCTCCTGAATGTACTTTATGGTTTTAATATTTATTGGTTTTAATACTGGCACTTTAAATAGTTAAGGCACTTTATAGCACTGGCACTTTGGTTTTAGACACAACACTAGCATATATAATATGAGATATAGACTTGTTACACAGTAGCACTTTAAAATTGTCCTCTAGTTTTAACTGAAGCCGTTCGGACCTTAATGTTTGATTTCTGCACCGGCACTTGTTACAGTGTATGATTCTCCTTGGATGGGACAATTGATCTCAGCCCGACAGGAGGGTAGAAGTTCCATATTTTTCACAGTCCGATGCACTGTCCATTTTCGCACTAGCACTTTAGCATGTCCTGAGGCTGTAGGGGTTAACTTGCTTGTTCTATGGCCCCGGCCCGAGCGTAGGTTTCACAGTCACTATGGGGAGGATTCTAAGGTGGTGGGATGAGAATCCTATTGGTCAAATATGTGGGGGTGTGTGTGGGTTAGTTAGTTTTAAGTAAGGGTGTGTGATATGATCAGATGTTCTGATGACGGTCTGCAATGCAGACGGAAAATGTTAACCACAATGATTGAATAAAGAAACCTATTACTAAGTCCTGAGAGTGCATCCTCAGCATCATTATATCTATACTTTTGGAGGGCACACTAGGCAATTATAGAAGGAAGAGAGTGCCGAGCCGCAACATTGGATATATATATATATATATATATATATATATATATATATATATATTATTCTGTTGGATATTTTATATGCTTCCAACTAAATTCAACTTTGTGAGCTCATGCTCTAATAAACTTTAAAATACCTGCTAAATGCAAACTGAAAAAGTTTAGTTAATGTTGCCAAGAATTGTCAAATAATAAAAATATTCAAGCAAAAAGTGTAGAATCCTTAGTAACCCTGCTAAATATACATATAAAAATGTTACTAATTAACCCTAGGATTAACTTACTGCAAGAGATGTATAACCCAACCCAACTAAAACTAGAATCAGCTTGGTAATCAGCTTGAAAAAGGAACTAGAATGTTCTGAATGCTTGCTATGATTATTTTAGTAGCCAATAAAGGCATCACCATTTTTTTTTTTTCAAAAGGGTTAAACTATAAACAGTGGTAAGTTAATAACCATACGCTACTGAAGGTGATATTTATGCTGCTATGCTGTGTCGCTAAGGCTCCCTAAATATAACTAAACGAGGTTTGGTGTAATCAAGGACATGTTAATAAAATGTGATGCAATTAACCAAAGCACAAAATAGGTTAATCTTGTTAGTACACAAGAAAACACCAGTGAGCAAGATCAAGAGCCTGTGCCAAATTTGCAGAATGCTATTAAGTCAAAGGTAATTAATTTCCTCATTAAATGTAACCTTTAGCAGCCAAACTTTGACCCATGCAAAAAACTTTGTCTCAGCCCGTTGAGTGTTGTGGTTTTTTTTTTTAGTTTTTTTTGTCAAACAGCAATATCGATGAATGCACATAAATTGTTTTTAATCATATGTTCTAATAAGTGCAACACCACAGAAAGGCACATTAAAGTGATCAATACCATCTTATTAATTTTGATCTTCATATAAACTGTATCACTGCTAAATTTTAAAATGGCTTTACAGCATAATATGGTAAATGCAACTGTAATAGTATATTAGTATGCACCTTAAGTAATATTTAAGCTTATGTGATAACAACTATCAGGGAGATTCAATAAAAATTCTTATTGTTTAAATGGTGCTAATTTAGCCCCAACCCAATCAGATTTATTTAACATTTATAGCTAACATCTGATTGGTGGGGCAAAATTAGCACCATTTTAAACGATAAGAACTTTTATTGAATAACCCGTATGTTTCCAAAATAAACACCACACAGTGTACAATTACCATTAAAATGGCATTCATTTTAAAATGGACTTAAAAAAAAAAAGCCAAATTATATTTTTTTACTTGGCTTCACAGACACAATATGTTCCGTTTATTGATCTGGAATAATAGAATTACATATTGTGTCAAAGAAAAATGGTGGATTTTTTTTTATCTAAGTGTGTTGAAATGACCAACTATACATTACAAATTCTGGCAGATAATCTCTACCTCTTGGAATATACAAGTAAAAGGCAATTAGTTAAGTCTCAGATTTTGGGTGTTAGGTACATTGCGAAAGGATGGGATTGTGATTCAAAAATAAAATGAATTATGGAAAAGGAAGAGAAATGAACTTCAGCATTTTCATTAACCTATAAGGAATTAAAAAAAACAAAAGCTGTATTTCATTAAGTTTGTTTTTGAAACCTGAGCCATGTCACTCCAAATGTTCGAAGTTGTTGGAATATGTAAGTATTCATTATTTTGATTAGTCTTTCCATTACATGTCTGAATGAGTCAGACGCTACAGGAAATATATTTTCTTTTAATTTCCATATATTTTACTTCCATGGTTTTCTTTCAAAAAGGAACTATTAATGTTCTTTACAGGAATTCTATAAGGTTCTGTTTCATTTTTATATCAGAGCATGTGCCTCTTTCAATAAAAATGTTTCCTTTGGTATATTGTAGCCATGTTACATAACTCACTGATTCCTGTTTTGGAAAAAAAGAAGTAATTTTCTTCAACATTTAATTAGTGTAGTCAGTTATGGACATGACATTTTTCTCGATGTTTTGAGATACATTTTATTTGACCTTTTTATCACTGTATTATATATTTTTTATGAAGTGTCCTTATTTTAGGTAAGAAAATATGTTTTTCTGAATTGTTTCTTCAATCAAAGACTAGAGAAAGGAGGCATTTCAAAACATTTGTTTACATTAGGCGGAAACTATTAAAGTAGCAATTCATTATTATTCTCTAACCCAGTAATATAACTTGCATAGACATGCAGTGATAGTTTGACCAACATGTGACCAACATGCTTAAGCCCCCCATACAAGGGATCAACATTTTAAGTGTTCCAATCAATCTGATCGCTCAAATATCGAAAAACTTTTTTTGATCAAATGCTCAACGATTTTGAGCAGTTTATTGGAAAACAAAGATCAGGCATGCAGAAATTTTCCGCGACCCAGTGGAAATCTGTGGTCGCATTCGCTGTGAAAAGGTTCCAAACTGCGGTACATGGCAGCGGGATAGTGGGGCCATCCACATCCACTCTATTGGGTACGTTGTGGGCTGCGCTGCTGCAGCACACACCAAAACGACCTAGTGGTACCTAGCCCTCAAGGTGGGAGGCCTTCTAGCGGTTCTTCTTGATAGGATTTCCAATCGTTGGAGAAACATGTGCTGTGTATGGCCAACTTAAGCTGTGTATTGTTGGTACTTGAAAAGACAATATCAATTGAGGCAATACAACATGGAAGTAATCATGGCTAAGCTGATATGTATTTGTTAGTCTTACCTAATTAACTATTGATTGGTTACTAGACACAAATTAAAATCAAACCTAAATGACATTGGAGGTAGAAATTCTGCAATCCGCATAGTCATTTCATGTCATTTTTAGTGTAATATCAATATATACCCATGTACAGTTTGCACAGAGACCAGAGGAAATGGACGAGGGAAGATCCCTTGCCCAGAGTTGTTTTAGTTTTGTTTGTTTTTTTTAAAAGCTGCATACCAAAAAATTTACTTTTACATTTCATACAGAACATAGCTATTGTTGAGTGATAGCAACAAATCAATTTTATTTATTGTGTTGGTGGTGTTTGTCGACATTCAGTTGTTTGATATCGAATTTCAACAACAAAGTTCAAAATTTAAACATTTGACAAAATTCCAACAAAGTTCCAACCACTGAAATTTGAAAATTTCTGCTGGATCCTGATATTTTCAAAACCCAGCAGTTTACCCTGTAATTAAATATCTACACCTTTCTGGTTCAATTCCATGGGCAGGTTATATAACAGCAGATATCAACAATATTTACATTTATTTCAACTTTGTGCAGAAATGCAGGCTCAATATGATATAACCATTAGCATTATGATAAAGTTAATTTAAAATTCAGGAATATGTTAACAAAATCCCTTTCCCCCCAAAAAATCAAGTATAAAAGACATATGGGAACTTGATTAGAAAATATGCTAGATCAAAGAATATATGCAGGTTTACATTTACATTTTTTTTAAAGATTTATATACTTTTACATGCTTTTTGCAGCCTTTAAAATATGTGCCTTGGAGGCAACAAATGTTATGTCTTTCTACCTTTTACTTTTCATTAATTGACAAAGTTAATTACAGATCCATACAAAGCATATGTTTTAAAGTATCATAAAACAAGTATATTTGTTTTAATTAATTTTATATATATATATATATATAAAAAATACAGCCTGAACACACATACAGACACCCTTTCCAATATTTACTAGAACATATGGTCATGTCACTGTGCTAAAAAAAATCTACACATGGAACCGTATTTCAAGAAGAGAGACTTAAAACACATGTGTTAACTATTATTCTTTGGAAAAACTGACTAAACGTGGAAATGTCCGATAGGGTCTTTACTTTAATGGTGGGATATTTTCAAAATATTGTAAAACATGTTACTTTGAAGACAGATATAGTAATCTCCACCCCCAAAACCAAAAATTAGGAAGAGGCAGGAACTTACAGCCCTCGTTCTGGACCTTCTGCTGCTGTTGGTGTGGAGAGCAGCAGAAGGTAGCCAAGGGAACAAGAGCTGGTAAGTGCATTTAGGAGCCAATTTGGGTGGATTTAAAACTGGGGTCTAGGTTTGGGGGATTTTACTGCCTCTTCCTAATTTTTTGATTTTTGTTTGGCTTATACATGATTGTAGCGATAAGGGCACCTGAGGGAGGGAGGAGAGCTCCACTGCACATGACAGAAAACCTCTCAGAGGTGAAGAAAAGAATGGATTAACCACTGAGAAGCTTCCTACTCTTCATTTTTCTGCAGCAGAAGGGAAAGGTTGGGCTATTTTTTTATCACTACCTAGTATATAGTGTATAGTATATATATATATATATATATAAATATAATAATTAGAGCGTGTATATGTATATATATATCTATATATATATATGAAGGAAAAAAAGGATGTCACTCACGGGTCTTTTGACGAAAACAGCTTTTTATTGTACCATCAACATCTAACGGTTTCAGCCCAATGTGCGAGCCGTCATCAGGATGCAAACAATCCACAGTGTATAGTCCCATTTATAGCCATCCCCATACAACACTCCCCACCCCACCATGTGTGAATCCCAGCGTGCACCTGAACCCAATCAAAATTAAAATCCTTGTGGAACAATTTAAAAACAGACTCAATGAAAACCCAATAGGAGAGAATCACAGTGTAACAGTAAATAAAAATCCAAATCTCATACCATAAAAGATCACAAAATACATAGATAACCATGGTATACAAAGCCGAATAAATACCCCTAAAAAAACCAATAAATAGTAGGGAATCCTAAAAGGATATAGTGGGTCATAAAAAGCAATGTAGCGAAAACTGCTCATTCAGCCCACTAGGGGATAGTGTCTGTAAACCTGTATATCCCCCTCGCCTCTCTTTGTAACAGTAACTTGTCCTTGTCACAAAATGGACCCAACTGTTCACAACCAGGCCATCTATTATCTGCACCGAAGGCTTGACAGTGGATGTGCCCTCTCTTAAAAATGCCTGGCAACCGCCAGGTCAACAAATTATTGGACAACAACTTTTTCATTCGCTTGTAATGCATCTAATGGACGCACGATGATTAGCCATGCGTTCCTTAAACTTGTTTGTGTTCCCAATTATAATACATGCCACATGGGCAGACAATGAAATAGATCACATATCGGTAGTACACGTAAATCCTCTGATTAATGGCTATCTTGGTCCATCCCTAGGGTGTGCAAAATATTGACCGGGACAAACATGAACTGCATGTGATGCAATTAGGGCATCGAAAACACCCATGTCTCTTTTGGATTGCCATATCCATGCAGGGGTAAAACATCTTTTTCATCTTAGCAATCCGTGCACACCAATAGGTCAGATAAATTATCCCCTCTCTATATGTGTGTGTGATGCTTGTATTCTAAGGGCAAGGATTTGTCACGAGTAATCATTCCCACCGTCGATTAAATCACCTCCTCAATGAACCACTCTGGGGGTGTAATAGTACAAAAATCAATGGTCGCCCTTCTGGACACCACTTATTTGTTTAACATCATTTTTGGGGTGAGTGATACTCGGAACAAAGTGTAGCCTTAGCCCTATTTAACTGATGAGAAGAAGTAAGTCAGACCTGTAACCCCTATTAAAGAACTATGACACATATCATCAAGTTGGACATCTGCTGTGCACCTGTCACTATTATTGCGTAAAATTCTCAAGACTGGCTGTAAGCAATACCATATTTCGATCTCAGGGTGACAACTGGTGCATACAAGACAGCAATTTCCTTCATATATGCGATTGATGGGACACCCGGGCTGCTGTTTAAATGAAAGGTGTGCGTGTGCTTACTGTTTGTTGCATTTCATATATAGTGTGGTGGAGCACCCTGACGAATATTACCCTCTGACGACATACTGCGTTCATATGGAGGATCCTGAATTGTGCGATGTGAAGAAGTGTTGGAAGAGCTTCTCCTATTCACAAGCCGATGCGACCAGAATTCTTTTTAGCAGTTCGACCTGTAACCTGGAGATGCCGGCTAAGGATATATATTGCGATTGTTAAAATTGAAGAAGCGTGAGACGGACTTCTTCCTACATGGAGCTTACCTGTCGGATTATCACCGCTCCAAACGAATCCCACGTGGCTTTCGGGTACGCAACACGCCGACCATTGGACGCCATGATCGTTGAGTTTTGTGTCCGCTGGTGCGGAATTTTAAATAAGTGTGCTTATGACCTGATGTTACTAGTAATAGAAACAGTCTACTAAAGAATTGGCTACAGTTAGGAGCGAGATTGAAGCTTTTGAGAAACCCGGCATTTGGATATTCTAAAGCAGGATAAAAATCAGGGACTGGCTTTAAAAAAACCTTAGTGATCAAACTGATAAATACAAGACTGATTTAATTGCATTTAAAACAAAATAATTCTGATGTAGTGAACAAGATTACAAGGACAAAAGCGGGTTGTTTGGATGGTTGTGGTGAGGCAAGGTCCCTAGGAGCGTGGGTAGGTCTCAGGTCAGTGACACCAGTCTTTCACCATCTCCCTAAAATTCATAAATCAATGACTAACCCTGAGGGAAGGCCAATTGTGGCTAGCATTGGAGCTTTCAGTGAGGGGTTGTCGGATTGGGTTGATCATATGTTGCAACCTGTGGTGAAGAGTACAGTCTCCTATATCAGAGATAGTACCCATGTACTCCAAAAATTAAAAGATATCACATGGAAGGAAGGAGATAAATGGGCTCTCTGGATGTCTCCTCACTCTACACCTCTCTACATTAATGCTGTTAAAGAAACTTTGTCCAGTCTTGGTTTATATTCCCCTGTGGTAAATGACTTTATCATTCAGGCCTTGGATTTTCTGCTCCATCATAACTATTTTCTTTTTCAAGATGTCTTTTACCTCCAGAGACGTGGGACAGCCATGGGTGCCTCTTTTGCTCCCACCTATGCAAATATCTTTATGAGATGGTGGGAGGAGTCCCACGTCTCTGGGGGTAACTTAGCCTTTTGTGACAGAGTAATTTTCTATGGTCGCTATATTGATGATTTTCTGTTATTGGAGGGGAGAAGAGAAAAGCCTCCTATCATATGTTGATTATTTAAATAACAATGTTTGTAATATTTTCCTAGTGGGGAAATCAAATCCCAGGGAAATTGATTTCTTGGATCTAAAACTATATGTTGACCCACTGACATGTCAAATTAACTCAACATTGTACCGAAAGGAAACGGCAGGGAATTCTATTCTGAAAGCTGCCATCCTAAACATACAATTAATAGCATCCCATATAGCCAATTTGTCAGAGTACGCAGAAACTGTTCTAGCGACTCAGACTTTCTAACTCAGTCACAAGCATTAAAGGAAAGGCTACTTGATAGGGGCTATTCAGAGAGACTTACTGATCAAGCTTTTAAAAAAGCCAGTAGTCTAGACAGATGCTCCCTTTTGGGAGGTCACAAGGAATGTTCTAGTGGGAACAGAAAAAATCTGGATAGTATATATTTCTCAACAGAATATAGTTGTGAGTTTCATCAGATTTGTAATATAGTTAAGAAAAACTTACCCATATTGTATGGGGATAATTGTGCCGGAGACGTCCTTGATGAGTGTTCATTAAAATTTGTATCTAGAAAAGCACCTACGTTAGGTTCGATCCTAGCCCCTAGTGTTGTCTCTAAATTTAGTAATGTAAACAATAGGGGTAATTGGCTAGGTCACTATGGTACCTTTAAATGTGGCAGTTCAAGATGCATAACATGTGGAGTAATTACCACAAGTTCCTCCTTTGAATCCACGGTCACAGGGAAAAGTTACATGAACAGATGCTATGCCAATTGTAACACCAGATCAGTCATTTACCTACTTGAGTGTCAAAAATGTAAAATACAATATATTGGATATACTACACGTAGCCTGAAATGTAGGATTAGGGAACATATCCTGTCCATAAAAAGCGATAATCCTATAACTCCTATAGGGAAACATTTTGCGGCTTGTACGGCCTCAAATTGGAGGCGCTTGAGCGTCAAGGTAATAGAGAGAGTCAAATCCCCCTTAAGAGGGGGTGACTTTCTCAAACTTATAGGGAAGAGAGAGGTATTTTGGATTTTTCAAATGCAAACGAGACAACCATTGGGGCTGAATTCCCGATGGGATGTCACCCATTTCGTCTGATTCCTTTTTTTTATGTAATTTGGTGTTTTTATTAAGCACTGTTAAGTATTATAGTTACTGCACCTATGTATGTTCTTATCTATGCCAATATGTATATCTGATAGGGTTAATGTTACCCTGGACACCCCCCCGCTGATATATAAGGGGGAGTGTGCATAGAGCATCATCCATGACTAAGGGGGTGTTTCCCCGAAACGCGTTGGATGCTGGGTACTGTGCGTGTCTTTAGATGAAGATGATCTAATAAAGCTTTTTCTATCAAGATCCGGAAGTGCGGATTGTTTTTTGGTTCTGTTTTTGTTCTATGTACTGACTGGATAGGCTTTTTTCTAATTTTTATGAAGTTTTTTGTGTTTTCTACTTAATATAGTATAGTCCACATGAACATACTATATAATAGATGATGTTCCTGATAGTACATGTGTAACGTCCCCGAATTTTTATTTTTCTCCCAGTATGGGGATGGGGAAATGTTGTACCAGATAACATCCCGTTACACGTAACACAATTTGGGCACCGATAACACCCCTTAACGGAAAAAAAAACTAGCACTTACCAATGACAATACTCTCAAACATTTTGTTCAGATCATCCACAGATCACTGCAAGAGAGAAGTGCTAATCTCAGATAGAAACTTGTGCATAGTCATTTTGTGAGGGAATCAGTCACGCTCAACGAGGAGAAAGACTGGTAGGAACCTATGCCTGTGGGGAATGCATACATACTGTCAATACATGGATTCCAGAAAGATATTACACAGCACCTCTAATAATTTCAAACTAAACCTTAAAACTTACTTTAATTGCAAATCACAAAATGTGATATATGCTATTATTTGTCCCTGTAATCTGATATACATAGGAAGACAAAGCAATAATTGAAAAAAGACTGGCTAGTCACCTTTCAAATATTAGATCAGCGGGGCGACCACGACAGAATGACACACCATTGACGAGTGTTGCTGCACACTTTCTCAAACATCATCAGGGTAAAACTACAGGATTAAAATGTATGGGGCTACACAAAGTATCGCTGAACATCAGAGGTGGTGATATTGATAATATATTGTTACGCATAGAGACTCGATACATTTTTAACTTTAACACAGTTCAACCAGAGGGTTTGAACTTCACTCCTTATGTGTAACTTCACATTGTCTGATATGAGATACATCTCTTTTGTCTTCCTTTCTTTTATGTATAAGGCTTCCATCTATTGAGTTCATCCGATGCTAAACTTACCTGAAGTGTTACATTAGTCCAGATGTCTGGAGGTCAGGATGGAATATGGGTGGCTGCCCCTTTACATCCAAACATGGAGTTGGAACGTCACTCTTGACAGATGGATCCCCTTAGTATTTCACCTGATGATGAACTACATTCATCTTGAATGTTTCAGCGTCACTTACTTACCTGTGGTTACTCTTGACATGGAAATTATGGCTGTATTTATGGCACTGGTGTCTTACCATACACGATGATCACGGATTGAAAGCCAACTATATACACTTTGGATTATTTTGCCCAGCCCTTGGTGGTGTTCGGGAGGATGAAGGGAGTTGGTAGGGATCTCCCACCTTTGATAACCCCTTATCTTGGATGATATGGGTCCGAGAGATGTGACTATAAACACTCGTGCCGAATTAGACACAACTGTTGGGGGGGTTGGTTGAGATTACCAGCATCCGGATTCCAAAGACTGTGGGAATTTCTTTTTTGCACAGTCTCTGACTAACGAACAAGGATTCAGATTGGGATTGTTATGCATTTCTCTAGATTATGTATGTTTTGGTTGTTCCAGCCAATCATCTTATATTATGTGCACTCTACTGTTGCATGCATGTTACATTTGTCCACACGATATGTATATCTCCCACGGGGGACTGAGGCAATTAGTCTCAGTTGCCAGTGGGGTGAGGGGTGATCACTCCGGAGCTAATACTGAATGCACTATTATATGGTATAATGGACACACTTTATCTTTCCCTATCCCATGGTATCGTATTGATAATTTGATCCATATTAGGGATATGCTGCATTTTTTATGACACTTTGTCCGTAGTGTGTGATTCTTAGACTTCCTACTCCTTCATTCACAAATGTTGATTACTTACGATAGTTAAATTGACACTGACAGCTTATCACATGACTGACCGATAAGACGTAATAGACATGTGATGTGAGTCGGCGTTGTTTGGCGGATGGATATTTAAATAGCCGACCACACCACAATTTGTTTCCACGCGCCATTGAGAAAGCTATTAGCGAAACGTTTGGGTAGCACACCCTCTCCCCCACTCCTATTTGGTGTTACGGCGATACTTTGTTCTGTGAGGTCCTGAGATGCTGTCCAATTGATGTTGATTCTGTGCACGGACTGAGATTTACATTGTTGCATTACCGACGTATAGCTCTCTAGTACCACACCATTCTGACTTTATTGACTTTATTTAAATGAGGTGGGTAGGAAGGGGGGTTGTTCAGAGATATTGATATGTAATTATTATGATAATGAATTTTGGTTATTGCTTATATTGATATTGTATTATGGTGATTTATGTGATCAATGGTTGATCTTTTACTAGCTACTAATAAATATACATTTTTAGCCATTTATATCCTCTACACACTTGTATGTTTTTGTTCTATGTATATACAAAGAAACAAATGGCCGCTCCAAGGTCAGTTCCGGCATGGAGGTCCGGGAGGGAAGAGACAAAGAGTTCGACCTGAACCGGGTGCAGACTCAACGGCTCCAAACTCCGTCCGCTCAATATACAGAACCAAAAAACAAGCCGCACTTCGATGGTTCGCATCGATATCCTGACCCAGAGTATAAATATTACAGTTGGAAAGCAGGGGTGTTATCGGTGCCCAAATTGTGTTACGTGTAACGGGATGTTATCTGGTACAACATTTCCCCATCCCCATACTGGGAGAAAAAATAAAAATTCGGGGACGTTACACATGTACTATCAGGAACATCATCTATTATATAGTATGTTCATGTGGACTATACTATAAAGTAGAAAACACAAAAAACTTCCCTAAAATTAGAAAAAAGCCTATCCTAGTCAGTACATAGAACAAAAACAGAACCAAAAAACAATCCGCACTTCCGGATCTTGATAGAAAAAGCTTTATTAGATCATCTTCATCTAAAGACACGCACAGTACCCAGCATCCAACGCGTTTCGGGGAAACACCCCCTTAGTCATGGATGATGCTCTATGCACACTCCCCCTTATAATCAGGGGGGTGTCCAGGGTAACATTAACCCTACAGATATACATATTGGCATAGAAAGAACATACATAGGTGCAGTAACTATAATAATTAACAGTGCTTAATAAAAACACCAAATTACATAAAAAAAAGGAATCAGACGAAATGGGTGACATCCCATGGAATTCAGCCCCAATGGTTGTCTCGTTTGCATTTGAAAAATCCAAAATACCTCTCTAAGTTTGAGAAAGTCACCCCCTCTTAAGGGGGATTTGACTCTCTCTATTACTTGACGCTCAAGCGCCTCCAATTTGAGGCCGTACAAGCCGCAAAATGTTTCCCTATGGAGTTATAGGATTATCGCTTTTATGGACAGGATATGTTCCCTATCCTACATTTCAGGCTACGTGTAGATATCCAATAATTGTATTTTACATTTTTGACTCACAGTAGGTAAATGACTGATCTGGTGTTACAATTGGCATGCATCTGTTCATGTAACTTTTCCTGTGAACGTGGATTCAAAGGAGGAACTGTGGTAATTACTCCACATGTTATGCATCTTGAACTGCCACATTTAAAGGTACCATAGTGACCTAGCCAATTACCGCTATTGTTTACATTACTAAATTTAGAGACAACACTAGGGGCTAGGATCGAACCTAACGTAGGGCTTTTCTAGATACAAATTTTAATGAACACTCATCAAGGACGTCTCCGGCACAATTATCCCCATACAATATGGGTAAGTTTTTCTTAACTTATTACAAATCTGATGAAACTCACAACTATATTCGTTGAGAAATATTACTATCCAGATTTTTTCTGGTCCCACTAGAACATTCCTTGTGACCTCCCAAAAGGGAGCATCTGTCTAGACTACTGGCTTTTTTAAAAGCTTGATCAGTAAGTCTCTGAATACCCCTATCAAGTAGCCTTTCCTTTAATGCTTGTGACTGAGTTAGAAAGTCTGAGTCGCTAGAACAGTTTCTGCGTACTCTGACAAATTGGTTATATGGGATGCTATTAATTGTATGTTTAGGAGTGTGCATAGAGCATCATCCATGACTAAGGGGGTGTTTCCCCGAAACGCGTTGGATGCTGGGTACTGTGCGTGTCTTTAGATGAAGATGTTCTAATAAAGCTTTTCTATCAAGATCCGGAAGTGCGGCTTGTTTTTTGGTTCTGTATATTGAGCGGACGGAGTTTGGAGCCGTTGAGTCTGCACCCGGTTCAGGTGAACCTTTGTTCTCCCTCCCGGACTCCATGCCGGGACTGACCTTGGAGCGGCCATTTGTTTGTTTTGATATACATTTTCTTCAGAGGCATCGCTCGGCGAAGTACCGTGACAATGGACTGTGACGAGTATGATTGTAATGCACCTGTTTTAAGATATTGTTTGAATCGAGGTGCCGCGGGAGGTATATGATAGAAGAGACTCTGATGTATATCATATAGACTTACATATATTCATCTAGACACATTTTCAACACAGTTATAAACATGTCTGCCGCTCTGGATGACGAAAACTATGGCTGCCAGACAGAGCAGAGCCTCAGCAGTGTTCTCGGAGGAGATATCGGAGAACAAAGGGGGGACACTATGGGGGAGGACTTTAAAGCCCTGGAAAAACTTTTGTCCCAGGAACTTCGTTATGGTGGGCATAGCAGTTAGAAAAATATCTGATTGTGTAAACCGCATACCAAGGGGCTTAAGGATTAAAAAAATTCCCAATATAGGCAGACATGACCCAACTTTTATGAACAGATGGAATGGGATTTTAACCAGATGCTCCACTGAGCTGATAAATCTTATTGTGGAACAAACACGGGTGACCCTATGAAGTGGGAAAGGAAATAAAGGAACTTAAAAACAACATGTCCACTATACCACTGATCTATCTTTTTCTAAATTTACCAGGAATTAAAAGCATATTTGAAAAATTGGAGGAGGAAAAAGTGACCGCAAGAAACGGAAATTATCCGGGACAAATTAGACTATGAGAACGACCAGGTCTATGTATGGAAGCGACCGCGCTCTATCCTTAGGTATAAGAGAAATAGATCTGAGTCTATGAGCACTAACAGTAAAAATGTAACTTTTTCTAGTACGGATGGTGAAACATCTGATGATATGTCCTCTGCAGGTTCGACACAGTCCGGCCCTGCCTCAGGCGACGTCTCCGGGAGTCTTTTTATCAGAGGGAGAGATGGAGAGACACCTTCCACCGGGAACAACCCACCCTTACGCAAAGGTATGGACAAACCGAGGTTCAACGGAAAAAGGACCGTCAAAAGAGACAGTACAAGAGGAGTCAGGTACCACGAGAAAGACAAGAAGAGGAGGAAAGAGACACCAGAAGACACGGGTATGGTCTGCGAAATCCTCAAAAGGAGAGACCTATGAGGTACAGAATGTAATAAACTTGTCGGATGTGATACTTACTGAGTCCCGGCTTCCGTTTTATCCAAAGGCCTATCAATATCACCAACTAACACTTTAATATCTTCAATACTTTAATGGACGTTAATAAATTTATAAGGAAGATCACCCTAAAGAAATACTTTAAACATGTTGATACAAGTGTTGCATTGGAAACCCTAAGGTCGAAGGAGAGGAGCATGATCATATGATTGAAACTTGATCTTTTGAATACGAACACTTGTATGAGTTACATAATAGCATGCCAGACACTATATCTACAGTGAATTGACCCCAAAAATTCATCTAACACAGATTTCTATCCTGTTCAATATAGAAGGATGCGATGGATATATATCAAGATAGAGTAGAGAGAGAGCTTCTGCTTTGTCTAGTAAGCATCTAGCATGTATAATAATCTAACTAAACAAGAGAGAGAGGCGATGGAACAACTTAAAAATAACAAGGGAATCGTAATTCGTAATGCAGATAAAGGGGGTGCGTAGTTGTGTTAAGTCATGAGTGTTATGTTAATGAGGCCTTACGCCAATTAGGAGATGATCTTGTATATTTACCACTTGTATCTGATCCGTTAAAGAACTTCCAGAATGAATTAACTATGCTAGTAGATGATGGCGTAAGACAGGGGATACTTACAGAGAAAATTAAAGATTTCTTGTGAGGAGACATCCAGTGACACCAGTCTTTCACCATCTCCCTAAAATTCATAAATCAATGACTAACCTGAGGGAAGGCCAATTGGCTAGCATTGGAGCTTTCAGTGAGGGGTTGTCGGATTGGGTTGATCATAGTTGCAACCTGTGGTGAAGAGTACAGTCCCTATATCAGAGATAGTACCCATGTACTCAAAAATTAAAAGATATCACATGGAAGGAAGGGATAAATGGGTACTCTGGATGTCTCCTCACTCTACACCTCTCTACATTAATGCTTGTAAAGAAACTTTGTCCAGTCTTGGTTTATATTCCCCTGTGGTAAATGACTATCATTCAGGCCTGGATTTCTGCTCCATCATAACTATTTTCTTTTTCAAGATGTCTTTTACCTCCAGAGACGTGGGACAGCCATGGGTGCCTCTTTTGCTCCCACCTATGCAAATATCTTTATGAGATGGTGGGAGGAGTCCCACGTCTCTGGGGGTAACTTAGCCTTTTGTGACAGAGTAATTTTCTATGGTCGCTATATTGATGATTTGCTGTTTATTTGGAGGGGAGAAGAGAAAAGCCTCCTATCATATGTTGATTATTTAAATAACAATGTTTGTAATATTTTCCTAGTGGGGAAATCAAATCCCAGGGAAATTGATTTCTTGGATCTAAAACTATATGTTGACCCACTGACATGTCAAATTAACTCAACATGTACCGAAAGGAAACGGCAGGGAATCTATTCTGAAAGCTGCCATCCTAAACATACAATTAATAGCATCCCATATAGCCAATTTGTCAAGATACGCAGAAACTGTTCTAGCGACTCAGACTTTCTAACTCAGTCACAAGCATTAAAGGAAAGGCTACTTGATAGGGGCTTTCAGAGAGACTTACTGATCAAGCTTTTAAAAAAGCCAGTAGTTAGACAGATGCTCCCTTTTGGAGGTCACAAGGAATGTTCTAGTGGGAACAGAAAAAAATCTGGATAGTATATATTTCTCAACAGAATATAGTTGTGAGTTTCATCAGATTTGTAATATAGTTAAGAAAAACTTACCCATATTGTATGGGGATAATTGTGCCGGAGACGTCCTTGATGAGTGTTCATTAAAATTTGTATCTAGAAAAGACCTACGTTAGGTTCGATCCTAGCCCCTAGTGTTGTCTCTAAATTTAGTAATGTAAACAATAGGGGTAATTGGCTAGGTCACTATGGTACCTTTAAATGTGGCAGTTCAAGATGCATAACATGTGGAGTAATACCACAAGTTCCTCCTTTGAATCCACGGTCACAGGGAAAAGTTATAGAACAGATGCTATGCCAATTGTAACACCAGATCAGTCATTACCTACTTGGTGTCAAAAATGTAAAATAAAATATATTGATATACTACACGTAGCCTGAAATGTAGGATTAGGGAAACTATCCGTCCATAAAAAGCGATAATCCATAAACTCCTATGGAAACATTTTGCGGCTTGTGGCCTCAAATTGGAGGCGCTTGAGCGTCAAGGTAATAGAGAGAGTCAAATCCCCCTTAAGAGGGGGTGACTTTCTCAAACTTATAGGGAAGAGAGAGGTATTTTGGATTTTTCAAATGCAAACGAGACAACCATTGGGGCTGAATTCCGATGGGATGTCACCATTTCGTCTGATTTTCCTTTTTTATGTAATTTGGTGTGTTTTTATTAAGCACTGTTAAGTATTATAGTTACTGAACTATGTATGTTCTTATCTATGCCAATTGTATATCTGATAGGGTTAATGTTACCCTGGACACCCCCCCGCTGATATATAAGGGGGAGTGTGCATAGAGCATCATCCAGACTAAGGGGGGGTTTCCCCGAAACGCGTTGGAGCTGGGTACTGTGCGTGTCTTTAGATGAAGATGACTAATAAAGCTTTTTCTATCAAATACCGGAAGTGCGGATTGTTTTTTGGTTCTGTTTTGTTCTATGTACTGACTAGGGTAGGCTTTTTTCTAATTTTAGGGAATGTTTTTTGTGTTTCTACTTAATATAGTATAGTTCACATGGACAACTATATAATAGATGATGTTCCTGATAGTACATGTGTAACGTCCCCGAATTTTTATTCTTCTCCCAGTATGGGGATGGGGGAAAAAACAGTTTGTCCCAGATAACATCCCGTTACACGTAACACAATTTGGGCACCGATAACACCTCTGCTTTCCAACTGTAATATTTATCCATTTTTTTAACCAATGGCTGTAAATGAAAATCAATTAATTGAGCCACAGGTTGGAACAGGGAGCCAATCGCGGACATGATTGGACGTCCTGGTGGATTGCTGAGTTTTGCACTGAGTTTAATCCACAAAGTAGCTCATTAAAGAACACTATGAATAAGCACTGGGAGCTCATTCAAAAGGATAAAACTCTTCCATTTAAAGATACATATGTACAACACACCTTCAGAAAGGGCCGTACCTTAAGGTCCCTATTGGTTCGCACCGATATCCTGACCCAGAGTATAAATATTACAGTTGGAAAGCAGGGGTGTTATCGGTGCCCAAATTGTGTTACGTGTAACGGGATGTTATCTGGTACAACATTTCCCCATCCCCATACTGGGAGAAGAATAAAAATTCGGGGACGTTACACAAGTACTAGCAGGAACATCATCTATTATATAGTATGTCCATGTGGACTATACTATATTGGCATGACGACTACGAGTTTCAAAGAATGAATGGCTAATCACCGGTCATCCGTCCGGAATGCCCTCTTGGAACCATCCAATCCTCGATGTATCTCAAATAAGTATGGTGATATGGCTGTAGCTAAACACTGTAAAATAGTAAAACACTCTGTGGGGAGCTTAAGATGGATGATTATTGATGGTATAGACTCCAAACATATCAAAGTCTCCAATAACGAGACTATGCTATTAAGAATGGAAGCAAAATGGATCCATAACCTAGGGACTTTATCACCTAGGGGATTAAATGAGCAATGGGCCTTACAATGTTACCTTTAAGGTGTCTATTAAGAAACATTACTATAGTAAGAATAACAACAAGTCTTTCGCCAACGGGAAAGAATTCAACAATTGAATCATCACAATTGAAATATTTCTGAATGTGTGATTATTCTATAAGTTAATGAGTAATATATAGTAACTTACTTGGTCTAGTCTACCTTGAATGTACTTTTATGGTTTTAATATTTATTGGTTTTAATACTGGCACTTTAAATAGCTTTAAGGCACTTTATAGCACTGGCACTTTGGTTTTAGACACAACACTAGCATATAAAAGTATTGAGATATTAGACTTGTTACACAGTAGCACTTTAAAATTGTCCTCTAGTTTTAACTGAAGCCGTTCGGACCTTAATGTTTGATTTCTGCACCGGCACTTTGTTACAGTGTATGATACTCCTTGGATGGGACATTGATCTCCAGCCCGACAGGAGGGTAGAAGTTCCATATTTTTCACAGTCCGATGCACTGTCCATTTTCTGCACTAGCACTTTAGCATGTCCTGAGGCTGTAGGGGTTAACTTTTGCTTGTTCTATGGCCCCGGCCCGAGCGTAGGTTTCACGTCACTATGGGGAGGATTCTAAGGTGGTGGGATGAGAATCTATGGTCACATATGTGGGGGGTGTGTGTGGGTTAGTTAGTTTTAAGTAAGGGTGTGTGATATGATCAGATGTTCTGATGACGGTCTGCAATGCAGACGGAAACATGTTAACCACAATGATTGAATAAAGAAACCGTTTATTACTAAGTCCTGAGAGTGCATCCTCCAGCATCATTATATCTATACTTTTTGGAGGGCACCTAGGCAATTTATAGAAAGGAAGAGAGTGCCGAGCCGCAACATTGGATATATATATATATATATATATATATATATATATATATATATATATTCTTGTTGGATATTTTATATGCTTCCAACTAAATTCAACTTTGTGAGCTCATGCTCTAATAAACTTTAAAATACCTGCTAAATGCAAACTGAAAATGTTTAGTTAATGTTGCCAAGAATTGTCAAATAATAAAAATATTCAAGCAAAAAGTGTAGAATCCTTAGTAACCCTGCTAAATATACATATAAAAATGTTACTAATTAACCCTAGGATTAACTTACTGCAGAGATGTATAACCCAACCCAACTAAAACTAGAATCAGCTTGGTAATCAGCTTGAAAAAGGAACTAGAATGTTCTGAATGTTTGCTATGATTATTTTAGTTAGCCAATAAAGGCATCACCACTTTTATTTTTTATTTCAAAAGGGTTAAACTATAAACAGTGGTAAGTTAATAAACCATACGCTACTGAAGGTGATATTTATGCTGCTATGCTGTGTCAGCTAAGGCCTCCCTAAATTATAACTAAACGAGGTTTGGTGTAATCAAGGACATGTTAATAAAATGTGATGCAATTAACCAAAGCACAAAATAGGTTAATCTTGTTAGTACACAAGAAAACACCAGTGAGCAAGATCAAGAGCCTGTGCCAAATTTGCAGAATGCTATTAAGTCAAAGGTAATTAATTTCCTCATTAAATGTAACCTTTAGCAGCCAAACTTCTGACCCATGCAAAAACTTTGTCTCAGCCCGTTGAGTGTTGTGGTTTTTTTTTTTTTAGTTTTTTTTGTCAAACAGCAATATTCGATGACTGCACATAAATTGTTTTTAATCATTATGTTCTAAATAAGTGCAAAACCCACAGAAAGGCACATTAAAGTGATCAATACCATCTTATTAATTTTGATCTTTCATTATAACTGTATCACTGCTAAATTTTAAAATGGCTTTACAGCATAATATGGTAAATGCAACTGTAATATGTAATTAGTATGCACCTTAAGTAATATTTAAGCTTATGTGATAACACTATCAGGGAGATTCAATAAAAATTCTTATTGTTTAAAATGGTGCTAATTTAGCCCCAACCAATCAGATCTTATTTAACATTTATAAGCTAACATCTGATTGGTTGGGGCAAAATTAGCACCATTTTAAACGATAAGAACTTTTATTGAATAACCCTGTATGTTTCCTAAAATAAACACCACACAGTGTACAATTACCATTAAAATGGCATTCATTTTAAAATGGACTTTAAAAAAAAAAAAGCCATAATTATATTTTTTTCACTTGGCTTCACAGCACAATATGTTCCGTTTATTGATCTGGATATAATAGAATTACATATTGTGTCAAAGAAAAATGGTGGATTTTTTTTTATCTAAGTGTGTTGAAATGACCAACTATTACATTACAAATTCTGGCAGATAAATCTCTTACCTCTTGGAATATACAAGTAAAAGGCAATTAGTTAAGTCTCAGATTTTGGGTGTTAGGTACATTGCGAAAGGATGGGATTTGTGATTCAAAAATAAAATGAATTCATGGAAAGGGAGAAAATGAACTTCAGCATTTTCATTAACCTATAAGGAATTAAAAAAAAACAAAAGCTGTATTTCATTAAGTTTGTTTTTGAAACCTGAGCCATGTCACTCCAAATGTTCGAAGTTGTTTTGGAATATGTAAGTATTCATTATTTTGATTAGTCTTTCCATTACATGTCTGAATGAGTCAGACGCTACAGGAAATATATTTTCTTTTAATTTCCATTATATTTTACTTCCATGGCTTTTCTTTCAAAAAGGAACTATTGAATGTTTCTTTACAGGAATTCTATAAGGTTCCTGTTTCATTTTATTATATCAGAGCATGTTGCCTCTTTCAATAAACATGTTTCCTTTGGTATATTGTAGCCATGTTACATAACTCACTGATTCCTGTTTTGGAAAAAAAGAAGTAATTTTCTTCAACATTTAATTAGTGTAGTCAGTTATGGACATGACATTTTTCTCGATGTTTTGAGATACATTTTATTTGACCTTTTTTATCACTTGTATTATATATTTTTTATGAAGTGTCCTTATTTTAGGTAAGAAAATATGTTTTTCTGAATTGTTTCTTCAATCAAACGACTAGAGAAAGGAGGCACTTTCAAAACATTTGTTTACATTAGGCGGAAACTAATTAAAGTAGCATTTTCATTATTATTCTCTAACCCAGTAATATAACTTGCATAGATATGCAGTGATAGTTTGACCAACATGTGACCAACATGCTTAAGCCCCCCATACAAGGGATCAACATTTTAAGTGTTCCAATTCAATCTGATCGCTCAAAATATCGAAAAACTTTTTTTGATCAACTGCTCAACGATTTTGAGCAGTTTATTGGAAAAACAAAGATCAGGCCATGCAGAAATTTTTCCGCCGACCCCAGTGGAAATCTGTGGTCGCATTCGCTGTGAAAAAGGTTCCAAACTGCGGTACATGGCAGCGGGATAGTGGGGCCATCCCCATCCACTTCTATTGGTGTACGTTGTGGGCTGCGCTGCTGCAGCACACACCAAAACGACCTAGTGGTACCTAGCCCTCAAGGTGGGAGGCTTCTAGCGGTTCTTCTGATAGGATTTCCAATCGTTGGAGAAACATGTGCCTGTGTATGGCCAACTTTAAGCTGTGTATTGTTGGTACTTGAAAAGACAATATACCAATTGAGGCAATACAACATGGAAGTAAATCATGGCTAAGCTGATATGTATTTGTTATGTCTTACCTAATTAACTATTTGATTGGTTACTAGACACAAATTAAAATCAAACCTAAATGACATTGGGAGTAGAAATTCTGCAATCCGCATAGTCATTTCATAGTCATTTTTAGTGTAATATCAATATTACCCATGTACAGTTTGCACAGAGACCAGAGGAAAGACATGGATGGGGAAGATATCCCTATGCCCAGAGTTGTTTTAGTTTTGTTTGTTTTTTTTAAAAAGCTGCATACCATAAAATTTACTTTTCTACATTTCATACAGAACATAGCTATTGTTGAGTGATAGCAACAAATCAATTTTATTTATTTATTGTGTGTGTGTGTTTGTCGACATTTCAGTTGTTTGATATCGAATTTCAACAACAAAGTTCAAAATTTAAACATTTTGACAAAATTCCAACAAAGTTCCAACCACTGAAATTTGAAAATTTCTGCTGGATCCTGATATTTTCAAAACCCAGCAGTTTACCCTGTAATTAAATATCTACACCTTTCTGGTTCAATTTCCATGGGCAGGTATATTAACAGCAGATATCAACAAATATTTACATATTTATTTCAACTTTGTGCAGAAATTGCAGGCTCAAGATATACCTCTTAAATTTTAAAATTCAGGAAATATGTTAACAAAATCCCCTTTCCCCCCAAAAAATCAAGTATAAAAGACATATGGGAACTTGATTAGAAAATATGCTAGATCAAAGAATATATTGCAGGTTTACATTTACATTTTTTTTAAAGATTTATATAACTTTTACATGCTTTTTGCAGCCTTTAAAATATGTGCCTTGGAGGCAACACATGTTATGTCTTTCTACCTTTTACCTTTTCATTAATTGACAAAGTTAATTACAGATCCATACAAAGCATATGTTTTAAAGTATCATAAACAAGTATATTTGTTAATGCAGTTTCTGATAATTATATATATATAAAAAAAATACAGCCTGAACACACATACAGACACCCTTTCCAATATTTACTAGAACATATGGTCATGTCACTGTGCTAAAAAAAATCTACACATGGAACCGTATTTCAAGAAGAGAGACTTAAAATCACATGTGTTAACTATTATTCTTTGGAAAAACTGACTACAACGTGGAAATGTCAGATAGGGTCTTTACTTTAATGGTGGGATATTTTCAAAATTATTGTAAAACATGTTACTTTGAAGACAGATATAGTAATCTCCACCCCCAAAACCAAAAATTAGGAAGAGGCAGGAACTTATCAGCCCTCGTTCCTGGACCCTTCTGCTGCTTTGGTGTGGAGTAGCAGCAGAAGGTAGCCAAGGGAACAAGAGCTGGTAAGTGCATTTAGGAGCCAATTTGGGTGGATTTAAACCTGGGGTCTAGGTTTGGGGGATTTACTGCCTCTTCCTAATTTTTTGATTTTTTGTTTTGGCTTATACATGATGTAGCAGCATAAGGGCACCTGAGGGAGGGGGAGAGCTCCACTGCACATGCCAGAAACCTCTCAGAGGTGAAGAAAGAATGGATTACACACTGAGAAGCTTCCTACTCTTCAGTTTTCTGCAGCAGAAGGGAAAGGTTGGGCTATTTTTTTATCACTACATAGTATATAGTGTATAGTATATATATATATATATATAAATATAATAATTATAGAGCGTGTATATGTATATATATATCTATATATATATATATATAAATCTGGCGAACATGAAAGCACTCAACGGGACTTAACCAATCGATATATCCAAAAAACTTTTATTCCGTGTGATCAACGCGTTTCCGCCATATTATATGGCCGTCGTCAGGATCGCTACTCAATAGCCTATAACCACTTAATACCCGAGTACTGCTCAATGTCATAATAACACATGGCATACTATCACTACGTCTTCCACCCGGCATCTCAAAAATCACAAATCCAATGCACATCACCTACCTATCAAGTCACCGCTCAATCAGGCAGACAGTAGTACCGGAATCCCATATGTGGCCATCCCACCGATCACCACCGCAAAGGAAAATAAAAATAACAACTCAAGGAACCGCAGCCTGGTCGATACCTCTCACACCACGAGCATACGGGGCCAAGAATAATGGCCTGATGGCATCAGATATATATAGAGAGAGACCAGCAATATTCATATGGGGCCATGATCCCCCTATAATCAGACAATCTTATCCGATCTTTGGTGCTAATATATTCATCATATGCCAAAAACCCTAAAATATATAGCACTACCTCAGACAAAGGGGCCCAAGCATCCCATTACCAAAAATCCCCAAGAGAGAGAACATACATATAAAAACATATCCCCTGTAACAATAAAGGTCTCTTCCAAAGTACCATATCATCATACACCTATATGTATAGACCACAATGAGATAGACAGACAAATACAATTACAGAAAACAACTCATAGTGATCATTTCATTAAGCCCTTTTGGGGCCATTGTCTGAAGTCTGAGGATCCATCTTGATTCCAATTTTAATAATCTTTTTTCCCGTTCGGGTTTATTCCCATTGTCCGGAATATGATCAAATACCATAGATTTTAAGGCTGAAAGATTATGACCAGCACCCTTAAAGTGCCTGGCCACAGCCAGGTCACCGAATTTACTTGCACCAGTGGTGTTGTCTAATTTAGCACTTGTGAGTGCACTCCGGATTGAGCTCCTGTGGTTAGCCATGCGTTCACGAAATGTCGTGGTCGTTTTCCCTATGTAATACAACCCGCATGGACAAGTCAAAAAATATATTACAAAAGAGCTTGTACAAGACAACCTGTGTCGAATAGGGATACGCTTTCCTGTGTGTGGATGTGGAAAGTCTTTTCCTGACAGCATGTAACCACATGTCGTACAGTTAGGGCATCGATAGCACCCCATTTTAGGGACACCAAACACCCCCCCCCCCGGGTTTCTGAGGGACTTTTTCCAAGTCATTCATCACCAACATACTTCTTAGATTACGTCCCTTTCTATAGGCAAATCTCACTTTACTATTAGCAAAGGGCAAGGACGAATCTCTCTTAATCATTTCCAAATGTTTACGTATCACTGATTTTATCTCTTGGTTGAAGGAGGAATATTTCATAGGTAATACTAGCCACTCATCTTTCTTGGCAATAGAGTCCACAATCTTGGGGCCCGTGAGTGCTTTCACCAATTGATCCTTCAAACTTTTGGGATTATATCCCCTTTGCAAAAATCTATCCGTCATATCCTTAAGTTGATGCTCTGCCACATCTGGATCCGAATTATTCCGTATCACCCTCATATATTGCGTGTATGGAATCGCTTTGAAGAGTGCTGGAGGATGATAACTCTCAGCATGCAGGATAGTATTACGATCCGTAGATTTACGAAATAAAGTGGTGCCCAATTTATCACCGCACTTAAAAATCCTCAAGTCTAGAAAGTCTATCGCAGTTTGACTTGTCACACAGGTAAGTTGAATAGGTGTCTCAAGTTCATTAATTTCACTTATGCACTGTTGAATCCCAATTTCGTCACCATCATAAAATCATAAATATATCATCTATGAAGCATTTATATACCAACAATTTCTTTCCAAATTTAGGATAAATAACCTCCTCCTCAAAACGCTTCATGTATACATTAGCAAAGGACGGGGCCACACAGGACCCCATCGCCGTCCCCTGGGTCTGAATAAAAAAGGAAGACTCAAACCTGAAATGATTTTTGCTCAACACCAGATCTAACAGATTCATCAATAATTCTATGGGAGGAGAATTGTGCTTCATCTCAATGAGAGCTTGTCTACATGATTGTATACCCTCATTATGCGGGATCACAGTATAAAGACTTGCCACATCACATGTCACCAGTATCTTAGATGACAAAGGACCCTCAATGTCATTAAGTATCTCCCTGAGATGACTACTGTCTCTAAGATAGGAACTCATACTTTTAACCACTGGTTGGAGATATGTATCAATCAATTGGGCTAGAGGTTTCAATACTGAACCATGTGAAGTGACTATCGGTCGACCTGGGGGTTCTACCAATGACTTATGTATTTTAGGCAGAGAATAAATAATCGGACATTTGGGGCACTCAGTAAGCAAAAATTTTTGACAGTTTTTAGAGATCCAGCCTGCAACAAATGCTTCATTGATGGCCACATCCACTATTTTCTTACTATCCCAAGTGGGATCACAGTCACATAGATGGTAGGTTTTCTTATCATTCAACTGCCCTGGTGGAGGGTATTTAAGTGGTTATAGGCTATTGAGTAGCGATCCTGACGACGGCCATATAATATGGCAGAAACACGTTGATCACACGGAATAAAAGTTTTTTTGGATATATCGATTGGTTAAGTCCCCTGAGTGCTTTCATGTTCACCAGATTTATTTATTGTCATTCGGAGAGACACCCGGGCAGATGAATCCGTTGATGTGGAGTGCTATCAGGTCGTATGTTTGTTATATATATATATATATCTATCTCAATTCTGAAGAAGTGCTACTGATCTGGTCCTGGTCAATTATTCATACGAAGAAAAGATAATTAATAAATATTCCTATGTCCCATACATTATAATATTTTATACACATTTGCATACATTATAAACAAAGGGGTTTTAGTATAATTGTGATCACATGAACAAGGCAAGGCAACCTTTAGTCTGGTAGGTCCTAACTTTTACCATTTTTACCTTACCCATATCTTTTTTTTAAAATCTTTTTAATTATCTTTCTAAAATAATTTGTAAGATTATTGCAGCTGCAATATAGTAAGAAATCGGGGATACCTTGTGTATAATGTAGGTTGTGAGGTTGAATATTATAGGAGTAAATATATGACAGTATCATAATGGTAAACTAGAACTTTTGTAAGTTACTTACAGCTTTAGCAGCGAATAGAGATTAGTAGCCCTGTCTTCTGTTCCCTCCACGTGTCTTAACCAATAGAAAAAAGTCTCAACATTGTAAGTGTTTAAGGGTATTGTTAAATAACAAATAAGAAATAAGCATGGCCACATGCTTTCTAACAACAAAAAAAACTTATGATTTGTGTTTTTTTCTTTAGATTTTCTGACAAATAAGGAACGTTGACTTCTGGGTAATTTCCATGTTTCCTTTATAGCCCTTAGGAAATGCTCCACCTATTAAAAGGTTTTTACAGCATTCCATGGGCTAAATGCAAAACCAGAGAGCTAGCCACAGACCTGTTTTGGCTTTATTAAGCCATCATCAGTGTAGTGTAAGCCCTTGGTTTTACAATGTGAAGCGCTTATAGACAGGTCTCACTAATAAATAAGATAGGGATGGTAAAAGGCATTACAGCTCACCTTCAGAATATGCAAATAAGGAATGGAGACTTCTGGTTAATGTTTATGTTTAATATAGAAGCAAAGACCCAAATGCACTCACACCTGGTAGGGTGCAGATGTCTCAAAACCCCCACCCCTAGTGGTATAGGAATACAGTATACAGACTAGATGACAGAGTCGCACTCCAGAAGTACATGTGTTAAATGATGAGCCACAAACATCAAAAATCACAACATTTCGGGGATGTTATCCCTGATGAAGGGGTAACACCCCCGAAACATGATTCGGGGCAAAGTACACGGATTACATAAACATATTAGTAAGTGGTCTTAGATGATTCTTTGGCTAATAAATATTAATTTAGCTATATGTCCTAATTGATAAATGTTTGTTTTAAGTTTAATGTATACACATTCTATCTATCAGATTAAGAAAGCACTTGGCAGTCATAAGTGGTCTATCTTGTATAAGACCCACTAGAGAGGGATAACACATAAGAATAGACTAATGTGCTATTAACACTTACATAGTAATGGAGGTTAAATAAAGACATATGTCCATCTAGTCCCACCTTTGCAGCCAACTTATTAACCCTACCTAACAGTTAATCCTACATTTTTTCCCACTGTTTATTATAGAGTTATGTACCATATTTTATTGTCCTAAGATGTAATTATATGTTATAATAGCTAGTCTTGTTTTATTTATCCTATCTGTTCTTGCAGGATTTAACCAGGGGCTTTGGATAGCCACATTCTAAAAACATTTTCTCCAAATCCCCCGCCGCTGCCCTTAAATCACAATCATCAGTACAGTTCCTATGTACTCTCACAAATGTTCCCTTTGGTATTCCTGCCAAAAGGAAGCTGGACGTTGAGTTTCAAAAAAGTGTTGAGGAACTTAGTATATTAATGTATCTTATCCAAAGTTTGATAAAAAAAGAGTGCCACCTCCCTTTCCTACCAACCCAGAAACAACTTAAGAAGGGGCGCACTTGGCACCCATTGCAGTAACCCTGACTTGCAGATAGTAGATGTTATGAAAAAGAAACAGTTATGATTAAGAACAAAATTGAGCATTCAATTATGAATTCAGTAATGGGAAATTCAGTAATGTCCTGCATAGAGAGAAAGAATTTGACAGCCATCAGTATTCTCACATGTGGTTGCAAAGCAAAATTAATGTAGGCACAGACAGGTTCTATAATACTAGCTATCCCGAGTCAGTGATGTAATTTTTTTCCTCTGGCATCACCAAGGATGTTTTAAACATCTCTGGAAATGTGGGGTTAGAGGGAAGCTTCCTGTAATTATCTTTGTAAAACAACTGTCTGGTGGCTTCTTTTATATAGAGGTCCTCAGTTCTGTGAAAAACCATGCAGAAAAAAAAAAAAAAACGGATGAGCTCCCACCTGTCCAAGAAATGGGATGTCTTCAAAACAACTGATTAATGGAAATACTTCAGCTGTGGACTGAAGGCCCTACTGTTTCACTGAAATATTTGTTGCTGCTGGATTCAATAAGATCCGGGATGTCTCTAAGACAACTGATTAATTGAAATGCTTACTTTTGCAGAAGATTGACACATCCATAGTGTTGTCTCACTGGCTTACTGACACCTGTTGCTTTCTGATTCAATAAAGTACCTATGCGTCTTCGCCGGATGCTTGTGGACCCAAAGCTTAAGTTATTTACCCCTGATGGGCTACAATTTGTCTGACCATTTACTCTACTGATATTTAGAAATATGGATGCTTATAAATATGAGATTATGGACAGTTCCATATACTGATAAACAGTAAGGAAACATTGTCATTTAACTGGACATTACAGAGATTTGCCTCCCACGAGGCTGGGGTGATCCTGATGTGCTTTTTATACAATAGTTAATTAATAAGTTAATTAATTCCCATAATGTGTAATTTGCATACATGATGTGTAGGGTTGCTTGTATATGTTGTGAACACATCAAGAGACTCACTTATACCTATATCTATTTTGTATAAATTATTTTTATGTTAGTATATTACACTACTTGGATGTTTATACATGGTAGACATGGAAGTAACCTTTCCATATAGGCCATAGGTATAATTGGTTATTAGCCCAGTCTGTTCCCACCCTTTAGGTGAATGGTATGTGAGGGTATAGAGGGTTTCATTATCTATGATGGACAACTTTTTATATCTGTGAAATAGTATATGGCTCTCTGTCTTGAGATCCGATAGTAAGATGTAGGGTTCCACTAAGATGTCCCCCTACCCCCTACCTTTGAAATAGGATATAATTACCTTGTTTGATCTTACTGTATAGTAAGATATTCTTTCAATATGGCCATGATCACATGAGATACTGGTATGTAAAGGAACCAAAAGCCTGATGTTTTGTCATTCCGCTTCTTCCCTCTAAGAAATTAGGGTTTTTAAGTTGCCTAATAAAGTCTAGATGAGACATGCTGCTGTGGATGTGGACGAAACATGTACATTATATGTAGATTATGTATTATGCATAATGAATTATACTTATTAAGCTCTGTGGAGGTGGGAAGTGTTTTTAACTTTCATATCTATATTTTTTGTGCACTTTAATTGCCATATTGGCTATCCTACTTTTGATATAATAAAAGATGCCCTGTTATATCCATTTTCTGTGCTCCTTTTTTGTTTTAAAAAAACACACACACATACATATTGGAGATGGCCGAAACTGCTAAAATCTGTTCCGCCTGTGGATTCACGGATTTTCGTAAAAATTCGAAAATCCGTGTAAAAACCCATTAAAGCCAATGGGAGAAAAAAATCTGCACAGATCCGCCTGAATATAAGGTAAAACAGCAATGGTAACATACTGTACATGGCTGTGGGACCTGGGAAATGGTCTGGGGAACACGTACATATACCCAGAACTAAAAAAAAAAAAAAAATTTCCTCACGATTGCACCTTTTTTCGAGCTTACGCATTCTATTGAGCCACGTTCGATATTTTTCGAAAATTCGAGAATTTTAGAATTTTCTTGGAATTTTCGAGTTTTCAAGGAATTTTCAAAAAATTATACAGTAACTTTGTAACTGTAAATAGCTCTTGTTTTGTAACCAATTCTGATTGGAAAAGAATCTTATTGGTTAGTATACCAATCAGATTATTTCTAAATTAATTTTAATGTATCCAATCAGAATTGCTTACAAGTAAAGGTGAAGTTTTAAAACTCTAAAGCTTGAAGCCTGTTATTTGCAGTGTATATGTTTTCAAGGACATGCTGAAAGGCCGCTGATGTGGAGCTCCGCTAACAGAGGGGGTAGGTGACCGCTCCTTTATTTTCTGTATAGGAGCGCTAAAGTCTGGGAACATAATAATAATTATCGAACGTTCAAATTTGTGAGTTCAAGTTTGGGTCTAGTCCATCTCTAGCCATGAACTTCCTACTGTGCTTCTTCAGAAATCCCCCCCTTAACAATCCTGTGCTTGCCCCTGGATTTAGAGCATTCCAATGGGCAAAAGGCACGTACAGCGCTAGAAGTGCACTATAATGGAGGGGCTGGCTGGCTCATCATTTTGACATCCATATCACTGTCTTGGTCCTCCAGATCCAGAATTGGTTTGTTAATTAATGAACGTTCAGCGTAAGTTTGCTGCCGCGGTTGTACATTACCAATAATGGACTGTATCGCTAAACTGCAATACTGTGTGTTTTTAAATAGGGCCAGTAGACCTCTAAAAGGCCTAACACTAAATTTGTCCAAAAAACTTATAGGGGGGGGGTTAGTCCTCAAAAGGACTTTTGGGTCCCAAATTGTGTGAATACAGGAGTGGTTAACAACAAGTGCTAATCCACCACACTAAAATTCACACACAGTAAGCTTCAAAAGCATGGAAAAAAACTCTATAACTACTACACTGTCAGGTCTCCACTAAACTCACTTTAACACACTGACAAAGTGGCACCTGTCTAGCTGCCTTTTATACCCATTGGGTTGGCACAGGTAAAAACAGCTGCCATTGGTGAATTTGATACATAAAAATCTTCGAAAATCTGGTCCATCTCTAGTTAATATGCCAATCAGAATTGGTTACAATAAGATTAGAATCTAATTGTAACCAATTCTGACGGGAAAAGAATGTGATTGGTTAGTATACCAATCAGATTCTTTCTGAACATTCTGATTGTAACTAATCAGAATAGGATTCTTTTAGAAAGTTCCCCAGACCATTTTCCAGGACCCTTTACAGCAAGTTACTGTATAATTTTTGGCAAATTTTCAAAAAATTCTTTAAAAATTAGAATTTTCAAGAATATTCGAAATTTCTTGAAGTTTCGAAATTTCCCGATTTTTCAAAAATTTTCTAGCGCAGTTCGGAAAAAATTTGGAAAGCAGAATTCCGGAAAATCCACAAGATCCGCATTTCGCGGATCTCGGAAATCGGCCGCGGATCCGGTTTCCAGATCCGCGAACTAGCCATCTCTAATACATATATATTACTATAGAACAAGCCACAGAGCACTCTTAGGACTTGCATAGAATTGGTATATAACAAATGAGCGCTAACATTATGCTGCTTTGATTATATTCAAATTCTTTGACTATACAATGTAAGGTGTAAAAAATTAATCTATTGACAAATGTAAAAGAATTCAGCATAAAGAACACAGGTGTGCTGCAAGAAATTAGCATTCCCAAGTGTACCCAAGTACCACTGCAATTCATCAACATTTGTTTTATTCATACATATTCTGCTAAGTATAAGATCAACATTTTCTGCTTACCACTCAATATCTCATGTAAAAGAACTAGAGCATCAAAACCTTCAATATCTACATGTTAAAAACAAACAGACGCTTAGCCGTAGATAACTGCAACTCTAATAAGTTATATTGAGAGCTGTTCTAATCAAAGAGCTTGGGAACAGTTTATGTTTTTCTTTGTTAGTATCTGGGTTTTTAATGTGCAGACATTTTTAAATATACCAAACATTATTGCTTATAGGCATTGCAGCTGAGGTCTGGAGATTTAAAGAATAGGTTCACTTATAAAGTTGAACATATCATATTTCGCATTGATTGAAGAACAGGAGGTAAAAGCTATGTCTTACTTCTTGTACTTCAATTAATGTAATAGGAGCCAGAAACTAAGATTCTTAAACTTACCCACAAGCCAGTTCTCTCACTAACTCTTCTGAATAGTACCGACTGCTTCCGGGTTAAACTATACTATAGTGTGCATGCGAGGTGACAGTGAGAATGTTTGATCCCGGCTCCTGTTACATATTAATTGAAGAACGAGAGGTAAGGCATAGCAATTTAACCTCTCATTCTTCAATTAATGCAAAATAGGAAAGGTTCACTCTTTGAAATAATTTATCTTTTAAAACAAATCAAGCACAGATCCACAACATTTGTTTTCAAGGGAAAAAAATCTGTATGGCTTCTTCCTAACAACTGAGGTCATACACTTTTAATAAAATTCACAACAGGGTGCAAACCAAAGGGATGAAAGGATGTAGGAAGGAAAATGTAAATATATTTATACAAGGCAGACAACTGGAGATTGTATGATTTTTGTAAGCTATAGAACATTTTTTCCTTGGGAATGTACAGGTACGTTACATATATGTCTTCAGTATTTCTTGTGTGTTGGCTTTCAGACAACTAGTGTGTAAAACCATTTCCCCTTTTACAGAATATAACACTTTTGTTATCTTTAAACAATCATTTTAACTATTCTAGCTGTCCTAAATTTGATGTAGAAAAGGTGAACTACAGTTAAAAAAGTCTAGAATATACTAAGCAAAATATTACACGTTTTTTCTAACCCAAATCAGTTCATAAAGTAACTTTACAGAATATGCTACAAATATAAAATAGTGCAGTGTAAAAAAAAAAATCGAAGGACCGACAATTCATGTGGTGCCATTTAAATATTATTAGTACTATGTGCATACAATGTCTGCAGGAAATAACTTCTGCCATGAAATTCTGGTTGCTACTGACAATACAGAATGACATTCATGATTTCTTGGCAAAAGATCTGAGCATAAAGAAGAAAGCCAATACTTTTGTTGAAGCCTATGCTGTACCACTGTGTAGGCCAGATTCATCACTGATGGAAAAACCATTTGCTATCATTTCATTTATATTAAAGACAGCTGCAGAAAAAGGCTCAGAATGATTTCTTTCTAGGCACACATAATGAAACTGGCACAATATCTTCAGTAAACAGTTTACTGCTCCACCTTTTTTGAAAAATGTAACAAGCGGTTATTCTTATGGTGTTCCTGGCCCACGGTAATTCTTATTTAGAATTACTAGCTGCTAAAGTAAACATAACTTTCTGTGCCATATGTCTGCCATGTAAAGTAGCAGGTTGCAGTTTCTTGAATTCGTTGTAATTAGGTTTTCTTGTGGACTAAGGTGGGATTCTGTTTTAGACTTTATATAAGTTTGGAAACACTGAGCTGTATTGATTTCTGAAGTAATTAAAATGTGTTTATGTAAAATTTCTAAGTACATTTTTCTGCAACCTAACTCATACATGGTACTTGGTCTCCATACAAGTGCCAAGAGCCCACTCATAACTTTCAAACAAGCCTAGGATGATGTCTCCTTCCATTGTCAATCCAAAGTTAAAGGGCATGTCCACCTCCAAAACTATAATTTAACCCACCACTGGCCCCACTGTGTAGTGTAAGAAATCCCCACCTTATATCCCTGCTCCAAATGGCTGCCCTGCTATGCCCCTCCAAAGTCCCAAAAACTGGCCACCAGGAGCCTGGCAGAGTCCATATAGGACTCTGCCAGGCCATCTCTAAATATAACTTGGAGAACTTTATTTTAAATGCATCATAGACTTAGAAGGCAGAATATCTACTCATTGGTATATGTTAATTGGCTTAAGTTTAAATATCTCCTTGCCTTCTCACTAGAACATCTGTGTCAATAATATATATATGTTATATTTGAACGCAAACGCTGTGCTAGAAATTTTCCTCTTTGTATTTGTTTTCAATGGTGGCTTTTTATTGTTTCTAGTAGATTTTGAATTTTGTGTGTGAAAATTGAGGAATTGTCTTCCTGTAGAAGTGGTAATGGCAGGGTCATTAGATGTTCAGTGCATGCTTCAGTTTTTTTTACGCTGATGAGGACTCCTAACCCCATTGGCACACTTCAGCAAAAACTAAAAACATATTTTGGTTAAAGGTGAACTGTGGTCTCCAAGTTAAATTTAAATGAAAGGCCAGTTTCCTTCTTTTAACTTTTTCACCTCTCTACATGCTCCACAGCCCAGGATATAAAGAAATTACTGACCAGAAAGTAAATGGGTGGGAGGTTGACATGTGACATTCCTAAGGCTGTGCCTTCACCTCGCCGCCGGCCAGAACAGCCTCAGACTTCACAGTGTAAGGGAGACGGGAAGTCCCTCCCCCTCCCTGCTTTGTGAAAATCCCCACAGAGGAGGTAAGGGAATCTACAGCCCTACTCTCCTTCTATGTGGGACCACATGGGGCTGTAAGGGAAGGGGTCATGGGGTCCATGAGAGGGAGGGACCAGGGGGCTTGCAAGAGGAGATTGACTGTCACATGGTTTCAGAGCAGGAAGCAGGAAGTACAGGGGACCTGGTGATGCTGCTGCCATATCACACACAAAAATGTAAATATCTTCATAACTATGCAAAATAAACAAAGAAAATAGCAAAAATTCTCAGGAGAGCAATTCCTATCAATTTACCTCAAGTCATTTTGGACCACAGTTCCTCTTTAAGTGTTTCTAATAATACAATATAAAAGCCTTTAAACCACCGCTAATTACAAGACCAGATTCAGGGTACTACTATCTCATGGAAGCTATCTTTCTAAAGAACAAAGAGCTACTGAGAATTACATACACAAGAGGGTCTGTGGGAGAATTTGATGCTAAGGGCCATATAATACTCTTTCTAGCGATCATACATTTATGAATAATATTGATAGTGGCCGTAAATGTACAATAATGATCGTAAATCTATGACCGCGATCGTAGATTTATGATCTGCCATAGAGTAACATTGTGGTAGTTTATTATCACATTGTATTCTACAGAGAATGTTTGTACGCTTGCCATAAATGTACGATCGCGGTCATACATTTACAGCTGTGGTCGTACAGTTATGGCAAATATAGCCCTAAGCATTTGATGAGAGGCTTCTTCCTCCTGTACCTCTAACCAGCAGGAGACAGTGAAAACCTGTAAGAGTGATCCAACGGAGGGTAACAGAGGCCACTTATTCAAGCAAATACAAAAAATTAAAACACAGAGAAATGACTAAAGGTAACAAGTTTGGACCTTCCATAATGGGGTTACCTTAACATGGTTTGAAGGCTTTTCATTTGTATTATAAGATAAAACATATTTGATATAATAATATTACATTCTTAAGTGTAAATCTAATATTACCTTAGGTTATTTTTTGTTGTACTATTTGCTCCTTTTTATGTAAAATAATACAAATATATTGTTGAAAAGCCTTTTTTCTGTTGTTAATGATTTCATTTAGCAGACTGAACTTTACCATTTATCGAAGTACTGTAAAGCATCAGAGAAATTTTCATTTAAACAAGGCACTGTAATCGGGTATTTGTTTTTTAGCTTGGTGCTTTGTATTTAAAAAAAGAGCTTTATGACAGAATCAATGGTATATTAAATACATATATCAGTAGATAGAGGCACAAATGAAAAACAAAGAGGACTTTCAAGATCCTTTTTTAATAGGAAATTATAATAATAAATAACCAACTTTTCATTTGATACATGGGCAATAATTAAGATATGTATATTTAAAGCTGGAGATGCTGAGTGTAGAATGAGCTACCACATTGTATAATTTTATTATTGTTAGTATAATTTGTCAATATAAAAAAAAAAATTGTTTGGACCTAACAAAAGGAAGTTTCCTGTGAGTGAAATGTACTATAGTGGAATGAATACAATATCCCTTGCTCTAAAGGACCTTGATCTCAAGGACATAGAAAAAGAAGGACATTTAATCGTTTGATGGTTGTATGGTGTGTGTAAATGTTTGCAAATAAGTTTGAAAATAAGGATTGTTTGTGCTGTGTTAAGGACTGTGTGTGCAGTAAGCAGATTAATATTTATTTTCTTCCAGTTAAAGGGGTGCACTGGGCTTATATTCTTGTATTGCACCTATTAGCAAACAGGTTGTGAATGGGTTAATACGTGTTTTGTTTTATTCCCTCTCTTCCTGACTCTTGTACTAATTGGTGTGGGAGCTGGGGCCTATTAGTTAAATAGGATTCACAATGGTTGGACCTGTGGTTTGGACCTAACAAAAGGAAGTTTCCTGTGAGTGAAACAAACTAGAGTGGAATGTATACAAAGTCCCTTGCTCTAAAGGACCTTGATCTCAAGGACATAGAAAAAGAAGGACATTGAAACAAGAAGGGCAATTAAATAAGGTTTGTGCATCACTGTGCTGGTGTTGTGTATTAAAAGAGACAGTTTTGTCGGTACCATGCAAAGTGCATCCTGCCACATGTAGACGTTCCAGGGGACCTATGTCTGTGTCAGGTGTGAGTGGGTTGCCCGTTTGGAAGCTGAGGTGGAGAGTCTAAGGGGCAGCTTGCAGCATTGCAAGGATTGGCAAATCTGGGGGGACAGCAGGCACTGCCTGGAGCCAGTATAGAGGTGGGTGGAAGTGGGACAGAGAAGGTTGAGGGGGAAGAAGTTTTGTTAGGGTTACTAGGGAAAGTGGGGGATGGAAGGGTAGGGTTGCTTCTTCCAGATTGCCCATCCCAACATATTTGCCGCCTTAGGTGATAAAATGAAGGAGGACAGCTTGGAATTAGCATTTATGGAGGGGGCTAGTCCCTTGAGCACCCAGGGGACTGCCATCTCTGATACAATGGAGGGGGAACTTAGGATCAAGTATACTAGGCAGGTGGTAGTGGTAGGGGACTCCATTATAAGGAATGTAGATAGGGTAATCTGCCGCCAAGACCCTGCATGCTGAACTGTGTGTTGCCTGCCTGGTGCTAGGATTCAGCATGTGGTGGATCATCTAGACAGATTATTGGGTGGGGCCAGGTGTGACCCGGCAGTCTTGGTTCATATTGGTGCCAATGATAAAGTTAGAGGAGGAGGTGAGGTCCTTTAACATGGTTTCTGAGATCTAAGGGCCAAATTAAAAGTAAGGACCTCCAGGGTAGTGTTTTCAGAAATACTACCGCAGCCATGTGCTAAGCCAGGGAGACAGCAGGAACTTAGGAGCATTAATGCGTGGCTAAGAGGGTGGTGTAAGGAAGAAGGATTTGAGTTTATAGAGAACTGGGCAGACTTTGCTTTCAGCTACAGGCTCTTTAGTGGGGATGGGTTGCACCTCACTGATGGCAGAACAGCTGTTTTAGGGGAGAAGATGGCTAAAGGGTTGGAGGAGATTTTAAACTAGGTATGAGGGAGGGTATTAGCAGTCTCACTGGGAAAGATAGCCTAGGAGGAAAGCAGGATGTAGATAGGCCAGTGGTGGGTGGAAAGGGGGGTGGGGCTAGCATATGGGATAGGGAGGCATGTGTATTAAAGTGTATGAATAAATTACAGGATCATAATCTAAAATGTATGTTTGCAAATGCAAGAAGCCTTGCTGATAAAATGGGTGAATTGGAAATTATTGAGTTGAATGAAAAGAATGATGTAATAGGTATAGCAAAAACATGTGTATATTTTAAAAAATAATTGAAGCCAAATTTAAAAAAAGAGATAACTGGCGATATGGATGTTAAAGTGGAGGCAATATGGGTGGAATTAGGCAACAGGAAAGGGGGTGATTTCATTGTTAGTGTCTGCTATAAGCCGCCAAATGATAGCTAAGAGGAAGTGAGTCAGCTTCATATGCAGTTGGCAAAGGCTGCAAGTTTGGGGAGTGTGCTCATTATGGGGGACTTTAATTACCCTGACATTGATTGGTGCAGTGGAACTGCCATCACAGAAAAAGGCAATGAGTTCCTGAATTTGCTGCAGGATAGTTTTCTCTCAGAGGGGGTTAAAGTTCCTACTAGAAAAGGAGCTCTGTTGGATTTGGTAATACTGTATCCAGCATTGTGGAGCGCATTATAGATATAAAGGTACCTAGAGGTTTAGGGAATAGTGACCATGAAATAGTGTAATTTGGACTATGTTATCGAAAGGAAAAGTGCGCTGGGTTAACAAAGACTTTTAATTTCGGGAATGCAAATTTTCCCAGGTTAAAAGTAGCTCTTCAGAATGTCAACTGGGATAATGTACTATCAGGTAAGTATACTGAACAGAAGTGGCCTGTGCTTAAGGGGATTTTAAGCCAGTTAACATCTTAATTTATACCCTTGGGAAATAAATGTAAAAAAAATAAATCCGCACCCATGTGGCTGAATTCTGATGTAAAGATGCAAATGGAAAGGAAGAAAAAGGCATTTAAAACCTGTAAGTCAGAGGGAACGGAAAGGGCCTTTAGGGATTATAAAAACTGTAACAAAGTGTGTAAGAAAGCAATCAAACTAGCTAAAATTAATAATAAAGGTAGGATAGCTGAACAAAGCATCACTAAACCTAAAAAGTACTATTAAAAGTAAGAAGATGAGGACTGAGAATATGGCACCATTAATTAATGGGGATAAGTTAGTTACAGAGCATGGCGATAAAGTAAATGTCTTGAATATTTTTTCCCCCTCTGTATACACTATAGAAGATCCAAGTACAGATATCATAGAGTATAGTAGCAATAATGGTATAAAAGATTCAAGTGTGCTTTGGTTAACCGAGGCTATGGTACAGAAAGAACACAATAAGGTTAATATTAATAAATCTCCTACACTGGATAAAATACATCCTCAGGTACTTAGGGAGCTAAGTTCATTTTTATCTAGGCCATTGTTTCTTATTTTTGCAGATTCCCTCATGTCCGGAGATGTGCCTCTGGATTGTAAAAAGGCTGATGTTATTCCAATATTCAAAAAGAGTAGTCGTTCAGAGCCGGGTAATTACAGGCCTGTAAGTTTAACTTCAGTGGTGGGGAAGATACTGAAAAGTTTAATAAGGGAACATGTTCTAGAGTATGTTTCAAGGACTGATATTATAAGTAGTAACCAGCATGGATTTAGGAGGAATAGATCTTGTCAAACTAACTTGCTTGGCTTTTATGAGGAAGTAAGTAGAAAATTAGACTCTGGCATAGCAGTATATGTAGTTTACTTGGATTTTGCAAAGGCTTTTGATACAGTTCCCCATAGGCAACTGATGTATAAGCTAAGGTCTGTTGGTCTGGGGAGGCACATTTGTACATGAATAGAAAATTGGTTAATGAATAGGATGCAGAGAGTAGTTGTTAATGAGGCTTCATCATTATGGACTAAAGTGCTAAGTTGGGTGCCACAGGGTTCTGTGTTGGGGCCGCTTTTATTTAATTTATGTATTAATGATTTGGAAGTGGGTATTGTCAGCAAGGTTTCTGTGTTTACTGATGACACAAAACTTTGTCGACCATTAAAAACTTCAGAAGATGTTCAATTGTTGCAGAGGGATCTAGATAGATTGTCACATTGGGCTGCTAAGTGTCAGATGAGATTCAATGTTGATATATGTAAGGTGATACATTTTGGACTTAAAAATCCTTGTGCTGTTTATACTATAAATGGCTCTGTGTTAAGTAAATCCCTTTTGGAAAGGGATCTAAGAGCTTTGGTAGATAACAAACTTAAAGGAAGCAAGCAGTGCCAGGTGACAACAGCCAGCATGGTATTGTCTTGTATAAAGAGAGGTATGGATTCAAGGGAGGAAAATGTTATTCTCCCAAAGCATTGGTAAGGCCTCATTTGGAATATGCAGTGCAATTTTGGAATCCTGTGTACAAAAAGAACATCTTTAAAATGGAATGGGTTCAGAGAAGGGCAACTAAATTAATAAGGGGATTGGGGGAGCTTGAATATGAAGAGAGACTGGAAAAGTTACAATTATGTATGCTGGAGAAAAGGCACTTGCGTGGGGATACGATTACTGTGTATAAATACATTAACGGGCCATACAATAAACTGGGGCATTGTTCACCAATAGAGCATGTCAGAGGACATGTGGCCATCCCTTAAGTCTTGAAGAAAAAAGGTTTAGTCTTCAAGTTCGGAAAGGTTTTTCACTATGAGAACAGTAAAGCTATGGAACTGTCTTCCAGTGGACGTTGTTATGGCAGGTTCATTGGTCAGTTTTTAAAAAAAGCTGGATGACTTTCTGCAAACAAGGAATGTTGCAAGTTACTGGTATTGATACATAAAGTAGAGTTGATCCAGGGAAATTTCCGATTGCCACTTGGAGTCAGGAAGGAATTTTTTCACCCTTCATAAATTTGGTGTTTTTTTTGCCTTCCTCTGGATCAACAGTTAGGCAGGAAATGAGGATATTGCTAGATGGGTTGGACTTGATGAACATATGTCTTTATTCAACCTCAAATACTATACTATACTTTCAAAACCATTTTATTCTTATTTAACTGATACCATACCAGACATAGGGGATTTTCTCTATCTGATTACAGTTTAAAGACGCAGTAAAATAGCCCACTAACCGGTCTGCAGAACGGACCATGGATACGGTATAGAATCCATAACAAAGTAATGCTGCATCAAAATGTAACATTTTGAGATCATAACTCTGTTTAAAATATTGACATTTAGTACAAATAATCTAGTGTATATTCATTTATAGGAGTAGGGATTTTTATAGCAGCTAAAACACTACAGCAATGAATTGTGATTGATGGGTTTGGAAAATGTATTCATTTAGAAACATTTTATAACATACATTTAAAATGGCATTAATTACAGTACAAAGCAGACATGCTTTGCTGCTAACACATAATAATAACTTTATAAAATGTGTCTCCCAAGGAGAAAAGTGCAATTGAAGTTATTATATGCAAAAAGAATTCAGTATTTTATATATGTCAAGAGTTGAATGCTTAGACTGAATGCTAATCATTTGTGAGCCAGATGTGTGTGTACTGTGCATTAAGGCAAAAATAATCTTTATTTGTTTCATCATAGTGAAACCATATACATATGTACATATAACTTTATTTATATAGCTCCACTTGGGAATGCAGCACTGTAAAATATTATAAAACATAAAACACAAAATAATAGACATACATAAAAAAAAAGGTATACATAATTTGGCAAATCATGCAAGAATTTGCAACATATACTTGTCATTGTTAAATACCCAACAGTTTAAATTACAGCAAAAATAGCAGTTTTCTTTTCTTTAGGCATCCTGTGGTGGTGGTCTCAGGCAGCAGATGTGTGGCCATATTAAAATTGATGCAGTGCCATGCTGTATAAGGGGCAACTTTGGCCACAGAAAAAAACCCTGTATATAAGGGCAGATTTTAAAATACATGTTCCAGATTTCCATTAATTAAAAGGGTCTCCAGATCTCTTTGTTTTTAGGGGGAAATTAATTGTTTGCTGAGGTCTTGGTCTCAAATTCATTCACAGGGCATAACTGTACTTTTCTTGTCAATGTTAATGGAATAGTGAGTGGTGGAAAGGTAGGTGTTTGTTTTTTGTTTTGTTTTTCAATTAATAAATCTGATTCAAACTTTCTTTCAGGGGGAAACTTATCTGCGCCCTCCTGTAAAGTTCACTGTTCAGCTTTGGGATCTCTCCCTAGTCCTTAGAATGCTAAAGGGTGCGCCATTCAAACCAATGGCATCCTGTGCCCTCTCCCATACCTCCCTCTTCTGGAAGACCACCTTCCTGATAGTGATCTCCGTAGTGCTTTCTGCTCTTTCATTAGACTCTCCTTTCATGGCTTTCATGGGGATAAGGCTGTACTACGGCATAACCCAGCCTTCTTGCCAAAGGTAGTCTCCTTTTTCCACATTTCTCTGCCCTAACTCTTCCTCTCTAAAAGAACAAGATCCTCATTTCTTGGATTTGATTTGGGTGCTGCACTTTTATCTTCACCGTACATGCAACTTGCACTCCTCTACTGCCTTGTTCATCCTCGTCGTTGGGACGTCCCCAATGTCTTGCCTGGGTACCCTTATTGGCCGAAGGAGAAAAGGGGATTTTTGTTTACTTACCCAAAAATCCTTTTTTTCTAGGCCAGTTGGGGGACCTAGGCCATCCTGTCCAGATGTCGCTAATTCCTATTTTTCTGACTTTTGTTGATAGTTGTTGTTGGCTCTATTGTTGCCTAACACTCTGTTGTGTTTATATTACTATACTGTATTGTTTTTTATTTCGAATAGGCCCATGTTATAATTTCCATTATTGGCCAGCTCCTTCTCCTTGAATTTCTCTCAACCTCCTCTTTGCCAGTGGTAATGGAGTAGGATGAACAATTTGCTTCAAGCTAAGTGTCCACCTCCAGCAACAGACACTTTATCCCAATGTCTTGCCTGTGTCTCCCAACAGGCCTCAAAAAAAACCTTTTGCATGTATACTTTCTTTTTATGTGCACTAAAAATGCATATAGATTTTAAAAGAACAAGCTTTCTAAATCCTGAGTACCTCCCGGATTTGCTTAGAAGTACAGCATTTCTAGCGTTCAAACCTAAACATCTGATGATGGGTGGCTGAGGTCCCCCGAAACGTTTGGTTATTTTACTGAATAAATGGGTTAAGGACCCAGTTTGCTCATTCATTGTGTGTGGTTCCTGCTATAAAATTTGAAAAACAAAACTGACAACCCAATGGTTGCACACAATCCCAGATGCTAAAATACCCAAAGACTTTCGGCTTCATTCTTTATGGAAACATCTAAAATCATTCTTAGCTGGCTATTGTAAATAATAAGCAATCAAGAGTAAGAAATGTTTCTTGCTATATAAAACCATGAAGCATTGGAGGGAATTATATCTATATTTAGCTTTTATTATTGATAGGTCTCTTGATTTATTTTACACTGTTATTTGCAGTTCAGTAAGGGATGACAAGTTAACTTTATTAATCTTTTCTTGTTTATCACATGCTTCTTTAATAGCAGGAATGTGTTAAATGTTTGATTTGTCTGCAATGTGCTAGGGATTATAAGATAAATAAACTTAGAAACATGCTTGTGAAGGTTCTTATTTATCCAGGTCATGCTATATCTGTGGTATTCAGATGATCAACTGGACTTGAAGTTTAGCTCATGAAGAAGTTTCATTCGTCATCCAGCTGACTTTCTCAATGAAATTCATTGAATTGGGGTTACCCTGATGTTGTTGGGAGGCACTTGTTCTTATTTGTAACTAAGCCCACACTATATTACTACTCTATGCACTAGAACAGATACTATGATATTGAATTAAAGTATCTGTGATGTGCATCAATCGTCTTATTTCTTATATTGCAGTTACTAATATCATTAAAAATGTGGCAACATCAGTTCTACTTTATTGCTTTTCATACTTTTTTTCCACATTTACAGACATTTTACCATATGTCTGGAAATCTTGTTCATTTTAGTAATTACACCAATAAACATTTTGCAAAAACATAATCTAGACAGAAAGTTCAAACTATTTGGATTGATAATTAACTTGATTAAAGGCATTTTGATGTATAATAACCTTGATTAAAGGCAGAAAATACAGGATACATTATCAATATGAAACAAGTGTTGAAAATTATTTCGTCCATTACAAATAAAAACTTTTTCAGGAAACAGCAGAAGTTCAGCAAACAACATACTGTATTTGTCATAGAAAAGTATTGTTCAAATTGAGTTTAATGAGTGTTTACAATAAAGTGCAAAAATAGGGGCAACAAACCTCTTTGGTATTTGTTTTGGAATGTAAAGTAGTGTTTTTCCAACCTGTGCTGTTTTACTCTCTCCAGCTAATTTATACCATTGTTGGACTTATGGAGGGGTTGCTCTCACAGAACGCTTTGGACTGAGTGGCAAATACAACCAAACATCCCTTTCACTGTAGAATATAGGCAGGCCTTTCATGCATGAAAATTTACCAATGCTATTGGAAAGCATCAATAGATTTTATTAGTTTTAATCAAGAATACAAAAAAAAAATTTACAAATATCAACTATGACTAAAACTGATATGGGAAGCAATACACAGTGAGATATTTTGGTAGCAAGCCGTTCATATACACATTCCCCTGATAAAACTCATTAGGTCAGAGTTGGTGGTGAAAATCTGTGTTCAGGATCTTGGGGGCCCAAGTAAGTGTTAGGTTTGGGGGGATCCTGGTTTTATGTAAAACATTTTCTCTGGGGTATGGACATGCACTTTAAAACTGTTAAAAAGCTGTTGTTATTGTATGTTTGAGGGGAATTTAAACATTCTCATTCATAGGCACAGTGATTTGAGCTGGTAGTGGTTTATACTCTGCTAATTCCATATACTTATCAGACATCAGAAATTAAATGTTTGTTAAATGTACAAAACATGATTGAGGAAGCAATTGCTTTGTGGGTGATGAATAGTCCACAGATTGTTAGAGTTTTAATAATTTGGGATTGGATGCTTGGTGTTAAATATCTGGCGTCGCTGAAAAAAAAGGTTTGTGGAAGTCATATAGCTCAAAAATGAAATTGAAGATTGTTGTAACCTTGTTTATTATCTTGTTATAAAGGTACACTTACATTTTGCTGTTATTAGTAAATATAAACATTTTTTAGTAAAACTATTTTGTTAATAAAACTTCATTTTGAACTTATTTCTCCTTTTTACTGCTGTAATCAAAAAGGTGAATGCCACCATAAGCCCTATGTTGCACCAACAATGAAGCTTTCTGAGGCAATCCATGTGTCGGGTTTCCTTTCATCATAGAAAGTGGGCTTGCTCACTCTTCCCAAGAACACTGCCAAAAATTAATAATGATATCAAAATGTCTTCCAGGAGCAACATCCTTGAAAGATCTAGGCATGATTGGTGATGACTGAGGCAAAGTACATCCAATTTTCATTGGATTGATGATTGGTGATGACCTGTGCATTTTCCAGCATAATGGAGGAAATGTGATGATGAAGTTGCTCAGATTTACGACCCATGGTCAAGAAACTCCCAAAATATTTATCCCATTGAGAATTTGTGGTTCATTCTCAAAAAAATGGATCACCAACAGTCAGTATTTGGCCAAAAAGATGATATCCAGCATGGCAGAGTATATTACAGAAATTATGAAGCAGGTTCAACACAGTAAATATTGACTCGGTAAATGTCATATATATATTTACCAGAAAATAAGTATATGTATATATACTTTTCAGGTCTTGACTGAAAATTGACTTTTTTATTTTAACATGCCAAATTTACCATGCCCCTATTGTTTCGGGGGTTGGTTCAATCTTCACCCCCATTGCACCTTTGGTACAGGGTGCTAAATCTTTTGTGTTGAATACTTCTGATTTTTTAAATAAGATTAGAGGTGTCCAGGTGACCAATTGGGAAGAGATGCATCCTCGCTATATACCTCTATCCACCATATACAGGGGATACAGGCTATGGTTAGGTTGCTCAGATCAAGCGGTCAATATGATGATAATCAGATACAGTTTTTTAGGCGGTGTCTTGAACTGATATTGTTTAATAGTTATTTCTCCTTTAATGGAAATTACTACATGCATTGTAGGGGTACCGCCATGGGATCCAATGTCGCCCTGTCATGACCTTTTCTATGTGTCTCCGCCCTTTTGCAGACATTGTCTGGCTTGGTGGAGATACATAGACGATGTCTTCCTACTGTGGCGGGGCGACTTTGGATCCTTAGAGCAATTTTACATCTTGCTCAATGCCATTCATCCTGATATTAAATATACACTTAATTATGATCTACGTGAAATTAGTTATTTGGATGTCAAAGTGATTAAGGATACAGAACTGCGTACGGAATTGTACACAAAGAAGACTGACAGAAATCAGTCTGTTTTACAAAAGCTTTCACCTGAGGTATATAAAGAATGCCATTCCCATTGGGCAATTAAAGAGGGTTGAGCAGATAGTATCTGATCCAATCAGGAGCAAGCACAGGGGATGCTCCAAAAGTTACTGGCAAGGGGTTACCCAGAAGCATTATAATATGCCCACTGATAATGTATAAGGTGATTAATGTGTGATGTTGTATACTGTGATTATAAGGTGATTAACATGTGATGTTGTATACTGTGTTAATGGATGATGCCATATCCTGGGCAACGTGTATAAATCAAGGTGGGAGTGTTCTCTCACCTTTGAGACATTTTTTATGTGTGAGCTTGAGAAAGGAGCTGGCAGCACTGAAACGTCGCCATAAACTTTGGCATGTTTAAATAAAAAAGTGAATTTTCAGTCAAGACCTGAGTGCTGTATATTCTACGGACTGTGTGTTTTAGAAGTGATACAGGGGATCTCCCCTTATACTTTCACCAGACTGATTTAAGTGGTGGAGTGCTACTGATTCTACTATATATCTGTATCTATATATATATATATATATATATAATTGTAGAGAGATGCAATGAGTACATATAGAGAAGAATTAAATAGAAGAATAACTGCACTGATATACAGTATTTATTACAACATTTTGAAGCACAAATGTATTGTGATTTGTAATACAAATCTAAGGTTCTGAGACTTATTAAAGTAATTACTTAATCTTTATTTGCAGGTCATTCAGTCATCTGTGAAGAAAGTAAGAGCAATACATAGACTTAAAGGGGTCACTAAATAAAACAGGATTAAAATGACATTTTCCCATGCAACAAAATCCAGAAAATATAAAACTCCCATGAAAAATGATGATCAAGGTGAAAAGGCATTACATTTACAAAGCAATGAACTTAATATTTTAAGTGGTCTGATGATTAGGATTGATTCCAGCACATCAATAACTAAAGAACAAGTAAAGGCTTTGCAAGATGTCAGTTGCATAGAATTCTCTGCTTTGAGCTCAATATAGGTGAAATAAAACAATGATTACTTAAGGGATAACTTTCTTCCTGGAAAAACTTTTATCAAAATCCCTTAAATATGTAAGGATTAATGCACTGTAAGTAATAATAAAATAGTCACAAGGTTATTCCCTCTCCCTCCCAATTCAGGGTGGCCCCACACACTGCCAAACAGAGAAGCATATGTTGCTTCTAAACTATAATAATAAAAAAAAAGAATTTAGGGAGAAGAAAATATTCAAAGTGAAATGTTACCTTCAATTCATTAAAGTTTTTTCTATATATAGTAAGACAAAAATGGAGTTGCACACTAATATCAAAATTTACAAAGGCTTTTATCAAAAAACGCTCACATATTATACAGTGGTTTTTCGAGACCCTGCAGTCTCTTTATGAAGCTCTGAGCTTGATATGGATGCTCATATGTGAGGAAGGAAATTATATCACACCTTCTATATACACATGTACTGTAACAGTGTTATTTCTCACACGGCTCATGGGATATATTCTATTCTATATATAGTAAAGGGTACATAGGGAATAACAGGACACATTAAAGCACTATTCAAGCACATCCTCTTTACCTTCCCCTCCTTCAAAGAAAAAGATAAATGTCATAGTCACGATTCATACCTCTTGGAAAGAGTGTACTTAATTGTTTTATCCAACATACCTTTTTTGTGTAATTCCAATTCTCTATTGGCATGAGGTTCTCTATACACCATGACCAGAACCATAAATTTCAGGCCATCTGCTACGTGTCCCTTATCCACAAAGTGTCTAGAGACAGGGAGGGTGACATTTTTTAAGATTAATAGAGGATTTATGTTGAGAAACCCTACTTTTAGTTTTCTGTGTGGTTTCTCCTATATATAGGAGTCCACATGGACATGTGAGAACATAAATCACAAAGTTAGAATCACATGTAAATAGACCCATAATCTCATCTTCTTTAGAATGTATGGGATTTACAAATTTAGAACCCTTAATTACACAAATATAGCATGGAAATAATCTTTTGTTTCCTCAACCATGTGTTACTTGAGGATACTATCTGTGATATAATTGACATAACAGATACATGGGTGAACTCATGAAGCTGCTGATAAAGCGTATATTATATATATATATATATATATAATATATATATATATATATATATAAAACAACATACAACCTGATTGCACTCCACACACTGGTTCACTTTGCCCGGGTGTCTCTCCGAAAAATAAATAAATCATCCCCCAATCGAAAGCACTCCATGGGACTTCTTAACAAATCCAAACGTTTATTGCATGTACGTCTCAACGCGTTTCAGCCTACCAACCTGTGAAGGCCTGTTGGTAGGCTGAAACGGTTGATACGATACATGCAATAATGTTGGATTTGTTAAGAAGTCCCATGGAGTGCTTTCGATTGGGGGATGATTTATATATATATTGCAAAAACTTAGTGGATAACTTTATTGTATCAATTGTACAATAAAGTTATCCACTAAATTTTTGCAACAAGACCTACGAGTGCTCCTTCTTTTGGGATTTACTGTTCGTAGGTTACGGGAGGCACCGAGGCACTTGGAACACGAGACATGAGTGCGGGACATCAGGAGGATTATATATATATATATATATATATATATATATATATATATATATATATATATATATATATAAATGCAAGGAACAGGTAAGCACACCTTTCACTTTAAACATCAGCCTGGGTGCCCATCAGAAAAACAGCATACATGAAAAGAAAAGATGTCACTCTCGGGTCTTAGCAAACAACCTTGTTTATTGTGCGATCACATCTACGCGTTTCAACCCACTGTGCGGGCCGTCATCAGGATGCAAACAATACACAGTGCATTACCCCATTTTATAACCACCCACATTCAGTACTCCCCGCCCACCATGTCTCAATCCCAGCGTGCACATAAATCCAATAATATAAAAGTATTTATAAAAAACTTTTTAAAAACATCCCTAATTTTTTTAAAAAAAGGACACAATAAATATACATTTAAGAGAAAAAAGCTACGATGTACAGGCCGAATAAATATATCTAAATAGCAATAAGTTACAATGAATCATAAAAAGTTACAATGAATCATAAAAAGCAGTGTAGCGAGAATTGCTCATTTAATCCACTAGGGGATAGTGTCTGCAGTCTATGTATCCATCTTGTCTCTCTTTGTAACAGTAACTTATCTTTATCTACAAACGTTCCCAACTGTTCTCCCATTAGGCCATCTATAATCATGAAGCGAAGACTCGACAACGGATGTGCCATCTTTTTAAAGTGCCTGGCAATTGCCAGGTCACCGAATTTATTGGCCACCATTTTTTCATCCACCTGTAATGCATTCCTAATGGACGCACGGTGGTTAGCCATGCGCTCCTTGAACATTGTTTTTGTTTTACCAAAATAATACATGTCACATGGGCAAACAATGAAATAAATAACATTTATTGTTGAATTCCCTGACAGGTCCAGTAGATGACGTTATCTTTTTTAGCTGCGATGTTAGCAGCTTGTATACTATAATCCCTCAGGAGGATGGTATAGAGGCCTGCAGGAATGCACTATTGGAAATTAAACATAAACATCCACCCACAGAGTTCTTGGTCGACCTCTTACGATTTATACTATGTAATAATTACTTCCGCTATGATGATATGTATTACGTCCAGAGGGTTGGCACGGCGATGGGGTCCCCGTCCCTGACAACCTATATATGCTTATGTTTGAGAGAAAACATATAGATCCCATTATAAAAAAATCGGCACTACTGTACAGGCGGTACATTGACGATTTGATTTTTATATGGAAGGATACTCAGCAGGAGGCTATGGATTTTGTGGGCAAACTTAATAATCTTGACTTACCTATAAAATTAACTATGACGATTGGCACTAGTGAAATTGAGTTCCTAGACTTAAAGAGCTTTAAGATTGATTTGGGTATTGGTACTACTTTGTACAGGAAATCGATTGATAAAAATTCAGTCTTGTATGGCACTAGTTGTCATCCTGAAAGGTCAAAGTATGGTATTACCTATAGCCAGTTCTTGAGAACTTTACGTAATAATAGTGACATGTCGGTAGCGGATGTCCAGCTGGATGACATGTATCATAGGCTCTGCAATAGGGGCTATAGACCTGACTTACTCCTCCATCAGTTAAAAAGGGCTAAGGTTAACTATTGCTCGAGTACTACCCGTCCTGAAAGCGATGAGAAACAAATGAGCCCCCTAGATAGGGCAACAATAGATTTTTGCACAACTTACACTCCCCAGAGTGGTTCATTGAGGGAGGTGATTAATCGACGATGGGAAATGATTACTCGTGATAAATCCTTGCCCTTTAAGAACACATATATACGACACACATATAAGAGAGGTGACAATTTGTCGGATTTATTGGTGTGCACAGATATGGCCAAGATGAAAAAAGATACATCATCCCAACAAGGGATATGGCATTTAAAAAAGAGACATGGTTGTTTTCGATGCCCTAATTGCATCACATGCAATTCCATGCTATCTGGCCAGTACTTTGCACACCCAAGGGATGGCACTAAGATAGCCATAAATCAGAGGTTTACGTGCACAAGCCGATATGTTATTTATTTCATCGTTTGCCCATGTGGCATGTATTATGTTGGTAAAACAAAAACAACGTTCAAGGAGCGCATGGCTAACCACCGTGCGTCCATTAGGAATGCATTACAGGCGGATGAAAAAATGGTGGCAGTTGCCAGGCACTTTAAGAAGACAGCGCATCCGTTGTCGAGTCTTCGCTGCATGATTATAGATGGCCTAATGGGAGAACAGTTGGGAACATTTGTAGATAAAGATAAGTTACTGTTACAAAGAGAGGCGAGATGGATACATAGACTGCAGACACTATCCCCTAGTGGATTAAATGAGCAATTCTCGCTACACTGCTTTTTATGATTCATTGTAACTTTTTATGATTCATTGTAACTTATTGCTATTTAGATATATTTATTCGGCCTGTGCATTGTAGCTTTCTCTCTTAAATGTATATTTATTGTGTCCTTTTTTTAAAAAATTAGTGATGTTTTTAAAAAAATTTTTATAAATACTTTTATATTATTGGATTTATGTGCACGCTGGGATTGAGACTTGGTGGGCGGGGAGTACTGAATGTGGGTGGTTATAAAATTGGGTAATGCACTGTGGATTGTTTGCATCCTGATGACGGCCCGCACAGTGGGTTGAAATGCGTAGATGTGATCGCACAATAAACAAGGTTGTTTGCTAAGACCCGAGAGTGACATCTTTTCTTTTCATATATATATATATATATGTATATATACAAATAAAGCAAAATGGGCACTGACTCCTCAATCAAAGTACTTGCCCTGGTGCAACTCCTAATGGTTGTTCATAACAGAAGAAAAAAGATGGGTGCACTCCAGGGTCCTTTTCACAATTTATTAGTGCAACAAATAAAGTGCAAACATCAGTGCAATCAGCAACGTTTCGGTCTGGTTCTAAGACCTTTCTCAAGCTAACATATGATCACACATTGAGAACTATATATAGTTTAAGTCACTCCCACAATAAATGACATCATCATCAATGGACATAATTCAAGTGTAAAACAACATACCTCAAATATATATAAAGTGCACATGAGATAAATATAAGATAAATATTAAAGTGCATGTGCTAAAGTGCTAAAAATATCAATGTAATAATAACATAATAATAACATTAGTGCCTAGCTGACTGTAACATCTCTAAACAATCTCTTATAATCCATAATATATTAAAGAATTGAAGACCTATACAATGTAAAGAATTTAATCTAATGAACTATCTGTCCTTTAAAAAACATTTCAATGAGTATTGTTCATTAAGGCCATTGGGGTGGATAGTTCCAAGTTTTTTAATCCAATAAATCTCTTTTTGTAGCAATAATTTAGATCTGTTCCCCCCTCTAGGCGGCATGGGTACATGATCAATGGCCAAAAATTTAAACATACTGTAATTATGACCTTTTTGTAGAAAGTGTTTAGCCACAGGTTTGTTAGATTTGCCATCTCTAAAGGCTGTATTTATCGTGGGCCGATGTCCATCAATCCTGAGTCTTAGAGTCAAATCAGTTTTACCAATATAACAAAGGCCACAAGGGCATTGTATCATATAAATAACAAATGTAGTAGTGCACCCTATAGAGTGCTTAATATTGAATAATTCCTCAGTATGTGGATGTTTAAACGTATTAGAGGCTATCATAGATTTGCAAGATAAACATTTATGACATGGATGACAGCCCAATTTACGACTGGGTATCCAAGTGGTTGTGCTTAAATAGCAGTTCCTTGCATCTGCTTTCACCAATAAATCCCGTAAGTTTTTACTTCTAACAAACCCTACTGTAGGTTTTTTCGGGTAAAACTCTTTTTGAATTCGGATCAGATAGTAAAATTTTCCAATTCTTTTTCAAACATTTGTGAACATATATATATATATATGCAATCTTTGTTTACGCCATTGGGAGTCAGGGTATTCATATTGTAGATCCAATAGGATCCTCTCTCTGTAAGAGTTTCCTCACTAGATCTCCACCCCTCACTCCTACAGTGACCCTTTCAATTCCATACACTATTTCTAACGTTACCATTTTTGATGTCTCTCAGGTGTTTTTGAATGCGTAGCACCAACTTCCTTTATGTTTGCCCTATATACGTCTTCCCACATTTACACACCAATTGGTATACAACCTGAGTGGTTTGGCAATTAATAAACAATTTTATCGGAACTACCAAACCATTCTTCTTAATTTTGTTGCAAACATCCACATGACTGCAGATAGAGCATCTGCTACATTTAAACATACCCCTGACTGTTTTTTTACCTAGCCAGTCTGCCATGCTATTTTGTGAAGGAATACAATGGCTATGTAATAGGTTGTCCCCAATATTTTGTGCACTTCTAGCCACCATACTTATTTTGCGACCAAGATTGTTTGTTAATTGTGGATCCTCCTTCAAGAGGAACCACCATTTATTTAAAAAACTGCCAACATCTCTACACTGGTGGCTACACCTAGTAAAGAACCTGATTTCCTCTTTCTTGGGATTTTTGTGGGAATTACTTATTAGAGGCTTGTTTGTTCAAAAAGAATGTCTTTTCTGTCTCGTCTATTGGATTTTGCAAAGCCATTTTTGATAGACAATACAGAATAGCCTCTTAGACAATTCAACGCCTCTCTTGCGAAGTCCTCCTTGCGAGAACAATTTCTTTTGCATCTAAGAAATTGGCCGATGGGTATCCCCCTAACAAAAGATGCATTAAGCATTAAGAGTTTACTGCTGTTTCTTTTCGATGGGTTCTAGTAAGGATCTTGGAGTCTTCTTTGAAGATCTCCAAATCCAGGAAGGTGACATTCTCTTTGTCATAATTCCATGTTAAATGAATATTTCTATCATTCAATTGGCTCAGGAACCCTTTAAGGGTGTCTAGAGGCTACAATAACAAAATGTCATCCATGTAACAGATTCACAGATCCGCCCTTCCAGATGTAACAATGCCCATGAGACGATAGACAACTTTGTGTTCCCACAGGCCCAGATGTAGGCCCACATATGTAGGGGCACAAGTAGACCCCATTGCTGTACACCTAAGTTGCCTGTAGTAATGGGCATTGAAGATAAAATAATTGTGAGACAGCACAAAATCCAAAAGCCGAATCACAAAGTTTGTGTGGGGTTCATAACTTATACCTCTCGTGGACAAATAATGTTTGGCAGCTTTAAGACCCCACTTATGGAGGAATACAATGCTTCTACGTCTATTGTACATAACCATCATCCACTTGGAGATTTACAAGGTGACGTAAGACATCATTGGTAGCTAAGACAAAAGATGGTAGAGTGTTTAAAAACTCCCTAAAGCAGGTATCTAGATATTTAATAGCCACTTCTGTGGGGACCTCCTATTCCTGCCACAATGGGGTGTCCTGGTGGGTGTTTTTTGTTTTTATGTATTTTGTGCATAATCAACTTTAAACAGGAGGCTGGCAGATCCTTCCACTGCAGACCCATCATCTGCTAGCATGCATGTAGATTTCAAGTGTCTATGACAAGCCAAGGTACTTTCTATTATTTCAAGCGTAAACCTATAGTGGTATAGGCTGTGTGTTTAGGGTTATCCTTTTCCTTTAGTGCCCAAGCATAAGTAATAGCATATTTGCGATTTACTCGAATCCCACCGTTGCCTGAAAACGTAGCCCTATGGTTACACAGAATAGAAGTTTGGTATTTATAGTCTAGATTGGCGCTACAGGAGTCCTGTATCTCCGCTATATGAGACAGCAGGAATAACAGATTGGCATGCCTCCAGCCAGGATTGAGACAGGCTCCTTGGGAACTTCAAGTAATTACTCTGTATTCACTTTATTCCACTAAACAGAATGAAAAGGTTTAATTAAGGCAGATATCAATTTTGTAAAAGTACTTACAATCTACCAGCCAGGAGTGAGTGTTTCAGAACCAGAAACTGATACATTCTATGCTGGAGGGTATTACTGGAGAGAAAACAGTTTCCTGAGAAGGCTTACCTTCTTTCTGTTTACACCTTAATCATAGTCTCTTTTTATCATGCCGGTTCCCTCTTTACTTTTCCCTCACTTCTTAACTTCCTGGATACCTGGCTCCACCCCCTCACTTCCTAGTCTAGGCCTATTGAAATCTCTATGATCCAGGATGAATAGCAGGAATGTATCCCCAGTATATATATATATATATAAAACAGACGCACTCACAGGACTCAAAAAATGCTCAATAAAGCAACTTTTTGGATACTTTTGTGTAGTCCTGTGAGTGCGTCTCTTGCTGCAACTATTGTATCTACATTTGGTACAGCACCCAGGCAACTATGCTTTTTATTTGGAGTGCTATCATCTGGTTTGACATATTTATGCAAAAAAAAAAAATGTCCTGGACCTGGGCACACCTTTAAAACTTTTATTTATTTAACATTTCGGTGCTCCACAACATCCGCTGTTAAGTTAAACAAACATTCAAAGCTTGCAATTTTCCAGTACCACATTGCTCTGCCTAAAAATTACACACTGGTTTCGCAAACCTCAGTGAAGTTTTCAGAAATTCTGGTAAAGACGTTTCTTCCATCTCTACTCACATATACGTATGTTCAAACCTAACCCTCATTAAGATGAGAAATTATAGTATGTAAAACTCTTTTTATTTGCACTAACAATAGTTTTCTTAATAGATTAGCTTTCAGGAGCTTCCTCCCTTCTTCAGATCTTTACATCATCTGGCAACTAACAAACTTTTACAATATACAAGAACACATAATGTCATTGGGGGTGAGGATAGCAATATAAAGAAACAGTAAAAGATAAGGGATGGATAACTGGAATGTGAATGGGGGTTGCGAATTATTGGTAAGGGAAGAGAGAGTGGTTATAAAAGTGTCTGATAGTGATTTAAATGGCTCGAGTCAATGTTGAGCCCAGTTTGTCTTGTGTTGAACAGAATTATCATTCTGAGTTCAAAGGTTTTTCTTTCTTGAGTAGTTTTAAAATTTCCTTTCAAAACCAAGACATTTAAAGGATATAAGGTACACAACATTGCTGGATGAGCAGCAGTAGGATCCTGTGATGTTATAAGTCCCGATAGCATGTGAAATACTTTGTGATTGGTTGATGTGATCACATAGTTTGCAACAGATTCCGGTTTAGTGCCCTTGCTGATATTGTTGTCCATGTGAAGTTTCCTATTAACCAATTTGTGTTGAGGTTGGTTGGTTGGTTGTCTTAAAGCCAGAAGAGGGGGCTCTGGGAAGATTTCTTTTATGAAAGATGATGAAAGATGAAAGATGATGGTGTTTATGGTCTTGGCCTTGTAACCTTTTTTGTTTAAATGATTCTGCCAAAACTTGAAGGTGCTTGTCTCTGTCTTCTGGGTCAGAGCTTATACGGTGGTATCTCATAGCCCGGCTGTGTATGATGCCTGTCTGGTGTGTTGGGGTGAAAACTGCTGTTGTGAAGATAGCTACACATGTCAGTAGATTTTCTGTACACTCATGTGTGCAGTTTTGCATTTTTGATAGATACTGTGGTATCCAAGAAATGCACACAGTTCCTTGAATACCCAATTTTTAGTTTGATTGAAGGGTGGAATGTGTTAAACCGGGTATGAAAATGTTTAAGGTTGCCTTCCCCTTCTCTCCATATTAGAAATATATCATCTATGTACCGGTAATAAATAAGTGTTTTTTGTTGTACAGTGTATAGAAATTTCCAAGTCAGCCATGAATAAGTTGGCATATTGTGGTGCCATTTTACTGCCCATAGCGATCCCCATGGTCTGTAGGTAGATATCATTATTAAAGTGAAGTACCCGTATACCACTAGTAACCACATACAATCCAGTACTAGAAGGTATAAGGAAAGTCATTAAAGAAATACAGCCGATCATAGCAGAGATAGTCTGGCTTTTAGACAACCAACCAACCTGAAACACAAACTGGTTAATAGGAAACTTCACACGGACAACAATATCAACAAAGGCACTAAACTGTGCAAAGGAAATAGTTGCAAACTATGTGATCACATCAACCAATCACAAAGTGTTGCACATGCTATGGGGACTTATAACATCACATGATCCTTTTGCTGCTCATCCAGTTGTGTACCTCATACAATGTAACAAATGTGATAAGGGACGTTACATTGATGAGACATCACAGCCTTTAAAAAAAATAAAGGCACATAGGAATAATATAAAACAACACAGAGAGGAGGATGATTGTTGGCCAGTTGGCCACCATTTCAGCCAGGCAGGGCACACAGCTGGAGATATAAATGTCTTGGTTTTGAAGGGAAATTTTAAAACTACCCAAGAAATAAAAACCTTTGAACTCAGAATGATAATTCTGTTCACCACAAGACAAACATTGGCTTGAGCCATTTAAATCACTATCAGACACTTTTATAAGCACTCCCTCTCTCCTTACCAATTATTCTCTACCACCATTCACATTCTAATTATCCATCCCTTATCTTTTACTGTTTCTTTATATTGCTATCCTATAGCCCCTGAAAGCTAATCCATTAAGAAAACTATTGTTTGTTAGTGCAAATAAAGTATCACATACTATACTTTCTCATCTTTTTGAACGCTACAAGTGCACTAATACCGCTACAATCAATTTAACCCTCATTAAGTATAGCAGGTACTGACATAATATAGCCATCTTATTGTGTCAGCAGCCTTTCCTAATGCCCCTATGTACAGAACTTCAAGAAGTTCAAGAAGTAGGTTTTCTTCTGAGCACAAACATGTATCAAGGAACAGTAAATATTTCTCCTGAAAGCAAAATTATTTATTTCTTTTCTTACCTATAAAACATTCTTTCTTAGGCAAGAATTCACAGTAAAGATTTTAAATAAATTTCTCTCTGTAACTGTAATCCCAAAACATCTGGATCTTGTATTCCTTTCCTTCCACTGAACATAAATGCAGGACTTTATTTATGTCCATCCGGGCCCTTTACTTGGAAGATAATACTAAAACACATTAAAAAGGTTTTTAAATTGCTAGGTCATTTTTTTTTATTCTAAAAAGACTGGTATTTTGTATTTTTTAATGTATATGACAGGAAACCCGTACGTTACCACAGTCTTACTAAACCAATGTCCTAATGTGAATCCAAATTATTTGTTGTTTGCTTCTACATTTTAAATATTTTACTAACCTGAGGCTTCATAACCTTTGTCAAATGCTTTCATCTATCTAATATCTATTGATTTACTAATACAAATCCCTTTTTATACAGTTATTAATTTGGCTTGAAAAAGCCAAATTACTGTTCTTTCTATTTCTTCTTCTTCTCCTTCTTTTTTGGACCGTATCTCCTCCCACAGTTTTTGAGCTAAAGACATGAAATTCGGTACAGACGTGCGGGGCATATAGGAGAAGTGTGCTTTCTTCTAGCTAAGGAATCCGCAGAAGCGTTACAGCATTATCGGCGTATTTCCAGACATTTTTTCCCATAGACTATAATGGTAACAATCCTCAAATGTGGATATTTCAAATGGGTCAAAGATGCTCAGATGTCTACTGAGCAACTGAATCAACCCAGGCGCTGGGTCAAGGGCAAGACCATGACGGTCTCTACTAGGAGTTCTGCAAACAGGAATTCAGTATTTCATAAGCATTTATTTATACACAGACAAAATGTTGAATGGGCAGATTAAGGTCATTGGGATGAAAAAATAATGCTCTTTTTTCTGAAAAGCATATGTATTTCCCCTTTAAGAAAAGGAAAACTATGGCACTATCTTTCAGAAGATGCGGTAAAAGCAGGTTTGGTGGTTTGGTTTTATAATAAGTTAAATGAACATTACTAGTATTAAAACATAAAAGTCCAAAGTGATCTAGGGATTGTTAAACTTATAAGGAATCAGACTTCTCAGATCTTATGTAGCATTAAAATGTGTTGGAGATAAACTGCTATAAATAAGAAAATTTCTAGATTTAGGAAATGGTACTTCACCTGCAATTTGGTTCTTATCTTCTCCAGAACCTTCTTGCAGAATTCTTTATTCTATCTGTATATGTTGACATTCATTATAATTTCTATAGAAAGTGCACCTATGGCTTTAGCACACTCTTAACATACGCATGCTCATAAGAAATGAATGCTACAGTAAATATGTGATAAAGGAAAAAGGTACAGCAGGGGGTGGGTAAAAATATATGGGGAGATTCAATATCTCCGAACGCGTTACTTACCTTAGCCCGATCCCGCGATACAATAACTGACGTAAACGGGATTACGTCAGTTATTGCATCGCGGGATCGGGCTAAGGTAAGGAGCGCGACTTTAATGCTCCACAACCTTTACCGTTAAGTGCTAGTTTCTGGGTTCCTTTAATAGGTACATCTTAGAGTTATAAGCCAAAACAGTTATGCCAGAGAAAAGTAGCAAAATATTTGCCACTTGTTGGTCTTGTTCACATTTTGGTTATCATATTCCTATGCTACTCCCAATGAATTGCATTAGAGTTTGATGCCTTTTGTTTAACACATATTCTTTCCCATTATTTTTACAAAATTGTTTTCACATAAATGTATGCAGTGTATTACCACAAGCTAAACTGTTTAACAGAAAAATAGCAGTCTTTGACTTCAAAGCTATTTCAAGAAAAATACTCTTTAGTGGCATGGGTGGAAGTCAGAGAATATATCAATGTACTAGACACTGCTAATGTTTTCCTTCCTCACATGAAGCTGTGATGCTCAATGTTATATCATGTTGCCTGAACAATGGTTTTCATTGATCTGTGTAATACTAAAAGTACAAAACATAGACTGTAGGAACTAGCTGATGAAAACTCCATGCTGTTACCTTAAAAAACACATTTCATACATGTGTTTCTTAAACTTTCAGTGAAAGAATTTTTCCTCCTCCATTCCATATCCGTGACAATATTTTTCAAGATGTTTTTCCATCTGCATGAAAGCTGCATCTCAACATTATCTGTCAAGAAAGTTATTTTTCCTTATTTCTTTGCTTTTAGAAAAGGAAAGATTTAGTTCAAAGGGCCCACCTAACATTGTCAAAGAGACAAAGGGCCCACCTAATATTTCATATCCACTGACTCGTATTGTTTATTATAATGCATTTCTTACTATCCCTTTGGCTCTGAATTTAAATTTTGGCATTTTCCGCTGTTTTCTTGGGTGAATGGACTGTGGGCCCATGGGGGATTCCCCTGTAACCCTGTGGGCCAGTCTGACACTGTGCACATATCAAGGGTTATTCAATAAAAGTTCTTATCATTAAAAATGGTGCTAATTTAATAATCCAACCAATTAGATGTTAGCTTTCAAATGCTAAATAATATATGATTGGCTGGGGCAAAATTAGCACCATTTTTAACAATAAGAACTTTTATTGAACATGTCATGTTTAGCAAACTTTTGAGTTTCGTTGTGTCTTGACAAAGGTACCTTTGTGGTACTGAAATGTCGACCCAGCATGATGGATGTATATATGGTGTGCGATCCAATACTTGCTATATGAGATGTTTTACAAACTTTATCATCACCTCGATTTCATTTTGCTGTCCCCATCATACTAGCCCTTTGACGGTCTTTCTATATTTAGAAAACTTTGGATTTCAGTTGAGGCATCTTAAACCAAGATACATTATGCAGCTTTATCTGGACCTGTTAAATCAAGAGCTGTAGTAAAATATTGCTAGGCAACCATCTGATGAATACGTTTGTCAACTTTTTCTTTTCATTTATTCTATTTATTTTCTGATACTGCATACATACTGTATGTGTGAATTAATTCTCTTTTCTTTAAGTGAGAAAAAGAATGGCATATTTATTTAGTTTAGAACGAGCCATTTACTTGCATAAACATTTAATGATGTTATTTCTACATCTTTATTTATCTGAGAAAAATCTGTCAAAAACCTTTCCTAATGATTGAAAGCTAACTTAGAATGTTGCACAGTTGTGCAAGGATGGTTTTGGGTGAATTTAAATAAATAGAATTAATGTTCTTTCCTTGCTGTGTGAAGACATAATCCTGGTCTCTTCACTTAAATTAACTTTGCAATCTCCAATACCCTAAAGCTAGGTACACACATGCATGATTCATTGGAGAAGTTGAGAACTTGCACATACATTAACTCAATCAACCTCCCCATATTCTGAATGAGGATCGATCATTATGGTGATTATACAGAACATTACCATGATCTTAAGTTACATAACAACAGTGCTTGATGATGATTTTTATTTAGCATTAGCTACTCCAGTGGTTGTTGCTAAGTGAAAATTACCATTGGATGCTACCAGCCTTCCATTTTAGGTTGTTTTCACATCATAACCATGGCCAACAATTATGGGGCAGCTCAGTGGTCGATGCATCGATGCCTTGCAGTGCTGATGTCCTGGGCCACATAGTTGGCCTTCCTTAAAACTAAGTCAACTGTTATCATGGAGCAGCTAGGGATTGCTAGCTAAAATAAGGAGTGGGGTGGCTGCCATAACCCTATAGACAGAAGTCCTTTAACTATTTCCTGAATAGATAACCAATGCATTTGTTCTTCTGAACATATTATTATTATTGTTTGTGGGTAAAAAAATGGTAGACATCATTGGAGTTTTCTAAATAATTTCTTTAACAGTAGAATACTGTGAAATTAAGTTCACAGCTTTATTCAAACTGATCTATTTATCTATCGACTTTCACATGGAAATCTTTATTCTGACCTCTTGGCTTTACAGAATGGCAAACATCCTGTTAGTTAAAGCTTGTGAAATAAAACCTGGAGGCATTGGAGAACATCAATTCTGTTTTCAATTATCATGCCAGATTCTATGGTAAGCATGCTGATGTTACTTGACTGCTGACTGGTCTTACAGTGTGCTAAAGGAAATGTGTTTATCCTACCTGCTTGTAGGGTCTTTCAGATAAGTAGCACATTTCAATTAGCTCTTAAAATTATCAACTTAATTCCACAAAGGGACTACTATTTTTATAATATTCGGCAACATATGTCATCACAATATTCCAACCAAACATAAACAACTGGTAAACAAAGCATATATTCGGCCTAATAGAAATCAATATATAATGATAGACGAAGTAGAAATAAAACAAAGGCAAAAGGGCCTGCTGCACTGCTGATTAAACTTTTGGTGTATTTCAGAGAGAATATTGCTTTAAAAAATTATACTTTTACTTTAATTACATTATTAAGAAGCTTTCTGGGCAATTCACCTTAATAATTTGACAGTGGCTTGCCCATTTAGACTACCAGAAAAGTCTTATTTTTGCTAAATGGTATACTATAAAAAAAATATGGCAACAGTATTTTTAAAGCTGCAGCTTCCAAATGAACATAACTTGATTTTACAGTGCACTTATCCTTTAAGAGAAGCGCTAAAATGGACTAGCGATTACAATTTTCAGCTAACTCTTCAAAGTTAAAGCCAGGGGATGAGGATGCAGGTCCTCATGATGTGTTCTTTTTAATGGGAGGGGGTGGTTTCAAATGGTAAATCAACATGTTCTTTTTTTTAATATTTGTAGAACTAGAACTTTTACATTCAGTTCTGTGGTGTTAGTCCAAATGTTATTGTTTATTTGTGTATTGTCTTTTTTTTTTTCGCTAGAGAAGATGGAATGCTGGCAGCCATGAAAACCAAATCTAAATTAAAGCAACATTTGTTTTTGCACATATGGTGTTCAGTATGTGTAAAGAGCAAACAGCATATCGAGAACTTTTTTTTTTAAATATGCGTTTAAAGGAAAACTTATTATTATTTATTATAAGTAAATCCTTTGTTAACAAGAAATTATAATTACAGTAGTTCCTTCTGAACCTCTCACCCAGGGGGTTAATAGGTGCATCCAGTCTGACTGAATATCAGTAAAAGTAGCAAATATTGTCAGTAATGGTTTGTAGGGAAAATCTGAAGAAAGAAAAACTGGGAAAATGATTACAAAGACAATATTCAAGAAAGAAGCAACATAGTCATTTGTTTGGTTTTATACTGACCACAGTCACAGGTTTATTAATTTTGGATTGACTAAAAAAAACAACAAATCCTATGCTTCTCTGGCCTAACAAATACAGTGTGAGTGTACAAATACAGTGCGATCATTTATAAATATACGTTATACTTTCATTTTTGGCCAAGGTTGTACATTTACGACAACTTGGGGTATTGGAAGTTTATGATACCGCGGTTACTTAATGTGGCCCTTGGATCCCAATTCCCACACTGCAGCCAAAAACATTTTATAATGATGCTAAAAAGAGGGTTTCTCCTTATATATCGGTTCTATTATTTCTATGCAAAGAAAAGTTATTTAAAGTGTCCACAATGGATAAATGTTCAGTGCAGGAAAACAAGGATCAAGTATTAAAAGGCAAATAAATCCAATTTCTTTATTTTTTCTTTGCATAGAAATAGTATAACCAACATATGAGGAGAAATCCTCTTTTTAGCATTATAATAAAATCCTCCAGTTCTACAACAATAATACCGAGAGCCGTTATCGGCCATTTGTGTCTTAAAGTCACGTTAGCCAATGTATCAAGCATTAACGCGACTTTAAGATACAACTAACGGCACTTGCGAGGTTACGCAAATTTTGTGTGTCGTAACTGACGCAACCAATGTACTGAGCCATTTACGGCACTTTAAAACGTAATCTCTAATGCCAGCAGATAGCTGGTGTTAAAGATTCGCAAAAGGCAAACTCCAGTCACAATGCACTAAGAAACACTATCAACTCAGCTATTATTTCTAGGTGAACACACCATTGACGAAATGGCCTCATCCTTAAGTAAGGACTATGTCCTGGGTCGGAATCTTAATCTACGCCCTTTGTGGTGACCCCTGGGACAAGGCCTTGCAGTTTCTTCTATGAAAGATATTAACACGTCCATCTGGTAGCAGATTGATGTGGTTTGATTCTGTAGACAAGACAATGAGTCTCTGACATATCCAGTCAGCATACGTTATGTCAACACATCTACCATTCTATTTTGTCTCTGTATATATTTTACTAATAAAAATGTGACATTTTATTTGTTAAGCTAGGTACACAGACTAGCAATAAAGTCCGGGGTATCGGGGCTTTATCGTCAGTGTGTGTAGCGTCTTTCCTGAATGAGCGCATGGTTGCAAAACGTTCGAGGCGGCCTCATGGTCGTTTGGGAAAAACCTAAAATTAACTCCCCCACATGAGTCAACCTATAGGGAAGTCTGCCGCGGTAATGGGAAACACACCGACTTGAGAGTTCTCCCTATGCAGTGCATACGCTGTGTATATGCTGTGTATATGATGTGTATATGCTGTGTATATGCTGTGTATATGTTGTGTATACACTGTGTATATGCTGTGTATACACTGTGTATATGCTGTGTATATATGGGAAGGGAGTACCTACACTACAGCAAAAAGTTAATTTTGGGGTGGAGAAAGCATTTAATGGGTAGAATATTCCATCAAGTACATTCCAAGGTCTGTAATCAAATTCCAAAGGCCACTTTCTAGCTAAGTTTCCAAGTTTTTTCTTCCTTTCACTTCGAACAAATATGTAATTAAAGGGCATGTCCACCCTTCTTAAAAAAATTTCATATAATAGTCTCCCTGCTCCCCCAGCTCCAACCTCCATAGTTTAAATATCAGAAAGTGCCCCAAATATTACTTACCTTCCCTCTTTCCTCCGCCGCACTGCCAGGTCCTCTGCTTGCGCGAAAATGCAAGCAGAGGGGCTGGACCGGCAGTCGCGTCTGTGATTGGCTGAGCGGCAGCAAATCACGGATGCGGCTGCCGGGAGTTAGTGCGGCGGAGGAAAGAGGGAAGGTAAGTAATGTTTGGGGCATCTGATATTAAAACTATAGCGGTTGGGGCTGGGGGAACAGGGACACTATTCTATGAAAAGGTTTTTACACTAGGGGGAGGGAATCTAAATCAGGAGGGAGAGGGAGGGGAAGGGAGGGGGAGAAGGAGGAGACAGGAGGCAGGAGGCAGAGTCCTATATGGACTCTGCAGTACTCCTGGTGGGCGTTTTTATGGACTTTGGGGGGGGATAGCAGAAGAACCATATGGAGTTGGGATGTAAGGTAAGGATTAAACTACACTACACAATGGGGCCAGTAGTGGGGGGATTATAGTTTTAGTGGTGGACATGCCCTTTAAAGTCCACCTGCCACTCTCTCGATTAAATGCACCTGAGGCATAATTGAGCCTGGTTGTCTTTTTCTTAATTAAATGTAACTGATCTCATGGTAATATATACTAAATCTCTCTGAAATGCAGTATGCACACAATTTCAAAATACAAGTCCTAAAATGACAAAATAAAAGTACTAAAATGACGTACTAAAATGTCAAAATAAAAGCCCTAAAATGACAAAATAAAATTCCTAAAATGGCAAAATAAAAGTCTTAAAATGACAAAATAAAAGTACTAAAATGACAAAATAAAATGACAAAATAAAAGCCCTAAAATATAAAAGCATGACAATAAAAACTTTAAGTATAAAGTTTGAATTTGGCTTGAAAGGCCGCATTTTGGATGGGAATGTGTGTGTTTGTGCTGCAGATTTTAAAACTCAATAATGGCAATGATGAAGACATTGTTGTTTGTTTACTTACCCTTTAAATATAGCTGTCACAGGAATGAATGGGTATGTCAGTTGGTGTGTACTCATGGCTGGTTGGGGGATAAAAAAAACCTCACTTTTTTGATGATTGGTCAAATGTGATTTTTGACTGTATTTAACCTGTAAATACGGTTGTCACATAACTGAATGGGTAGCTCATTTGGTGTGTGTACCTGTGTCAGATGGAAATTAAAAAAACAAACTGTTTTGATTATTGATCAAAATTTGTATTTTGACTATAGTTACCCTTTACGTATGGCTGCCACAGTAATGGAGGGGTAGGTCAGTAGGTGTGTGTACCTGGGTCAGGTTAGTGGTTGAAAAACAAACTTTTTTTGGTTATTGGTCAAAATTTATTTTTTGACTATAGTTACCCTTCAAGTATGGCTTTCACGGAAGTGGAAGGGTAGGTCAGTAGTTGTGTGTACCTAGGTCAGGTTTGAGGGTTAAAAAAACAAACTTTTTTGATTATTGATCAAAATTAGTTTTTTGACTATAGTTACCCTTTAATTATGGCTGCAACAATAATGGATGGGTAGGTCAGTAGGTGTGTGTATCTGTGTCAGGTTGGGGGTTAAAAAACAAACTTTTTAAATGATTAGTCAAAAATAGTTTTTTGACTATAGTAACCTTTTAAGTATGGCTGCAACAGTAATGGAGGGGTAGGTCAGAAGGTGTGTGCTGAAAATATAAAGATATATATGGGGGAGTGCACCGTAAATCAATGTCATACACAGTGAAATGCCACGTAAGGCGGTGCACAAGGGGCTATATTACTATCGAAAAGCAAAAAGAAAATGAGAACTCAAATAGGCTCTCCAAGAACCCCAATGAAAGTGCACATACACTATAATGTATTAAAAGTTCAAATGTTTATTATGATTCACTAATAATCGATACCCTATATGCAAATACCATAAAAAATACTACATAAGAAACTATACCAAAACACTAAAAACAATCATAGGAAACAGGCGTTCATGTTCCTAATAAGCAGCTAAATGAAGTATGGCCATACAATACCAAATGGATGTCCCGCAATCAAAGTCCCTACAGTCCGGACTCTGGCTCCTCCAGGAACTCCAGGCAAGTATCCGCTGATCTACTGAATAAGATACCGGGACTTGGAGTGAGAAGCCATGCCACACTGGAAGAAGAGGCACAGTATGCGCTCTGTTAGAACGTGGCGGCCACAGTCTTCACCCCGCAACACTCCTCCTTAATGCCGGACCTCTTAGGGAGAACCCGTCCACATTACACCAACTTCCAGACTCACGTCCAATGGGCCATACAGACACACCGCTGCACCGATCACATACCGCTATGCCAACACGTGTTTCACCCCAGCGAAAGTCCTCCTCCGGGGCTTCATCAGGGCCCTGGGTCTGTAACTGGGTCTGGTTGAGGGGGTATGACTTTTTTGTGTTTACAACCATAAAACTAACTTTTATTGAGGATATATCAAAAAATGTTAATTTATTTACCCTTTAAATATGGCTGCCACAGAAATGGAAGGGTAGATCAGTAGGTGTGTGTACCCTTGTGAGGTTGGGGGTATGCGTTTTTGCATGTATGACTATATAACTAACTTTTATTGAGGATATATCAAAATTAGTTTTTTGACTTTATTTACCCTTTATGTATGGCTGCCACAGGAATGGAAGGGTAGGTTACTAGGTGTGTGTATTCGTGTAAGATTTGGGGTATGTGTTTTTGCATGTTTGACTTTTATTGATGATAGATCAAAATTAGGTTTTTTTACTATAGTTACCCTCTAAGTATGGCTTCCATGGGAATGGTTAGGTAGGTCAGTAGGTGTGTACTTGTGTCTGTGTGGGGGTTCGGGGTATCAGCATTTGTGTTTATGACCATGAAACAAACTGTTTTGAAATATCCACATTTAAGGATAGTTACCATTGTAGCCTATGGGGAAAAAAGTCCCGAAATCCGCCGAAAACGCTTCTGCGGATTCCTTAGCTAGATAATAGCACACTTCCCCTATATGCACTTCACGTCTGTACCAAATTTCATGTCTCTAGCTCAAAAATTGTGGGAGGAGATACAGTCCAAAAAAGCAGAAGAATAAAACGGAAGAAAAAGAAGAAGAAATAGAAAGAATAGTAATTTGGCATCTGATTGGTTGGGGAAAAATTAGCACCATTTTTAACGATAAGAACCTTTATTACATCTCCATAGTGCCATTGAAAAGCAAGTAGAACATGTAATCTGTCTCTGGGAGTGATGGACATGTGAGATGTTTTTTGAGATATTTTATTATGACTACATCCTATATAGTAGTGTTTCTCAACCTTTTTACACTTGCAGAACCCTTGAAACAGTTCTCAAGACTCATGGATCCTCTACATAAAAATAATTGGATATTTATATATAAATCTTTCTCTGTCTTCTATTTATCAAAAAACATAGTTCATACATTTAGATTACAAATCCACTTACATTGTTCACAAGTTGAAGAAAATACAGTACTATATCAGTTATCAGTTTTCTAGTTAGTATTTCAAGAACAGTTTGCAAAATATGTCAATATGATTTTAATTTAAAATAAAATGAATGCTATTTATTTTATTGGTCGATTTCCTACAAATTTTAATAATGATGCTTGATGTGATAATCATTTCAGAATTTAAGATACTTTTCTCATTTATGGCTTCCCTGTAAAAAACAAACTAAAGCTAAAAACATTTATAACTTGATAAAACATTTCATATTGTTTAAAATAAATAAAATGTTCTAACTTTATTACAAGCTTTATCCTGGCTAAAAAGGTATTTCACGCAAAAGTTGTGATTTTTATGAAGTGGATATTACTGAGAAATAATATCCGCTCAAGACTAATAAAAATTTCTATTAAGGATATTGAAAGGATATTTCCATATAAAAATATATATTGTGGAGAACTGTTTTTAAAGCATGACTCAAGATGTTTTATATGAAAGTTAGTAGCAAAATACAAAATCCTGTAAATTAAAAAAACAAACTTTGTAGAGTCTGCTAAATCGGTAACTAATAAAAGTGTTGGAATCAATTTAGCCGGGAGAACAAATTTTCTGGAGTCTGCCGGGTTACATTTAAAAATACATTTAAAAATGATACATTTTGAACACCTGACACATATTAGATCATAGCTGTACACCATTTTGTTTTCTATATTTATATATGTGTGTGCATTTATATTGCCAATAAACACTTCTGTCACAAGTCTCCTAAAGCAATTATGATTTGGAAATCACTGTACCTGTATGAATCCGGGTTTAAAAGAGAAATAAAAACCACTAAAGGCTGATGAAATGTACATATCTACAGTAATGGTTGACTTGCATGGCATGAACATTTCTAATTGCCGTGATTTCTCAGGTAAACAGCTGCACACAAAACACATTCGAGATTGAGATTGTTTAAAGGGACCCCCTTAAAAAAAACTGTCCAATTGTCAGTTCCCTGTACCCCAACCCCAAATTATATATTTAACACATTTTAGATGCATTACTGACCATATATTTTAGGATAATTATTGCCCCCATTCTGGCAAAGGACATTGGCTCCTCCCTCCATGCAGCCAATCAAAGCTGTGGCTGCTGACATTACAGCCAATGATTGGTATTTCAATGGAACCAAAAAAGACACTTCATGACTCCTAGTACACTTAGGGGTTGTGTGGAGTGATCCAGTATCTAATCTTATCTTTTATAACCATTACCTTCTTCTGGACATCATTTAGTTATCCTGTGGATGCCCAATTTGGTCTTTATGTATGTTTGTCTATATTATATATACTAGTATATTATTATACTAGGTTTATGCTTGTGGGGTAAATACTATGTTACTATTTATACATTTACTACATTGATATGAAAGTTTGTATTTTATAAATGAATAGATGGTTTGGTCTACCTTATATTCATATTAACTCCTGTTAGGGGATCTATTTCATTTTGTATACCGGAGGAGTGCCTCCCTTTTGGGAGTATAATGGGTTACTCTGGTTTGGAACTGTCTTTTTTGGTTCCATTTTAGTTATTACTTACCCATTGCACCTATACATATCACTGTGTTTTCTGGTGAATAGGGACCCTACGCTCCAGCACGCTTATATGTTAATGTTTGGTATTTCCCCTGCTGCTTCCTCTACACATGCACAAATGAGCAGGGGTACACAGTGGCAACCACTGCCAGAAATGGTGGGTATCTACTTAGTAATGCAAGTAATAAAGTAATATAAATAGCAGTTGGGGTTAGGGGCAAATACATGACAAGTGAACAATTTTTTTTAATGCTATTTATACTCCTTTTAAATGGACTCTTCTTTGGGTTCAATCATAATGGTAAACTTATGTTCAACCCCAGTAACTATCCATAGTAATAAGTTAATGGAGTTTTCCCTCAGAAGGCCCATATTATTTGACAGTTCTTTGCTTTGTGATCTGTTGTCATCATTTGAGTAACCCATTGGAAACTGACCTTTGACAGTATCTAATGCACAAGTGTCAAACTCGCGGCACTCCAGATGTTTGAAAACTACAACTTCCAGAATCCCCCTGGTATGCACTGCAAACAAGGAATGCTGGGAGTTGTAGTTTTCAAACATCTGGATGGCTGCGAGTTTGACATCCCTGATTAATGAATTTGTGGAAACTATGCCAGCTGAAATGTCTGGTAAACATTAGTGTTAGCATTAGTGTTTATTAATTGTTTTATATGCAACAGTATTACAAATAAGTGCACACTCCTACCTTTAAAATGACTCCAGGATCATGCTTCCAGCTGCAGTCTATCCAATTTTATAGCAGTATAAAGGGTGGGTTTCCCTGCTAGCACTGTGAGCTGTGACATCATCAGCACCACTGGTCTACACCCACGTTTCTTGATCATTTTTAATGCTAGCCACAAGCCTGAAAATATGTTTTTTCTTTCCCTAAGGTGTTAGAGTAAAGGACAAACAGTAGTTGCAGGTCTAAAGATTTTTTGGGATGAGGATTATGACACAGCTTATAACACATGACAGACACAGAGACATGGCAGTCTGGGAAGTGTAACTTTACAAGCCTATAAGTTAAGACCCAGAGAAGCTAGAGACATCACCTTAGGCTTGTTTCAAAGGTATACAATAGCTCACTATTACCCTTTAATTTTAACCTAAACTGAAATTAAAATGTAATGGTAGTGAAAATAATAATATTGAAATTACATATTTGGGCTACTGTTACAAAATGGAACAATTAATCTTTTTAATTGCACAAGAAGTGACCATAACAAGAGAAACTCCATCTTTAAATGTGATTGAGAGTGGGAAGCTTCAGATTTAACCATAGCCAATTCGTTGATCATTGCATTACTATTAGAAATTTGCTGTAGTAGTATTTGCTAAAGAAGACTTACTGTAGGAGCTGGTACAAAAAGAAATGCAAAAGTTTGCCCTTGTTATAATTTGCAGCAACGAGCAACCAGACATATGTTAGCTTTTTACTGGGTTACTGCAGTTAGATAACTCCTGATTAGTTGATGCAGAACAATAACATCACACTTTTGCATCCCCATAGCAAGAAAGATCAACCTTCATTTTAAATAGGGCAACATAAAAAAGACAGACATTGTAAATAGTTCAATTGCTAATCCACTATAGATTTTATTAGTTAAACTTTGATATAGGATGACCAAATTGTTTGTTTTTGGAAAGTGACAATCTTTGCAAGAAAAAAAGACATGTGGGATTTCGATCTGAGGCATTCCCAAAAAAGGTATAAGAAAAAAAATCAATATAGCTAAGTTTAATGTATAAAATAAATGGAACTAAAACCTGTTAAAAACAATATATAAAATACATATTAATCAGCAAAATATAAGCAGGTATCCAACCCCCCCCTCCCGTGAGACCATCCCAAACTCCCACCCCTGCAAAGACTGGCAGCCTCCTCCTCTCGAACACCCCTTATCTGGATGCCATACCCCCTGAATGACCCATTACGACCCTAAATCCTCCTCTGTCCACCCTTTTGGCTCCTAACTCCACCTTCACCCAGCCCCATAGATGCCGTCACCAATGTCACGTCCCCCTAGCCACACCCCTCATCATGACCCCATTCTTCACCCTGCCATGATGCCTCATATGGCAGGGTGGAATGTCTGTATAAGTACAGATTATAGTGTTTGATAAATCAGCACCACCATAAAATGGTATCTGAACAGTGTTTATAATATCACATGCATCCAAATAGTCTTCAAAAATTTAATAGCATTGCCCCAATTAACACATTCACAATGATAAAACAAAATGTCTTACTTTTCCTTTTGCTGTGACTATTGTTTGAATGAATTACCCTGTTAATACTAGGGGTCAGCTTCCATAATTCCTCTATGGTGCAGGGAATGGGTTTGTGTACTCCATACATAGCTGCAGCCTGTCCTGACCCACAGAAGCTGAAAGCCAATCATATTAGAAGAGAGAACCTGTCTCTCTTAGGCACAGAACAGACTTTTACAGTGTACAGTGTGTTTGAAAACACCTTTTTTTTTGCTTTTCATACAAAAAGAAACAACATTTGCAGTATATTTACCAGACAGAACGAATGTCAGTAACAAAATTATAAGTAAAACTTGGCATTTAAACCAGTACCTAAAAGATTGTTTCATTCAAAAAGTAGAACATAAGCCCACTAACCCACCAGAACTATATTTTTTGCTAAGAACAGAGTAAAAGTTAAAAAAACAAAAAGTCAGTAAACCAGCTGTCTATGTAGTGTTGTTCCTGCTAGGAGGCTAATACTCCTGTTTTGGAAACCTACTGGATGTAATTCCAGAATAAATTTATAAGTTTACTCTCTGCAATTTCCTAAATTATTTTTTCTTCTTTAATTCATGCTGGCTGGAAAAAAAATTGCAGAAAGACCAGAAATCAGGGTCTTCCATTTTGGTATGGAGACATTGATATAGAAAATGCTCAGTGTAAATTGACATAGCCAATAGGTGCACATGCTCACACTGCTTTCAGAATAATGGTAATAATGTAGGTTTAGTTCTCCTTTAGTTTAATTATTCTTTAGACTGACTGCTTATTGCTTAATATTTTAAATAAGCACTGTACTCTGGGAACATTACTGTAGTTTTAAAATTATTTTTTATTATTTATCCAGTCAAATAATTGTAAAATAAATAATACATTAAACTTATTGAAATGATTAGTGAATTACATGCGGAAAAAAAAAATATTTTAAAGGGAATGTCCAACCCTCTTTTCAAAAATACATATATTGTAGAATACCCCCCAAAACCTAGAGCTTGTTTTAGAGAAAAGTTTTAAATCGGCTCCCACACTGAGCTATTAAACTTACATGCTCCTCCTCGATCCACCGCCGCGTCTCTCCACTTCCTGGTAAGACAGTCAGTGTCAGCTGTGACAGTGACGTCACGGCCAAACACTGACTGCCATTCCCGGACCAGTCTCCACTGCGGCTGCTCAAGAACACAAAAAGAACAGAGCAGCCACAGTGGAGACTGAGTGAGGAACCTGGAAGCGGAGGTGGAGTGAGGAATAGCATGTAAGTTTAATAACTCTGTGTGGGAACCGATTTAAATCTTTTCTCTAAAAAAGATATTGGGGTATTCTACAATATATGCATTTTTGAAGAGACGGGTGGATATTCCCTTTAACATAGTGCATTTTTGGTCGCTGTCAAAATTTGAAGCCTTTACTGTGTTTTCACATTTTTAAGATTGTTTCATCTCTGGGAGAGTACATTATTAGTTCTTTTTACATATTCACATAGATAACACTGGAGAACAAATAAATATGTGAAAGAATGTTTGTTTGGTTCTAATTGTATTTGATGCGTAATGTGAGTTCAAATTAAACTATTAAATTATCTGAAATACAAACATATTTTCATCGCAAAATGGTTATTTACTGATGACAACACCATCCATTAAAAAAAATAAATAAATAAAATAACATGGTTAATTAAGTTGATTAAGCTGTGGATTTCAGCTTTGAGTTCTGAGACAAAAGTCCAAGTATTCATTTGCAGACTGTTTACCTGTACTATTTCTATAATACCCAATATTTATGTGCATCATTGTGCAAATTCTCTGATTACTACTCACTGGTTGTTTTTGCCCATCTGATATTATTTACCACAGTTTATCACTGACTGAGAAGCACAAAAAGGAAATGTATAGTTGGGACACAGTATAGAATGTGGTCTACATAAGGTTTGACAAGTATTTAAGTGCAAGAGGTATAAGATTTATATACATTTTTAGCACATTTATACATTTTATACATAATTTATATATATGCTTTATTAACCGATGTATGAAGTTGTATTTAATTTAATTTTTATCAATCTGTATAATTGCTTGCACTTATTTGTATACTCTGTATTTTTTAATGTACAGCGCTGCGTACCCAAGTGTCGCTTTATAAATAAAATTATACATACATACATACATACATAAATTTGAAGTTTTCTGATCAGACACTTGCTATTTTTTCATATGCGTGTTTAATAATATATCTAACTGACTGAAGCCCAGAACGTTAGACGTCAGAACTATCTCAGTGTCTTGCAATAGTAATTTATCCTGATAATAACTTGGCAAGGATGCACCAAATCTGTACTTCAGTCTGAGGGAAAAAGAATTACAACTTCCATCTGACTGAATGAATGCCATGAACAAAGAAAAATACTTGATGACTGTTAAGAAAGCTAAATACTCTAGATATAGATGAATGACGGAATGAGTGATGGATAGATATAATCTGACAAAATGTATACATAGACATATCGTTTAAAAAATATATATAAGTGAGATGTTAAATAATTTCATCATATGTCAAATGAACTGGCAGTTAGGAAATCCAAATTTAGCTTAACGTTGTGTGCTAACAGGATTTATAAACCTAAGTAATACAAGTGCTCCGCTTTCTGGCCACCTTCTAGTAATTGCTATAAAGTTTAATGTTGGGGTTATGTAGTGGAAAATATATTAAGAACATTTTCCATTTCATACTGCATATTTTCTGTTGTAGAAATGTGAACCACCTGTAAAACAAACCCTAAGGGAAAAGCAGAAGCAGTACAGATTGCCCATTAATGTCTTGGACCCCCTCCTTTTTGCACTAAAGCCCAAACATTTTTCAGCAAACATATCATGATCTCTTACGCTAATTATTTGGAATTCATTTGTAATAAATGCCTTATGTTTCCCCTCCTGAAGCAAACACATGGTCCTTTTACTGTTTGTGTGGCAATCACTATAAGCAAACACAATATTGTTACAAGAGGAGAAAGACAAATGTTTGTTATTGCATATATTAAACAGATGACAAAATAAGTTTGAGTTAATTACTGTTAGAACCGTGTTAATATACTTTTTCTTTTAGTGCAAGGAAACAATTAGCATTGCTCATAATTCATGTTTGGTTGATCTGAGATCTAGAACTGTTAAAGAAAAGGAAAGCAAACTTGTTAAAGGTGATGGCATTTAGCTACAACTGTCACAAAGACCTATATTTTAGGGACTAAATGAATACTAAAATGATAATGATATTAATAACCAGAGCAATTTATTATTTTTTTTCCTAGAAAAGTCAGTGATGAAAAAGGACTTGTTCCTTTAAAGAAAAAATTAAGTCTGGACAACGTTTCCTCTGCATTGCCCATGTTAACCTTAATTACAGCAAACTATCTTGAGATTATAGAGGCATTAGAAAGTGTGTAAAATTTTAAATAGTCAGTTTAGTACAGGGGAGGGCACAGGTGAGGGAAATTTTTCAAACGTAACAAGCAATCCCGACGCTGACGGTCAGCGTTCACCTGCACGCTCCTTGGTTACACACTTTGGCAATAGAGGGGCAATTCCGTTGCATCTGATGGAAAACGTCCCTTTCTCTTTCATTTGTGTTCCCAGCTTTACCTTATACTAGGGGCTCAGGCAAACCTTTAATTGAGTGTAATGTATTTTATAGCCATTGTGGCAAATGAGAACATTACAATGCAGGCATCTTGAAGTTACATATTATGCTAAAACTATGTATATGTGAGATCCAAAGAGAAAGGGAGAGTTCAGTGGAAATTATAAATATCTGTTAAATTGTTAGTTTGTGTAATGCCTTCTTAGTTATTCTACATATTCTCCCCCGTTTTGAAAAATCAGTTGATTTCATACCCTTTGCTGTTCACTGCTGTTGACATTAGTGAGCTGACATTTAAGGTTCTAACGGTCCTTCTTCTTCCCAGGATGCACCACATCCTTGGAATGTTCCTAACAGTAATTTCTATTGATTGGCTGTTGGATGGGTCAAACATGCTCAGGTCTCTACTGAGTAACTGAATCAACCCAGGCGCTGGGTCAAGGGCAAGACCATAACAGTCTCTACTAGGGGTCCTGCAAACAGGAAGTCAGTATTACGGTTGCATTTATTTATATACAGACACAATGCTGAATTGGCAGATTAAGGTCATTGGGATGAAAAAATACTGCTCTTTTTTCTGAAAAGCATATGTATTTGCACTGAACTTCCCCTTTAAAATACAATATATAGAAGAAAGAAGTAAAATAACATGTATTTATAGTAGAATGTATAACTTTATTTAATTTGATTACTAAAAAAGTAGAAACGTTAATAAAGAAAGGTAATATTTTCAAAATCCATGCAAGTTTTTCATATGTAATATATTGTCGGGGAGATTCAATACCTCCGAACGCGTTACTTACCTTAGCCCGATCCCGCAATACAATAACTGACGTAAACTGGATTACGTCAGTTATTGCATTGCCGGATCGGGCTAAGGTAAGGAGCGCGACCTTAACGTTCCACAACCTTTACCTTTAAGTTTCGCGCTACGTGGTAGCGCAAAACTTAGCGGCAGGAGTTTTGGATCGTTAGCACAGTGCTATTTCCAAAAACATTCGGAAATGGCGCTGTGCTCTAAATTCCGTCTAAAACCCACGTTAACCCGAATTTTTTTCGGGTTAACGTGGGTTTTAGATGGAAAAGGGCCATATTGTATCTCCCCCTGTGTTTCTGATATATTTCACTCTATATTACTGGAAAGTACTTGGCAAAAACAGTTCAAAAATTTCGAGATCTTTTGACACTGAAAGGGTTAATATAGAATTAGTAGAAGTCAGAAAAAGGCATAAAAGGCAGATGTAAGGAATTGGTAGGTTGGAAAATTTTCAACATGTATGCAGAAATGCAATAGGAGGTGGCAGTCTGCTACTAACATCTATCACATATAATTTCAAAAATCAAATTTAATTTAGCATATTATATCAACCCTTAGGGCTTTGGCCCGACTTCCATGATTTGAATTGCATTGGGTAATCCGCATGCTAATGACTGGAAATTTAGCACAGCCCATAGTAGTAAGTTTTCTCTCTGATATTGGAATGCATGCAATTTCCATTTCAGTATTTGGATCATTGTATAAATTGCAGCACAGGTAGAAAAAAGTAATACCACACAGAAACGATTAGCAAAATCATTTCTAAAATATGAATTGTGTGATTCAGTTAAGAATACAAACAATTGCTTGCTTTTAGATCTACAAGAATATAAGTTAAGGATTGTGTAACTGATAGATAAACTTCATTCATTATTTAACTTTAAAGTTCATTATGCAAGTGGATTTGTGGACTTTGCAAAACAATTGAGACTATAAGTGTTTATGGAAAGTGAAGAGGATAGTCTGGAAAGCTTACTTATAAACTGGCTGTCAGGGTTACCAACCTGGCTGGAAAACTGTCTGGATGACTGTCTTGCAAACAATAATTGGTTCCTATGGCAACTTTCTTTTATAAAATGACCTGCAGCTACCCTAAGGCTGGGAACACATGAGTTTTTGTCTCGACCAATCGTTCACTACTAGCGAGCGCTCGTTTGGGCACAATGACTGTCGGTCGCGGCAATATTGGCCATGCCCAACAGTGTGTGTGACCTATCATGTGGTGCTATGGGGCTCCACACGATCGGAAGTGATTTACCGACAGTCCCGATCGGGACTAACACAATGGCCACATTTGGTAAGGGGGTGGACTGTCCAGGTATAGATATCTCTATCCAATAAGAAGCATGAATCTTTTATGACTAAATATACTGTATTTGGATTATTGCAGTGGTATTAAACTTTTTGAATTTCTGTTAAGACTATCAGGGAGATTCAATAAAAGTTCTTATTGTTAAAAATGGTGCTAATTTTGCCCCAATCAATCAGATGTTAGCTTTCAAATGTTAAATAAGATCTGATTGGTTGGGGCAAAATTAGCACCATTTTAAAGGATAAGAACTTTTATTGAATCTCCCTGAAGAACTTTTATTTAGCCTCCCTGTATGTTTACTAAAGTTCTCTCAGTTTTCCATGTCTTACATAACACAACACAAAAAGCAGGAATTTTTTTGTACTCTGTGTACCTTCTAAATAATTCAACAGGGAACCGTGAACTGAATTATTTTCAAAAGACAAAGCAGTTGCTAAGCGGAAACTTTGAAAGATCTGGTAATGTAATGTTATTTATTCATCTCTACAGGAAGCACTCTTGCTGGAGAGACATCACTACACTGCAAATTGAGTAAGAAATCTTATGTTCTAGTTCCTGGATCCCATCAAGTGCTTAAATTATAAATTCAATAAACTAAGGACCATATTTATAAAGGGCCGAAAATATCGCCCTAAAATTACCGCCACACATCGTCTCAAAAAAAAATACCGCTTTTGCCATATTTATAATGGCAAGCGGCATCGCTGTGAAAGGTATCGCCACGGCGGTGTGCAGCAGTGATTTGAGCTCTCTTATCGCAATGCACCCGACCACCCGCAGTTGGACGCACACCCCCGGCAATCTCGCCTGTTTTCACCACCTTCACCACCTGCTGAAGTGGAACAGCCGAGATTAACACGACGCATCAGTTACCGCCGTTTTATAAATAGAAGTGAGCGGTAACTGATGTGCGAAAAGTTAACAAGGCGTTAACTTTTCACGGCCGGGTTTCGCCCTTTTATAAATCACGTTAATATTGATTTTGGCGAAAATGGTGGGAAACTCTGCCACGAAAAGTTACCAATCGTTTATAAATATGCCCCAAAGTTACTGTATGTTATTAAAAATTGCTTATTTATAACAGCATGCTATATTATGAAGTCAATGGTATAAAAATATACAGGGAGATTTAGAGCTATTCCTCTTGATCTCCCTTATGCATTTTTCTTTTGCATGTGCAGCTACATAAGGGTAAATCGCAAACAGGCTTTCACCCCTACATGGGGTTTAACATCAGCTATTAGTTGGTATTAATAAAACTATGAAGAAATGGCAGCGCAATATTAAATTGCTTATTCCAGTTGTGCTGGTTTCTTTTGGGATACACGCATAGCTGGGGCAAGTAAGGGGCTAAATCCACAAAGGATTTATTGTAAAAATCTTTGTATACCATATTTATTAAGGATGTGGCTACTGATAAATTGCCAATCGCAAATCATTTTCATTGATGTAGGATGGTGCCATATTTTGGATTGTGTTGGTCAATAGCTGGGCGGTACAGGATTTGAAAAAAAATAATAATCTTGCCATTTTTGAATCTCATATTCCTTAAACAGTTTATGTTGACTGATACATCCCTGGGGTGAACAAGACCATATCTGCTTCTCTCTTTATTTAGTATGACCTATTCCTAAATTACCTAAATACTGGAAAAGCAGTTATGGTCTTGTACTTTACTCACTAGGTTAGGACTGAGGCTGGGATACTGCCTTGGAGTGGTGCATCAGCTGACGCATGTTTGTACAAACTATGGAACTAAATGTATCCATTTTAACTTTAGTGCAGGTAATTACTCTTCATTGCTTGCATATGTGTAATTCTTATATCTAATTAATTTATTGTTAAATGTGTAGTTGAGTGCTGGAGTCTTTTGTGTAATGTATAAATTGACGGTCCTCCTTTGCACCGTATCTGAAAGTAATTTAGAATAAAGGTTTGAGCTGCATATCTTTGTATTTGTGTATGTATGTATATATATATATATATATATATATATATATTATGTGTGTGTGTGTGTGCACTAGCAAAATTGTGCCCATTGGTGGAAATTGTGTGTGTATGTCAGGGGCAGACTGAGCCCGTGGCAAAATTCAGGCCAGTCAGGGTTATACAGCACACTTCCACATTTTGGCCGGCTCATAGACGCCACAGAGCGTGGCTGCGCAAGAACACAGTTAATTGTTACCGTGTAGTCGACACGTACAAGGCCCTGCCTCTTAGTCAAGAGCATTATTGCCACTGCCTGGCCCGGTCCTATACTTAATGACGCATAGCACATCATTCACTTCAGTGACAGGAAAGACTAAAGAGCCTAGAGGAGGAGGGAGGGGGAGAAGGTGGAGGAGAGGGTACAGTACATCATGGCATGGTAAAGTGTTTTGATCAGTGTTTTAAATTAATTTATTTAACATTTTTTTATATCAGTTCACCAGTGCAACACTTGTTAATGAATTGGAGGGCTGAAAACACTTGCTAATGAACTACAGGGTTGACAGCACTGGATAATGAACTGGTGGGCTTACAATGGTTAATGAATTGGGGGTCTGGCAATACTGATTAATGAACTGGAAGGCAAAATGGCTAATGAACTGGGGGTCTGGCAATACTGGCATAAACTGGAAGTCTGGCTAACACCGCTAATGAACTGGAGGCCTGATAATGGCTAATAAACTGGGGGTCTGGCAATACTGGCTAATGAACTGGAGGGCTGGCTAACTGCTAATGAATTGGAGGGCTGACAATAATGTTCAGTTCATTAGCCGTGTTAGTCATCCCTCCAGTTCATTAGCCAGTGTTGTCAGCCCTACAGATAATAACCAGGGCTGTTTGCCCTCCAGTTCATTAGTCAGTATTGTAAGCCCTCCAGATCATTAGCAAGTGTTGTCAGCACATCAAAATTAGTCATGGTTGTCAGCCCTACAGATAATTAATTGGGGCTGTCTGCCCTCCAGTTTATTAGTCAGTATTGTCAGCCCTCCAGTTAATTAGCCATGTGTTGTCAGCCCTACAGATAATTAATCAGGGCTGTTTGCCCTCCAGTTCATTAGTCAGTATTGTAAGCCCTCCAGATCATTGGCAAGTGTTGTCAGCACACCAGATCATTAGTCAGTGTTTGTCAGCCCTACAGATAATTAATCGGGGCTGTCTGCCCTCCAGTTTATTAGTCAGTATTGTCAGCACTCCAGATCATTATCCAGTGTTGTCAGCCCTCCTGATCATTAGTCAGTATTGTCAGCACTCCAGTTCATTAGCCATTTGTCAGCCCTCCAGTTTATTAGCAGTGTCAGCCCTCCAGTGCAAAACCCAGTATTGTCAGCCCTCCAGTTCATTAGACAGTAATGCTATCCCTCTGGTTCATTAGCCAGTATTGTCAGGTGTCGAGTCCATTAGTAGTGTTAGCCAGTTCTCCAGTTCATTAGCCAGTGCTGTCAGCACTCCACCTCATTAGCCAGTGTTGTCAGCTCTCCAGTTCATTAGCCAGTGTTGTCAGTCCTCCAGTTTATTAGCCGTGTTGTCAGTCCTCCAGTTTATTAGCCAGTGTTGTCAGACCTCCAGTTTATTAGCCAATGTTAGTCATCCCTCCAGTTCATTAGCCATTTTTTCCTCTCTACTTCAATGTTATTCACCCTTCAGTTCTATAGTCATTGTTAAGTCAGCCCTCTCGTTTATTAGTATGTTACTGTAATCAAACCACATCAAACCTTGAAGATTTTGCCATCAACAATGTAAAATGGGAACAGTGGTCTTAAAAATGGGCGTAACTGAAACAAGTGGTGTGGCCATATTAAAGTGGTAAAAAATGTTGCAATCTACTGTGAAAGGGCCTTTTGGTTATATATGCCCCACAGGCCAAAAGGTCTCAGTCCTCCCCTGGTGCGTTTTTGCTATGTGTGGATACAAAATCTTACACAGGCATATTTTAAACTGTTACTCTAACAGTCATCAGCATTCAGGACAACCAAATAGCATAAACCTGCAGGTCTGAGAATAGACCCAGGCATTCCTGCCACAATGGGTGGTTCAATCTAAACAGCACCATTGGGTGACATGAAACTCTAAACAGGATCCAGATAAACATGCTATCTTCATACTCATTAGTATTTACCACACCAACTTCCACATATATAGCTGGTTATGTTAGGAGCACATGATACTTGATTAGCTTTATAGGTTAAGGTGAGGTGGGGTGGGGTTAAAAGAGCCAAAAGCTCCCTACAGAGTATAAAATGAAAGTATCTCACAGCCTCATGTTATTATAATAGTATTGCCCCAATAATCTAACATATAAACACATATTTCTAACTCCAAGCTTTCCTAGAGAAATGGGCAGGGACATGCAATGTATCTCATTTATAGCCTGTCGCAAAGGCATGTGTTTTAGTGTTACAGCCTAATGGAATAGAGTGGGGGTGTTAAACCTGGGATCATTCACTTGTTTCAAAACTACAACTCCCAGCATTCTCTGTCTGCTTAGAATGGTGAAAATTTTAGTTTTCTTACACCCTGAAATAAAGCCATTTTTTGACTTACAGACATTAAAAACCCACAATCATGTTTTAGCAATTGCTACCCAAGGGCTTGAACATGCAAGTGATCCATCTGCCCTTCCCTTTCATTCATAGCTATTACACTATTGAACTAGGGAAGTATTATATAGGTCACTTTAGGCAGTAGGAGTCATGAACCTTACTAAACTTGCCCTCCCTTTCCTATTCTACTTGCCAGCCAGCACGAATCCAGGAGGGTCTAAGTGGAATAAACTTGCAGGTCTGGGAATAGACCCAGGCAATCCTGCCACAATGTGCAATTGAAACTAAACAGCACCATTGGGTTATCTGAAACGCTAAACAGAATCCAGATTAACATGCTGTTCATAAAGAAGAAAAAGTGCAGAGGTACCCAAAAGGACTTAGACGCAACTCATTCAGAAATAGCTTGAAGGCTGTTTATTCTCACACAACATGTTTCGGACAGTCCTTTTTCAAGACACTTGGTTATTGTCAGAAATCATTTTTTGAGTAAAACCATGAATAAAACCATGAACAGGTCACAGATGAAGGAAGATAAACTCTTTATTTCACGACTAATTATAGTGTGGAATTTCCTAAAATACGCCAGATATTAAAAATAATCTTCCCATTTTATTTGAGAATCCAAATAATCTATCACGGAAAATACCAGATATGTCACAAACTTTCAAGTACTAGCAATTTTGTGGTATACTTCATAGTCTACCCTTGTGGTTTTTGTTTTGTCGAGAAGATGAGCACCACACTGAGGAAAAGCATGGGTAACCATAGGGCAGCCATTAGAGCGGCTTTGGGTGGAAAAGGGAACTGTGGGAGGCTCCCAACCAATCGGTCATGAGACATTTTAAACATTTGGGCCATAATTTGGCCATGTTCAAATGAATGGCAATCAACTATGTTCCCTTCATCAACAGGGGAGTGAGCTGTGATAAACTGGTTCTACAATTAGAGGTGAGATGGATTACACCCAGAGGTCTTAACAAAATGAACTCATTGGCATGTTTCCTATATATATATATATATATATATATATATATATATATATATATATATATATATATATATACCAGATACCATATATGTGTCAGTATTATTTTTATTAAATGTGATTCTGGTTTTTTGCATTGTATGTTGGTTGTAATTATACTTATGCTGTGTTTTTGTGTAGTTGCTGGGTCTGTAAACGTGAGAGACTTGTCTCCCTTTTGGACCTGGGAGTATGTGGTTAAGGAGGTGCTGTGTTTGATCAGGTTTGCTCACCCTCTGACTTTGAGTGGGGTGTGTGTCCCTGTAATGGTTCACAGAGCTTCGAAGTCCAGTATGATGTGTGGACTGTGAAGTCAAAGGTATGTACCAATCGTTTGTCGCCCCTGTTACTGTGCCATGAATATGTTAATGAATTTGTATGGGTTAGAGAACATGGACCACTAACAAGTGCACTGATGTATGGCATAGTGTTTCGAGTTTACGTACTTGATTCTGTAATACAGAGCAGAGGGGCAGCATGAGTAAAGTTCTGAATACGGGCATGGGAAAGGGTGACAAGGGTGGATGAGATCGTTCACGGAGCAGTGGTTGCACCTGGGACGATATCGGTGGATCAGTTCTGAGATATATGAAGGGGCTGTCTGGATAGTGCTTTATAGAGATGGTTAAGCAGCTTGAACTGGATCCTTTGCATGATGGGCAACCAGTGGAGGGACTGACAGAGAGGAGAGGCATTAGAGAAGCGAGAAGAGAAATGAATGAGCCGGGCAGCAGAGTTTAGAATGGATTGAAGCAGTGCCAGCGGTTGTTTGGTAACCACACAGTAGTGTGTTGCAGATAGTCTAGCCGGGATTGATTAGGGCATGGACTAGGATTTTTGTAGCTTCATTCGAGAGGAAGGGTCGAATGTGGGAGATGTTTTTGAGTTGGAGCCGACAGGAATTGGCAAGCGATTGATATGGTGTTGTGAAGAAAAGTTTGGAATCTAGCGTTATTCCCAGGCAGCAGACATGAAGAATGGATAAAGGTGTATTGTTAATATTAATAGTAAGACTAGGAGGGTAACAGATCGTGAGGGTGGGAAGGACAAGTTCAGTCTTGTCCATGTTTAGTTTTGAGGAAGCAGGAGGACATAAAGGCAGAGATGGCACTAAGGCACTCGGGGACCTGGGATGTCTGTGTAGGGAGGTCTAGGGCAGAGATGTAAATCATCCGCATACAGGTGATTACGAATTCAAATGAACTAATGAGTTGTCCAAGGCAATAGGTGTAGATGGAGAGATGGGTGTTACCCATTTTGTTTGATAGTCTGTGTATCAAATGTTGCCTATGAGTCTCAGATGTCAAGCTGCCCTTCTCGCTTATTAACATTGTATCTTTGGATTTATTTTTATTTTGGGTCATTGGAATTACTTTATCTATGCATTTATCTTGTGGGTTTTAATTGTTTTTATTCTGTATACAGACATTAAGCCTGTTACAATAACTAGCGCTAAAGCCCAGAGTGCCCCCTTAGTGTCCCAAGGCCATAGCCTCCTCCTCCATGTTCCAAGGCCATACCCTCTCCTCTATGTCCCAAGGCCAGAATTCCCTCTTAGTGTCCCAAGGCCAAAGTCCCTCCTCTGTCCCAAATCCAGCCCCCCCACTATCCCAAATCCATCCCCCCCTCTGTCCCAAATCCAACCCCCCTCTGTCCCAATTCAGGGCCCCCCCTCTATAACCAAATCCAGGGTCACCCCCTCTATCCTTAATCCAGCCCCCCCCCCTCTGTCCCAATCCAGCATCCCCCGTGCCAATCCGGCCCCCCTGTCTCAAATCCAGGCCCCCCCTCTATCCAAATCCAGGTCCCCCTCTGTCCCAAATCCAGAACACCCTCGTCCCAAAACACCCCCCTCTGTCCAAATTCAGTGTCCCCCCCTGTTCCAAATCCAGGGTGCCCCCTTTGTCCCAAATGCAGGGTCCCTGTCCCAAACCCAGGCCCCTCCTCTGTCCCAAATCCGCCCCCCATGTATCCCAAATCCAGGCCCCCCTCTATCTCAAATCCAGGGTCAACCCCTGTGTCCCAAATCCAGCCCCCTCCCTGTCCCAAATCCAGGCCCCCTCCCTCTGTCCCAAATCCAGGGTCTGCTCTATTGATCTCAAATCCAGGGTCCCCCTTCTGTCCCAAAAACAGGCCCTCCCTCTGTCCCAAATACAGCCCCCCATCCAAAATATAGCGTCCCTGTCCCAAATACAGGGTTACCCCCTCTGTCCCAAATACAGGGCCCCCTCTGTCCCAATACAACCCCTATCTGTTCCTAATCCGCCCCCCCCCGTCCCAAATCCATGGTCACCCCTCTGTCCCAAGCAACCTTACCTGCAGTCTGTGTAATTGCTGTGTTCGCCTTCTTGTTTCCTGTGTTTCTCCTCCCTCTAGTGGTAAATCCATAGGAACTGCGAGACACACACACACACCGGAATCCCATAATTTGGGATTTTATATCTATTGATATGTACCTTGGATTAACAAAGGGTCAATGTTGTTATCCCTTGCCCTCCCTATAAAGGAGGTTGTGCAATGCAGATGTCATTCATGATTAAGAGGTGGTCCACGAAACATGTTGGATGATGCTGCTGTTTTACTTGTTACTTTTCAAAACTGTAAATGCTGTCTTCTTCTCTTTACTTGGCATAGTAGAGATCCATGGACTTGCACTCCGGTAGAGGAGACACCTGCAGGCTTGCCTGTGGTCTGGAGTAACGCGGCCAGCTTCACTCTTATTATTTTAATATACTGTACCAAAAAAAAATTGCTTAGAGTATCAGTAATACATGGTAAATGCAAATAGCACCAAAACAGTCAAGAAATATATGTTACGAGTTATAGCCTTTTCTTTGTAGTGAAATTTTTTTTTTTTTTGATATTAAAATAATTTTGATTTTAAACCTTATCTATTTACTGTAGGTAATCCAGCTGAAAGCTGGTTCCTATTACTTTTGCATTTTCTTCTGCCACAGTTTTTTTACAATAAGTGTTTCCATATGATACACATAAGATCTAACCTGGAATACTTTTTATTTGCTGATTCGTACATTTTGCAGCATTTTGAAGTATTCTTATTTGTGTTAACAACACAAATGAGAGGTGAAATAAATCTTTTTACAGCTTTGCTTTGCTCCGGCATTGGTAGATAGCAGGCAATCATGGCTCTCATCTATTAAATTATATTTGAATATTCACCACACAAGGTGCATACAGGGAGATTCAATTAAAGTTCTTATCGTTTTAAAATGGTGCTAATTTTGCCCCAACCAATCAGATTTTGCTTTCAAATGTTAAATAAAATCTGATTGGTTGGGGCAAATTAGCACCATTTTAAACGATATGACCATTTATTGTATAACCCTGATTATTTAATCTTTTTATTGTTTTAATGACATCGGCCTTTGTAATTTCTAATGCATAGGCAGAATTAACCTAAAATACCAAATTATCTCTTATATCGGTAAGTATAGGCAGCAGTTTGGCTCAATCCTGAATTATTGGGCCATTTAAATAATTGATCTTGAATTGTCCTGGTACCAGTATAAGCATGAACTAAAAATCAACATCTTTAATATACTTTTATAATACTTACCTATTAAGTTTTATAATACTTTTATAATACTTACCTATTAGTACAGCTGCTGCCCACTGTGTTAAACATGTATCCAGGCAGAAAGGAACAAGGATACATTATTTTTGCTATAAGGAAGCATTGAGAATGTTTAAATTATGAGACTAACTGAGGAAGCTTGTTACGAGTGAAACACACCATAACCAGAATGTTTGAATGAGACGGAGGAAAAGAGTCGCATGTAGTGGAATGACAAAGTGGGGTTTAAATATTGTGCTGTGAGTAAGAGGCCAATCTGTGAAAAGCAAAGGCATAAAACACTCTCACTTCCAAGAGCTGCCCTTCCAGGTCCCAAGAGCTGCAGCCATGGACAGAGAAGTAATCATATCTGTCTGGGGGACTTTAGGGATGCAAACTTAACAACCCAAGTTTTACCTGGGCGTGGTGATTTTAAAATTTGAGCAGTTTGTATAATAACTTCTTTCTGTGCAAGTTACCAATGCAAATAGGGACAGAAAGAGTCCAGGAAGAAATGCAGGATCAATAATGTGACTCAGTGGTTGTCTCACAAGTATGTGGCATAATGATGATTTACTAACAATAGCTAGCTGAATCACTATTTATACTGATTTGTATTACCCGAAATGAGTTAGGGAGAAATATGTCATGTACATTTATTCTGAATGTATTTATTCAGAATGTAACTTTTTACATATAGTTTTTAATGTATCATTTTTATGGGGATTTTTGTGATCTATGCCATTAATGAATATTTGATTGTATGGATTCCGGTACGCTGTATTTTAACTACTGTTATCTAAGAATAAGCTTTGTGTGTCTTTTTGTATTATAATTACCGTATATACTCGAGTTTAAAACGACTCGAGTATAAACTGAGGCACCCAATTGTACCTGAAAAAACTAATAAAAGTGATTGACCCGAGTATAAACCTAAATAAATAGAAATTGACAAATTCTAAATTCTCATTCCTTGGCACCCAGATGCTTGGAACTACAACTCCCAGCATGCTTTATTAGCTGGGAGTTGTAGTTTCCAAACATCTACACCCTCACCCTCCCACCTAATTCAAAGGGTACCTTCTCTCCAGTGGGCATCCAGCTCTCCAGTGTGCATCCGGGCTTCCTGTCTGTAAGTGCCAGCATACAAATTGAATCCTGTACATTACTTAACCAATTCGCAGCCGCGTGCTCAGTCCCTGTACTGGCGCGCCGGCTGATGACACTTCGGCGCCGGGCGTGACGTCAGCCAGGCGCCAGTACAGGGAAGAGAGCGCGCGGCTGCCGAATCGGTTAAGTACCGTAATGTACAGGATTCAATCTGTATGCTGGCACTTACAGACAGGAAGCCCGGATGCACACTGGAGAGCTGGATGCACAAGTAAGTACTGACTCGAGTATAACCGAGTTCAAGTTTTCAGGCTGATTTTACAGCCTGAAAAACTCGGTTTATACTCGAGTATATACGGTACTGGGGTGGGCAAGTAACCTGTGGGGGAGTTACCCAGCAATATATCCTTATTAACTAGACACTTTATATATACCTACATATTCCATCTATTTCTATATGGTCTGGAACTTCTGGTTACTTAGAATATTAAAGTAGGGGGTGCTTTACTTATTATACTGAATATTAGGAGCGGGATCAGTCGCACACCATTCCAAATCGAATTTCTTGTGGCTGGGTGACCCTCTAACACAAGGGGTAACAAGTAAAGTGCAGAAGAGGCACTCATGGGTCTTGTAAATAAAACATAACATTTAATAGAGCATTAACAATCATTGATCGTTTCAGCTCAGAACGAGATGTCCTCAGGATATTACATGACTGCAGTGAAGTACTTAAATAGGACGGCATGCAACAGCTGAGAACACATCACAGGTAAGTCAATTAAAACAAAATCTTAAAACCAAATAACAAATTAAATAGAGGAGAATTGTAGCTGGATACAAATAAAGAACAAACCGCAGAAGAATGCCCAAACAATACATTGTTGCATTCCTACATATGTTTACAATACTATATACATAGGTAAGTATGGGTTTTTAGCGAACAAGAATGGGCTCAGAGAAAACAATGTAGCAAGAGTTGTTCATTTAGTCCTTTAGGGGTTACAGTGTCAAAGAATGAATCCATTCCCTTCCTTTTGTAACAATAATTTATCTCTATCAATATTGGATCTAATTTCAGCTGGAGAAAGTCCTCTACTATCTTGCATTTCAATCTAGCTAAAGGATGAGCTGCTTGTTTGTGATACCGGCCACATCTGTCAGTCTCATATTGGACTTCTCAGTATCATCTAGATTAACAGCCCTGGCGTATCGATGTTCTATGGTTGGCCATTCGTTCTTTAAACATTGTTCTGGTCTTGCCCACATAAACAGTCCACATGGACAGATAATAATATAACTAAACGACTCTCACAAAGAATCGGTACTTGATGAGTATTCTTTTAACCACTATGTGGGTGAGCAAACTCCTTGCCAACTAACATAGATCTGCAAGTAGTGCAGTTCGGACATCGATAACAACTAGGTCGGGGGTACCCCAAATGGTTGAAAGAGTCGGGGGCTCAAGTTTGGACAAGTCCATCACCACCAAGTGTTAGCTAAGTTGCGACCCCTATGATATGTGTGTCGTAGCTTTTCATTGCTAAAGGGTAAGTTCTTATCGCAAACAACAATTTCCATAATATATTAGATTCGCCCTGATCTTAGTGCTCATGGGGGTATAAGTGCACAGGGACTCAACTTCCCCCCGCCACAAGTCGAACAACACGTCATCTATGAACCTCTACCAGGCCAACAATTGGCCCGGTAGAGGTCCAAATGACTGATGTGCCCGTCCTCAAGCCATGCCATAAAGGCATTGGCATAGCACGGGGTCACATTAGACCCCCTCGTGGTTCCCCTGACTGTAAATAGAACCCATCCTGAAACTGGAAATAATTTTGGGTAAGTTGATCTCAAGAGTTTTCATGAAAAACTCAATCTATTCACAAGGATAGTTGATTCTGTTTCAGGAGCCACCTTGGCCACCACCATGACGTTGATTCTCTGTTGTGCGGGAGCTGAATACGATTCATCGGCTATATCCTTTACCATGGCATATAGCCAGGCAGAAATCCACTTCCTGGATGTCATGGTATATAAACATGGGGGCTGCATACCAAACTTTACACTAAACCTACATCCGCACCCAGATACTACGATAGTTGTCATCCAAACATGTGAAAACAGCGATACCTATCAGCAGTTAACTAGAGTTAAGAGGGTTGTCAGTGACCAGACATGTAGGGATCAACAACAAACAATATGGTTAAAAAGTTTATAAGAGGGGATATCCCAAATTGTACTGGAAGAAGCAAAAGAAAAAGTGAATGAATTGAGAGGTCGGGTAGGGGAATGAAAGACAGGGTCCCTAGACTAACTTTTGTTTCTCAATTTACCACCAGAGCCCCCAGATTAGTCAGGTGTTAAAACGTCATTGGCCCATTTTGAAACAGGCTTATCCTGCAGTGAGAGAATTTGATGTGCCCCCTCTGATGTCTTAACAAAGGAATGACACTATCTATTGGGAAATTGGTTTACCTCCACTCGGGTACAACAGATCTGAACCCCAAATAATGGTTGGACAGTGGAAAAACAGTGAATTTATCCGTGCTGCCACTGCATATATTGGAGTTTGGTGGTAAAATAACATTTTGTGCACCCAACAGATGGGAGAAAAATTAGTTACGAGGTAAATTTACCTGTGACTCCAAGTTTGATGTATACATGATTATCTGTTCATGTGGTCTCCTCTATGTGGGGACACAAAAAGATTAAATCGCGTATCTCGCAGCATAATTCCTCTGTGACCCAAACTTGTAAATCGCCTCTAGCTAGGCATTTTGTGGAAAAAGGGCACGGAGGGAGGGACATGAGGTTTATGGTTTTGGAGAGTGTTCCCTAAAGCTTTCAGGGTAATAGGGAGCACAGACTTAATGTTGTGAAACCTGGTGGATTAAGGAATTGAAAACTGGCCCCTAATGGGTTGAATAAACATTATAACTTATACTTGTTTTTGTGAACTTTTGGTGATGTGTTCTATTTTTGTATTTTCCACTGGCCATATGTATGGACATCCTGACCATAGGGGGTGCACTTGGTAGTGTTGACACTTATAGTTGCTTAGAGCTTGGGACTCCACACTAGGTTAATTAATCCTGATATAACGAGAATACTAGGTTACTTCTGTTTAAAGGTTTATATAGTGGATAAGAATTGTGTGTATTCTGTAGTCACATGGTACTTGAGAACATGTGACGATATACAATAATACGAGCGTTTTATATGGAGGAGTGCTGCTTTGTTGTATTTTCTATTGTTGTAGAACAAGAACCATGGATTCTGTATTGGAGCTTGCACCTAGATATATCTGATTTTTCGGAGTGCCGCCAACATTGCTATGCTATGTTTTATATATATAATTATATATATATATTATAATATATATATATATATATAATACACACACACACACAATGACTTGTTAAATAAGCAGGGGGGTATTTAATAGTCTGGCCGGGCAGTATTTATAAATTAATTCTAGTCAGAAACAGAACAGCTGTTAGAATGTCCCATACAGGATGGTACCAGGCATAATTGACACTGCCCAGCCAGCTCCTCTGTCCCCTCCCTTCCACTGATATGAAGACCCAGTTACCTGTTCAGTCCCAGTCTCTCAATGTGATCCATTCCCACAGCAGAGCAGTCACCTTCTGCACTGCTCCAACCAATTGTGAAGTGCTTTCCCCCAGCCTTTAAGCAAATACTTTCCCCCTCTGTCTGTTGCACACAGGCCTTGTGTGCCTAGTTCTAACTCCCTGGCCCTGGTTGTAGCTATTTATTAAACACAACAGCATCTGTGTGCTAAGATTATTGGAGCCACAATGGCTTGTATGTCAAAGATTCCAGAAATTGTAACCTTATTTAGCTCTATCATCCGCTCTATGTGGGATCCCTTTTATATCCATCTGCTTTTAATCAAAACTCAAAATACTGTCAAGTATCATGCAAAGTCTAAAACACAATTATCAATTTAAACTGTGCCACCCCATGTTCCGTGAATTATATGATTTGTTTAACTTCCTGTGTGGTAGCAAAGTGATGCAGATCTGTCTGCATTTTTCAGAACATCCCACTAACATTTCAACTACATTAAACTCTTATGAAACATAAGAGTAAACAGGTCCTAACAAAGTATTTAGTTTTCTTAAACTTCAAATAAATGTTTAATTCTTTAACTGAAATTCCCTGAAATATTTAAAACACATGGTACTGATTTTGATTCAATGATCATGCACCTCTTCGCTCATATTATAATCCTAATAAAAGTATAAAGTATAAAGCAGGCAACAATATTTTTTCTTCTATATCAGTGATATTTAGTTAGATCATTTAGCCAGTCGGAAAACTAGCAAATGGCTTTAAGAATTAAAGTCCAGTGGATTTAACAGAATACCACACATAAATGGTGTAATACTCACAAAACAGCAGCCTTGAAATCACGGATGGCAAAGAAGACTGCTATTTTATGAAGTTTGTTTGTAAAAAAATGTAATTCTCATCATGTTTTAAGAAAAAGAAAACATGGGCCATGGGAACACATTAATGCACAAAGACTCAACTACTACTGTTAATACTATATAGTGTTCTTGTTTCAATCGCAGGAAGAGTCAGATATTCTGCTTCAGTATCTTCTTTCTATGAGTAGTTTTTTGATCCTATTAATTTTTAGCTATTTTGTGTGTGTGTGTTGTAGGGGGGTGGGGGTTAGTGTTTCATTGTCTCCAACATCTGTGTCTGTAGTGCCCTGTATCCAAAACTATGCATCACAGTTGACTTTTTTATAGATCTGTGTGTACATTTCAGTGGTCCCAGTGTATATGGTGAGTGGAGAATTAAATCTTAAATGATTGATGACAAGGTGGCATTTGGAGATGTTTTTAATGTCAACGCAACAGGGCCTTTTTATGATTTGCTTTTTTAGCAATGGGATGCCTGAAAAACACCACTTGATAACTAGTAACACGAGAAGGTAGAGAAAACAAAGTGATATCAATGGATATATTTCCTAATATTTTAAAACATACTTAGGGTTATGAAAGTTATGTTAATAGCTACCTTTTTAACAAAACAAAATGGAGACTGATCTTTATAGAAAGTTCTCCAAAATTAAATTAACTAGATTAAACCATGCAAAAATGCTGTGAGTAAAAAAACTAAAGCCATTAGTAAATATATGCAAGACGCAGGTCAAAGACAAGGCAGTATTTCTGTCTAGATTAGCCTCGGTTAGATACACAAGATCTCGACAAGTAGAGCCTGAGTGCCAGCGGAACTGGCAGCATATAAGCAGGGCTCCTAGGATATTGTGGTTTCGGCTGACCTGGTGGTCACTTGGTCATCAGCGCACAGTTGTAGTACAGGTAACTAATTTGACACTTTGTGTCCCTTGTTTTGGACTCACTTTAACCATTTTGGTACTTTATATTGCACTAAACAACAATCACATCACCAGACTGAAGACCCTCACATATACTTACCAATTGCAGCAAAGAGGACACCATTCGTTACCCCTGGAGATCACATTAGGTGATTAGGCACAGCCGCCATTGGTGACATTGTTTTTCTTATGCGGTAACTTTATTTTTGAATATATTAACTATTTTCCTTCAGCTCTGTACCTATTTGATTCTACAGGACCATGCCTCTCTATACTATAGGACCATATTTAGATACTTATTATTATATGATCTTACTTATTGAATACTTTGTTTAAATAAGACTTGTACTGTTGAGGTCCTTGTCACGGCTCCTTTGGGACTCTATCAGGGTTATTCAATAAAAGTTCTATCAATTAATGTGTCTAATTTTGCCCCAACCAATCAGATGTTAGCTTTCAAATGTTGAATAAGATATGATTGGTTGTGGCAATTTAGCACCATTTTAAATGATAAGAACTTTTATTGAATCTCCCTGATATATGTACACATTGCGTGGCTTTATACTTGTCTGATATTTGATACTTAGGGGCATATTTATAAACAGACGTTAACTTTTTGTGCCGAGTTTCCCGCTGTTTTCGCCAAAATCGATATTACGCAGATTTATAAAGGGCAAAGCACGGCTGCAAAAGGTTAATGCCTTGTTAATATCGCATCAGTTACTGCTCGCTTCTATTTATATGTGGAGGGACCCTCCAGCTGGGTCACTGACAATTGCCTTTTGGGGCTTAAGGGGTCCCCCAGCTCGAACTGGGACCCCCCTCCCCATCCCTATCAGGGCCCTTGCGGCACTTAGAAGTACCCTTGTTCTCTGACAAGAGCCCTTTAAGGCTTAAGGGTCTCGCAGCTCGAACCAGGACCCCCATTGGCTCATCCGGTGACACCAGCTCTGCTGAGGCTAGCAACCCCGGGAAGTACCCCTGCGGCCACCAGGGATACCTCCGGTGACATTGTACCGGCATCTTGATCCACGTCTTCGTTCTTCACAGCCAGCAACACAAACAATTTTTCAATGCTTGATATCACATGGTTATACAGTACACAATCATATTTCTGAAAGATAGTTTATAACTATTACTTATTTTTAATTGTCCTTTCATTGGATTACTATTAAATGGGTGCTCTAAATCCACGATAGATGATGGTTGTTGCGGGCAACAATTGCCTGTTGTTTACGTCTCGGTAGGGCATTGTTTGTTCATCTATCTCTACACTATATCATATCATGGATACCAATACAACTATATAAGCCATAAAAGAATTGCATACTGTTGTAGACCAATATAAAATATATGAATATCTGTAATAGCATTAACAAGATTGGCATCGGTAAAATTCTCATTAGGCACTTACAGACAGCATTAAAAGAAAATTCCTATATAAATGGAACACAAACAATGTAAACAATAGAAGAAATCCCTTACTTGTCTGTCAGCAATGCTTAGACAAAATAAACTGAGCTTAATGTATGTCATTTAAAGGAAAAATCATAGATCAAGGGACTGTTCACATGTGACAACAAAGGGTAATCTTTTTACAGAAAGGCACAGTGGCCAACTTCTGGTGGTTAGACATCACAAGCCATTAGATGTGCTTTAATGAGCACATGAATGCAATTAGAACCTCAATTCAGTAAACATACTAGGAAAATATGTTTGAAAGCAAAGGAAGCCTTTTTAAAAATGTGTCACAATCATCAGTTTTAAAATTCAAAATCTAAATCCAGTTGCTACTTTTGCAATGTTTTGGTTGTAGTTTTTGCAAAGATAAAAGTAGAAAGTTAAAAAGCCAAATACACTACCTACAAGTTTGTTTAATAGTGTTTTTTTTTTTCATTTTGCATGAGACATATCCCCTACTAGGTTAGTCTGCCACCTACTGGTTTACATTGGAATCCCAAGTTATTAACTTTGTTATTTTTTAAAATAACGAATAGTAAAATTCTTGGTGCCTATAAAAAGCATGCCCACTCATACTTTAACAAGCAAGAGGGACATTCAATGAAAGTTCTTATTGTTAAAATTGGTGCTAATTTTGCTGCAAACCAATCAGATGTAAGCCTTTAACGTTAAATAAGATCTAATTGGTTGGGGCAGAATTAGCACCAGTAAATATTTAGATCTCAACATTAGGGTATGTGCAGTCACTGTAGAAACAATCCTATATAGGAAGGTATGTGCAGAGAACACATTGTTGCAGGGGGATGTGGCCATCCAAACACAATTATCAAGGTATCACTTATGGCCAGTTTTTGTGGTAGTTAGGGAGAAAACTATTTCTCAGATCAAGAATTCACATTACAGCTAACAGTGTAGCTGGAAACACACCATTTTTCTGCTATAGATTGCAGCTAGAAGTGTGATCCTGGGGTCATTTTTAAGGTAGGAATGTGCTCTTTTTATAAAGGTCACTTGTATGGAGACCTTTGTGACGGGGACACTACTCCTCAGCCCAGGGGCGCTCAGAGCATGCTTAGCTCCCTGCGAAAACCCCAAAACCCAACTGAGAGTTGCCCGTCACTTATACGTACCATACCATCAGTAACTGCCACCACCCACTCACTAATGGCTGTGGGAACCGATACCAGTGACAGAACATAACTCTCAACCTCAAACCAAACAGAGCTTTCCCAGCTCACCGGTCAAAACCAGGTTGAGGGCTGTCGTCACTTACATATACCACTTACCAGGCATATAAAATTCTGCCAAAACCCAATTACTAACGGCCGTGGAAACCAATACCAGCTAATGGCTATAAATCTAAATAATCTTAATATCGTATCACTCTCTGCCACACTCAGACAGGATAATACAACAAATCAACAATACATTTATTATAATACATAGCATCTCAGAGACCTTAGTTCTAACTAGAACAATCAGAGATTCAGCTAACGATTTGAATATTGTTTAATATAAACAAAACAGTGCAAACAATATACTACAGAAAATATAACAAACAAAACACAACCAAGCAACGTAACACAAATGGGATGTAAAATAAATAAATAATAATAATACTTAGTTCGTCTTTAATGTTCCAGGATGAAATGGAGGAAGTAGATCTCTGAAAGATGAAGTCCAAAGTTGTTTCCAGAGTTATGGCCCTCAAAATACTCTTATTAGTCCAATATTAGATGGTAAATGGAGTGCTAGCTCTTGGGTTTTAGAGCCATTTTTAACCCATGGAAAGGATGGAACCAAATACCCACACCCAATCATAGAAAGGGTTGGGCTAAGCTAGGAGCGTAACACACTCCAGGTGGTCTCCCTGACACCCATGCAAACTCCAGCATGCCGACGGGGTAACGCGCTTAATGCGCCAACATACAAATCCGTGTTCAAGGGTTAGACAGATTTTACATACCAATTCAATATGGTTATTGCGTATTGACCCTAAAGAAAACAAAAGTGTCTCTGTCACATTCCACCAAAGTAGACCATGGGTGATTGGATTCCCATGAAGCGGCTTTTGCTCCTGAGTCCATTTTTAAAAACAGTTCACATAAATCATGGTCATAGAAAGAGATATAAATCCTGATATATGTATTGCTTCTAATATAGTTATGAACTGAGATACGGTTACCTGAGATGTCTTCGTAATTAATTACCTACTGATATTCGGACACTAGAGTCTGTTTAGACACAGGCTGGGTAATACAGACTGGGACCACAGGATCCTTTCATCCTGCTAATGATAAATAATGAATTACCTATGGTCTCTACATTAAACAATACACCAAATATCTTGTCCAAAATAATACATTTAAGAGACTGGCAACAGGACAAATACGGATCAAAACATAAGAAATTGAAGAATCATATACAAAATACCGATTATAACTAAATTTCTCCATAGAAATATACAATAATCCATGATTGTGACAACCACAGTTACCCTTAAATATATTGGTTAGTAACACATCAAATATGTGCTGAATATATAATTTGGGTTGGGGAAAGGTAACTGGACATGCCTTTTTTTCCAAAAGGCATGTCCACCCCCAAAACTAATATTAACCCACTACTGGCCCCACTGTGTAGTGTTTCAAAATCCTTACCTACATCTCAAATGGTTCTCCTGCAGTTCTGTGCAAAGTTAGGAAAATGAAGAGTAGGAGTTGTGAGTCATCCGGATGTCTGCTATTTCTTGTCCTTATTGAGGTTTCGGCATGCGGCGGGGTGCCACCCCCCCCCCTCCCTCCATCCCTCTGGATCTATCTTTTGTGCCTTGTGCCCTACCTATAAAGTTTATTCTGTAGTGTAAACTGACATGTTTGCTTAAATAAAATAGCAGCAGAACTAATCTTTACATCACTTCGTTCCCTCCGTCATCAACATGCCGACAACTGCCTCTGTGATTAGCTGCCTCTGAGCCAATCACAGACGCAGCTGCTGGTCTGGCCCCCGTTTGATTTGCACAGAAGAGGGCCTGGATCAGAGTGCCAGGGAGTCGAAGAACTGTAAGTAGAATTCTGCCTGCTTTTTTAACTAAACAATATGTGTTGGGGAAAGGCTAGGTACCAAAACTACAGGGGGAAAAAATTGTGGTGGAGAGCCCTTTTTAAGGGTGGAGATGTCCTTTATGGACAGGTTTAGAATTCAGGGTATAGAGTGGAATCCTGTTTAGGGTTTCAATGATAGACGGAAAGAAGCTACTATTAAATAATAAAAAAGGTCTTTAAAAACATGAGACTGACAACTGGTAGTTTTCTCTACTACCTTTTGCAATCAGTATCATATGGTTTTTCATGTTCTTCGTACATATCCTTACCTGTACTAAATAATGTTTCAGAGCTATACTGGAGGATTGGAATGGGGGTTTAAGTTTGTGTCACGAATGGCATCTCATTGGGTTGTCAATTGCCACCAGCCTGTTCTGTATTCATAGGGAGTGCAATGTGGTTTTGTTATATGGTACAGGGCATCAAGCTCTCTCCCCAGAACATCTGAGACAAAAAGCATTCTGGATTTTGCACCTGGGCACACGTCCCACAGGGACTGAATTCTGTTTGGGAAATTACGTGCTTTGTTGACCACGATTGCTGATTGTGAAAGGTTATTTAGAAGGAGAGGGGTTATACTGTAATATCTTGTGATTCTGTACTCATTGCATCCTGAATTACATTTTTTATATACTTACACATAGTTATGACTGTGCAATTACAATCTAGGGTCATTGGACTACCACCATGTTAATCCATGGTTGTTTCTTTAAAAAAAATAATACATAGATTGTTTTTTTGTTATTGCTAGAACTATGTTGCATTTATTACATTGGTGAACTTTTGAATATCATTGTTGTCCAGTTATTGCATATGTGATTTTGTTTCTATGAATCCTGGGGCCTCTATTTAATTCCTTTAGGGAGATCACACCCAGAGGTGCAAGCTCACTGGGCAATTCTCCTGTATGGGTTTTACCAGAATGCTGTGTGATTCTTCGCGAACTCACCCGCATGTAAGTATTTAATGCCAGCTTAGCACAACCTCTGGTATTGCTTGGCACCTCTTCCAGTACTTGTGCTGCCGCCGCAAAGCAAGCCTTAATGTTGTGCAACCAATCGTAAATCAGCGCAACATTAAGAGTGAGAGAAGTGCTGTGTACCCACAGAGCTCCTCCGTAAATGAGCCTGCTGACTTCTCATTTGGGGAAGCATGGCAGTTGCGTTTTGATATGATTCTGGCTCATTTAAGAAATAAAACAGAACCACTAGGGATTACTTTGAAACAAATTATCATTGTTGGCAAACGCTTTCAAGTACTCTTTTTAAGTAAAATTAATAACATATACATCAGAAAACTACCATGGTTTACTAAACTGATATATTAAGAAACTGCATTTTCAAAATACTGTTCAGAATGTAAGATCTCATGAACGATAATTTCATATGAATAGGAATATTACTGTTGCTGCCCTGCAGTTTTAAGGTGATTTCAATTTGATAAGCTGTGGGTACAATACAATTATATTGTGACTAGGGATGGCATAGAACTCGACTCGAACCCGAGTTCGAGCCGAAACTGTTCGAGTTCGAACGGACCGGGACTTCTCGAACTATCTCGGACGCGGACTTTCGATATTTCCCGGACTTTTGATGATTTATCGAATGTTCGAACGATTACGTTCGAATCCGCGAGTAAAATGTCCATGGTATCTAGGCGCCACATCGAATCTGCGAGTAAAGTCTCCATTAAAGCCTATAGGCGAGCATCGAATCTGTGAGTAAAATGTCCATGTTACCTCGAATGTTGAACGTGAAAGCTCGAAAGTAGCACGTGTAAGAGTAAAATCGTTTTACGAAAGTCTGGATATTGGAAACTGCTCCCAGACCATTTCCCAGCCCACACCATTTACATTAAGTTACATTAATATTTTAGTTGTATTTGACTCGAACTTTCGAACTATTTGCCTCCCTGACTTTATGGGTCCGTTTTCAAACTTTCGAACTTTTCAATAGTTCGAAAGTTCGAAAACGGACCGAACTTCAATAGTTCGACCATCTCTAATGGTGACCCCAACCCACATCATATTACTATTAGTACATGTGTGCTTAGCCCTAATTTCAGAAATCCTCCATTTTTTTACTGGTTGACCTTTTTGCAATGAATCAGCAACATTACATGAAGTCCACCCCCAAATGAAATGTGGCCCCAACCCTCTTTTCATCTCTCTCTTTCTGCTGCTTCTTTTCCTTGTGAGAAGCAGAAGGGACCGACCGGCAGCTGCTCATGATTGTCTAAAACTCTTCTGCTTCTTTTCGATGGGAATAAGCTGGCAGAAGGCCAGCGATGGAACGCTGTGCACATTAACCTTGCAGGTTCTAGGCTTTGGGCCATTATAAGTACAAATCCTCTTTTTCGTGGGGGTTGGAGATGCTCTTAAACCTTCCCTAGACTCCTTTTAAAGCATTGCTACTGTGACCCAGTATTCTGCTGGTGTGATATGAGCCAGTATTTCTGCAATAGTTTAGAATTTTTATGGAGAAATGAGAGGGAGAGAGAGCATTTTAACACTTTTTTGTGATCATTTTAATCCTTTTATATAGCCACCGTGCTACCCAATAATAATCTTCATAATATATATCCCTTCAAAAGCAGCACGATAGCAATACTGACAAATCTGATATAAAAATGTTATTTTAGAGCGTGACCATGGGTAGAGTTTAGGACAATCATAAAATTGTGATTGAGATAAAAATGCTCTGGGAACCTTTCATAATGAATATTTTGCAATGGAAAGAAAACAGTAAACAAAAACTATGACGAGATACTCGCTAGATCCACTGGAGAGGTAAATGAAGAATCTAGACAGGGTTTTTCCAAGAACGTTGTTTGGACAACCTATTGAATTTTTTTTGAACTACACATCTCAAAATTGGAATATTATGCACCTGTTGACCCCATTGGTACTAAAAAAAAAACAAACTCTGGGAAATTACATTTTCCTTTCCTTTCTATTTTCTAGAACCCATAGTACACTCCAAACTGGTTTTTAAAATATGGCTAGTGTTGATTAAAAAAAACAAAATAAACAAACTGCAGCTAATTAGTAGCTAACAGATAGATTGCAGCTTCAGTAGTATTTAATTTGTTGTCTTTGTAGATAGCCTGTATTTGGACATTGGGCCATATAAACTCCACTATTCTGTGTACTATATTTTATCAGTGAAAATTTTATTGGCAATTCACTTCTGCCTGAACCACAAATATTTTGCACCTAATATTCATGTTTCCCATTGGCACTACATAAAAAGGGCAGAATTTGGTACAAAATTCTAAGGGGTAGTCTTTTCATTTGTGTCACCCTAAGTTATTTATAATATTTTCCCGTATACCCTTTCATGTGCCTCCCTTCAGAGAATACCAAAATAAACTTTTTTAGTCTTTATAACCCTTCTATCTCATACAGTACATTCAAAGGGTTTATAAATTATTTTTTTCTCAGACCTCTTGATCTGTATTTTAAAGGATCGTATTGATTCTTTTACCGGGCACAGTATAAGTATACAACATTATCTTTGTTCATTAATTACTGATAGTTATTGTATTTTATTGACTCAGTGCTACATTACGACTGTGATCTAAATTAATGCTAGCTGCGATCAATCAGCAATATTGGAATGTACAGAATATCCACAGTAGAAAAATAATAAGCACTTAGTTCAATAAGTTGGCCAAATTATTTTAAGCCCGTCACCACTCAAGGTTGCTTTATTTAATTGGGTCCTAACATACTGGTAATTGCCTATTTGGCTGAATGAGCTGACAGCTCTCCTTTTGTGTGCCTGGATCTTGAAGCTGACACTCTAGTTTAAATTACTTTGCTTGTGACCTAACTCTGGTGGAGTACAAGTTCCCAGAAGTTGGTCAAACCATCAATGTAACACACAATATATACAAATTGGGCTGTTGTACATCATATTAAACTAGAGACCAAAAATATAATACCTACAAAAAAAATAGAATTTAGTGCACAAACAATTCAATTGCATATTGGCATATCTCCATAAGAATATATAGCCAATATGCATTTAGAATTGTTTGTGCACTAGAATTCTATTTTTGTATGTGAAAATTAACACATCGGCGGACAGAACATACTGCTAACTAGCAGTTTGCTCACTGCAATAAATAATAGTTATTGATAAATACTGATATCTATCCTCCTTTTTACAAGAAAAGGAGAGTATTGTATAAGCTTTAGCAAATATTGCTGACACTGGTACTAACTTAAAATTCTATTACTATAAAGTTTTTCCACGTCCTTCACAATTGGTCAGCTTTAACGTATTCAAGTTCATACTCTCTTTATTTGACATTTTGTAAGTCTTCCCCTAAGTACTAAATACTAAATACCTAAATACTTTTGCAAAGTAGAGACATCTTGTGCAATATTGCGTCACTGGCAAACGCACAGTTGACATTTAAGCTGAAGGCAATCCTAATAATTATTAAGGAGGGCATTGTACTTGTACTGACTATAAGAAGTGTTCAATACAAAAATAAGGATGATCTAGAAGATATAATGGGACAAATGCATTCCCCCTTGTTCTGAACTTATCATAGAAGTGGCTTATACAGTAATCTTAAAGGGACAACTAAAACTCCCTAAAGCCATCCATTTGTATTATTGCCGTCCATTTGTATTATTCACAAGGAGGGAGAAGAGCTTATTCTCACCTCCCTGTGAATAATATTACGCTCGGGGGACCTGGAACTTAACTTACAGCCGATCCACTCGCAGCCGCCTCCTTCACTGACGCCGCTCTGTCCGACCACGCGCCCTATCTAGCCGCACGCGATCGGGAGAGAACAGCTTTTCGGTGAAGGAGCGGCTGCGAGTGCGCGCCTGTAGGCCCCCGAGCATACTATTATTCACAGGAGGTGAGAATAAGTGTTCTCACCTCCCGTAAATAAAACAAACGAATGGCATATTATTTTCTGGCTTAAGTGTTGTTCCTTTAATCTATAATTAAATCTGTAAGCAGCACTTACCCTGAAGACTGTGTGTTGCTCCATGTCTTCAATCCAGTAATTATGCTCAGTATGGGTTTCCAGATGTCAGGGAAATCCCGGATTTTGTCCTCTTTTTCAATGACAATCCGGGTCCGCCGAATTTCACATAAACCTTGTTTTTCTTCTGGTGATTTCTGTCTCTAACTAGACAGGAGTGTCTGCAGATAAATTACTGACACCATTCCAGAGCTGTTCCAAAAGCGCAAATACACTGAATGCTGGTGAAAACCGGTAAGTGCAGCAAAGAATGCTGTCTTTAGCTGCTGTGGATCCCAAGATATAAAGTAACTCAAAAGGGTATTGCACGCTACCTTCTCGTGCTTAAGGTAGCTCGGTACGCCAATATTTGTTGGTGTGACATTGGGGAGCTTTGATGCTGTCCCTTGTCTGATGGCACTACATTTGTATGGGAGGTGAGCGTGGCGTGGAGCGTGTATGCTCCTTTATGCACTGTGTTTGTGACTCACTAATGTGATTTTAAATACATAGCATCAGTGTAGTGTCAACTTATATTAGGGACCATTCAGGACTTTTTTTGAATTAAATCGAGGGGAGCACTGAGAGTGCTGTAGGGTTTCTATTAAGCTTGAGGGCTATCAAGTTTGCAATACTGAGTAAGTTTAAATCTAACTTAAAGGGGACATTCAGGTCTTTTTCCTACTATTACTACCTTTATCTTTGTAAACACACTGTGTGTTAACGATAGTTTTAAATATTTTATTCATTAGTTTATTTTAATGTACATTATGAATGTTAAGTTTTTTAAATGTAATATACCTAAGCCGATCCTCCTTGTATGTGTTGGTGAAACGCAAGCAGAGGGATATCTGTCCTTTATTGTTGTTTTGCACGATCACGCATTAACAGTTTTCACGGTCCTATTCTGCACGTCCCTTTCTCTCATGCGGTTAACAGTAACAGCCAGCGTGTGATGAGCTTCACTCCCCCCCCCCAAATTTTTTTTTTATCTTTTTACAGTCGTACATGCCTGCCATTATTCCCCTCTGGCTTTCTTCTCTGCCTCAGAGAAATTGGGTAGGAAGCGTGAGTGCAGGTAAGTTCTTTGTTTTTACTCCCTGCTGTTATTAATTCAATAACCGGCTCCTTACCTCCTTCTTCAAATTTTAACAGGAAAAAGGTAAGTTAATTATAAAATATAAAGTGAAGATACCTTTAATAGGGTAACATGCCATAGTGACTTTTCATGTACAGTTAAGTACCTATTACCAGTCAAGAAAGCCCTAAATAATCGTCTTCACATGGCAAATTATTGATTTTTTTTGTTTAGAAATATTTTTGTCAAAAGCCAAAGAAACCTGACAAAAACAATGCAGTGTGTACCTCTCTTCTAGTGACTGTAAGGCAGTATGCTCTGGATTATGTTGGATAAAGTTTTACCATCAGGTGTCAATTTTGATACTCCTCTTGCACAATCCTTCACAGCCCATTGAGTCCCCCCACTAATCAGAATTTTAAATAAGCATTGTGATTGGTTTGATTATGTTTCTTTCTTCTCTTCAATTGAGCACTCGGAAGTTTTAACCTTCATGTTAACTTCTCTGTTAAACTTGTGTTTCTTAGAGGTAAACTTTACACTCCCGCCTTGTTTGAGGGGCGGAATCCTGTGGTGTTGGGGGATGAGAAGGGAGTTATTTATACCCTTTACAGCAGTTTCCCTGTTCCTTTTCAATTTGGTGCGGCTCACCTCTTTAAAATATGCATCACAACACCTAAGTATGTAATATTCTATTCATATAAACTATGAGATCATCTTGAAGCTGTGGTTTAATACTGGCCTTATCATGCTGTTGACTTTAAATATCCTACACATAGACAGCCCTTGGCTACCAAGTTCTCCTTTATTTATAATATGATGAAGAGGTTTTTGCTTTACAGTTTAAAAAAGGATTTTTTATCCCTAATATTGTACCCACATTCCATATGAGCCCTTGTTTTTTACTGTTTCAATATTGTAACATGGGGCTGAACAAAATAAGCAGTTGTGCACCCAGTATTCCTATCTACCACCCCCAGTCTCTTTTCTTAAAACTGCCCAATCTCTGGATTAACTGGTCCCCCCCCCCCCAACCAAGTTCCCCCAAACAGATTCATTGTCTGAGATATACTGATCAAACCATTTTACCCTTGTAGAATCATCTATAAGTGTCGTCTAGGCATTAAAGGTGATTAGCCAGCTGTTCATCTTTTTCGGGTGTTTGCTATTCTGTTTATTTTGATTCCTCAACCGAGTCAATAGGTGGGAACCAGGAATGGGAACAGTAAGAGGAATGCTGGTGCTTAGGTGTCAAGGGGATAAGTGACGATAGATCCTTTTATCTGACCGATTCGGCCAGTGACAAAGTACTGACGGTCGCACTGATCCTTGGTTTCAGACACGTCCATTGGCCATTCGGAGAACAAACGGTTTGGTCATGGCCACAACCCATGCAATTATTTCGCCAATCGTCCAATACACTGAATTATCAGAAGAGAATAACTTTAAAGAGGAACCTCATTTATTTTATTCAATTTCTGCTGATTCCTCAGAACATATGTAAAACCAAATAATTACAAGGGAATGTTGTGGCTATAAACTCAACCATGTTTAAAATGGTACTTACTATAGTAAGAAACCTAAACTAGTAACTATGTATTTTTAAACTGAGTCCCCAACTTATGTTAGTTGTTGATGGCAAATACATTGTTAAATTACTATTTAAAGGGCCTGTCCTTTCTCAATAAAAAAATGGCAAATGTCAGTTCCCCAAACTCCAACTGATAACATTTTGCACTTTATTACCTGCAACATAGGGGTATGGGGGAGCAAATACCTTTGCCCAGAAAGGAACATAACATATCATTGAAGAGCTGGTTATATGTAAATGCTTGTAATAAAGTGGTAAATGCATTGGGGTTCCGGGCAGATAGTGACAAGTCTCTATTTTTTTTAAGGGTGACATGCCCTTTAAATTATCTTTATTCTTACTTATTGAAAAAATCCTATTTATTTCATAACTTTTTTTATTTTTTGCTGTAGTCGTAGTTGACCCGTGGTGCCTTTAGTTTCTTTAATACGGTCCTTCTTCTTTTCCAGGAATGCACACTACTGTTTCCGATCAGTAATTTCCTGTTGGTTGGTAAACAGGTCAAATAATCTCAGATCATTTACTGAGCAAATGAATTAACTCAAGGCCGATACATAAGTACCACCCTATTAGGGGTCCTGAGCAAACAGAAGTTGTACATTAAAGCCATATATTATATATATATTATGCACACACCAAATCACTGGGTGGGCAGATATGGTATTAACAGAGAAATGACTTTCTCTTGAAAGCATGTGTATTTTCTCTGAAATTCCTCCCTTATTGTACATTTTTTTATAACAGGCTCAGGTGCTGCTACTCTTAGCTCATATTTTTGTGACAGGAAAATGTGTTTCTATGACTGCCTGAACTGATCCTGATCCCAGCCCTGCAAAAAATCAGGAAGGTGTGTTACTTGATAGAGCCTAGATATTAATACATTTTGGCAGTTTAGTATTTTTTTCTTTTAGTAAATCATTGACTAACAATCTTTCTGAAGTAACTTATGGTTAATGCTTGTTATTCAGCAGATGACTTGTTATTTTTAGATGCCACTTGGCAGTTTGGCTACTTTTAATCAATTCTTATAATCCATTTGTCATGTTTGATATTTTTTTTGCAGTTCCTGCAGGTCCATCAGGATCTTCGGGAGGAACTATGGGAATGCCTTCAAGGGGTTAAACCCTTGAAGGCATCATAGCAGTTAACCTAAGAACTGATACGCAGGTGCCAGGTAAATAAGTCATTGTTTATGCCCCTTACCCCAGGATTGGGAACATTCACTGATCTAATGTAATGTTTCTATTTCGTGTTACTGTGCGTTGTGTCACTGCAGTTCTACGGACTCCCCACTAAGGGAGGGTGATATAGTTCCCTGCAGTTTCAATGATTCCCACTAAGAAGAGAAGTAAGAATACACACGGTGCATGGAGACCAACAGCATAGATAGCAGATAAAGTCGAGGGGGGGTCTCTGGGACAGAGTGGGAGTCTGGACAAGAGGGGAGGGGGGACTCGGACTTTGGGACAGGGATTCTGCCTTTTTGGGACAAGAGGGGGGAATCTGACCTTGGGACACTGAGGGGGTTTCTTGGGCTTTGCACTCACTTAATGTAACAGACTTAATGTCTAGTATCTATTATATAATATATAGTATATTAGGTATAGTTTTATCTGTACAGATCTTCCTAAGTTTGGATGCTTAACCGCAGGCGGTTAAAACCTAGCAAGTTTAGTCTTTACCAATAATGTGTGTGGTGGATATTCCTTTTAGGATGGGAACCTTGATAAGGATAAATTAACTGTTAGGAGCCCTAAACCCCAAAAACGGACAAAGAAAATGCAACAAAAATGTACCATAAAAAGGACGGTATTTTTTGGTCCATTTTGGTCGGCATCTTGTGGTGAAAGAGGCCCTAATACTCGGTTTTACAATACAAGCGACCAGGTGGCTACTTCAAAAGTGGGCGTTACATCAAAGGTTGCATGGCTTTGGAAAAGTGGCGTGAATCAGAAGAATTTTCTGCGCTACGCACTCACTTGCACACTTGGTTTGTCCTCTTTTTTCTACTTCAAAATCTGGAAACCCTACTCTTCTAACCTACTTACTCCTCCTTCCATCTGACATACTCTCTGTTAGATGTTCAAACTGGATACATTATTAAATTATACCGTGATATTGGGCAAGAATTTAGTTTCCACAATGAGTAATGTAAAAATACACCTTTTCGGGCCCCAGTTTAGATGCCCTTTAATGAAATTTATAAACCTGTTAAATTTTTGGCTATATGTCCATCTGGTTATGAGAACAAGATATAATTTATATAGAACTTCTATTTCACTTATGATAATCAACCAAATGAAAATTTTTGACGAATAAATTCTTAGTTACGTCAGTGAAATATTTGGACGTTTTTAACACTCATGTAAAATTAATTGGGGGGAGGGATCAGGTTTTTCCCTAAATGTACTCAAAATCATATACACAATCTACCAAATGAAAAAGGAAAGCAATGTAATATGACTGGTATGACTTTGATAAGATAATAAATGTAAAACAGGAATGCTTGGATTTCTTTGTTTATGGTGATCAATATGGTTTTTAATAATGAACGGCCACTCTCCAGTATTACCTTTGGTGATTTTGATTGGATAACAAAAAAATAAATCTGTTCAGCAGGTCCTTCAATTTTTTTCCAAATGAGTTTTTCCCATGTCCCCTCCCCTGCCAAGCCAAAACACATGGTTCATGTTGTCGCTGGGCCTATATCAATCATCAGCTGTGAAAGCTGTACTGAACTGATTGCAGAATCTGTTAGACTAAACCCACTGATTGAAAAACCCTAAACCTAAAATCCTTTATCGCTTTAAAAAAAGGAGATTGAAGTGCATTTGACATGCTCTTACTGTATTAGATCCTCTTTAAATGCAAGTAATACTACTACTTTATGAATACACAGCACTCTAAACTTACAACACTAAACTTTGGGGAGATTCAAACCACAATTCTCTCTCTTCTTACTTGCAATACCGGATGTAATCAATATTATTCCATTTTTGCATTGCGGGTCACCAGAAAAAAAAAGCCCATACAGACTCTGTAGGTTTTGCACTACAAGGTAGTTTATATTATACATACCTAGCAATTGTACATATTTCCTCCCCGTTTGTCAAAAAAAATCATGTTATACATTTTACCATGCTTTGACATGTGAGCTGACATTTAAGGTTTAACGGTCCTTCTTCTAGAATGCACCACTACCTTGGAATGTCCTAACATTAATTTTACTGATTGCCTGTTGGATGGTCAAACATGCTCGATCTCTACTGGCAACTGATTAACCCAGGGCTGTCAAGGGCAAATACCACAGTCTCTTATGGGTCCTGCAAAAGGAAGTCATTATTAGAGCATTTATTTATATACAGACACAATGCGAATTGGGAGTTAAGGTATTGGTGAAAAATACTGCTCTTTTTTCTACACGATTGTATTTGCACTGAACTTCCCTTTAAATGGTAATTAAATGTCAACACAACCTTAGATTTATTCAGTAATCTTATTCGAGAGATATATGCAGAGTAAGTCTTATTCTCAACAGCTGTGGTAAGTCCCATACTTTCCAACTGGATCAGTGCACACTACGGTCTTTTCTTTATATAAACAAAACGTTTTTATCACACATAATTTTTAGTGCATACAGCACGTTTCGTTCGTCGTTAGGGTTCGAACCTTTTTCAAGCTCGAAAAAGGTCATAACCACGACCGAACGTCGCTGTATGCCTAAAATTATGTGTGAACATAAACGTTTGGTTTATATAAAGAACAGACCTTATGTGTGCACTTGGATACAACCACTATTTATAACTTTCCATCCCTCAGTAGCAACCAAGGCAAACAACCTTTGATGAGTGCCTGTACTTTTAGCACAAATATTATATATATATATATATAATATATCTTATATTAACACAACATGGAAAAGATCATATGCACTTTCCTAGCCCCATACAATATCATAGTCATAGTAATCTGCACCCTGGCCTACTTTATAAACCAGGTTTTTAGTTCACATTGCTGTGAATACATGAATGAAAAGCTCCAACCATGTCCAGGTCACCCCACTCTGGAAAGGTCTTAACTTCTAACCTTTTTTTATTACCAGTAAGGTATTCCTGCTGCGAATGAGACTACTCCTAAGACTTTTTTCTTATAAGCTATTTAATAAGAACATTAATTTCTTATATTATTATAATAGCTTAAACAAAACTAACATGGTTATAGATAAAAGTTTCTTATCTTTTAAATGGTGCTAACATTTTTTGCTCCACCAATCATATGTTAGCGTTCAATGTTGAATAAGAATCTGATTGGTTGGGGCAAAATTAGCACCTATTTTAAACAATAAGACCGTTTAATTAATTCCTGTAAAATCTTAGGAGTAATCTCATTCGAGCCAGAATATCTACTGCTAAAACATTACTTCTTGGGTCATACGTGTACACACGGATGTACTTCTCTTCGGCATTTATATTTTACAGTTTCCATGTATCCTATATATATTTGGTGAACGACTGTCAGACTCTCACGTTTACCTGCTCACGCTTCCCGCGCGGGTCTCCTTGGCCAGCTTCTGGAATCCTCGGATCTTTCACAAGCGTCCTCATCCACTGACACCATCGGTCCGTGCCCGGCGTCTTCTGCGCTTTTGCGTACCCTCCTCTGTTTCCGTTGCCCGATCGCCTCTCTGGTGCCCCCTCGCGAGTGGGCAGGCACCCTCTTCTTATCTCCTCCATTCCTGTAGACAGTATATAGGAGGGATAGATCCAATTTATTCAAACTTGTCTTGTTAGCCAACTCTTCATAAGACTCCAGTCATCCATTCCCATTGGTCCAGTCACTTATCCTTTGCCTGTTATAGTTGTGGTTGCCAAACTGTGGACCCTGCCTATTTTGCTAGTGCTAGTCCTTGTTCATTGTTCATTCTTATTATCCTTGTTTCTTGAGCTCTTGTTCTCTTCTTTGTCTTCCGCTCCTTTGTAGTACTATGGTGTTTTCTGGTTTTCCCTGAGGCATATTTTTTTTAAAAGCTGCTGCTGACAAAATTAAACTTAACCTTGCTTTGATAGTGCACTTATCCTTCAATAACATGAATGATCATTAGTGTGGGTCCATGTGATCATTTGAACTGTGATAAAGTCAACATGTGGGTATTAATTAATTGTTCACTTTGAGAAGGAACTGGAGCCCGTTCCAAAACGTTGGCTGTCACGAGGAATACGTGTTCATATGATTGTTACAGAAAAGAATTTTGATGCAAAGGAGTGCTGCATACTTGACTCTATCATGGTTATTCAATGAAGTTCTTATCTTACAATGGTGTAATTGCCCACAAATCAGATGTTTGCTTTCAAATGTTAAATAAGATTGTTGGTTGGGGCCAAATTAGCACCATTTTAAATGATAAGAACTTTTATTGAATGCTCCCTGATTTTCTATTATAGTTGCTTACGGATTTACCCTGTTATTATTATGCATGCACCCAAAATTTTGCTTACTTAATTCCAAATGATAGTGCTGATCTAAACTTTCCTGTGTATATATATTTTATAAAATCATATATACATATCTATACTATAAATATCACCACACTAAATATGTGGGCAGGTGTGAAATGCCTATAAGCTCGCAACAACGCAATCGTCAAACGTCTTAGTATAGATAATTTTTTTTTTTAAATTTGTTAATATTGGAACGTCTTGAACAATACAAAATTATCGATGTTACTGACCTGGCACGCTTCCTTTAGTGGTCTATAATGGGACTCTTTAGCACTCTTGAGTGTGGCTTAACCTTCCATTTGACCTTTTTTGTATTGTAACATAAGGGGATTGGTCAGTAAGTAATCAATTTTTTATATTTGTATATAATTTGTAGTAATTTTGTAAAATACAACTACTTTAGTAGTACACCCATACATCTCCATACAACACCTTTCCTATATGTAATATATATATCCCTATATGTATGTTATATACCCAATCCCCCCCTCTGACTCGATTATATAAAATACATAATGTGTTATTTGGGAGTGGGAGCTGGAATGGCGCAGCAGTGGGTATATATCCTTATACAATCCACTCAGCTATGGTCAACTAAGCTAAGTAACTTATTTCTATATCCTACTGTACTGCCCGCCTACCATTCCAGTGTTCATGCCTGGACAATGATTCAGTGTTTTTTTGGCAGTGTTTACTTCCCAATGTGACCTGTCTGTAGTTGCTTCCGTCACTTCATACCCCTGTCTTATAGGAAACGCATTCACATTTTGGGGCGTTAAACAGCCTTCCTTCCCCCTTCTACTTTGAGTCTGGGCTCCCTCGGAATCATTGCTTTGAGACTATTGTACAAATATGGTCGCCTGTATGCTGGTTAGATAGTATACCTCAAAAAACATTACTTCAGTTTACATGTGGGGCTTACATAGAATGTGTTTACTAGATCAGGGGTGATGTTAATGTCATTAGAGTTACAGATTGGTATACTGGTTATTACATTGTCCATTGGGCACTATATTCACCGTTTTTACGATTACATTTTTGTTATTACTGTTTGATGTTGAATTGATGGGGTTTGCTGCTAGATGTATATATTTAATTGTTTTAAGTAGTCACTCTATACATATTCCTTGTCCCATTTATAAGTAAAGTTTAGTATGTTTTCCACCGTGTTTCTTTATATTTGATGTTCCCCAGCAGGCAGCACATGTTTTACTTGAAGTTTAACTTATGGTACTAAAGGTAGATGGAGTTATACATTGTTCTATTATCTCTTCCCACACCTGCCTCTATTAAAACTTTTTCTCTGTGTTGGAATTTCAAGCTTTTCAAAAAACTAAAGCTTACCTTGAGATTTTAATGACCTGCCCTGTATATACGAGAAGATTTAAAAACACTTAGAAATGACAACTGATCTTGTTAGTCGAGCTGCTGCCAAATGGGGTGGCAAATTGTGCCCCAAATCGTGAGTATTAGTTGCTAATAAACTGGAAGTCTGGCTAACACCGCTAATGAACTGGAGGGCTGATAATGGCTAATAAACTGGGGGTCTGGCAATACTGGCTAATGAACTGGAGGGCTGGCTAACTGCTAATGAATTGGAGGGCTGACAATAATGTTCAGTTCATTAGCCAGTGTTAGTCATCCCTCCAGTTCATTAGCCAGTGTTGTCAGCCCTACAGTGTTAGTCATCCCTCCAGTTCATTAGCCAGTGTTGTCAGCCCTACAGATAAATAACCAGGGGGTCACCGACAGTAAGTAATGGGCTGCTGCCTCCCAGTTTGTAGGAGTATAGTGGCACCGCTACAGGTAATTAGCCAGTGGTGCAGCCCTACAGATAATTAATCAGGGCTGTTGGCCCTCCGTTTTCGTCAGTATGTAAGCCCCCAGATCATTGGCAAGTGTGTGGCACACCCAGATCATTAGCAGTGTTGTCAGCCCACAGAAATTAATCGGGGCTGTCTGCCCCCAGTATTAGTCAGTATTGTCAGCACTCCAGATCATTATCCAGTGTGTCAGCCCCCTGATCATTAGTCAGTATTGTCAGCACTCCATTCATGCCAGGGCAGCCTACCAGTTAACAGTGTGCCCCCAGGCAAACCCAGTAGTCAGCCCTCCAGTTCATAGACGTAATGCACCCCGTCATTAGCCAGTATTGTCAGGGTCGAGCCATTAGTAGGTGTAGCCAGTCTCAGTCATTAGCCAGTGCGCAGCACTCCACCGGCAGTGTTAGCCAGTGTTGTGCAGTCCTCCAGTTTAAGCCAGGGCAGCCCAGTAACCAGTGTTGTCAGCCCGGAAGCCGGCAGACCTCCAGTATGCCAATGTTAGCATCCCCCAGTCATTAGCCATTCTTCTCTACTTCAATGTTATTCAGCCCTTCAGTTCTATAGTCCATTGTTAAGTCAGCCCTCCGTTTATTAGTATGTTACTGTAATCATAACCACATCAAACTTAAGATTTTGCCATCAACAATGTAAAATGGGAAACGTGTCTTAAAATGGGCGTAACTGAACACAAAGTGTGGTGGTGGCCATATTAAAGTGTAAAAATGTTGCAATCTACTGTAAAAGGGCCTTTTGGTTATATATGCCCCACAGGCCAAAAGGTCTCAGTCCTCCCCTGGTGCATGTTTTGCTATGGTGGTGAAACAAATCTTTACACAGGCATATTTTAAACTGTTACTCTAACATCATCACAATTCAGGACAACCAAATAGCATAAACCTGCAGTCTGAGAATAGACCCAGGCATTCCTGCCACATGGGTGGTTCAATCTAAACAGCACCATTGGGTGACATGAAACTCTAAACAGGATCCAGATAAACATGCTATCTTCATACTCATTAGTATTTACCACACCAACTTCCACATATATAGCTGGTTATGTTAGGAGCACATGATACTTGATTAGCTTTATAGGTTAAGGTGAGGTGGGGTGGGGTTAAAAGAGCCAAAAGCTCCCTACAGAGTATAAAATGAAAGTATCTCACAGCCTCATGTTATTATAATAGTATTGCCCCAATAATCTAACATATAAACACATATTTCTAACTCCAAGCTTTCCTAGAGAAATGGGCAGGGACATGCAATGTATCTCATTTATAGCCTGTCGCAAAGGCATGTGTTTAGATGTAATACAGCCTAATGGAATAGAGTGGGGGTGTTAAACCTGGGATCATTCACTTGTTTCAAAACTACAACTCCCAGCATTCTCTGTCTGCTTAGAATGGTGAAATTTTAGTTTCCTTACACCCTGAAATAAAGCCATTTTTTGACTTACAGACTTAAAAACCCACAATCATGTTAGCAATGCTCCCAAGGGCTTGAACATGCAGTGATCCATCTGCCCTTCCCTTTCATTCATAGCTTTACACTTTGAACTAGGGAGTATTATATAGGTCACTTAGGCAGTAGGATCATGAACCTTACTAAACTTGCCCTCCCTTTCCTATTCTACTTGCCAGCCAGCACGAACCAGGAGGGTCTAAGTGGAATAAACTTGCAGGTCTGGGAATAGACCCAGGCAATCCTCCCACAATGTGCAATTGAACTAACCAGCACCATTGGGTTATCTGAAACGCTAAACAGAATCCAGATTAACATGCTGTTCATAAGAAGAAAAAAGTGCAGAGGTACCCAAAAGGACTTAGACGCAACTCATTCAGAAATAGCTTGAAGGCGTTTATTCTCACACAACATGTTTCGGACAGAGTCCTTTTTCAAGACACTTGGTTAATTGTCAGAAATCATTTTTTGAGTAAAACCATGAATAAAACCATGAACAGGTCACAGATGAAGGAAGATAAAACTCTTTATTTCACGACTAATTATGTGGTGAATTTCCTAAAATACGCCAGATTATTAAAAATAATCTTCCCATTTTATTTGAGAATGCAAATAATCTATACAGGAAAAAATACCAGATATGTCACAAACTTTCAAGTACTAGCAATTTTGTGGTATACTTCATAGTCTACCCTTGTGTTTTTTGTTTTGTCGAGAAGATGAGCACCACACTGAGAAAGCATGGGTAACCATAGGGCAGCCATTAGAGCGGCTTTGGGTGGAAAGAACTGAGAGGCTCCCAACCAATCGGTCATGAACATTTTAAACATTTGGGCCATAATTTGCCATTTCAAATGAATGGCAATCAACTATGTTCCCTCTCATCAACGGGGAGTGAGCTGTGATAAACTGTTCTACAATTAGAGGTGAGATGGATTACACCAGAGGTCTTAACAAAATGAACTCATTGGCATGTTTCCTATGATATATTAAATATATATATATATATATATATATATATATATATATACCAGATCCATATATGTGTCAGTAATTTATTTTTATTTAAATGTTGATTCTGTGTTTTTGCATTGTATGTTGGTTGTAATTATACTTATGCTGTGTAGTTTGTGTAGTTGCTGGGTCTGTAAACGTGAGAGACTTGTCTCCCTTTTGGACCTGGGAGTATGTGGTTAAGGAGGTGCTGTGTTCGATCAGGTTTGCTCACCCTCTGACTTTGAGGTGGGGTGTGTGTCCCTGTAATGGTTCACAGAGCTTCGAAGTCCAGTATGATTGTGTGGACTGTGAAGTCAAAGGTATGTACCAATCGTTTGTCAGCCCTGTTACTGTGCCATTGAATATGATTAATGAATTTGTATGGGTTAGAGAACATGGACACACATAACAAGTGCACTGATGTATGGCATAGTGTTTCGAGTTTTACGTACTTGATTCTGTAATACAGAGCAGAGGGGCAGCATGAGTAAAGTTCTGAATACGGGCATGGGAAGAGGTGACAAGGGTGGATGAGATCGTTCACGGAGCAGTGGTTGCACCTGGGACGATATCGGTGGATCAGTTCTGAGATATATGAAGGGGCTGTCTTGGATAGTGCTTTATAGGATAGGTTAAGCAGCTTGAACTGGATCCTTTGCATGATGGGCAACCAGTGGAGGGACTGACAGAGAGGAGAGGCATTAGAGAAGCGAGAAGAGAAATGAATGAGCCGGGCAGCAGAGTTTAGAATGGATTGAAGCAGTGCCAGGCGGTTGTTTGGTAAACCACACAGTAGTGTGTTGCAGTAGTCTAGCCGGGATATGATTAGGGCATGGACTAGGATTTTTGTAGCTTCATTCGAGAGGAAGGGTCGAATGTGGGAGATGTTTTTGAGTTGGAGCCGACAGGAATTGGCAAGCGAATTGATATGGTGTTTGAAGAAAAGTTTGGAATCTAGCGTTATTCCCAGGCAGCAGACATGAAGAGATGGGGATAAAGGTGTATTGTTAATATTAATAGTAAGACTAGGGAGGGTAACAGATCGTGAGGGTGGGAAAAGGACAAGTTCAGTCTTGTCCATGTTTAGTTTTGAGGAAGCAGGAGGACATAAAGGCAGAGATGGCACTAAGGCACTCGGGGACCTGGGATGTCTGTGTAGGGAGGTCTAGGGCAGAGATGTAAATCATCCGCATACAGGTGATACTAGAATTCAAATGAACTAATGAGTTGTCCAAGGCAATAGGTGTAGATGGAGAGATGGGATGTTACCCATTTTGTTTGATAGTCTGTGTATCAAATGTTGCCTATGAGTCTCAGATGTCAAGCTGCCCTTCTCGCTTATTAACATTGTATCTTTGGATTTATTTTTATTTTGGGTCAATTGGAATTACTTTATCTATGCATTTATCTTGTGGTGGTTTTAATTGTTTTTATTCTGTATACAAGACATTAAGCCTGTTACAATAACTAGCGCTAGAAGCCCAGAGTGCCCCCTTAGTGTCCCAAGGCCATAGCCTCCTCCTCCATGTTCCAAGGCCATAGCCCTCTCCTCTATGTCCCAAGGCCAGAATTCCCTCTTAGTGTCCCAAGGCCAGAGTCCCTCCTCTGTCCCAAATCCAGGCCCCCCCCCTCCCCCCTTCCCCCCCCCCCCCCCCCTCTGTCCCAAATCCAGCATCCCCCGTGCCAAATCCGGCCCCCCTGTCTCAAATCCAGGGCCCCCCTCTATCCCAAATCCAGGGTCCCCCTCTGTCCCAAATCCAGAACACCCTCTGTCCCAAATACACCCCCCTCTGTCCCAAATTCAGTGTCCCCCCCTGTTCCAAATCCAGGGTGCCCCCTTGTCCCAAATGCGAGGTCCCTGTCCCAAACCCAGGCCCCCTCTGTCCCAAATCCCGCCCCCCATGTATCCCAAATCCAGGCCCCCCTCTATCTAAAACCAGGGTCAAACCTGTGTCCCAAATCCAGCCCCCTCCCCGTCCCAATCCAGGCCCCCTCCCTCTGTCCAAATCCAGGGTCTGCTCTATTGATCTCAAATCCAGGGTCCCCTTCTGTCCAAAAACAGGCCCTCCCTCTGCTCCAAATACAGCCCCCATCCAAAATATAGCGTCCCTGTCCCAAATACAGGGTTACCCCCTCTGTCCCAATACAGGGCCCCCTCTGTCCAAATACAACCCCCTATCTGTTCCTAATCCAGCCCCCCCGTCCAAATCCAATGGCTTTCACCCTCTCTGTCCCAAGCAACCTTACCTGCAGTCTGTGTAATTGCTGTGTTCTGCCTTTCTTGTTTCCTGTGTTTCTCCCTCTAGTGGTAAATCCATAGGAACTGCAGAGACACACACACACACACGGAATCCCATAATTTGGGATTTTATATCTATTGATATGTACCTTGGATTAACAAAGGGTCAATGTTGTTATCCCTTGCCCTCCCTATAAAGGAGGGTTGTGCAATGCAGATGTCATTCATGATTAAGAGGTGGTCCACGAAACATGTTGGATGATGCTGCTGTTTTACTTGTTACTTTTCAAAACTGTAAATGCTGTCTTCTTCCTCTTTACTTGGCATAGTAGAGATCGCATGGACTTGCACTCCGGTAGAGAGAGACACCTGCAGGCTTGCCTGTGGTCTGGAGTAACGCGGCCAGCTTCACTCTTATTATTTTTAATATACTGTACCAAAAAAAAAATTGCTTAGAAGTATCAGTAATACAATGGTAAATGCAAAATAGCACCAAAACAGTCAAGGAAATATATGTTAACGAGTTATAGCCTTTTCTTTGTAGTGAAATATTTTTTTTTTTTTGATATTAAAATAATTTTGATTTTTAACCTTATCTATTTACTGTAGGTAATCCAGTAGCTGAAAGCTGGTTCCTATTACTTTTGCATTTTCTTCTGCCACAGTATTTTTACAATAAAGTGTTTCCATATGATACACATAAGATCTAACCTGGAATACTTTTATTTGCTGAGTCTGACATTTTGCAGCATTTTGAAGTCATTCTTATTTGTGTTAACAACACAAATGAGAGGTGAAATAAATCTTTTTATCAGCTTTGCTTTGCTCCGGCATTGGTAGATAGCAGGCAATCATGGCTCTCATCATTAAATTATATTTGAATATTCACCACCAGGTGCTACAGGGAGATTCAATTAAAGTTCTTATCGTTTTAAATGGTGCTAATTTTGCCCCAACCAATCAGATGTTAGCTTTCAAATGTTAAATAAAATCTGATTGGTTGGGGCAAAATTAGCACCATTTTAAACGATATGACCATTTATTGTATAACCCTGATTTTATTTAATCTTTTTATTGTTTTAATGACATCGGCCTTTGTAATTTCTAAATGCATAGGCAGAATTTACCTAAAATACCAAATTATCTCTTATATCGGTAAGTATAGGCAGCAGTTTGGCTCAATTAACTGAATTATTGGGCCATTTAAAATAATTGAATCTTGAATTGTCCTGGTACCAGTATAAGCATGAACTAAAAATCAACATCTTTAATAATACTTTTATAATACTTACCTATTAAGTTTTATAATACTTTTATAATACTTACCTATTAAGTACAGCTGCTGCCCACTGTGTTAAACATGTATCCAGGGGCAGAAAGGAACAAGGATACATTATTTTTGCTATAAGGAAGCATTGAGGAATGTTTAAATTATGAGACTAACTGAGGAAGCTTGTTACGAGTGAAACACACCAGTAACCAGAACTGTTTGAATGAGACGGAGGAAAAGAGTCGCATGTAGTGGAATGACAAAGTGGGGTTTAAATATTGTGCTGTGAGTAAGAGGCCAAGTCTGTGAAAAGCAAAGGCATAAAACACTCTCACTTCCAAGAGCTGCCCTTCCAAGGTCCCAAGAGCTGCAGCCATGGACAGAGAAGTAATCATATCTGTCTGGGGGACTTTAGGGATGCAAACTTAACAACCCAAAAGTTTTACCGCTGGCGTGGTGATTTATAAAATTTGAGCAGTTTGTATAATAACTTCTTTCTGTGCAAGTTACCAATGCAAATAGGGACAGAAAGAGTCCAGGAAGAAATGCAGGATCAATAATGTGACTCAGTGGTTGTCTACACAGTATGTGGCAATAATGATGATTTACTAACAATAGCTAGCTGAATCACTATTTATACTGATTTGTATTACCCGAAATGAGTTAGGGAGAAATATGTACATGTACATTTATTCTGAATGTATTTATTCAGAATGTAACTTTTTACATATAGTTTTTAATGTATCATTTTTATGGGGATTTTTGATCTATAGCCATTAATGAAATGATTTGATTGTATGGATTCCGGTACGCTGTATTTTAACTACTGTTATCTAAGAATAAGCTTTGTGTGTCTTTTTGTATTATAATTACCGTATATACTCGAGTTTAAAACGACTCGAGTATAAACTGAGGCACCCAATTGTACCTGAAAAAACTAATAAAAGTGATTGACCCGAGTATAAACCATAAATAAATAGAAATTGACAAATTCTAAATTCTCATTCCTTGGCACTCCAGATGCTTTGGAAACTACAACTCCCAGCATGCTTTATTAGCTGGGAGTTGTAGTTTCCAAACATCTACACCCTCACCCTCCCACCTAATTCAAAGGGTACCTTCTCTCCAGTGTGCATCCAGCTCTCCAGTGTGCATCCGGGCTTCCTGTCTGTAAGTGCCAGCATACAAATTGAATCCTGTACATTACTTAACCAATTCGGCAGCCGCGTGCTCAGTCCCTGTACTGGCGCGCCGGCTGATGACACTTATCGGCGCCGGGCAGTGACGTCAGCCAGCGCGCCAGTACAGGGAATGAGCGCGCGGCTGCCGAATCGGTTAAGTACCGTAATGTACAGGATTCAATCTGTATGCTGGCACTTACAGACAGGAAGCCCGGATGCACACTGGAGAGCTGGATGCACAAGTAATGTACTGACTCGAGTATAAACCGAGTTCAAGTTTTCAGGCTGATTTTACAGCCTGAAAAACTCGGTTTATACTCGAGTATATACGGTACTGGGGTGGGCAGAGTAACCTGTGGGGGAGTTAACCAGCAATATATCCTTATTTAACTAGACACTTTATATATACCTACATATTCCATCTATTTCTATATGGTCATGGAACTTCTTGGTTACTTAGAATATTAAATGTAGGGGGTGCTTTACTTATTATACTGAATATTAGAGCGGGATCAGTCTGCACACCATTCCAAATCGAATTTCTTAGTGGCTGGGTGACACTCTAACACAAGGGGTATACAGTAAAGTGCAGAAGAGGCACTCATGGGTCTTGTAAATAAAACATAACATTTAATAGAGCATTAACAATCAATTGATGCGTTTCAGCTCAGAACGAGATGTCCTCAGGATATTACATGACTGCAAGTGAAAGTACTTAAATAGGACTGCATGCAACAGCTGAGAAACACATCACAGGTAAGATCAATTAAAACACAAAATCTTAAAACCAAATAACAAAATTAAATAGAGGAGAATTGTAGCTGGATACAAATAAAGAACAAACCGCAAGAAGAATGCCCAAAACAATACATTGTTGCATTCCTACATATGTTTACAATACTATATACATAGGTAAGTATGAGTTTTTAGCGGACAAGCATGAGCTCAGAGAAAACAATGTAGCAAGGAGTTGTTCATTTAGTCCTTTAGGGGTTACAGTGTCAAGAGAATGGATCCATTTTGCTTCTTTTTGTAACAATAATTTATCTCTATCAATATTGGATCTTATTTCAGCTGGAGGGAGTCCATCTACTATCTTGCATTTCAATCTAGCTAAAGGATGAGCTGCTTGTTTTGTGATACCGGCCACATCTGTCAGTCTCATATTGGACTTCTCAGTATCATCTAGATTAACAGCCTGGCGTATCGATGTTCTATGGTTGGCCATTCGTTCTTTAAACATTGTTCTGGTCTTGCCCACATAATACAGTCCACATGGACAGATAATAATATAAACTAAACCGACTCTCACAAGAGAATCGGTACTTGATGAGTATTCTTTTACCACTATGTGGGTGAGCAAACTCCTTGCCAACTAACATAGATCTGCAAGTAGTGCAGTTCGGACATCGATAACAACTAGGTCGGGAGGTACCCCAAATGGTTGAAAGAGTCGGGGGCTCAAGTTTGGACAAGTCCATCACCACCAAGTGGTTAGCTAAGTTGCGACCCCTATGATATGTGTGTCGTAGCTTTTCATTGCTAAAGGGTAAGTTCTTATCGCAACAAACAATTTCCCATAATATATTAGATTCGCCCCTGATCTTAGTGCTCATGGGGGTATAAGTGCAACAGGGACTCAACGTCCCCCCGCCACAAGTCGAACACGTCATCTATGAACCTCTACCAGGCCAAACAATTGGCCCGGTAGAGGTCCAAATGACTGATGTGCCCGTCCTCAAGCCATGCCATAAAGGCATTGGCATACGACGGGGTCACATTAGACCCCCATCGTGGTTCCCCTGAGCTGTAAATAGAACCCATCCTGAAACTGGAAATAATTTTGGGTAAGTATGATCTCAAGAGTTTTCATGAAAAACTCAATCTATTCACAAGGATAGTTGGATTCTGTTTCAAGGAGCCACCTAGTGGCCACCAAACCATGACGTTGAGTCTCTGTTGCGGGAGCTGAATACGATTCATCCGGCTATATCCTTTACCATGGCATATAGCCAGGCAGAAATCCACTTCCTGGATGTCATGGTATATAAACATGGGGGTCTGCATACCAAACTTTACACTAAACCTACATATCGCAACCAGATACTACGATAGTTGTCATCCAAAACATGTGAAAACAGCGATACCTATCAGTCAGTTAACTAGAGTTAAGAGGGTTGTCAGTGAACAGACAGTGAGGGATCAACAGACAAACAATATGGTTAAAAAGTTTATAAAGAGGGGATATCCCAAATATGTACTAGAGAAAGCAAAAGAAAAAGTGAATGAATTAGAGAGGTCGGGTAAGGAGATGAAAGACAGGGTCCCTAGACTAACTTTTGTTTCTCAATTTACCCACCAGAGCCCCCAGATTAGTCAGGTGTTAAAACGTCATTGGCCCATTTTGAAACAGGCTTATCCTGCAGTGAGAGAATTTGATGTGCCCCCTCTGATGTCTTAACAAAGGAATGACACTATCTATTGGGAAATTGGTTACCTCCACTCGGGTACAACAGGACTTGAAACCCCAAAATAATTGGTTGGACAGTGGAAAACAGTGAATTTATCCGTGCTGCCACTGCATATATTGGAGTTTGGTGGTAAAATGAACATTTTGTGCACCCAACAGATGGGAGAAAAATTAAGTTACGAGGTAAATTTACCTGTGACTCCAAGTTTGATGTATACATGATTATCTGTTCATGTGGTCTCCTCTATGTGGGGACACAAAAAGATTAAATCGCGTATCTCGCAGCATAATTCCTCTGTGACCCAAAAACTTGTAAATCTGCCTCTAGCTAGGCATTTTGTGGAAAAAGGGCACGGAGGGAGGGACATGAGGTTTATGGTTTTGGAGAGTGTTCCCTAAAGCTTTCAGGGTAATAGGGAGCACAGACTTAAATGTTGTGAAACCTGGTGGATTAAGGAATTGAAAACATTGGCCCCTAATGGGTTGAATAAACATTATAACTTATACTTGTTTTTGTGAACTTTTGGTGATGTGTTCTATTTTTGTATTTTCCACTGGCCATATGTAATGGACATCCTGACCATAGGGGGTGCACTTGGTAGTGTTGACACTTATAGTTGCTTAGAGCTTGGGACTCCACACTAGGGTTAATTAATCCTGATATAACTGAAATACTAGGTTACTTCCTGTTTAAATGTTATATAATGTGGATAAGAAATGTGTGTTATTCTGTAGTCACATGGTACTTGAGAACATGTGACGATATACAATAAATACGAGCCTGTTTTATATGGAGGAGTGCTGCTTTGTTTGTATTTTCTATTGTGTGTAGAACAGAACCATGGATTCTGTATTGGAGCTTGCACCTAGATATATCTGATTGTTTCGGAGTGCCGCCAACATTGCTATGCTATGTTTTATATATATATATATATATATATATATATATATATATATATATATATATATATATACACACACACACACACAATGACTCGTTAAATAAGCAGGGGGGTATTTAATAGTCTGGCCGGGCAGTATTTAATAAATTAATTCTAGTCAGAAACAGAACAGCTGTTAGAATGTCCCATACAGGATGGTACCAGGCATAATTGACACTGCCCAGCCAGCTCCTCTGTCCCCTCCCTTCTCACTGATATGAAGACCCCAGTTACCTGTCAGTCCCAGTCTCTCAATGTGATTCCATTCCCACAGCAGAGCAGTCACCTTCTGCACTGCTCCAACCAATTGTGAAGTGCTTTCCCCCAGCCTTTAAGCAAATACTTTCCCCCTCTGTCTGTTGCACACAGGCCTTGTGTGCCTAGTTCTAACTCCCTGGCCCTGGTTGTAGCTATTTATTAAACACAACAGCATCTGTGTGCTAAGATTATTGGAGCCACAATGGCTTGTATGTCAAAGATTCCAGAAATGTAACCTTATTTAGCTCTATCATCCGCTCTATGTGGGATCCCTTTTATATCCATCTGCTTTTAATCAAAATCTCAAAATACTGTCAAGTATCATGCAAAGTCTAAAACACAATTATCAATTTAAACAGGTGGCCACCCCCATGTTCCGTGAATTATATGATTTGTTTAACTTCCTGTGGTGGTAGCAAAGTGATGCAAGATCTGTCTGCATTTTTCAGAACATCCCACTAACATTTCAACTACATTAAACTCTTATGAAACATAAGAGTAAACAGGTCCTAACAAAGTATTTAGTTTTCTTAAACTTCAAATAAATGTTTAATTCTTTAACTGAAATTCCCTGAAATATTTTAACACATGGTACTGATTTTGATTCAATGATCATGCACCTCTTCGCTCATATTATAATCCTAATAAAAGTATAAAAGTATAAAGCAGGCAACAATATTTTTTCTTCTATATCAGTGATATTTAGTTAGATCATTTAGCCAGTCGGAAAACTAGCAAAATGGCTTTAAGAATTAAAGTCCAGTGGATTTAACAGAATACCACACATAAATGGTGTAATACTCACAAAACAGCAGCCTTGAAATCACGGATGGCAAAGAAGACTGCTATTTTATGAAGTTTGTTTGTAAAAAAATGTAAATTCTCATCATGTTTTAAGAAAAAGAAAACATGGGCCATGGGAACAACATTAATGCACAAAGACTCAACTACTACTGTTAATACTATATAGTGTTCTTGTTTCATCGTCAAGGAAGAGTCAGATATTCTGCTTCAGTATCTTCTTTCTATGAGTAGTTTTTTGATCCTATTAATTTTTAGCTATTTTGTGTGTGTGTGTTGTAGGGGGGTGGGGGTTAGTGTTTTCATTGTCTCCAACATCTGTGTCTGTAGTGCCCTGTATCCAAAACTATGCATCACAGTTGACTTTTTTATAGATCTGTGTGTACATTTCAGTGGTCCCAGTGTGATATGGTGAGGTGGAGAATTAAATCTTAAATGATTGATGACAAGGTGGCATTTGGAGATGTTTTTAATGTCAACGCAACAGGGCCTTTTTATGATTTGCTTTTTTAGCAATGGGATGCCTGAAAAAACACACTTGATAACTAGTAACACGAGAAGGTAGAGAAAACAAAGTGATATCAATGGATATATTTCCTAATAGTTTTAAAAACATACTTAGGGTTATGAAAGTTGATGTTTAATAGCTACCTTTTTACCAAAAAACAAAATGAGACTGATCTTTATAGAAAGTTCTCCAAAATTAAATTAAACTAGATTAAACCATGCAAAAATGCTGTGAGTAAAAAAACTAAAGCCATTAGTAAATATATGCAAGGAACGACAGGTCAAAGACAAGGCAGTATTTCTGTCTAGATTAGCCTCGGTTAGATACACAAGATCTCGACAAGTAGAGCCTGAGTGCCAGCGGAACTGGCAGCATATAAGCAGGGCTCCTAGGATATTGTGGTTTCGGCTGAACCTGGTGGTCACTTGGTCATCAGCGCACAGTTGTAGTACAGGTAACTAATTTGACACTTTGTGTCCCTTGTTTTGGACTCACTTTAACCATTTTGGTACTTTATATTGCACTAAACAACAATCACATCACCAGACTGAAGACCCTCACATATACTTACCAATTGCAGCAAAGAGGACACCATTCGTTACCCCTGGAGATCACATTAGGTGATTAGGCACAGCCCGACCATTGGTGACATTGTTTTCTTATGCGGTAACTTTATTTTTGTGAATATATTAACTATTTTCCTTCAGCTCTGTACCTATTTGATTCTACAGGACCATGCCTCTCTATACTATAGGACCATATTTAGATACTTATTTATTATATGATCTTACTTATTGAACTTTTGTTTAAATAAGACTTGTACTGTTGAGGTCCTTGTCACGGAGCTCCTTTTGGGACTCTATCAGGGTTATTCAATAAAAGTTCTTATCGTTTAAAATGGTGCTAATTTTGCCCCAACCAATCAGATGTTAGCTTTCAAATGTTGAATAAGATATGATTGGTTGTGGCAAATTTAGCACCATTTTAAATGATAAGAACTTTTATTGAATCTCCCTGATATATGTACACATTGCGTGGCTTTATACTTGTCTGATATTTGATACTTAGGGGCATATTTATAAACAGACGTTAACTTTTTGTGGCCGAGTTTCCCGCTGTTTTCGCCAAAATCGATATTAACGCGATTTATAAAAGGGCAAAGCACGGCTGCAAAAGGTTAATGCCTTGTTAATATCGCATCAGTTACTGCTCGCTTCTATTTATAATGTGGAGGGACCCTCCAGCTGGGTCACTGACAATTGCCTTTTGGGGCTTAAGGGGTCCCCCAGCTCGAACTGGGACCCCCCTCCCCATCCCTATCAGGGCCCTTGCGGCACTTAGAAGTACCCTTGTGTCTCTGACAAGAGCCCTTTAAGGCTTAAGGGGTCTCGCAGCTCGAACCAGGACCCCCATTGGCTCATCCGGTGACACCAGCTCTGCTGAGGCTAGCAACCCCGGGAAGTACCCCTGCGGCCACCAGGGATACCTCCGGTGACATTGTTACCGGCATCTTGATCCAACGTCTTCGTTCTTCACAGCCAGCAACACAAACAATTTTTCAATGCTTGATATCACATGGTTATACAGTACACAATCATATTTCTGAAAGATAGTTTATAACTATTACTTATTTTTAATTGTCCTTTCATTGGATTACTATTAAATGGGTGCTCTAAATCCACGATAGATGAATGGTTGTTGCGGGCAACAATTGCCTGTGTGTTTACGTCTCGGTAGGGCATTGTTTGTTCATCTATCTCTACACTATATCATATCATGGATACCAATACAACATATATAAGCCATAAAAGAATTGCATACTGTTGTAGACCAATATAAAATATATTGATATGCTGTAATAGCATTAACAAATGATTGGCATCGGTAAAATTCTCATTAGGCTAGCATTACAGCAATTAAAAGAAAAATTCCTATATAAATGGAACACAAACAATGTAAACAATAGAAAGAAATCCCTTACTTGTCTGTCAGCAATGCTTAGACAAAATAAACTGAGCTTAATGTATGTCATTTAAAGGAAAAATCATAAGATCAAGGGACTGTTCACATGTGACAACAAAGGGTAATCTTTTTATCAGAAAGGCACAGTGGCCTAACTTCTGGTGGGTTAGACATCACAAGCCATTAGGATGTGCTTTAATGAGCACATGAATGCAATTAGAACCTCAATTCAGTAGACATACTAGGAAAATATGTTTGAAAGCAAAGGAAGCCTTTTTAAAAATGTGTCACAATCATCAGTTTTAAAATTCAAAATCTAAATCCAGTTGCTACTTTTGCAATGTTTTGGTTGTAGTTATTGCAAAGATAAAAAGTAGAAAGTTAAAAAGCCAAATTACACTACACTACAAGTTTGTTTAATGATGTTTTTTTTTTCATTTTGCAATTGAGACATATCCCCTACTAGGTTAGTCTGCCACCTACTGGTTTACATTGGAATCCCAAGTTATTAACTTTGTTATTTTTTAAAATAACGAATAGTAAAATTCTTGGTGCCTATAAAAAGCATGCCCACTCATACTTTTAACAAGCAAGAGGGACATTCAATGAAAGTTCTTATTGTTAAAATTGGTGCTAATTTTGCTGCAACCAATCAGATGTAAGCCTTTAACTGTTAAATAAGATCTAATTGGTTGGGGCAGAATTAGCACCAGTAAATATTTAGATCTCAACATTAGGGTATGTGCAGTCACTGTAGAAACAATCCTATATAGGAAGGTATGTGCAGAGAACACATTGTTGCAGGGGGATTTGTGCCATCCAAAACACAATTATCAAGGTATCACTTATGGCCAGTTTTTGTGGTAGTTATGGAGAAACTATTTCTCAGATCAAGAATTCACATTACAGCTAACAGTGCTAGCTGGAAACACCACCATTTATACTGCTATAGATTGCAGCTAGAAGTGTGATCCTGGGGTCATTTTTAAGGTAGGAATGTGCTCTTTTTAATAAAGGTCACTTGTATGGAGACCTTTGTGACGGGGACACTACAATCCTCAGCCCAGGGGCGCTCAGAGCATGCTTAGCTCCCTGCGAAAACCCCAAAACCCAACTGAGAGTTGCCCGTCACTTATACAGTACCATGAACCATCAGTAACTGCCACCACCCACTCACTAATGGCTGTGGGAACCGATACCAGTGACAGAACTATAACTCTCAACCTCAAACCAAACAGAGCTTTCCCAGCTCACCGGGTCAAAACCAGGTTGAGGGCTGTCGTCACTTACATATACCACTTACCAGGCATATAAAATTCTGCCAAAACCCAATTACTAACGGCCGTGGAAACCAATACCAGCTTAATGGCTATAAATCTAAAATAATACTTAATATCTGTATCACTCTCTGCCACACTCAGACAGGAATAATACAACAAATACAAAATACATTTATTATAATACATAGCATCTCAGAGACCTTAGTTCTAACTAGAACAATCAGAGATTCAGCTAACGATTTGAATATTGTTTAATATAAACAAAAACAGTGCAAACAATATACTACAGAAAAATATAACAAACAAAACACAACACAAGCAACAGTAACACAAAATGGGATGTAAATAAAATAAATAATAAATAATACTTAGTTCAGTCTTTAATGTTCCAGGATGAAATGGAGGAAGTAGATCTCTGAAAGATGAAGTCCAAAGTTGTTTCCAGAGTTATTGGCCCTCAAAATAACTCTTATTAGTCCAATATTAGATGGTAAATGGAGTGCTAGCTCTTTGGGTTTTAGAGCCATTTTTAAACCCCTGGAAAGGATGGAACCAAATTACCCACACCCAATCATAGAAAGGGGTGGGCTAAGCTAGGAGCGTAACACACTCCAGGTGGTCTCCCTGACACCCATGCAAACTCCAGCATGCCGACGGGGTAACGCGCTTTAATGCGCCAACATACAAATCCGTGTTCAAGGGATAGACAGATTTGTACATACCAAATTCAATATGGTTATTGCGTATTGACCCATAAAGAAAACAAAAGTGTCTCTGTCACATTCCACACAAAGTAGACCATGGGTGATTGGATTCCCATGAAGCGGCTTTTGCTCCTGAGTCCATTTTTAAAAACAGTTCACATAAATCATGGTCATAGAAAGAGATATAAATCCTGATATATGTATTGCTTCTAATATAGTTATGAACTGAGATACGGTTACCTGAGATGTCTTCGTAATTAATTACCTACTGATTATTCGGACACTAGAGTCTGTTTAGCACATGGCTGGGTAATACAGACTGGGACCACAGGATGTCCTTTCATCCTGCTAATGATAAATAATGAAGTTACCTATTGGTCTCTACATTAAACAAATACACCAAATATCTTGTCCAAAATAATACATTTAAGAGACTGGCAACAGGACAAATACGGATCAAAACATAAGAAATTGAAGAATCATATACAAATATACCGATTATAACATAAATTTCTCCATAGAAATATACAATAATCCCATGATTGTGACAACCACAGTTACCCTTTAAATATTTGGTTAGTAACACATCAAATAATGTGCTGAATATATAATTTGGGTTGGGGAAAGGTAACTGGACATGCCTTTTTTTCCAAAAGGCATGTCCACCCCCAAAACTATAATTTAACCCACTACTGGCCCCACTGTGTAGTGTTCAAAAATCCTTACCTTACATCTCCAAATGGTTCTCCTGCAGTTCTGTGCAAAGTTAGGAAAACTGAAGAGTAGGAGTTGTGAGTCATCCGGATGTCTGCTATTTTCTTGTCCTTATTGAGGTTTCGGCATGCGGCGGGGTGCCACCCCCCCCCCCCTCCCTCCATCCCTCTGGATCTATCTTTTGTGCCTTGTGCCCTACCTATAAAAGTTTATTCTGTAGTGTAAACTGACATGTTTGCTTAAATAAAATAGCAGCAGAACTAATCTTTACATCACTTCGTTCCCCCGTCATTCAACAATGCCGACAACTGCCTCTGTGATTAGCTGCCTCTGAGCCAATCACAGACGCAGCTGCTGGTCTGGCCCCCTGTTTGGAGTTCTGGCAAGAAGAGGGCCTGGATCAGAGTGCCAGGGGATCGAAGAACTGTAAGTAGAATTCTGCTGCTTTTTTAACTAAACAAATATGGTGGTTGGGGAAAGGCTAGGGTACCATAAACTACAGGGGGGAAAAATTGTGGGTGGAGATGCCCTTTTTAAGGGTGGAGATGTCCTTTATGGACAGGTTTAGAATTCAGGGTATAGGAGTGGAATCCTGGGTTTAGAGGGTTTCAATGATAGACAGGAAAGAAGCTACTATTAAATAATAAAAAAGGTCTTTAAAACATGAGACTGACAAACTGGTAGTTTTCTCTACTACCTTTTGCAATCAGTATCATATGGTTTTTCATGTTCTTCGTACATACTTACCTGTACTAAATAATGTTTCAGAGCTAACTGGAGGATTGGAATGGGGGTTTAAGTTTGTGTCACGAATGGCATCTACATTGGGTTGTCAATTGCCACCCAGCCTGTTCTGTATTCATAGGGAGTGCAATGTGGTTTTTGTTAATATGGTACAGGGCATCAAGCTCTCTCCCCAGAACATCTGAGACCAAAAGCATTCTGGATTTTGCACCTGGGCACACGTCCCACAGGGACTGAATTCTGTTTGGGAAATTACGTGCTTTGTTGACCACGATTGCTGATTGTGAAAGGTTTATTTAGAAGGAGAGGGGTTATACTGTAATATCTTGTGATTCTGTACTCATTGCATCCTGAATTACATTTTTTATATACTTACACATAGTTATGACTGTGCAAATTACAATCTAGGGATCATTGGACTACCACCATGTTAATCACATGGGTTGTTTTCTTTAAAAAAAAAAAATAATACATAGATTTTTTTTTGTTATTGCTAGAACTATGTTGCTATTTATTACATTGGTGAACTTTTGAATATCATTGTTGTCCCAGTTTATTGCATATGTGATTTTGTTTCTATGAATCCTGGGGCCTCTATTTAATTCCTTTAGGGAGATTCACCCAGAGGTGCAAGCTCACTGGGCAATTCTCCTGTATGGGTTTTACCAGAATGCTGTGTGATTCTTGGCGAATCTCACCCGCATGTAAGTATTTAATGCCAGCTATTAGCACAACCTCTGGTAAATTGCTTTGCGACCTCTTCCAGTACTTGTGCTGCCGCCGCAAAGCAAGCCTTAATGTTGTGCTAACCAATCGTAAATCAGCGCAACATTAAGAGGTGAGAGAAGTGCTGTGTACCCACAGAGCTCCTCCGTAAATGAGCCTGCTTGACTTCTCATTTGGGGAAGCATGGGCAGTTGCGTTTTGATATGATTCTGGCTCATTTAAGAAATAAGAAAACAGAACCACTAGGGATTACTTTGAAACAAATTATCATTGTTGGCAAACGCTTTCAAGTACTCTTTTTAAGTAAAATTATAAACATATACATCAGAAAACTACCATGGTTTACTAAACTGATATATTAAGAAACTGCATTTTCAAAATTACTGTTCAGAATGTAAGATCTCATGAACGATAATTTCATATGGAATAGGAATATTACTGTTGCTGCCCTGCAGTTTTAAAGGTGATTTCAATTTGATAAGCTGTGGGTTACAATACAATTATATTGTGACTAGGGATGGCATAGAACTCGAACTCGAACCCGAGTTCGAGCCGAACTGTTCGAGTTCGAACGGACCCGGACTTCTCGAACTATCTCGGACGCGGACTTTCGATATTTCCCGGACTTTTGATGATTTATCGAATGTTCGAACGTTCGAATCCGCGAGTAAAATGTCCATGGTATCTAGGCGCCAACATCGAATCTGCGAGTAAAGTCTCCATTAAAGCCTATAGGCGAGCATCGAATCTGTGAGTAAAATGTCCATGTTACCTCGAATGTTTGAACGTGAAAGCTCGAAAGTAGCACGTGTAAGAGTAAAATCGATTTTACGAAAGTCCTGGATATTGGAACATGCTCCCCAGACCATTTCCCAGGCCCCACAGCCATTTACATTAAGTTACCATTAATATTTTAGTTGTATTTGACTCGAACTTTTCGAACTATTTGCCTCCCATAGACTTTAATGGGTCCGTTTTCAAACTTTCGAACTTTTACAATAGTTCGAAAGTTCGAAAACGGACCGAACTTTCAATAGTTCGACCATCTCTAATTGTGACCCCAACCCACAATCATTATTACTATTAGTACATGTGTGCTTAGCCCCTAATTTCAGAAATCTCCTATTTTTTACTGGTTGACCTTTTTGCAATGAAGTTCAGCAACATTAAACATGAAGTCCACCCCCAAATGAAATGTGCCCCCAACCCTCTTTTCATCTCTCTCTTTCTGCTGCTTCTTTCTCTTGTGGAAGAAGCAGAAGGGGCCGGACCGGCAGCTGCTCAGTGATTGTCTAAAACTCTTCTGCTTCTTTTGCGATGGGAATAAGCTGCAGAAGGCCAGCGATGGAACGCTGTGCACATTAACCTTGCAAGGTCTAGGCTTTGGGCCATTATAAGTACAATCCTCATTTTTCGTGGGGGGTTGGAGATGCTCTTAAACCTCCCTAGACTCCTTTTAAAGCATTGCTACATAGTGACCCAGTGATTCTGCTGGTGTGATATGAGACAGTATTTCTGCAATAGTTAGAAATTTTTATGAGAAAAATGAGAGGGAGAGAGAGCATTTTAACATTTTTTAATGTGATTCATTTTATATCCTTTATATATAGCCACCGTGCTACCCAATAATAATCTTCATAATAGTAATATCCTTCAAAAAGCAGCACGATAGCAATACTGACAAATCTAGATATAAAAATGTTATTTTAGAGCGTGACATTGGGTAGAGTTTAGGACAATCATAAAATTGTGATTGAGAATAAAAATGCTCTGGGAAACCTTTCATAATGATATTTTGCAATGGAAAGAAAACGAGTAAACAAAAAGCTATGACGAGATCTCGCTAGATCCACTGGAGAGGTAAATGAAGAATCTAGACAGGGTTTTTCCAAGAAAGTTGTTTGGACAACCTATTGAATATTTTTTGAACTTACACATCTCAAATTGAATATTATGCACTGTTTGACCCCATTGGTACTAAAAAAAAAAAAAAACTCTGGGAAATTACATTTTCCTTTACTTTTCTATTTTCATAGAAACCCCAGTAGTACACTCCAACTGGTTTTTAAAAATATGGCTAGTGTTGATTAAAAAAATAAATAAACTGCAGCTAATTAGTAGCTAACAGATAGATTGCAGCATTCAGTAAGTATTTAATTTGTGTCTTTGTAGATAGCCCTGTATTTGGACATTGGACCATATAAACATCCACTATTCTGGTACTATATATTTATCAGTGAAATTTTATTGGCAATTCACTTCTGCCTGAAGCCAACAAATATTTTGCACCTAATATTTCATGGTTTCCCATTGGCCACTACATAAAAGGGCAGAATTTGGTAACAAAATTCTAAGGGGTAGTCTTTTACATTTGTGTCACCCTAAGTTATTTATAAATAGTTTCCGTATACCCTTTCATGTGCCTCCCTTCTAGAGAATACAAAATAAACTTTTTTAGTCTTTATAACCCTTTCTATCTCATACAGTACATTCAAAGGGTTTATAAATTATTTTTTTTCTCTAGACTCTTTGAGCTGTATTTATAAAGGATCGATATTGATTCTTTTACCGGGCACAGTATAAGTATACAACAGTATCTTTGTCCATGTAAATTACTGATAGTTATTGGTATTTTATGACTCAGTGCTACATTACGACTGTGTACTAAATTAATGCTAGCTGCGATCAATCAGCAATATTGGAATGTACAGAAATATCCACAGTAGAAAATAATAAAGCAATTAGTTCAATAAGTTGGCCAAATTATTTTAAGCCCAGTCACCACGTCAAGGTTGCTTTATTTAATTGGGTCCTAACATACTGGTAATTGCCTATTTGGCTGCATGAGCTGACAGCTTCTCCTTTTGTGTGGCCTGGATGCTTGAAGCTGACACTCTAGTTTAAATTACTTTGCTTGTGACCTAACTCTGGGTGGAGTACAAGTTCCCAGAAGGTTTGGTCAAACCATCAATGTAACACACAATATATAACAAATTGGGCTGTTGTACATCCATATTAAACTAGAGACCAAAAATATAATACCTACAAAAAAATAGAATTTTAGTGCACAAACAATTCTAATTGCATATTGGCTATATCTCCATAAGAATATATAGCCAATATGCATTTAGAATTGTTTGTGCACTAGAATTCTATTTTTTGTATGTAGAAAATTAACACAGCGGACAGAACATACTGCTACTAGCAGTATTGCTCGACTGCAATAAAATAATAGTTATTGATAAATACTGATATCTATCCTTCCTTTTTACAAAGGAAAAGGAGAGTATTGTATAAGCTTTAGCAAATATTGCCTGACACTGGTTACTAAACTTATAAATTCTATTACATATAAAGTATTTCCAGTCCTTCACAATTAGGTCAGCTTTAACGGTATTCAATTCATACTCTCTTTATTTTGACATTTTGTAAGTCATTCCCCTAAGTACTAAATACTAAATACCTAAATACTTTTGCAAAGTAGAGACATCTTGTGCAATATTGCGTCACTGGCAAACGCACAGTTTACATTTAAGCTGAAGGCAATCCTAATAATTATTAAGGAGGGCAATTGTACTTGTACTGACTATAAGAAAGTGTTCAATACAAAAATAGGAATGATCTAGAAGATATAATGGGACAAAATGCATTCCCCCTTTGTTCATGAACTTATCATAGAAAGTGGCTTATACAGTATCTTAAAGGGACACTAAACTCCCCTAAAGCCATCCATTTGTATTATTTGCCGTCCATTTGTATTATTCACAAGGAGGGGAGAACGCTTATTCTCACCTCCCTGTGAATAATATTACGCTCGGGGGACCTGGAACTTAACTTACAGCCGATCCACTCGCAGCCGCTCCTTCACTGACAGCCGCTCTGTCCCGACCACGCGCCCTATCTTAGCCGCACGCGATCGGGAGAGAACAGCTGTTCGGTGAAGGAGCGGCTGCGAGTGGCGCGCCTGTAAGGTCCCCCGAGCATACTATTATTCACAGGGAGGTGAGAATAAGTGTTCTCACCTCCCTGTAAATAAAACAAACGAATGGCAAATAATTATTTTTCTGGCTTAAGTGTTCCTTTAATCTATAATTAAATACATGTAAGCAGCACTTACCCTGAAGACTGTGTGTTGCTCCATGTCTTCAATCCAGTACTTATGCTCAGTATAGGGTTTCCAGATGTCAGGGAAATCCCGGATTTGTCCTCTTTTTCAATGACAAATCCGGGGTCCGCCCGGAATTTCACATAAACCCGTTTTTCTGGTGATTTCTGTCTCTAACATAGACAGGCAGTGTTCCTGCAGATAAATTACTGACAACATCCAGAGCTGTTCCCAAAGCGCAAATAACACTGAATGCTGGTGAAAAACAGGTAAGTGCAGCAAAGAATGCTGTCTTTAGCTGCTGTGGATCCCAAGATATAAAGTAACTCAAAAGAGGTATTGCACAGCTACCTTCAGTGATTAAGGTAGCATCGGTACGCCAATATTGTGTGCGTGTGACATCTGGGGAGCTTGATGCCTGTCCTTGCCTGGCACTACATTTGTATGGGATGAGTGGGTGGAGCGTGTATGCTCCTTTATTGCAATGTGTTTGTGCTCACTATGCTGATTTTAAATACATCTCAGTTATGTCACTTATATTAGGGACCCATTCTAGGGACTTTTTTATGATTAAACTAGGGGAGCACTGAGTGCTTAGGGCTTCTATTAAGCTTGAGGGCTATCAAGTTTGCAATACTGAGTAAGTTTATCTACTTAAAGGGACATTCAGGTCTTTTTCCCTACTATTACTACCTTTCTCTTTGTAACACACTGTGGTTACGCTAGTTTTAAATATTTTTTTCTATTATTTATTTTAATGTACATTTAATAAATGTTAAGTTTTAAATGTATATATACCTCAAGCCGATCCTCACTTGTTATGTTGTTGGTGAACGCAAGCGAGGGATATCTGTCCTTTATTTGTGTTTGATCCAAAGATATACGCATTAAAAGTTTCACTTCCTATTCTGCACTGTCCCTTTCTCTCATGCTGTAACAGTTAACAGCACGAGCTGTGTGATGAGCTTCACTCCCCCCCCCCAAATTTTTTTTTTATCTTTTATAAAGGTAGTTACAGGCCTGCAATTATTCTCTGGGCTTTCCTCTGCCTCAGAGAAATGGGTAGGAAGCGTGAGTGCAGGTAAGTTCTTTGTTTACTCCTGGCTGTTTAATTCAATAACAGGCGGCTCCTTTACCTCCCCTTCTTCAATTTAACAGGAAAAAGGTAAGTATAAATTATAAAATATAAAGTGAAGATACCCTTTAATAGGGTAACATGCCATAGTGACTTTTCATGTACATTTAAGTACCTATTACCAGGTCAAGAAAGCCCATAAAATAATCCGTCTTCACATGGCAAATTATGGATTTTTTTTGTTTAGAAATATTTTGTCAAAAAGCAAAAGAAACCTGACAAAAACAATGCAGTGTGTACCTCTCTTCTAGTGACTGTAAAGGCAAGTATGCTCTGTAGTATGTTGGATAAAGTTTTACCAGCAGTGTGTCAATGTGTGATACTCTCTTGCACAATCCTTACCAACACAGCACCATTGAGTCCCCCCAATATCAGAAGTTTAAATAAGCATTGTGATTGGTTGATTATGTTTCTTTCTTCTCTCATTGAGCACTCGGAAGTTTTAACCTTCATGTTAACTTCTCTGTTAAACCTTGTGTTTCTAGAGGGTCAACTTTACAATCCAGCCTTGTTTGAAGGGCGGAATCCTGTGGTGTGGGGGATGAGATAGGAGTATTTATACCCTGTACAGCAGTTTCCCTGTTCCTTGTCATTTGTGCGAGCTCACCTCTTTAAAATATGGCATCACACCTAAGTACTGTAATATTCTATTCATATAAACTAGTGAGTCATCTTGAAGCTGTGGGTTTAATAATTGCCTTATCAGGCTGTTGACTTTAAATTAGTCCTACACATATACAGCCATTGGCTACAGTTCTCCTTTATGTATAATTATGATGAAGAGGTTTTGCTTTACAGTTTAAAAAGGAGTTTTATCCCTAATATTGTACCACATTCCATATGAGCCATTGTTTTTTTACATGTATTCAATATTGTACATGGGGCTGAACAAAATAAGCATTTGGGGACCCAGTATTCCTATCTACCCCCAGTCTCTTTTCTTAAAACTGCCAATCTATGGACTTAACTGCCAACCAAGTTCCCCAAACAGATTCATTGCTGAGATATACTGATCAAAACCATTTACTTGTAGAATCATCTATAAGATGTCGTACTAGGCATTAAAGGTGATTAGCCAGCCTGTTCATCTTTTTCGGGTGTTTGCTATATCTGTTTATTTTGATTCCTCCAAAAAGTAATGGTGGGAAACCAGGAATGGAACAGTAATGAGGAAATGCTGTGCTTAGGTGTCAAAGGGGATAAGTGAACGATAAGATCCTTTATCTGACCGATCGGCCAGGACAAAGGACTGACGGTCGCAACTGACCTTGGTTTTCAGACACGTCCGATTGGCCATTCGGATGAACAAACGGTTGGTCATGGCCAAAAACCCATGCAATTATTTTCGCCCAATCGTCCAATACACTGAATTATCAGAAGAGAATAACTTTAAAGAGAACCTCAATTTATTTTATTCATTTCTGCTGATTTCCTCAGAACATATTTAAACCAAATAATTACAAGGGATGGTGTGCATATAAACTCAAACCATGTTTGAAAAATGGTACTTACTATAAGTAAGAAACTAAACTATAGTAACTATAGTATTTTTAAACTGAAGTCCCAAACATTATGTTATTGTTGATGGCAAATACATTGTTAAATTACTATTTAAAGGGCATGTCCTTTCTCAATAAAAAAAATGGTCAAATGTCAGTTACCCAACTCCAACTGATAATATTTTGCACTTTATTACCTGCAACATAGGGGTATAGGGGGAGGCAAATACCTTTGCCAGAAAGGAACATAACATATCATTGAATATCTGGTTATACTGTAAATGCTTGTAATAAAGTGGTAAAATAGCAGTTGGGGTTCCGGGCAGATAAGTGACAAGTCTCTATTTTTTTTTAAGGGTGGACATGCCCTTTAAATTATCTTTATTCTACTTATTGAAAAAAATCTATTTATTTCATAACTTTTTTTATTTTTTGCTGTAGTCAGTAGTGAGCTGCCGTTTAGTTTCTCTTACGGTCCTTCTTCTTTTCCCAGGATGCACACTACTGTTCCGATCAGTAATTTCTACTGATTGGTTGGTAAACAGGTCAAATAATCTCAGATCATTACTGAGCAAATGAATTAACTCAGGGGCCGATACCATAAAGTACACTATTAGGGGTCCTGAGCAAACAGGAAGTTAGTACATTAAAAGCATATATATATATATATATATGCACACACAAATCACTGGGTGGGCAGATTATGGGTATTAAAATGAGAAATGACTTTTCTCTTGAAAGCATGTGTATTTTCTCTGAACTTCCTCCCTTATTGTACATTGTTTTATAAACAGGCTCAGGTGCTGCTACTCTGTAGCTCATATTTTTGTGACAGGTAAATGTTTTCTATGAATGCTGACTGATCTGATCCCAGCCCTGCAAAAAATCAGGAAGGTGGTGTTACTTGATAGAGCAATAGATATTAATACATTTTGCAGTTTATTATTTTTTTCTTTTAGTAAAGCATTGACTTAACAATCTTCTGAAAGTAACTTATGGTTATTATTGTTATTCAAGCAGATGACTTGTTATTTTTAGATGCCAATTGCAGGTTTGGGCTACTTTTAATCAATTCTTATAATCAGTTTGTCATGTTTGATATTTTTGCAGTCTGCAGGTTCATCAGGAGCTTCGGGAGGAACTATGATGCCTTCAAGGGGTTAAAACCCTTGAAGGCATCATAGCAGTTAACTAAGAACTGATACGCAGGTGCCAGGTAAATAAGTCATTGTTTATGCCCCTTACCCAAGGATTGGGAACATTCCACTGTATATAATGTAATGTTCTATTTCTGTGTTACTGTGCGTGTGTGTCACTGCAGTTCCTACGGACTCACCACTAGAGGGAGGGTGAGATAGTCCCTGCAGTTTCAATTGATTCACCACTAAAGAGAGAAGTAAGAAATACACACGGTAGCATGGAGACCAACAGCAGATAAGCAGATAAAGTAGAGGGGGGGTCTCTGGGACAGAGGTGGGAGTCTGGAACAGAGGGGGGATGGGGGGACTCTGACTTTGGGACAGGGATTCTGCCTTTTGGGACAGAGGGGGGAATCTGACCTTGGGACACTGAGGGGGGTCTCTGGGCTTTGCACTCATTAATGTAACAGACTTAATGTCTAGTATATATATATATATATATAGTATATATAGGTATAGTTATTATCTGTACAGATCTTCCTAAGTTGGATGCTTAACCCAGCGGTTAACCTAGCAGTTTAGTTCTTTACCATAAATGTGTGTGTGATATTCCTTTTAGGATGGGGAACCTTGATAAGGATAAATTAACTGTTAGAGCCCAAACCCCAAAAACGGACAAAGAAAATGAACAAAAATGTACCATAAAAAGGACTGAGTATTTTTGGTCCATTTTGGTCCATCTTAGTGTGAAAGAGGCCTAATACTATGTTTACAGCGTACCAGGTGGCTACTTCAAAGTGGGCGTTACATCAAAGGTGGGCATGGCTTTGGAAAAGTGGGCGTGAATAAAAGAATTACGTGCGCTTACGCACGCACTTGCACATCTTGGATTTGTCCTCTATTTTCTACTTCAAAATCTGGAAACCCTACTCTTATAACCTACTCCTCCTTCCATCTGACATAACTCTCTGTTAAGATGTTTCAAACTGGATACATTATTAAATTATACCGTGATAGTTGGGAAGAATTATAGTTTCCAGCAATGAGTAATGTAAAAATACATTTTCCCCCAGTTTAGATGCCCTTTAATGGAATTTATAAACCTGTTAAATTTTTGCTATATGTAACATCTGGTTATGAGAAGCAAGATATATTATATAGAACTTCTATTTCACTTATGATAAATCAACAAAATGAAAATTTGACGAATAAATTCTTATTTACAGTCAGTGAAATAATTTGGACGTTTACTCATGTAAAATTAATTGGGGGGGGGATCAGGTTTTTCCCTAAATGTACTCAAAATCATATACACAAATCTACCAAATGAAAAAGGAAAGCAATGGAATATGACTGGTATGAACTTTGATAAGATAATAAATGTAAAACAGGAATGCTGGATTTCTTTGTTTTATGGTGTATCAATATGGTTTTAATAATTGAACGGCCACTCTCAGTATTACCTTTGTGATTTTGATTGGATAACAAAAAAATAAATCTGTTCAGTCCTTCAATTTTTTTCCAAATGAGTTTTCCATGTCCCCTGCCAAGCCAAACACATGGTGCATGTTAGTCAGCTGGGCCTATATCAATTCATCAGCTGTGAAAGCTGTACTGAACTGATTGCCAGAATCTGTTAGACTAAATCCCACTGATTGAAAACCCTAAACCTAAACATCCTTTATCGCTTTAAAAAAAGGAGATTGAAGTGCATTTGACATGCTCTTACTGTATTAGATCCTCTTTAAATGCAAGTACATAGCTACTACTTTATGAATACACAGAACTATAAACTTACACTAAACTTTCGGGGAGATGCAAACCACAAGTCTCGCTTCTTACCTTGCAATACCGGATGTAATCAAGATTATGTCCAGTTTTGCATTGCGGGGTCACCATAAAAAAAAAGCCCCATACAACTCTGTTAGGTTTTGCACTACAAGGTAGTTTATATTATACATACCTAGCAATTGTACATATTCTCTTCCATTTTCAAAAATCTGTTAAATTTATACACATCTATTGACACTGTGAGCTGACATTTCAGGTTATGTAACGGTCCTTCTTCATAGAATGCACACTACCTTGGAATGCTCCTAACAGTAATTTTACTGATTGGCTGTTGGATGGGTCAAACATGCTCAGATCTCTACTGAGCAACTAGATTAACCCAGGTGCTGGATCAAGGGCAAGACCACAATGGTCTCTTTCAGGGGTCCTGCCAAAAGGAAGTCAGTATTTTAGAAGCATTTATTTATACACAGGGAAAATGCTGAATGGGTAGGTTAAGGTTATTAGGCTGGAAAAATACTGCTCTTTTATCTTAAACGTATCTGTATTAGCACTGAACTTCCCATTTAAATGGTATTAAAATGTCAACACAACCTTATATTATTCAGTAATCTTATTCAGGAGATATATGCAGAGTAAGTCTTATTCTAAACAAGCTGTGTAAAGTCCCATCTTTCCACTGTATCCAGTGCACACACATAGGTCTTTTCTTTATATAACAAAACGATTTTTATTCACACATAATTTTAGTGCATACAGCAACGTTTCGGTCGTGGTTTATGACCTTTTTCAAGCTCGAAAAAGGTCATAAACCACGACCGAAACGTCGCTGTATGCACTAAATTATGTGTGAATAAAATCGTTTTGTTTTAATAAAGAAGACCTTATGTGTGCACTGGATACAACCAACTATTATAAACTCCATCCCTCAGTACACCAAGGCAATACAACCTGTGAAGTGAGTGCCTGACTTTAGCACAAATATATATATATATATATATATATATATATACACAAACATAGGAAAGATCATAAATGCACATTCCTAGGCCCCATACAATATCATAGTACATAGTATCTGCACACTGGCATACTTTATAAACAAAGGTTTTTAGTTCACATTGCTGTGAATACATGAATGAAAAGCCTTCCAACCATGTCAAGGTAACCCCACTCTGGAAGGTCTTAACTTCTAACCTTTTTTTACCAGTAGGTATTCCTGCTCGAATGAGACTACTCCTAAGACTTTTTCTTATAAGCTATTATAAGAAATATTATATTTCTTATATTATTATAATAGCTTAAAAAAAACTAACAGGGTTATTAGATAAAAGTTCTTATCTTTTAAAATGGTGCTAATTTTGCTCCAACCAATCAGATGTTAGCTTTCAAATGTTGAATAAGATCTGATTGGTTGGGGCAAAATTAGCACTATTTTAAACAATAAGAACTTTTATTGAATCTCCCTGTAAAAGTCTTAGGAGTAATCTCATTCGAGCAGGAATATCTACTGCTAAAAACATTACTTTCTTGGGTCATACGTGTAACACGGATGGACTTCTGCATTTATATTTTACAGTTTCCATGTATCCTATTATATATTGGTGAGACGACTGTCAGACTCTCACGTTTACCTGCCTCACGCTCCCGCGGCGGGTCTCCTTGCCAGCTTCGGGAATCCTCGGGCATCTTCACAGCGTCCTCATCCACTGACACCATCGGTCCGTGCCCGGCGTCTTCTGGCGCTTGCGTACCCTCCTCTGTTTCCGTGCCCTATCGGCCCTCTTCTGGTGCCTCGCGGATGTGGGCAGGCACCTCTTCTTATCTCCTCCATTCCTGTAGACAGTAGATAGGAGGGAGGAGATCCAATTAGATTCAAACTTGTCTTGTTAGCCAATCTCTTCATAAGACTCCAGTCAGTCCATTCCCCATTGGTCCAGTCACTTATCCTTTGCCTGTTATAGTTGTGGTTTGCCAAACTAGTGGACCCTGCTATTTTGCTAGTAGCTAGTCTTGTTCATTGTCTATTCTTATTATCATTGTTTTCCTTGAGCTCTTGTTCTCTTCTTTGTCTTCCAGCTCCTGTGTAGATCTATTGGTGTTCTGGTTTCCCTGAGCATATTTTTTTTAAAGCTGCTGCTACAAATTAAACTTAACTTGCTTTTATAGTGCACTTATCCTTCAATAACATGTGATCAATTAGTGTGGTCATGTGATCATTTGAAATGTGATAAAGTCGAACATGTGTTTATTAATTATTGTTCAGCTTGAGAAAGGAACTGGAGCGTTCCAAAACGTTGCTGCACGAGGAATACGTGTTCATATGATATGATTACAGAATAAAGATTTTGATGCAAAGGAGTGCTGCATACTTGGACTCTATCAGGGTTATTCAATGAAAGTTCTTATCATTAAAAATGGTGCTAATTTTGCCCCAACCAATCAGATGTTTGCTTTCAAATGTTAAATAAGATTTGATTGGTTGGGGCAAAATTAGCACCATTTTAAATGATAAGAACTTTTATTGAAGCTCCCTGTATTTCTATTATAGTTGCTTACGGATTTACCCTGTTATTATTATGCATGCACCCAAAATTTGCTTACCTTAATTCCAAATGAGAGTGCTGATCTACATTTCCTGTGTATATATATTTATAAAATCATATATACATATACTATAACTATAAATAATCACCACACTAAATAGTGGGCAGGTGTGAAATGCCTATAACGCTCGCACGCAAGCTCAAACGTCTATAGTATAGATAATGTTTTTTTTTTTAAATTTGTTAATAGTGGCACGTGCTTGAACAATACAAAATTATTCGATGTTACTGACATGGCACTTCCTTTTAGTGTCTATATGGAGACTCTTTAGCACTCTTAGAGGTGTGGCTAAACCTTCCATTTTGACTTTTGTATTGTAACATAGGGGTATTGGGTCAGTAAGTATCAATTTTTATTTGTATATAATTTGTAATAATTTTGTAAAATACAACTCACTTTTAGTAGTACACACATACATATACACCTTTCCTATATGTAATATATATATCCTATATGTAATGTTATATACCCAATCCCCCTGACGCGATATATATAAAATACATAAGTGTGTTATTTGGGAGCTGGAATGGGAGCAGCAGTGGTATATATCCTTATAAAAATCACTCAGCTATGTCACTAAGCTAAGTAACTTATTTCTTATATCCTACTGCCCCTCCCATTCCAGTGTTCATGCCTGGACAATGATTCAGTGTTTTTTGCAGTGTTTAACTTCACTAATGGGACCTGCTGGAGTTGCTTCCTGTCACTTCATAACCAATGTCTTATAGCGAAACGCATTCCACAGTTTGGGGCGTTAAACAGCCTTCCTTCCCCCTTCTACTTTGAGTCTGGGCTCCCTCGGATCATTCTTTGAGACTTTGTACAGAAATAATGGTCGCCTGTATGCTGGTTTAGATAAGTATACCTCAAAAAACATTACTTCAGTTTACATGTGGGCTTACATAGAATGTGTTGTACTAGATCAGGGGTGATTGTATACTGTCATTAGAGTTACAGATTGTATACTGTTATTAGTGTCCATTGGGCACTATATTACCGTTTTACTGATTACATTTGTGTTATTACTGTTTGATGTTGGGAATTGATGGGGTTTGCTGCTAGATTTATATATTTTAATTGTTTTTAAGTAGTACAATTCTATACATATTCTTGTCACCATGTTATAATAAAGTTTAGTATGTTTTTCCACAGTGTTCTTTATATTTGATGTTCCCCAGCAGGCAGCACATGTTTTACTTGAAGTTTTAACTTATGGGTACTAAAAGGTAGTATGGAGTTATACATTGTTCTATTATCTAATTCCACCACCTGCCTCTATTAAAACTTTTTCTCTGTGTTGAATTTCAAGCTTTTCAAAAAACTAAGCTTACCTTGAGATTTAATGACCTGCCTGATATAGACGAGGAAGATTTAAAAACACTTAGAAATGACACTGATCTTGTTATTCGAGCTGCTGCCAAAGGGGGGGGGCAATTGTGCCCCTAAATCGTGAGTATTATGAGAATGAGATTTTATCTCAACTCAGTGATACTGAGGTATATCACAAATGTGAGGGAGATCCAACCGAGACTTAGTAAAAAGCCTTGGAGTATAAATTAACCAGCATACTTCAGGCTGGGTGGATCTCTTCAAAAAATTTTTTAAATTCCTCAGTACCAAATACCCCCATACCCCTTTAATGTACCCATGATACATAAGACTTACTGAACCCCTGGGATGCCCCATTATTTCATCATATGGGTCACTGTTTAAACCTATTGAGGGACAGTAAACAGCTTTTGTCTGGACTTACATACTCTATGCACAATATTTTTCTTTTGACCTGTGATGTTAAGTCTGTGTACAGTCAACCCACAAGACAAAGGGCTTGAGGACCTTATTCATTTTCAACACATTGGGCCTCCAATAAGGTTTCTCCTTGACTTACTACAGTTCATCATGTCCAACAATGTCTTTAGATTCAAATCAGATCTATATACAGCGTACAGAAGTAGCAATGGGCTCCAATGTGGTTCCATCTGTGGCCAATTTGTATATGCTCTGGTTTGAAGAAAGATACATCTATCCCAGGAAGGAAAAGGAAATAGTGTTCTATAAAAGGTACATTGATGATCTCATATTTGTGTGGAAGGGCACAAAAGAGGGGGCTGAACAATTCATCCAACATCTTAACAATCAACAAACACCAGTAAAATTTACCCTTACCATCAGCTACGAGTTTATTGATTTTCTGGATCTTCGTATTTTCAAACATGAAGATAAACTCGGCACTACTCTCTGTAGAAAGGTAATAGATAAGAATTCCATCTTATCTGTCATGAGTTGCCATCCTCAGAGCACCAAAAAGGGTATAGTATTAAGTCACGAACTTAGATTCAACTCGAGGAAATGTTTGAAAAACTATAAAACAGGAGATATTCTCATTGCATCTTAACGGCACAATTGTTGAGAGCCAGAGCAAGAGTAATGGAATTGAAACCAGGGCCAAAAATGGGTTCTATTCAAGAGGGCCAAAATATTGACTTTTGCACTACTTATACCTCATATAGCCAAAAGATAAAAGACAACACATAGCTATTCGAACCATGTCAGAAGTGACAAACAACGCCTATTTACTGACTCCAGACTCTGACACACATACAGAAGGGGACGTAGTTTGGCCAACTTGTTGGTACGCACTGACACTGAGGTCTCTACAGTTGACAGTGATGTTGGTATATGGGGTTTGAAAAAGATGGGGTGTTATCGTTGACCCGATTGTATAACATGCCATTCTATGTTAGTGGGTAAAGACCCACTTACAACGGTAAAGGATTTAAAATCAAACAAAGATTTTCTTGTGATAGCAGGTATATAACCTGCCTTTGTGGATTACTTTATGTGGGGAGGACCATTACCACTTTCAAAGAATGTATGGAAACCACCGGGCTTCTATACATTCAGCTCTTGCAGTCACCAACACTACCCTTACTAATACTAAGTATGGGGATATGCCGGTGGCTCAACATTTTAAACTCTTCTCCCACTCTTTATCCAGCCTTAGATGTATGATATTTGTTGGTCTGACCAAGAGGGAATTAAGCACATGTATAGACCATAATAGGCTACTCCTGCAAAAAGAATCCAAATGGATTCATAGACTTGGCACTTTAGCTCCCAGGGGATTTAATGAACAGCTGCTACTACATTGTTTTCAATCATTTCTGCAACTCCCAAAACATTGTATATACTTATGTGGATACACCAATTTAAATTTGGTAGTGTGTTTAACTATAATCTGTAACAAGCCTGCTGTAATCATGCTGATACTATGTTGAAATTTTACATTGTTACTATTTTAATTTGTATATTATTCTCCAAGTTTTAATGTGCTTTTAATGTATCCTCTATGCTGGGATGACCAGTGCTGGGCTTATATAAGCTTACCTCTTAGGCACTAAGTCATATCCTGAAGACGGCCTTTGGGCTGAAACGTGTAGTATACAGGGAGATTCAATAAAAGTTCTTATCATTAAAAATGTTGCTAATTTTGCTCCAACCAAAATCTGATATTTTTACAACTACATTTAGTGGAAGTGCTACTGATCTGGTCAAACGTGCATTGATTATCTTTTCTATGTTTGTATAAATGTTTGACCAGATCAGTAGCACTTCTGCTAAATGTAGTTGTAAAGTAGCCTAATTGGAGTGCTTCCACAATCCTTGTATTGTATGTATTTATTGGGAGGCCTGGTCAAGCCTCCATGTGGTAATAGCACCCCCAACATGCCCCTTTTATTGGAGGTCGTATGCCTTTAATATAAAGCACTGGATGGCCTCTTCCCTCATTTTAAAAAGCCAAAGGGCTGGGGGGAAGTGAGAGAGCCTGTTATAAGGATCCAGTGTGTAAGAATAAGAAATGTAAAAGTTTGCTAATCGTAATTGAAGTAAAAGAAATGTAAAAAGGTTAGAAGTTAGGACCCTTCAGACTGGGGTTACCTTGACGTGGTTGGGAGGCTTTTCATTCATGTGATCACAGTAATGTATAATAAAACCCCTTTGTTTATAAAGTATGCTAGTGTGCAGATCATATGATATTGTATGGGGCCTAGGAACGTGCATTGATTATCTTTTTTTATGTTTGTATATGTGTGTATACAGTATATATGTATATATATATATACTGAAGATGCAGGCACTCTGTCCTTATAAACTTGAAGGTTGCCAAGGTGCTACCACACAGATACCAGATATACAATTACATATAGAGAAGATGGTGCACTCTAGGACTTTTTAGAAAGTTTTTATTAACACTCATTGTGCAGGCAACGTTTCGGTTCCCTTCTAGGAACCTTTCTCAAGCCATCTCAACATCAAAAAACATATAATCAAGAGAAATATGATGTTTACCCTTTAATTATGTTAAGTACCTGATATATGAATATGTGAGTGGGTGGGCCATTGGGAGTGCCTATAAATATCATGTGACATTAGAGATGTTATCCAGCATTTTTCTGTCTTATTGTGAAATGGCCGAGGGACTGTGGGCTTGATAAAGGGGACAGATGGTTCCCGAAATGTTGCCTTGTATGCAGTTCAGCCACATAATAAAGACTTGATAAGGCAACCTTGGAGTGCAGTGTTATATTATAGTTTGTATGTTATAGGGCCATTTGGCAAATGACCCGCTGAACACCTGCACCCTGTTATCTGAAGGAGTGCGGTATTATTTACAGAATTATTAGAAGCTTTTTTACCTGCACCCCCACAGAGTGACACTGTTCACATCTAATTATTGCCTGCCCCAGGTCCGCTATGGATCGGGAGATTTTCTCATACTCAGAGGTGGAGACGCAGCGCATTATGGGTAGTCTCGCGGGCCTTCCTGGTTGTGCTGCCCCAGAACTTCGGGAAGAAGACAGCGGGAGATGCTGATGAGAAGACGCACAGATCTGTAGTTACATGCACTGACTCTGGCGGCAAATGATCCGGAGAGGGCTTCGCATCCATCTTAAGCCTACACTGTTTGTGGAGAACGAGGAATTCAAGCAAAAGTATGTGCAGATCTTGAACAAATGTTCTAGGGACATCATGACACTCAAAATTTAATTCCTCACCAAGGAGATATCCTCCATTGATGTTAAGCTTTCACAAATTGACACAGAGTTAACCAGATCATAGTTTACAGCAGATTTTGATACACTTAAAATGGAGTTGGATGCTAAATTAGAGGAATATCGAAAGGTTGGGGAGGACATTAAAAAGAAGAAATTTACGAGGGATTATGAACGAGGGATTGTTTATAATTGGTCACAGCCCCTCATTGCCTTTAATAGGTTTGCTAGACCTCGAGCTCAGTTCCTAGAGAACACCAGGGGGACAAGGTGTGAACGAGGCAATGAAAATGTTGATTTTTTGTCCCAAGGTGGAGAACCAAGGCACGCAGAGGAGGTTGAACCGGAGAGGGCGTCAACGTCAAACCACAGAGGGTAACTGCAACAGACAAAGTGGTAATTAATATTATTAATTACGTTAATTAAACGTGTATTGACCATGGCGGAGATACAATTGTTAAACAAAGGATTGGGTTTTTGTCCAAGTACTCGACTGGACACTTTCCAATTGGACAATGACTTATATGCCTTCTTTCGACGCCTTAGGTTAAAGGCGCAATTTTCCTCTAAACCTTTGTGGGAAGAGGTGGACACTGGGGACTGTGGGTTTAAACCTCGGGACTTCAACTTTATTAAAAAGTCTAATAGGGGTCATAAGTTGACCCCTACTACCAACCTAATTATAGAAACCTACTGTATGTGGGGAGAGTTGACTAATAATAAAGAGGCCACCCAGTAAGGTCTAATTTGAGCCATTATAAATTTTTGGCACTAGAACAATAAAAATCATATCCAGATATCATGATCAAACCGTCCAATAAGGGTGGGGTGATCATGGTACTGATACAGAGTACAATGTAGGTGAAATTCTAACACAGCTGTCAGATTCATCTGTTTATGTTAAGCTAAATGGGGATCCTGTTTGGGATATCTCCCGATTTATTGATAAATTATTGTATGAACATGTAACTAAGGGTGTGACACATACCTCATTATAGGACACATTCACGGTGTCAAATCCTGTTACTCCGGTCCCTTATACCCTGCCCAAGGTGCACAAGAACCCTGTCCAGCCTTCAGGATGTCCTATTGTGGCGGGCATAGATTCGGTGTTCTGCCCCTTGGCCGTCCTTTTGGACAGAGTTCTTGTGCCCTAGGTACAGGGAGGAATGTCATACATTCGTGACACTCAAAATTTTCTCGAGAAATTGCCCAATGTAAAGGTTGCTACCAATGAGCCCAAATTGATGGCTACATTGAACGTAGGTAGCTTATATACCTCAATACCCCACTACGAGGGGATTGTTGCCTGTGAGAAAATATGTACAATTCTGATCAGATTTCTTTCTTTTTAGGTATGCTTGACATCATACTCACCAGTTCTTATTTCAGGTTCGACAAGGACTTTTATCTGCAGCTGCGTGGTACGACCATGAGGTCCAATGTCGCCCCGTCATATGCCAACACCATCATGCTATGGCAGGAGTTGAATCTCGTCTATGTGCTTCCACTATTTCTTATGCAATGTTGTGCTTGGTGGAGGTACATAGACGATATTTTTGTGCTGTGGCGGGGTGACATTGCGACACTCATGGAGTTCCACGAAACTCTAAACTCACTACATACAAACATTAAGTACACCTTAGAATATAGTACAGACCGTATTGCTTTTTTAGATGTGATGGTGATCCGAAATGCTGGGTTTCAAACTGAGCTCTACTCTAAACCTACAGACCGTAACCAGTTGTTGATGTATACTAGCTTTGATGCTGGTAATACAAAAAAAGTCACTACCCATTAGTCAATTTGGGAGAGTGACTAAGATTGTTTCGCATTCGGCATTAAGGTCTCAACAATTGACCTATATGTACTGTAAATTAGGGGGTTATCCCCCCAAAGTTCTGAACCAGGCGTTAACCAAGGCATGTAAGATCCGATGGCCCCAAGGGTGGAGAGATGCGGATCCATTTTGTTACCCAATATTCCCTTCAAAGTCCCGCTATTAACAATTGTTTGAGGAAACACTGGGACCTACTTAGGGAAGGGTTTCCCACAATTGGTGAATTTTCTGTTCCCCCTCTTATTTCTTATAGAAGGGGTAGATCATTATATAATCATTTGGGGGGTTCGGATGTCCTGATAGACTGGAAAACAGCTTTGGGCATCTGTGGTATGTTCCCCTGCAGGAGCTGTAAACAATGTCGGCATTCGGCCAAAACTAAAGAGTTTGTACATCCTCTCACTAAGGAGGTCTTCCCTTTAAGGGGATACTTCACCTGTGATACCAAATATGTTTTTTACGCGTTGCTGTGTCCCTGTGACAAAATGTACGTTGGAGAGACCACCCAACCCATCAAAAATATAATTTTTACACAGCATAAATCAAGTATTAAACTTCAAAATTCCAAATCACCTATACCTGTCCATTTCTCATTATAGGTATTCTGACCTACATTTTTTGGTTCTGGAGTGTGTGTCCAAACCCAAACGTGGGGGTGACAGGGAGCTTATGTTAAGGAAAAGGGAGGCCTGGTGGGTGCATAGATTGAATACCTAATAAAATTAGTCTGAAGGTCCTGAAAAAAACCTAAGCAATGGCATTATATTAAATGAACAAACACACACTTATATCCTCCCTTACCTATACTACCTGCCAGCTAGAATATAGAGGGTCTATCTGGAATAAACCTGCAGGTCTGAGAACAGACCCAGGCAATTTAAACAGCACCTTTGGGCAATCAAAAGCAGCCCATACATATATACGATTTTACTTTACCGACCGAGCGCGCCCATGACATTAGACCGATCCTGCCAGAACTGCCTGTCGGTGGCATAGAAGAATGGGAAAGGCGGTTCTGGCAGGATCAATCTAATAACGCAGGAGCGCTTGGTTGTGTAAGTAAAATCAGATATATGCATGGCCACCTTAAATCCTATACAGTATCCTGATTAACATGCAAGGTTCATACTTATTAGTAATTACATAGTAACATAGTAACATAGTAACATAGTAATTAAGGTTGAATAAAGACATTCGTCCATCAAGTCCAACCTATTCCCTTTTTTTTTTTTTTTTTTAACCCTACCTAACAGTTGATCCAGAGGAAGGCAAAAAAAACCAGCTAAAAAAAGGGGGAAAAATTCCTTCCTGACTCCAAACGGCAATCGGAAAGTATCCCTGGATCAACCAGATCTATATGCATTAATACCAGTAATTCTCAATATTTTTTAGTTTTAGAAACTTATCCAGGCCTTTTTTAAAGTTATTCAATGAACTTGCCATTACCACCTCTGCTGGAAGACAGTTCCACAGTTTCACCGTTCTCACTGTAAAGAAACCTCTCCTAACTTGAAGATGAAACTTCTTTTCTTCCAACCTTAAAGGATGTCCACGAGTCCTCTGATATGACCTATTAGTGAACAATGCACCAGAGAGTTCACTGTATGGGCCATTAATATATTTGTATAAGGTTATCATGTCCCCACGCAACCGCCGCTTCTCCAATGTAAACAGCCCTAACTTGTCTAATCTGCCTGCATATTCAAGCCCCTCCATTCCCCTTATTAATTTAGTTGCCCTTCTCTGGACTGCTTCCATTTCCAAGATGTCCCTTTTGTATATGGGATTCCAAAACTGCACCGCATATTCCAAATGAGGCCTTACCAGTGCCTTGTAAAGAGGGAGAATAATATTTTTCTCTCTTGAATCTATTCCCCTCTTTATACAAGACAATATCTTGCTAGCTCTAGCTGTTGCTACCTGGCATTGTTTGCTACAGCTAAGTCTGTTATCTACCTGAACCCCCAAATCTTTTTCAATTTCAGATGCACTTAACACAGAGTTATTTATGGTGTAGGTGGCACAGGGATTATTAAATCCCAAATGCATCACCTTACATTTATCAACATTGAATCTCATCTGCCATTCTGCTGCCCATTTTGATAATCTATCTAGGTCTGCTTGCAGCACTTGCACATCATTGGAAGTTTCCAAAGCTCTGCATAATTTAGTGTCATCAGCAAACACAGAGACCTTGCTCTCAATGCCCCCTTCTAAGTCATTTATAAACAGATTAAACAGAAGCGGCCCCAGTACAGAACCCTGAGGAACTCCGCTTAGAACTTTAGCCCACATAGATGTAGCTCCATTAACCACCACTCTCTGTTTGCGGTCCAATAACCAGTTCTCTATCCATGAACAAATGTTTTCTTCAAGGCCAACAGTCCTCAGTTTATACATTAGTCGCCTATGTGGCACAGTATCAAAGGCTTTTGCAAAATCCAAATATACCACATCCACAGCTGTGCCTGAATCTAACTTCTTACTCACTTCTTCATAAAAACCAATTAAATTTGTCTGGCATGATCTATTTCTCATAAATCCATGCTGACTACTACTAATAAGATGATCTCTGGAGACAAAGTCAAGGATATGATCCCTTAACAAAGTTTCCATCACCTTCCCTACCACTGATGTTAGGCTTACAGGTCTATAGTTACCAGGCTGTGAACGACTACCTTTTTTGAATATTGGTATTACATTGGCTTTTTTCCAATCCAGCGGCACATCCCCAGACAAAAGCGAATCTGAAAAGATGAGACACAGTGGTCTTGCTAGAACTGAACTAAGCTCTTTTAAAATCCTAGGATGCAATCCATCTGGTCCTGGCGCTTTATTGATATTAACTTTGTCTAATTGATTCCATACCATATCCTCTGATATCCAATGTGAAAACTCTTCATTTCCTCCCTGCACATTGTTACAATCCCTACTGTAAGGATTCTCAACAGTAAAAACCGATGTAAAAAAACGGTTTAGCAGATTAGCCTTTTCGGCATCCTCTACAACCACCTCAGCTCCATTATTTAATGGTCCCACATTCTCAGTCCTCATTTTTTTACCATTTATATACTTAAAAAACATCTTGGGGTTGGACTTGCTTTGTTCGGCAATCCGTATTTCATTTTCTATTTTAGCTAGTTTAATTGCTTTCTTGCACTCTTTATTACAACTTTTGAAGTCCCTGTAAGCCTGTTCCACAACAAGTTCCAGATTTATAGTCACTATGGGGTTAGGACTTGGTAGCACAAAATTATTGATTGAATATACATGTTAGGGACTGGGAGAGGTGTGGATAGAGGAGCTAAAAGCTCCCCACAGAGTATAAAATGAAACAGAGCCTTCTTATAACAGAAGGCACCTCATAGAATCATGTTATTATAAAAGCATTGCCCAAATAATCTAACATACAAACACATATTTCTCACTTAAAGAAATGGGTGGGGACATGCAAAGTATCTTATTTATAGCCTGTGACAAAGGCATGTGTCTAGATTTAATACAGCCTAATGGTATAGAGCAGGCGAGTTTAACTTGTGAACTTTCAAGTGTTTGAAAACCACAATTCCCAGTATTCTCTGTTTGCAGTAAGTTTTTTCTTAATATCCTGTAGCTAAGGCATCTGTCTAGATCTAATACAGCCTAAGCTTGTGACCTTTCACATGTTTGAAAACTACAAATCCCAGCATTCTCTGTTTGCAGTAAGTTTTTTCTTAATATCCTGTAGCTGAAGGCATCTGTCTAGATCTTATACAGCCAAAGCTTGTGACCTTGTGACATGTTTGAAAACTACAAATCCCAGCATTCCCTGACTACACAGAATTGTAGAAAATTTAGTTTTCATACATCCTGGAATAAAGACATTTTCCTGACTTACAGACATTAAGAGCCCACGGTCATGCTTTAACGCTTCCTACCCAAGGGTTTGAACATGCAAGTGATTCATCTGCCCTTCCCTTACATCCATAGCTATTGGATTAGGGAAGCATTATATGGGTCGATCAGTTAGCACGACGTTAAGGCTCACTTTGCGGCAGCAGTGCGAGTACCAGAAGAGGCACTCGTGCGGCTGTTGCAAAGTAATTTACCAGAGGTTGCGTGCCTCTTTATGCATAAGCTGGCGTTAAATACTTATGTGTGGGTGAGATTCACCCAAAATCGCACAGCCTCTGGTAAATCCCGTATGGGAGATTTGCCCAGAGAGCTTGTGCCTCTGGGTGAATCTCCCTGTTAGAGTCATAAACCTTACCATATTTGCCCTCACTTCCAAATACCACCTACCTAGCAGTTATAATCCATTAAGTATAAAGGTTCGTGCACAAGTGCGATCATGGGTCCCGACACACAACGTGTATGAACGGCCGTGCTCTGTATCGACAGAACGCCATTTCGGCCGATAAAGTGTCCATACATGGCACGATTATCGGCCGTTCGTACACATTGTGCGTCATGGGTTGGCACCCGCGATCGCATGTACATATGAACCTTAAGGCTGGGTGAACACCAGTAACGAACCAATAGTGCCATGAATCAGTCGGCTGGAAATATCTGATGGTGTGGGGCAGCCAGCAGCGACCGAGTTTGGTCGCCCATATCAGACAAATGGGTCAGACAGTAAATCACAGCCGATCATGCAGTTCCCTATCGGACCACATTATCGGTCTGTCACATGCACTGCTGACCACAGCCCCTGTCATTTCTTCTGGCAGAGCTCTCACACAAAGCAGATGCTCAGTTGGGACATATGATAGTGTTACATGTATCCAGACTAAATGGTATTATCCTGCAGATCTGAAAACAGATCCAGACAATCCTGCCACAATGTGCAATTCAATCTGAGCAGCACCATTGGACCACCATGAGACCCTATACAGGATCTAGAACAGCATGCTAGGTTCATACTTTAACACAGCAAGTTCCCAATTTACACTCACTATGGGGTTAGGACTTGGAAACATAGGATAATAATTAGCTTTACAAGTTATGGAGAGGTTTAGATAAAGGAGCTAAAAGCTCCCCACAGAGGATAAAATGAAGTAGAGCCTTCTTATAACTGAAGGTACCTGACAGCCTCATGTTTAATATATTAATATTGGGGGGAAAGGGGAAAATCTGGCCATTTCTCTAAGAATGCTGGGTAGTTTCAGACACATGCAAAGTCATTGAATCATTTACAGACATTACTTCCTGTCTAGCAAACAAAAACTGGATTGTCATTACTTTCTATGGAGGGGGGAGGGAGGAGTAAATGTGGGAGTCTGAAGAATTTTCTAATTGGCTAAGACTCTCACAGCACATAACTGTGTGTAATACAGGAACTTCCCTACCCTTCCTGTCTTGTCATGTACAGTGCCTAAGAGAATTTTTTGATTTGCTAACAGTGTAAGATCAGAACCTTCGTAAAATGCCACTTTCTCACTATGGGATTAGGACTTGGAAACATAGGATAATAATTAGCTTTACAAGTTATGGAGAGGTTTAGATAAAGGAGCTAAAAGCTCCCCACAGAGGATAAAATGAAGTAGAGCCTTCTTATAACTGAAGGTACCTGACAGCCTCATGTTTAATATATTAATATTGTGGGGAAAGGGGAAAAACTGGCCATTTCTCTAAGAATGCTGGGTAGTTTCAGACACATGCAAAGTCATTGAATCATTTACAAACATTACTTCCTGTCTAGCAAACAGAAACTGGATTGTCATTGCTTTCTATGGAGGGGGGAGTAAATGTGAGAGTCTGAAGAATTTTCTAATTGGCTAAGACTGTCACAGCACATAACTGGGTGTAATACAGGAACTTCCTTACACTTCCTGTCTTGTCATGTACAGTGCCTAAGAGAATTTTTTGATTTGCTAACAGTGTAAGATCAGAACCTTCGTAAAATTCCACTTCCTTTTAGTGTCTACATGGAGACCCTGTAGAAATCCTGGAGGTGTGGCTTAACCTATCATGAGTTTTCCATTCAAACTTAGGGGTGTCCAGTAAATTAAGTTTACTTTATTAATTGTATATCACTTGTTTTGTAATTCAGTAGTAGGTAGTAGTACTATACTTTGTATAGTGTTGTTTCTTATGGTGATTTTAATTAAATAGTGATAATTACACACATACATATAGACCTTTCCTATGTGTAATAGTGTTACTTACCCCTGCCTAATTAGTTGCTCCTAAAAACTCAATGCAATCTCTGTAAAAATATAAATTTATTTATATAATATAAGGGATATATACGCACACACACAACAGTGCCACCTTTTGCATTGTACTGGAAGTGTCGGTGCTTTAGGAATACATGTTAAATATAGTGCAACCTAACCTCTAGATAAGGCAGATATTATCCATCTTATATTGTTGCATAACGCCTGCAACAAATATAAGATGGATAATATCACGAGCGGTCCCGAGCAGACTGAAAAATCCATGGATCTGACAGATTTTTCTAAATTTCTGAAAACTGAACTTTTCATTGAAAAATCAAATATTAGCAAATGGAAAGCTCTAAAAATTGCATTGAAAAATTCCTATCAAATCCTCTAAATTTTAAAAAATTCTGATTCAATTGGAAAACCACAATAGATTCTGCAGAACTGCTATGAATAACAGTGTAATCATGAAGATTTGAGATAGGGATTCTAGTATTAAAAGTATATTTTATAGAGTTTAAAAAGATTATGATGAGCACAGTGTGATACCACACCAGGTGCTTTAATCACTTTGACTCCCTTGTATATTTTTTTAAGTACTTCTGCTGCTTTCCAGATGTCAGTTTGTCTACTATAATAAAACCAGGATTAATTTGATTACATTCTTTTTTTTATGGATTCCACAGCTGCTTTAATTTCCTCTCTTTTGTGCTGGCTGATATCAATGTCTGTTATAGTATTCTGGGTTTTGACTTATCTCTATTAGTAAAGTCTGTTAAATATTTTCAAGGTTTGCATTCAAAAGATTGTTACTATTTTTCAGTTGTGTAAATCCTGTTTCACAAATAATTACCCTCATCCTATTCTGCCTCCAGACCAACATTTTGCCAATTGTTTTATTATAGTAAGTGAGTTGCAGTTTAAATGAATCCCCAACCAATCATATGCATCTAGAAAAACTGATTGTTGGCTGCTAGTTATCAGGTTTGGAAATTCTTTTCAGAAAGTTGCAAACTACTGGCAAACTGATCTCTAGGATGTGTTTTTTTTTTTTTTTTTACTAAATTACCTACCCCCCACTTCCTGACACCCAGGGGCAGCAGACAACTCCCAGGACCTGGAGTGAGTGAGAGAAAGAAAGAAAAACAGAGGCACACAGGACAGTTTCAGCCCAGCACCTAGAAAGTGAAAGAAAGGCAATGCTGCACACCTCAAACCCTCCAATAAATTCATTGAACTTTCTTTGCTGGATTCTCATGCTTGCAAACTTTCAGGTAACAAACAGAAACAAAGTCTATTGGATTCTATCATTGTCCAGACAAGTTGGTGACCCAGATGGACCAAGGTTTGCTTCTGCATAATGTCACAAAAGTTTGCCTTAAAAGGGCAAACTTAGAAATCCCAATTTGGCCACAAACCACATTCCAATTAGTTGTTTTCTGTCCATAATCTTTTACTAACTGCCTCGTTTGACTGTTTGCCCTCAAAACCTCATTTACACTTTCAATTGTGCATTGGTTTTGTGCTTCTACTAGACTTTGCCCAACTTCTATAGCCTTCCATGTTTATATTGTGCTCCACTCCTTAATTTTATTTTTCTGTTTGTATCACAAGCCTTCTTCGCTGTATTTTGATATATTTCTGTGGCGGCTCTGCCACAAGTGTGTTTCCTACTGTTTAGGAGAAAAAAGCCAGCAGACCAGGCAGATGGTCCCAAGAAAATCTTAGTATGTGGATAGGTAACCCCTGTGAGAGTGTCCTAGGTCTTTATCTTCCAACCTGGTGTCCAACAACACCTCAGTTACGCAGTGAACAGTCAAATATTATACAAATTGCATATTGGCTGTTGGACTGTTCACTTGTGCCCTGTTGTATTCAATTAGATCAACTGGACTTGAAATGTAGTTCTTGAAGACGTTTCGCTAGTCATCCAACTGGCTTTCTCAATTCAGAACAACTTGTACAAGAATCTTTGGCAATTATGTACCCTGGAAAATCCCAATTAGCATATCACAGCCAGGTGTTAAGGGCGTGATTAGATAGTGGCTAAGAGGTGTTATAGGAACGCCCAGAGTAAGGTGTCAAAACAGGATTGTACATGGCAGACAGATGGTGTCGAACCCCCCCACCTCTATTTAGGCTTGGTTTCTTTATTTTCACATAAATGGCCTCCTTAACACCTCTCTTGAACCAGTCACATTCCTTTGCCAATATGTTAACATTACAATCTTCAAAGGTATGTCCTTTATCCTTAAGATGCAGGTACACGGCTGAGTCCTGACCCGAGGAATTGGCTCTTCTGTGCTGGGCCATACGTTGATGCAGTTGTTGTTTGGTCTCCCCCACATACAAATCAGAGCATTCTTCACTGCACTGCACTGCGTATATGATGTCGCTTTTCTTGTGTTTCGGTATTGGGTCTTTCGGATGTACCAATTGCTGCCTCAGCGTGTTGCTCGGTTTAAAGCAGACAGGGATACGGTGTTTTTTTTTTTTTTTTTAAACTCTTCTTAATTTCTCGGAGACCCCTGCTACATATGGGATGACCATGTTCTTTCTCCTGTCTTGCTTTTCCCCTTCACTGTTGGTATTCGTGTTCTTTTCTTTCCTTCTTTTGACAAAGGCCCAGTCTGGATATCCACAAGTTTTAAGGGCTCCTCTGAGATGTTTCATTTCTTTAGCCTTCGCCTCTGTGCTAGTGGGGATGTTCTCAGCTCTGTTTTGCAGGGTTCTGATGACCCCCAGCTTGTGATCTAAAGGGTGGTGGGAGTCAAACATCAAATACTGATCTGTGTGTGTTGGTTTTCTGTAAACCTCAAGTCATTCTGAATTGAGAAAGCCAGTCAGATGACTAGCGAAATGTCTTCAAGAACTAAACTTCAAGTCCAGTTGATCTAATTGAATACAACAGATATACCATGACCTGGATGAATGAGAACCTTCATAAGCATCTGTGCTAGTTGTTTGCATTTCTATTATACAAATTGCACATGCAATAGCTGTGGAGAATGCTGGTTTATTCAAAAGCAAAATAACTACAAAAGCAATAACATATTTTAAAAAAATGTACATTCTTTTTTTGTAATAAACAATTAAAAGTCGCACATGTGCAGTGGAGATCTACATCTTGTCTTTTAATCAACAGTCTGCTAATACAATACATATACTAGAATGTGTTATTGCTTGTATTCTGCTTCCTGCCCCCTACAGTTGATATGCAGATATCATTAAAATAACAACTGGCAGGTAAGTAGGCGTTTACTTCTGTAAGGGTTTTCCCATTTGTCTTATTTACAGCATTAATGGTATCTAAATGAATAAAATGTATGATTTTTAGCATTAACATTTATACAACAGTACGTGGCATTTTGCCCGTGGCTTTTATTAAATAGTCCAGTGTCTGGTTTTTCAATAATCCCATCCGGGATTTCAGGTCTATAAATCAGTTTTTCCATATTCACAACATCTCATGCTCTTTTTTTTTTCTTAAATTCCAGTTATATAATTTATAATTTTTTTTAAAGGGCTGTAATTTCCAAAACTGCAATATAAAACTCTGCATGTCATCCATCAAATACAGTAATTAATTTTGTCTTACTTTGCACATCCTAGTGTTATGCACATCAAACATTAAACAAAATTCTGTTTAATATCACTAGTCTTAACTAAAATTTATCCAACATTTTCTTCCCCCAGTATTAATATTACAACAAACTCTGTAGATATTTCAATAAAATGTTTACATTTTACTGTTTAGCCATTGTGTTTAAAGAGATCAAATCTTAACTTTTGGTTAAGATTAATTCTTTAAACATTGGATGAAGTCAAGATTTTAAGGTATAATTCCCTTTAGTGCTAGCATGTAGTTTTGCATAATGCTAGGAAAGTGACAACATCAACACTTGTTCTCTGCCACTCACAGGACAACAAGAAAATGAAGCCCATGCAATCTAGTTGTTCTTGCACTGTTTTTTTTTCTTTTCAAGGATGGGTTCCTTTAACACGTTCACAGTTTGGTGACAACATTTTGACAATACTAATAGAAATAATTCAGAAGACTTGAAAACAACCTTTCATCTTGAGGTTAGGAAAGTTTTCTTTAATGTGAGAATGTTAAAACGGTCTTACAGCAGAGGTGGTAACAGCAAGTTCATTGAATAACTTTAAAAGTGGACTGGATACATTTCTAAAATTAAAATATATTGAGAATACCAGTATTAATACATATACTGTAGTATTTTCCAATTACCATTTGGAGCCAGGAGGGATTCCCCCCCCCCTTTTTTTGTTTTTTTTGTTAGGTAGGGTTAATGAGTAGGCTTTAAATACAATATAAATTTTATACTAGTTTACTTCATGCTATTGCTTTTGCATATCACTCCCATTAAAGACCAAACTATTCACTGGTAAAACACTTGATATGTTTAGAGAGGAAAGTTATGGAAACATTTTGCCACAACCAACATTCAAGTAAATATTAATGTTTTAGGCAATTGTGCAAACCCCTTCCACCTAGGCTAGTTCACTAGCTTTTAGACTAAAATATACTACCCTATGGCCAACAGACATTTAATAAAAATAACTTTAACGTTTATGTTAAACCAATTTTTCTAAGATAAGGGTACACACAGTCCCAAGCATTCTCCTTATATACAGTATAGGGAGAATGTTTGGGACTGACATGTTTCCCATGGCGACGGGTGACTCCCTATACTTTAACAGGCGAGGTACATTTTCCGAATGCAGTAAGTGATTTGACGTTGATGGTGAACTTTCCTTATGAATGCTTTTTCGCAGGGTACACACATTACTGAGAAAGGGGCGTTTCCATCAGATCCAAAGGAATCATCCCTTTCTCTTTCGTGTGTGTACCCAGCTTTACATGTCTTGCACTGAGACATAAGATTTCAGATTACAGAACATCTGTCAGGGATCTAATATACAATATGTTTGACAGAACAAATAAAAAGAATGCTAGTTAATCATTAGGTTTGTTTGGTTTTTTTGAGAAATGCATAGTACTATTTTTTGGTTAGTAAATAGGAACATCCAACTTTTCCACTTACTAAGAGCAAACCCACTCTGATTATATCATCATTTCATACTAGAGGCTATACACACTCCCTTTATACAAGAGGTTACAAATAAAATGTATTCTTGTGTGTTATAGAAATTAATTACTGTAAGCAACATTATTACATACAAACATTAAATATTAATCACTCCGTAAGGGTAAGACTATTGTCATGGCATTCCATCATATCGGACCAGGGTATAGAAACTTTACAGTCTGTTAAGCGAGTTAAACATAAAATCCATTGTCATTTTAATGTAAATATGAACATAACATTTACTATTATTTTTCATGAAAGTCAATGCAATGGATAAAAGACCTAAACCCAAAGATTTTGTATATATTTTAATGGCCTTTAAAAGTGCCTTTAGCGTTATCAGGTTTTTTAATGTGACTGGTAATTCCAGGTGATGGTGTAAATCAATAATCCTTGCTTCCTGCTCTATCCGAATGCTCATAAAATTTAAACATGTCAGGTCACTTCATTAAATGGAAACACACTATTATTTATTAGTAAGATCCAGATGTAAGCATTTTGACAGAAGAATTACTTTCCATTTGAAAAGACCAGACTCCTTTTACTTTAAATGAGAATGATTTTCTCCAAGGGTTCCTCTGCATCACAGCATTAAAACATATTATTCATTTAAACCTGACATGCAGACAAGCATAAGAAAGCAAGGTCATAAAAGAAATCTCTCTTTTATTGTTTTTATAAGGATTTTTATAAATAGATAACATGGGAATGTTAAGCTGCACAAATAATAACAAACTCAATAAAATGACGCCACAACAATTTAAAGGTTGGAGGAATCTGCTTTAATGTTTTATTAATTAATTAAAACTTGCCAATAAAAGCCAATTTCATTTAAACAGAACACGTTGCTGTTTTATAAAATTACCGCGGTATCTGGTAAATCAAACCAATCAAGATGGCAATTGTCCATGGTAAGCCTCCATTGAAAAACAGCTCGCTACGGTATATCAAATTCTGCAATCCTACGCAAAAAATATTGTTTTGGACCTTGATTCTTTATCATATGTACCAGTAGGCCTGTGAACAGTGCATTGCTTTTTTGATACATGGTAGGCAGGATACATTGCAGTTCCTTGTTTCTTTTTAATCTTTCTTTATTTTACGGTGTATTATAATGCCTTTTCTTGACTCAATGACTTTGGACTATATGATTTTAATTTTTTTGGATGATTTGTTTTGTTACATGGACACTGATGTGTATACAAGATGGATCCAGACCCTCTGATTGGATAATCAAAAGAAAGGGGGCAGAGGGTGGGTTTATAAGTTGGTGTGGGTACGTGTATGTCATATTTGATAAAGGACCTAGATTCCGAAACATGTAATGCGTGAATAAAGCAAGTTAAAAGATATCTATTGAGAGTCTTCCTACATCTGATACTACCACTTCTTTACTTGTGATACTGATCTATGTGGTTTGGACAGGACACGGGTAGTAACCAGAGGACTTCTGAAGGTTTGAAAACTCTGTATATGTGGATCGTTTCTAAAAAAATATTGAGCCCTATGTCTGACAGATGTATTTTATCTTCCCTATACATTCCAGGTCCACCATCCTCTAAATCAACGTGGCGGTAAATTACAATCTTGTATAGCAAACTTAGAAACATTAAAGTTAATTTTCTTGCGGCATTTTTTTAAAGCTATTAAATCTGGGTCAACTAACTAATGAAAGACGAGGAATAATCTCAAAGAAAGCCAATATTGCTTTTGGGAACATAAATTTAGCATGAAACAAATCTGGGCAAATTCTTTTCATTAACTCTATGGATTTTATACTTCCTATATCATTGCCCCCAAGATGAAGAACAATGATGTCTGGGGTACCCCAAAGATTAGCGGACTTGGAAAGTATAGGGAAAAAATTTCCCATGAAGCTCCACGCCGACCCATCCAATGAATCTTAACTAAGGAAGTAGAAAATGATAAATTGGAACTGAATTTCCTCTTTTCCGCCCTTCTTTTTTCCCAAAAAATGAAGGAATGCCCTAAAATCCAGATTCTCAGTTGTCTGAAAAATAATTAACATAATAAGAACACTTCAGTACACTTAAGACATACGCACATAAGATTTATATATAGCCAATCCCCAACAGCCTAACCTTTTAATTTTTTCAATTGTAAGAGTGCAACCTGTGTGGCCGCCCCTATCCTGAGAGAATGTGATGTGTATTGAGAGGGATCTAGCTGATTGTGACTAACACAAGTCCTTAATACACTTCTGAATTGAAAGATCAACAGAAACGTGCCATCAGAGTGAACTAGAAGGGGACCTGGGTTTAGGGCCTTAAACTCAAATTCTTTATAAAAGAAACTGGACATAAATTGAAATGATCAAATTTACCTATCCATTGAATGCGACCCCTACCCTCCTGATCTGTTTTCAATCTAGCAATTGTCACCCTAAGCTTATGTTTACAGAGCTGAACGTTAGAGACATGAAGTCCACCAGGGGATGATTTTGAAGGGGATATCAATTCGCTAAATCTCAACGCTAAGAAAAACAATAAGATAAAAGCTAAACGAAATAGAGATACTTCATAAGGAGAGCTACAAACTTATACTAACAATATTATTAACCTGGTGAGTATGTGAAAGGCGATAGGTCTGCGTGGCTCTACCTAAGGCCTAGCTTGAGAAATCCCTTTTAACAGCTGTCTGATAATGAACATGTCAAATTGCTGACCAAGATATAATTTGTAAAAGAAGGAAATGCCTGCAAAATGTTTCTTAATAGATGCTGGTGACAAACCAGCTTCAAATAGGGAAGTTAACAACAATAATATGCACTCCACATCACTTAAATTAGAAAAGTCTTTTTAAAATGAGAGCCACTTCTTCCAGACCGAATCATAATATTGCCATGAACGGGCTGAAATTGATCTTCTTAAAAGTGCCTTTAGACTGGAAGTATTGCTTTCCAAAGTTCCTCTGGAATTCCTATCTCTGACCACACTGATTCCCTTGTCAGTTCTTGAAATCGGGTAATCTGCTGGTGTGATAAGGCATCAGCTATGTTATTACATTAACCGGGAACATGACATGCCTTAATCCAAATATTATGTTGGAGAAATTTTAATACAATCTGTCTAACTACTCTCATGACAGGAGAAGACTTAGAAGACAAAGAGTTGATAACCAACTACACCCATATTTATATCTGTTGTATTCAATTAGATCAACTGGACTTGAAATGTAGTTCTTGAAGACGTTTCGCTAGTCATCCGACTGGCTTTCTCAATTCAGAATGACTTGTACAAGAATCTGTGGCAATTATGTACCCTGGAAAATCCCAATTAGCATATCACAGCCAGGTGTTAAGGGTGTGATTAGATAGTGGCTAAGAGGTGTTATAGGAACGCCCAGAGTAAGGTGTTAAAACAGCATTGTACATGGCAGACAGTTGGTGTCGAACCCCCCCCCACCTCTATTTAGGCTTGGTTTCTTTATTTTCACACCATACATATATCGATTTTACTTTACCGACCGAGCGCGCCCATGACATTAGACCGATCCTGCCAGAACTGCTGTCGGGGGCATAGAAGAATGGGAAAGGCGGTTCTGGCAGGATCAATCTAATAACGCAGGAGCGCTTGGTTGTGTAAGTAAAATCAGATATATGCATGGCCACCTTAAATCCTATACAGTATCCTGATTAACATGCAAGGTTCATACTTATTAGTAATTACATAGTAACATAGTAACATAGTAACATAGTAATTAAGGTTGAATAAAGACATTCGTCCATCAAGTCCAACCTCATTCCCTTTTTTTTTTTTTTTAACCCTACCTAACAGTTGATCCAGAGGAAGGCAAAAAAAACCAGCTAAAAAAAGGGGGAAAAATTCCTTCCTGACTCCAAACGGCAATCGGAAAGTATCCCTGGATCAACCAGATCTATATGCATTAATACCAGTAATCTCATATTTTTGTTTTAGAAACTTATCAGGCCTTTTTAAAGTTATTCAATGAACTTGCCATTACCACCTCTGCTGGAAGACAGTTCCACAGTTTCACCGTTCTCACTGTAAAGAAACCTCTCCTAACTTGAAGATGAAACTTCTTTTCTTCCAACCTTAAAGGATGTCCACGAGTCCTCTGATATGACCTATTAGTGACAATGCACCAGAGAGTTCACTGTATGCCAAATATATTTGTATAAGGTTATCATGTCCCCACGCAACCGCCGCTTCTCCAATGTAAACAGCCTAACTTGTCTAATCTGCCTGCATTCAAGCCCCTCCATTCCCCTTATTAATTTAGTTGCCTCTCTGGACTGCTTCCATTTCCAAGATGTCCCTTTTGTATATGGATTCCAAAACTGCACCGCATATTCCAAATGAGGCCTTACCAGTGCCTTGTAAGAGGGAGAATAATATTTTTCTCTCTTGAATCTATCCCCTCTTATACAAGACAATATCTTGCTAGCTCTAGCTGTTGCTACCTGGCATTGTTTGCTACAGCTAAGTCTGTTATCTACCTGAACCCCCAAATCTTTTTCAATTTCAGATGCACTTAACACAGAGTTATTTATGGTGTAGGTGGCACAGGGATTTATAAATCCCAAATGCATCACCTTACATTTATCAACATTGAATCTCATCTGCCATTCTGCTGCCATTTTGATAATCTATCTAGGTCTGCTTGCAGCACTTGCACATCATGGAAGTTTCCAAAGCTCGCATATTTAGTGTCATCAGCAAACACAGAGACCTTGCTCTCAATGCCCCCTTCTAAGTATTTATAAACAGATTAAACAGAAGGCCCCCAGTACAGAACCCTGAGGAACTCCGCTTAGAACTTTAGCCCACATAGATGTAGCTCCATTAACCACCACTCTCTGTTGCTGGTCCAATAACCAGTTCTCTATCCATGGACACATGTTTCTTCAAGGCCAACAGTCCTCAGTTTATACATTAGTCGCTATGTGGCACAGTATCAAAGGCTTTTGCAAAATCCAAATATACCACATCCACAGCTGTGCTGAATCTAAATTCTTACTCACTTCTTCATAAAAACCATTAAATTTGTCTGGCATGATCTATTTCTCATAAATCCATGCTGACTACACTAATAAGATGATCTCTGGAGACAAAGTCAAGGATATGATCCCTTAAAAAGTTTCCATCACTTCCCTACCACTGATGTTAGGCTTACAGGTCTATAGTTACCAGGCTGTGAACGAATACCTTTTTGAATATTGGTATACATTGGCTTTTTTCCAATCCAGCGGCCAATCCCCAGACAAAAGCGAATCTGAAAAGATGAGCACCAGTGGTCTTGCTGAACTGAACTAAGCTCTTTTAAAATCCTAGGATGCAATCCATCTGGTCCTGGGCTTTATTGATATTAACTTTGTCTAATTGATTCCATACCATATCCTCTGATATCCAATGTGAAAACTCTTCATTTCCTCCCTGCACATTGTTACAATCCCTATGTAAGGATTCTCACAGTAAAAACCGATGTAAAAAAACGGTTTAGCAGATTAGCCTTTTCGGCATCCTCCAAACCCTCAGCTCCATTATTTAATGGTCCCACATTCTCAGTCCTCATTTTTTTACCATTTATATACTTAAAAAACATCTTGGGGTTGGACTTGCTTTGTTCGGCAATCCGTATTTCATTTTCTATTTTAGCTAGTTTAATGCTTTCTTGCATCTTATTCAAATTTGAAGTCCCTGTAAGCCTGTTCCACAACAAGTTCCAGATTTATAGTCATATGGGGTTAGGACTTGGTAGCACAAAATTATTGATTGAATATACATGTGGGACTGGGAGAGGTGTGGATAGAGGAGCTAAAAGATCCCCACAGAGTATTAAAATGAAACAGAGCCTTCTTATAACAGAAGGCACCTCATAGAATCATGTTATTATAAAAGCATTGCCCAAATAATCTAACATACAAACACATATTTCTCACTTAAAGAAATGGGTGGGGACATGCAAAGTATCTTATTTATAGCCTGTGACAAAGGCATGTGTCTAGATTTAATACAGCCTAATGGTATAGAGCAGGCGAGTTTAACTTGTGAACTTTCAAGTGTTTGAAAACCACAATTCCCAGTATTCTCTGTTTGCAGTAAGTTTTTTCTTAATATCCTGTAGCTAAGGCATCTGTCTAGATCTAATACAGCCTAAGCTTGGACCTTTCACATGTTTGAAAACTACAAATCCCAGCATTCTCTGTTTGCAGTAAGTTTTTTCTTAATCTCCGTAGCTGAAGGCATCTGTCTAGATCTTATACAGCCAAAGCTTGTGACCTTGTGACATGTTTGAAAACTACAAATCCCAGCATTCCGACTACACAGAATTGTAGAAAATTTAGTTTTCATACATCCTGGAATAAAGACATTTTCTGACTTACAGACATTAAGAGCCACGGTCATGCTTTAACGCTTCCTACCCAAGGGTTTGAACATGCAAGTGATTCATCTGCCCTTCCCTTACATCCATAGCTATTGGATTAGGGAAGCATTATATGGGTCGATCAGTTAGCACGACGTTAAGGCTCACTTTGCGGCAGCAGTCGAGTCAGTACCAGAAGAGGCACTCGTGCGGCTGTTGCAAGTAATTTACCAGAGGTTGCGTGCCTCTTTATGCATAAGCTGGCGTTAATACTTATGTGTGGGTGAGATTCACCCAAAATCGCACAGCCTCTGGTAATCCCGTATGGGAGATTTGCCCAGAGAGCTTGTGTCTGGGTGAATCTCCCTGTTAGAGTCATAAACTTACCATATTTGCCCTCACTTCCAAATACCACCTACCTAGCAGTTATAATCCATTAAGTATAAAGTTGGTCGACAAGTGCGATCATGGGTCCCGACACACAACGTGTATGAACGGCCGTGCTCTGTATGACGACAGAACGACTTTCGGCGATAAAGTGTCCATACATGGCACGATTACGGCCGTTCGTACACATTGTGCGTCATGGGTTGGCACCGCGATCGCATGTACATATGAACCTTAAGGCTGGGTGAACACCAGTAACGAACCAATAGTGCCATGAATCAGTCGGCTGGAAATATCTGATGGTGTGGGGCAGCCAGCAGCGACCGAGTTTGGTCGCCATATCAGACAAATGGGTCAGACAGTAAATCACAGCCGATCATGCAGTTCCCTATCGGACCAATTATCGGTCTGTCACATGCACTGCTGACCACAGCCCCTGTCATTTCTTCTGCGCAGAGCTCTCACACAAAGCAGATGCTCAGTTGGGACATGATAGTGTTACATGTATCCAGAATAAATGGTATTATCCTGCAGATCTGAAAACAGATCCAGACAATCTGCCACAATGTGCAATTCAATCTGAGCAGCACCATTGGACCACCATGAGACCCTATACAGGATCTAGAACAGCTGCTAGGTTCATACTTTAACACAGCAAGTTCCCAATTTACACTCACTATGGGGTTAGGACTTGGAAACATAGGATAATAATTACTTTACAAGTTATGGAGAGGTTTAGATAAAGGAGCTAAAAGCTCCCCACAGAGGATAAAATGAAGTAAGTAGAGCTTCTTATAACTGAAGGTACCTGACAGCCTCATGTTTAATATATTAATATTGGGGGGAAAAGGGAAATCTGGCCATTTCTCTAAGAATGCTGGGTAGTTTCAGACACATGCAAAGTCATTGAATCATTTACAGACATACTTCCTGTCTAGCAAACAAAAACCTGGATTGTCATACTTTCTATGGAGGGGGGAGGAGGAGTAAATGTGGGAGTCTGAAGAATTTTCTAATTGGCTAAGACTCTCCCAGCACAAACTGTGTGTAATACAGGAACTTCCCTACCCTTCCTGTCTTGTCATGTACCTGCCTAAGAGAATTTTTTGATTTGCTAACAGTGTAAGATCAGAACCTTCGTAAAATGCCACTTTCTCACTATGGGATTAGGACTTGGAAACATAGGATAATAATTAGCTTTACAAGTTATGGAGAGGTTAGATAAAGGAGCTAAAAGCTCCCCACAGAGGATAAATGAAGTAGAGCCTTCTTATAAACTGAAGGTACCTGACAGCTCATGTTAATAATTAATATGTGGGGAAAGGGGAAAAACTGGCCATTTCTCTAAGAATGCTGGGTAGTTTCAGACACATGCAAAGTCATTGAATCATTTACAAACATTACTTCCTGTCTAGCAAACAGAAACTGGATTGTCCTTGCTTTCTATGGAGGGGGAGTAAATGTGAGAGTCTGAAGAATTTCTAATTGGCTAAGACTGTACACGCACATAACTGGGTGTAATACCGGAACTTCCTTACACTTCCTGTCTTGTCATGTACAGTGCCTAAGAGAATTTTTTGATTTGCTAACAGTGTATAGATCAGAACCTTCGTAAAATTCCACTTCCTTTTAGTGTCTACAGGAGACCCGTAGAAATCCTGGAGGTGTGGCTTAACCTATCATGAGTTTTCCATTCAAAATTAGGGGTGTCCAGTAAATTAAGGTTACTTTATTAATTGTATATCACTGTTTTGTAATTCAGTAGTAGGTAGTAGTATATAACTTTGTATAGTGTTGTTTCTTATGGTGATTTAATTAAATAGTGATAATTACACACATACATATAGACCTTTCCTATGTGTAATAGTGTTACTTACCCCTGCCTAATTAGTTGCTCCTAAAAACTCAATGCATCTCTGTAAAAATATAAATTTATTTATAATATATAAGGATATATACGCACACACACAACAGTGCCACCTTTTGCATGTACTGGAAGTGTCGGTGCTTTAGGAATAGTTAAATATAGTGCAACCTAACCTCTAGATAAGGCAGATATTATCCATCTATATTGTTGCATAACGCCTGCAACAAATATAAGATGGATAATATCACGAGCGGTCCCGAGCAGACTGAAAAATCCATGGATCTGACAGATTTTTCTAAATTCTGAAAACTGAAATTTTCATTGAAAAATCAAATATTAGCAAATGGAAAGCTCTAAAAATGCATTGAAAAATTCCTATCAAATCCTCTAAATTTTAAAAAATTCTGATTCAATGGAAAACCACATAGATTCTGCCGAACTGCTATGAATAACAGTGTAATCATGAAGATTTGAGATAGGGATTCTAGTGATTAAAAGTATTTTTATAGAGTTTAAAAAAGATTATGAGAGCACAGTGTGATACCACACCAGGTGCTTAATCACTTTGCTCCCTTGTATATTTTTTTAAGTACTTCTGCTGCTTTCCAGATGTCATGTGTCTACTATAATAAAACCAGGATTAATTTGATTACATTCTTTTTTTTAGGATTCCACAGCTGCTTTAATTTCCTCTCTTTGTGCTGGCTGATATCAATGTCTGTTATAGTATTCGGGTTTTGACTTATCTCTATAGTAAAGTCTGTTAAATATTCAAGGTTTGCATTCAAAAGATGTTTACTATTTTTCAGTTGTGTTAAATCCTGTTTCAACAATAATTACCCTCATCCTATTCTGCTCCAGACCAACATTTTGCCAATTGTTATTATAGTAAGTGAGTTGCAGTTTAAATGAATCCCCAACCAATCATATGCATCTAGAAAAACTGATTGTTGGCTGCTAGTTATCAGGTTTGGAAATTCTTTTCAGAAAGTTGCAAACTACTGGCAAACTGATCTCTAGGATTGTGTTTTTTTTTTTTTTACTAAATTACATACCCCCCACTTCCTGACACCCAGGGGCAGCAGACAACTCCCAGGACCTGGAGTGAGTGAGAGAAAGAAAGAAAAACAGAGGCACACAGGACAGTTTCAGCCCAGCAACCTAGAAAGTGAAAGAAAGGCAATGGTGCACACCTCAAACCCTCCAATAAATTCATTGAACTTTCTTTGCTGGATCTCATGCTTGCAAACTTTCAGGTAACAACAGAAACAAAGTCTATTGGATTCTATCATTGTCCAGACAAGTTGGTGACCCCGATGGACCAAGGTTTGCTTCTGCAGTCACAAAAGTTTGCCTTAAAAGGGCAAACTTAGAAATCCCAATTTGGCCACAAACCACATTCCAATTAGTGTTTTCTGTCCATAATCTTTTACTAACTGCCTCGTTTGACTGTTTGCCCTCCAAACCTCATTTACACTTTCAATTGTGCATTGGTTTTGTGCTTCTACTAGACTTTGCCCAACTTCTATAGCCTTCCATGTTTATATTGTGCTCCACTCCTTAATTTTATTTTTCTGTTTGTATCACAAGCCTTCTTCGCTGTATTTTGATATATTTCTGGCGGCTCTGCCACAAGTGTGTTTCCTACTGTTTAGGAGAAAAAAGCCAGCAGACCAGGCAGATGGTCCCAAGAAAATCTTAGTATGTGGATAGGTAACCCCTGTGAGAGTGTCCTAGGTCTTTATCTTCCAACCTGGTGTCCAACAACACCTCAGTTACGCAGTGAACAGTCAAATATTATACAAATTGCATATTGGCTGTTGGACTGTTCACTTGTGCCCTGTTGTATTCAATTAGATCAACTGGACTTGAAATGTAGTTCTTGAAGACGTTTCGCTAGTCATCCAACTGGCTTTCTCAATTCAGAACAACTTGTACAAGAATCTTTGGCAATTATGTACCCTGGAAAATCCCAATTAGCATATCACAGCCAGGTGTTAAGGGCGTGATTAGATAGTGGCTAAGAGTGTTATAGGAACGCCCAGAGTAAGGTGTCAAAACAGGATTGTACATGGCAGACAGATGGTGTCGAACCCCCCACCTCTATTTAGGCTTGGTTTCTTTATTTTCACATAAATGGCCTCCTTAACACCTCTCTTGAACAGTCACATTCCTTTGCCAATATGTTAACATTACATCTTCAAAGGTATAGTCCTTTATCCTTAAGATGCAGGTACACGGCTGAGTCCTGACCGAGGAATTGGCTCTTCTGTGCTGGGCCATACGTTGATGCAGTTGTTGTTTGGTCTCCCCACATACAAATCAGAGCATTCTTCACTGCACTGCACTGCGTATATGATGTCGCTTTTCTTGTGTTTCGGTATTGGGTCTTTCGGATGTACCAATTGCTGCCTCAGCGTGTTGCTCGGTTTAAAGCAGACAGGGATACGGTTGTTTTTTTTTTTTAAACTCTTCTTAATTTCTCGGAGACCCCTGCTACATATGGGATGACCATGTTCTTTCTCCTGTCTTGCTTTTCCCCTTCACTGTTGGTATTCGTTGTCTTTTCTTTCTTCTTTGACAAAGGCCAGTCTGGATATCCACAAGTTTTAAGGGCTCCTTGAGATGTTTCATTCTTTTTTAGCCTTCGCCTCTGTGCTAGTGGGGATGTTCTCAGCTCTGTTTTGCAGGGTTCTGATGACCCCCAGCTTGTGATCTAAAGGGTGGTGGGAGTCAAACATCAAATACTGATCTGTGTGTGTTGGTTTTCTGTAAACCTCAAGTCATTCTGAATTGAGGAAGCCAGTCAGATGACTAGCGAAATGTCTTCAAGAACTAAACTTCAAGTCCAGTTGATCTAATTGAATACAACAGATATACCATGACCTGGATGAATGAGAACCTTCATAAGCATCTGTGCTAGTGTTTGCATTTCTATTATTCAAATTGCACATGCAATAGCTGTGGAGAATGCTGGTTTATTCAAAGCAAAATAACTACAAAAGCAATAACATATTTTAAAAAAATGTACATTTTTTTTGTAATAAACAATTAAAAGTCGCACATGTGCAGGGAGATCTACATCTTGTCTTTTAATCAACAGTCTGCAATAACAATACATATACTAGAATGTGTTATTGCTTGTATTCTGCTTCCTGCGCCCCTACAGTTGATATGCAGATATCATTAAATAACAACGGCAGGTAAGTAGGCGTTACTTCTGTAAGGGTTTTCCCATTTGTCTTATTTACAGCATTAATGGTATCTAAATGAATAAAAGTATGATTTTTAGCATTAACATTTATACAACAACGTGGCATTTTGCCCGTGGCTTTATTAAATAGTCCAGTGTCTGGTTTTTCAATAATCCCATCCGGGATTTCAGGTCTATAAATCAGTTTTCATATCACAACATTCATGCTCTTTTTTTTCTTAAATTCCAGTTATAAATTTATAATTTTTTTAAAGGGCTGTAATTTCCAAAACTGCAATATAAAACTCTGCATGTCATCCATCAAATACAGTAATTAATTTTGTCTTACTTTGCCACATCCTAGTGTTATGCACATCAAACATTAAACAAAATTCTGTTTAATAACATAGTCTTAACTAAAATTTATCCAACATTTTCTTCCCCAGTATTAATATTACAACAAACTTGTAGATATTTCATAAAAATGTTTACATTTTACTGTTTAGCCATTGTGTTTAAAGAGATCAAATCTTAACTTTGGTTAAGATTAATTCTTTAAACATTGGATGAAGTCAAGATTTTAAGGTATAATTCCCTTTAGGGCTAGCATGTAGTTTTGCATAATGCTAGGAAAGTGACAACATCAACACTTGTTCTCTGCCACTCACAGGACAACAAGAAATGAAGCCCATGCAATCTAGTTGTTCTTGCACTGTTTTTTTTTCTTTCAAGGATGGGTTCCTTAACACGTTCACAGTTTGGTGACAACATTTTGACAATACTAATAGAAATAATTAGAAACTTGAAAACAACCTTTCATCTTGAGGTAGGAAAGTTTTCTTTAATGTGAGAATGTTAAAACGGTCTTACAGCAGAGGTGGTAACAGCAAGTTCATTGAAAACTTTAAAAGTGGACTGGATACATTTCTAAAATTAAATATATTGAGAATACCAGTATTAATACATATACTGTAGTATTTCCAATACCATTTGGAGCCAGGAGGGATTCCCCCCCCTTTTTTTTGTTTTTTTTGTAGGTAGGGTTAATGAGTAGGCTTTAAATACAATATAAATTTATCATAGTTTACTTCATGCTATTGCTTTTGCATATCACTCCCATTAAAGACCAAACTATTCACTGGTAAAACACTTGATATGTTTAGAGAGGAAAGTTATGGAAACATTTTGCCACAACCAACATTCAAGTAAATATTAATGTTTTAGGCAATTGTGCAAACCCCTTCCACTAGGCTAGTTCACTAGCTTTTAGACTAAAATATACTACCCTATGGCCAACAGACATTTAATAAAATAACTTTAACGTTTATGTAAACCAATTTTCTAAGATAAGGGTACACACAGTCCCAAGCATTCCCTTTATAACAGTATAGGGAGAATGTTTGGGACTGACATGTTCCCATGGCGAAGGGTGACTCCCTATACTTTAACAGGCGAGGTACATTTTCCGAATGCAGTAAGTGATTTGACGTTGATGGTGAACTTTCCTATGAATGCTTTTTCGCAGGGTACACACTTACTGAGAAAGGGGCGTTTCCATCAGATCCAAAGGAATCATCCCTTTCTCTTTCGTGTGTGTACCCAGCTTTACATGCTTGCACTGAGACTAAGATTTCAGATTCAGAACATCTGTCAGGGATCTATATACAATATGTTTGACAGAACAAATAAAGAATGCTAGTTAATATTAGGTTTGTTTGGTTTTTTGAGAAATGCATAGTACTATTTTTTGGTTAGTAAATAGGAACATCCAACTTTTCCACTTACTAAGAGCAAACCCACTCTGATTATATCATCATTTCATACTAGAGGCTATACACACTCCCTTTATACAAGAGGTTACAATAATGTATTCGTGGTGTTATAGAAATTAATTACTGTAAGCAACATTATTACATACAAACATTAAATATTAATCACATCCGTAAGGGTAAGACTATTGTCATGGCATCCATCATATCGGACCAGGGTATAGAAACTTTACAGTCTGTTGCGAGTTAAAACTAAAATCCATTGTCATTTTAATGTAAATATGAACATAACATTTACTATTATTTTTCATGAAAGTCAATGCAATGGATAAAAGACCTAAACCCAAAGATTTTGTATATTTTAATGGCCTTTAAAGTGCTTTAGCGTTATCAGGTTTTTTAATGTGACTGGTAATTCAGGTGATGGTGGTGTAAATCAATAATCCTTGCTTCTGCTCTATCCGAATGCTCATAATTTAAACATGTCAGGTCACTTCATTAAATGGAAACACACTATTATTTATTGTAAGATCCAGATGTAAGCATTTTGACAGAAGAATTACTTTCCATTTGAAAAGACCAGACTCCTTTTACTTTAAATGAGAATGATTTTCTCAAGGGTTCCTCTGCATCACAGCATTAAAACATATTATTCATTTAAACCTGACATGCAGACAAGCATAAGAAAGCAAGGTCATAAAAGAAATCTCTCTTTTATTGTTTTTAAAGGATTTTTATAAATAGATAACATGGGAATGTTAGCTGCACAAATAATAACAAACTCAATAAAATGACGCCACAACAATTTAAAGGTGGAGGAATCGCTTTAATGTTTTATTAATTAATTAAAACTTGCCAATAAAAGCCAATTTCATTTAAACAGAAACACGTTGCTGTTTAATAAAATTACCGCGGTATCTGGTAAATCAAACCAATCAAGATGGCAATTGTCCATGGTAAGCCTCCATTGAAAACAGCTCGCTACGTATATCAAATCTGCAATCATCGCAAAAAATATTGTTTTGGACCTTGATCTTTATCATATGTACCAGTAGGCCTGTGAACAGTGCATTGCTTTTTTGATACATGGTAGGCAGGATACATTGCAGTTCCTTGTTTCTTTTTAATCTTTCTTTATTTTACGGTGTATTATAATGCCTTTTCTTGACTCAATGACTTTGGACTATATGATTTTAATTTTTTTGGATGATTTGTTTTGTTACATGGACACTGATGTGTATACAAGATGGATCCAGACCCTCTGATTGGATAATCAAAAGAAAGGGGGCAGAGGGTGGGTTTATAAGTTGGTGTGGGTACGTGTATGTCATATTTGATAAAGGACCTAGATTCCGAAACATGTAATGGTGAATAAAGCAAGTTAAAAGATATCTATTGAGAGTCTTCCTACATCTGATACTACCACTTCTTTACTTGTATACTGATTATGTGGTTTGGACAGGACACGGGTAGTAACCAGAGGACTTCTGAAGGTTTGAAAACTCTGTATATGTGGATCGTTTCTAAAAAATATTGAGCCCTTGTCTGACAGATGTATTTATCTTCCCTAACATTCCAGGTCCACCATCCATCAAAAAGTGGGGTAAATTACAATCTTGTATAGCAAACTTAGAAACATTAAAGTTAATTTTCTTGCGGCATTTTTTTAAAGCTATTAAATCTGGGTCAACTAACTATGAAAGACGAGGAATAATCTCAAAGAGCCAATATTGCTTTTGGGAACATAAATTTAGCATGAAACAAATCTGGGCAAATCTTTTCATTAACTCTATGGATTTATACTTCCTATATCATTGCCCCCAAGATGAAGAACAAAGATGTCTGGGGTACCCCAAAGTTAGCGGACTTGGAAAGTAAGGGAAAAAATTTCCCATGAAGCTCCACGCCGACCCATCCAATGAATCTTAACTAAGGAAGTAGAAAATGATAAATTGGAACTGAATTTCTCTTTTCCGCCCTTCTTTTTTCCCAAAAATGAAGGAATGCCCTAAAATCCAGATTCTCAGTTGTCTGAAAAATAATTAACATAATAAGAACACTTCAGTACACTTAAGACATACGACACTAAGATTTATATATAGCCAATCCCCAACAGCCTAACCTTTAATTTTTTCAATGTAAGAGTGCAACCTGTGTGGCCGCCCCTATCCTGAGAGAATGTGATGTGTATTGAGAGGGATCTAGCGATTGTGACTAACCAAGTCCTTAATACACTTCTGAATTGAAGATCAACAGAAACGTGCCATCAGAGTGAACTAGAAGGGGACCTGGGTTTAGGGCCCTTAACTCAAATTCTTTATAAAAGAAACTGGACATAAATTGAAATGACAAATTTACCTATCCATTGAATGCGACCCTACCCTCTGATCTGTTTTCAACTAGCAATTGTCACCCTAAGCTTATGTTTACAGAGCTGAACGTTAGAGACATGAAGTCCACAGGGGATGATTTTGAAGGGGATATCAATTGCTAAATCTCAACGCTAGAAAAACAAAATAGATAAAGCTAAACGAAATAGAGATACTTCATAAGGAGAGCTACAAACTTATACTAACAATATTATAACTGGTGAGTATGTGAAAGGCGATAGGTCTGCGTGGCTCTACCTAAGGCCTAGCTTGAGAAATCCCTTAACAGCTGTCTGATAATGAACATGTCAAATTGCTGACCAAGATTAATTTGTAAAAGAAGGAAATGCCTGCAAAATGTTTCTTAATAGATGCTGGTGACAAACCAGCTTCAATAGGGAAGTTAACAACAATAATATGCACTCCACATCACTTAAATAGAAAAGTCTTTTTAAAATGAGAGCCACTTCTTCCAGACCGAATCATAATATTGCCATGAACGGGCTGAAATTGATCTTCTTAAAAGTGCCTTTAGACTGGAAGTATTGCTTTAAAGTTCCTCTGGAATTCCTATCTCTGACCACACTGATTCCCTTGTCAGTTCTTGAAATCGGGTAATCTGCTGGTGTGATAAGGCATCAGCTATGTTATTACATTAACCGGGAACATGACATGCCTTAATCAAATATTATGTTGGAGAAATTTTAATACAATCTGTCTAACTACTCTCATGACAGGAGAAGACTAGAAGACAAAGAGTTGATAACCAACTACACCCATATTATATCTGTTGTATTCAATTAGATCAACTGGACTTGAAATGTAGTTCTTGAAGACGTTTCGCTAGTCATCCGACTGGCTTTTCAATTCAGAAAGTCTGAATTGAGAAAGCCGTCGGATGACTAGCGAAACGTCTTCAAGAAACTACATTTCAAGTCCAGTTGATCTAATGAATACAACAGATATACCATGACCTGGATGAATGAGAACCTTCACAAGCATACACCCATATTATCACAGTTTAACAAGTCTTTTATCACGTAGCTCATTGCCCCAAATGCAAAGAGAAAAGGGATGATTTCCAAATAAACTAAATTAGATAACTCAGACGATTCAGATAATGAATGAGGCCATTTCACTGAAAACCATTCACCGAGCATGCAACCACCACAACCCACTGAGGCCGCTGTGTCTGTAAATAATTGAAGACTAGCCGTATCAACAAAATCACCCTGCCACTTGCTGTTACCATTATAATTTTCCAGGATGATTTTCCAGATTTTTAAATCAAGCTTAGCCTCACAGCCTAGCCTTATATACCAATTAGGGTTTTTCACTCCGATTGTCCTATCAATGAGACGACGATTAAACGCCCGGCCCATAGGTAATACTTTGCAAGCGAAATTTAGGTGACCCAGCAAGCTCTGAATTTTGCACAGTTTACTTTTTAGCAGAAATAGCCTTATCAATCAACTTTTTAAGCTTTGACAATTTTTCCGATGGCAGACTAAAAGACATGTATATAGAATTTATCATAATGCGAAGGAACTGCAGCTCTGTGCAAGGCCTGACGTCTTCGCAATCGGAATGCCAAATTTCTCAGAGATATGAATAAAAACTTTGAACAATTTTATGCAAATATTCGAATGCTGAGGGCCTATGAATAAAAAATCATCTAAATAATGTAGTAAGTATTTAGAACCAGATACCTGCGCTACCACCCACTCGATGAAAGTAGGGAAAACTTCAAAATAAAAACAAGAAAGACTACAGCCCATAGGCAGGTATTTATCATAGAAATAGAGGCCATTAAATTTAAAGCCCAAAATATGCCAACATTCGTGATTTATTAATCTTATCCTCTACTACTGAGGAGTGTTCTAAAACAGATTTTAGGTTAGAAACATTTAAACAACTATTTGTTTTAGGATCAAAGGGTATCCAAAAACCTTGTTTAAAGCCTACTTCAATTATCAAAGCTTTCTGCTGATGTGGATAAATCCTTAATGTTGGAAGCATTTCTGACAATCTCACTGGTGTAACCAAATGGGTGACCACTTCTCCTTGTTTTTGGTTGCCTGAATTACCCCATCTGGGGCATCGAAAGGCTGCATGCTATGCACCGCAGTACGAACATTCATGTCGAAACACATATTCTGCCATTTGCAATTTCCTTCATTAAATGACCAGTATGCATTGCCCTTTGGTGCTAGAGCAGGGTATCTACCAGCTGTTGCCAATGATTGTGTTCTACTGGACATCATGGACAACCAGAGGTCGACGTGCTTGGCACCCTATTTCATCTCTTTGTGAATTGCCATTTTTTGATGATACCTGTCGTCATAAATGACATCTGCCCGCCTTTTGTCCTTATCCTTTTCATTTGGATAACCTTTTTTTTATTGATCCTTTGCTGTGGATAAAAGTGACAAAATGTCTGCATATTCACCCCTTAGGATTTTTTCCTTTACCGAGCTAAATGGAGCCCCAAGGGTGTGTCTTTGCAAACCACTGGGTCCTTAAAATTTGCTTTGTGCACTTCTGCATTGCCTCTCCTTAGGGACTCAGGAAAAACACTTTCTTGTAAATACTTATCAATACATTCCTTCAACCCCGGGATAACATTAAATAAATTACCTGTTGCCATGTTGATCGTACCTATTGTGTCTGTGTTAACACCAGAGCTTGCTTGACCAACATTAACTGAACCAGCCACTTGTGCATCTTCGGCAGGAATCGCCACTCTGCTGGACCCAGCTTTCTCAGCAACTTTCCCTCTGTCCCCAGCTCCACATAAGCTACTTTCAGATTCAGTTCTGAGGATGTAGGGGGCCAAAAACGCCCAGCCGCCATAACCTTATTTTTTGCCAATAGCTTCCTGACTGCTGAAATCTCTGACCTATGCTTTTTCCCCTTTTGCAGGTACTCTCTGCCATTTTTCCTTTAGCAGCTCACTTGTTTTTCTCTTCCTCACAGGAAAGGTTCTCCTTGTGACAGAACCGGAGATGAAGGAGCTTGCAAAGCTCTCTCCACAGTCTCCGTACCGAACCTCCAACACCACTGCATAACTTCCAACATCCGGTATGTTATCCATCTCTGAACTGCATGCTCAACCCGCCAATTCAGCTGTTACCTGCAAATCATTCCCATTGGTTAAAAAAAATGGGCACAAACAATTTAGGTAGTTCTTCAGTGTCTAGAAAATGGCAGCGCCAGCTGTTCAAGATAACAAAATCGAATAATCAAAGAAAGTCTTTCTGCATTTTCATTTTTTTTAACCCTGTGCCCCACAAAGTTGGATATGGGCACACAGTAGTATACAAAAAAAATATACCTTAAGTGGGTGTATTTAGTTAGGGAAACAGATCAAAATCAAATCACGTTTTCACCGTTTTTATTATCTGAAAATCTGACACTTCTCAAAAGTAAAAATGCAGGCTTTAATCAACGGGTTTTATCTGGTCTAGTAGTTTGCCGTCAGGGGAAGGAAAAAATCACCCCACTGGAGACTATCCACTTTCCTACTAAAGTGAGAAAAAAAATCTACTTGAATTAATTTGAATAATCCCTGGACGAACCTCAGTTACTATAAAAACATAATTTTAGATTTCAGAAAAAAATGTTTGGGATTCACATGTGCCCTCTAGAAAATGTAGTTATGAACAAATATCTGAGGAGCTTACATTATGTATACCCAGTAATATACTAATTTATGTTATTGATGTAGAAGAATAGTCTATCTGTTGTATTCAGTTAGATGCTTGTGAAGGTTCTCATTCATCCAGGTCATGGTATATCTGTTGTATTCAATTAGATGAACTGGACTTGAAGTTTAGATCTTGAAGACGTTTCGCTAGTCATCCAACTGGCTTTCTCAATTCAGAAGTTTTTCCTCCTCAATTCTGATTGAAGAAAGCATTGGATGACTAGCGAAACGTCTATAAGAACTAAACTTCAAGTCCAGTTGATCTAATTGAATACAACAGATATTCAGTTAGATCAACTGGGCTTAAAGTTATTTCTTCTAGAACTAAACTTTGTCCAGTTGATCTAACTGAATACAACAGATATACCATGACTTGATGATGTTCTCATTCATCATGGTAATCATCAAGTCATGGTATATCTGTTGTATTCAGTTAGATCAACTGGACTTAAAGTTTTTCTAGAAGAAATAAACTTTAAGCCCAGTTGATCTAACTGAATATCTGTTGTATTCAATTAGATCAACTGGACTTGAAGTTTAGTTCTTATAGACGTTTCGCTAGTCATCCAACTGGCTTTCTCAATTCAGAAGTTTTCTCAATTTCTGAATTGAGAAAGCCAGTTGGATGACTAGCGAAACGTCTATAAGAACTAAACTTCAAGTCCAGTTGATCTAATTGAATACAACAGATATTCAGTTAGATCAACTGGGCTTAAAGTTTATTTCTTCTAGAACTAAACTTTAAGTCCAGTTGATCTAACTGAATACAACAGATATACCATGACTTGATGATATACCATGATGAATGAGAACCTTTACGACATAAATTAGTCTCTTTTCATAGCTAAATACCTATTTTTCACTTGACTTACATGTATAAAAATGCAAAATGCCAATATTGTTTGGAAAGAAGTCTATTGCCGTTAAATTTCTTTGCTTGATGAATTTTAATCTTAGGGAAAAAAATTACTTTTCTGAAACTAGGCATCTGGGTTGCATGCAGTGTTCCCTCTCAGCACACAAAACCTATGCACACAGGGTAAAAAAGTGCACACACAAAAATCTGGGTAATGTGGTATGGAGTGCAACATTATTTATTTATCTGCACAGCGGATATAAAATTAGAGGGAACGTTGGTTACATGTATTTTGTAACATACACTAAAATGATATGGTCATTCTCTAGGCTTTCCACTTTGTTAACATTTATAATATCTCCTGCATAGCTAAAGAAATAGATGTAACAAAGCATCTCTTTGATAGCAGAGTCAACTACTTCTACCCACAAGGCTAAAGTTGTATCACTTAACTGTATTAGCAATTAGAATGAACTTTTTAAAAAAAAAAAAGTTGTCTTCTGTCTGAACAAGGAATACCTTTTAATATTCACTGGTCATTTATGTTTGACCATATGCTGGGAAATGTCCCTACCACTTAGTTGAACTAAGGCATCCAGTTAAATGAATGGTAAGAAGTTTTCAATTACTAAACAAGCCAAATTAATAAATGGTATTCAATATAAATTATTACAATTAGTTTACATACAGTTGAGAACAGTTCTGTTGGCTGAGAGTTCAAGCAGTTAAAAATAAAACTAGGTTATTATAACTAGCAAACCTAGCACCCCTGAGTGGGGGGTTGGGGATGTAACACACTGAAAGTTACTATTTTGTTTAAAGGAAAGTCCAGCACTAAAATGAAAACTTACATACAGGTAAATCACCCCCCAAAACCCTAAACGGTAATAGTTTGAAATCTGAAATATATAAGTCTAACCTGAAATCCTGCACAATGTCCAGGTTCTTCCAGTTAGCAACTGTCAGTTATAGATTTGACAGTTGACATCTCAGCCAATGACTGAATGTTAATCCCCTATCTGCCTCTTCTGAGCATGCCCAGGCTAAGTACAGGCTCAGTACAGGTTTCTAAATTGCTCCGTTTCCATGAGGCATCCATAAGCATAGTAGGCATACAGTAATAAATTCATAGGACAAAGTATGATATATCAACATATTTTAAAGAGGCCGTTATTTCTAAATGTTCTTATGAGGGTGGAGTTGTCCTTTAATTGTATTACTTAAATGATATAAAACAGGTATTTTAGTGAACCAGTAAAAATATAAAGAATTATTACAAATAACTAAAATATCCATTTATTAACCAGGTTTCCCATTGTCTAATGTGCTTGAAATCATAAGACTGATTATAAGAAGAGGAGCCAACAAAAATATGGGACTCAAATTATTTTTTTAGACAATGAGAGTTGGAATCCTTTTTAGGAACAGTATTATTTCCTTTGGCTGATTTATGAAGCTAGAAACAAGTACAAGTAATTTGATATACAGAAGAAATGGGTAGTACATTTTTCCAAGCTTCATATCAAAACAAAATTAACTAACCTATCCATCTATTCATATCTGCTTTTGCTGTATGCCAGCAGGCTAAATAGATCTTTCCAATTTTAAAAGTTCACAGACATTAGCCCCACCTAGAAGACGCTTAAGCATTTTCAAGCTAGCAAGCATACACAAAGCTTCTATTGCAACCTACATCTGCCCATCTCTTTTCCCAGTGTGTCATGCCTGAAACAGTTTCCTGGAGATACATTGGGTCCTTCATACAAGATGCATAAGCAATGTCTGCTGTCAAGTATCTGTAACATTCTGAAAAGTTGAACTTTGCTCTTAACAAAGTATACAGTCAGGGTTCAGCTATGTTTTATCCTTAAAGGGCAATTATAGTGAGAATTTTTTTTTTGAATTCCTTCTAATGTATCTAAGTCATCCCAACCACCAGGTTACCTTTAGTTTCTTTAAATTCTTCATAGTCCCCAAGATATAAGCCTTTGAATATGCTGTGATTTGTAGGGGCTGCTACACCTCATCTGTCACTCAAAGGCACACACCCACACAATCCAAAGCTCCCATGCAGTACTGTCACATAATCCTTCACCCACACTATAAGTACCATGTGCAACACATAGTCAAATGCTGTAGTGCTAAACACAATCAATAAACCATTAACCCAGCAATATGAGCATAACACACTATAAAACAGCCCCTCCTCCCAAAAAAAATCTTATATACATACAAAACCAGTGACTCAAATGGAACACTAATACAGTATATATAAAACAGTAATACAGACTATACCAAACAAGACATACAGTGCAATCTATGAAATATATAGACTAAAGCAAATGAAATGTATCAGGACAACAAGCAGTTTCACTGTGTTTGTGAAGGTCTCACTATAGCTGCTGCTACACTGACTCTGTCTTCAGTGATTATGATCTCAGCTAAGCAGGGAAGGAGATATGATCTTTAGGTGCAAAAATAAATAACAATTAGCAAACATAGAGAACAGGCAGAGTTCAGTAACTTACTTGTAAAGAATCTCTGCACCACTTGTCCTCCTTTCTCCACCTCTGCCCCTCCCTTCAGCATATTGCTACTTTCTCCCACACTTTGATTGCTTGCAGTTTAGCTCTGGAAGGGAGGGGTCAACAGGATGTCAGCACTTCATTTAAAGTTCTTTCAACTGACCATGCTCGGACTCTGTATACAGCCCTTTACTGCTTGAGGGGGACTAGACAGAGAGAGGAGGGGGACTACACAGCTTGGTACAAACTTCTGCCAGTGTGAAGAAACGAAGCCACACAGCAACATGAAAGTAAGGCAGCTTATACTAAGTGATCTGTACATTGTATACAGATCACTTAGTATATACAGATCACTTTTTTTTTCACTATAGTTGCCCTTTAATATTATCCCTTCTGAGAATGCTTAAAGGGCATATTCACCCCCAAAAATAAAACAAAACCCACTACTGGCCCCACTGTGTAGTGTTCAAAAATCCTTACCTTTTTTCCTTAGCTCCTTATGGTTGTCCTGCATTGCCTGTTCAAAGTCCTAGAAAGTGAAAAGCAAGAGCTGTCTGTTAGTCATCCACTGTCTGCTCCCTGGGGACTCTTGCATGTGCAGGGGAGCCCTCCCCCCTCTTCCTCCCACCCTCCGCATCACTTCAGACTGCTTAATCCCCTACCATTAAAAATCTTTTTCTGTAGTATAGTGTACCCCAGCCCACCCCCAACCACCATGTTAACCTTTTAAACAAGCCCCAAAAATAGACTTATGATCCTTTGTTCCCTTGGCTCTCTGCATATCCAGCAGCCATGTCTCTGATTGGCTGAGGGTCACAGATGCGACTGCTGGTTCAGCCCCTATTTGCTACTTCCAGCATGCAGGGAGCCGGGAGCAAAGAGCTGAGGGAACGGCGGATTGTAAGTCTATTTCTGGGATCCCTGTTCCACTATTTGGGTAATTAAGTATATGCTACATCTACTATACACTAGTGCCCTATCATAACCTATATCTATTGTCTGTCGTGAGGGAACACAGCAGCGATAGAAGCTTTAGGTAAGTAAAGTTGCTTAAAGGCAAACTCCATACAATTGTCCTTTATTGCAAAAAACACATTCCCACCTTTAAAATGACTCCAGGATGATTATTCTAACTGCAGTCTATCCAAAGTTACAGCAGCATAAAGGGTTGAAATGTTGAATAGAGAATAATACTTAATACACATAGTGCCCAGTCCTCTCTATATATATGGATAGTAAATATATTTTGTAAGTTTTGTAGGATAAAAATGCCATGTACCATATAAAAACAAAAAACAAATGGTAATCTCTTACCCTTTAATACATCTCAGCCTATCCTAAGTATTAGCAAACCTTTCTACCCCCAGAATATCAATCAATGTATCGATCAAGAAATCTGCTGATAGAATAACTTGGGCCATTATAGTTTTTGTGAACTAAATAAGAAGAGACACACATTGCAAGAGTATCTTATCTTTGAAGTCCTTTATAAACATATTAGTACAAATTTAAAAGAATTCTGTGTGTATAGTTCACTTATAGGCTCTGTCTCAATCAATGTTTTTTGCTTTTTGGGTGTCTAAGGATTTCTGTAGACTATTTAAAGTGGAGCTAAACTTCTTTTTTTTTAATCCTAACTTGAAAACTTTTCTCCTCAGAACAGCTAAAGACTCATACACATGTGCAAGCCTGGGAGACCATCAACGAGCGCCAACCGAACATCCGTTTCGCCCAACAAAGTGCGCTTTGTCTATTGGGACAATGTTTTCTGGAGACTTTAGTTTTGCTTTAAGGAGAAATTTCACACATACAGAAATAAGGTGAATGCTGGGATATGCTATCAATATTTATTTGACATTGGGTATAAACTGGTAAGATCAAACATTACAATTTCTGTTTATTTAATTTATGTTTTATTAAATTTACAGCAAAACATCTCTAGATAGATTTGAAAAAAATGTTTCCAGACTTTTAAAGGATAAAGTACAACTGGAGAGAAAGTGTGCAATGTCCAGATGACCCTTTAGATGATAAAATTTCAGATGACAAGATTTGGGGTATTATATAAAAGATAAAATGCATTAGGAATTCCAGAGGGTAAAAAATATACATTCATTATATTTATAATAATATATTATTAATAATAATATTTATAATAATTAGAATATAATAATTGCCCACATTATAGCAGTTTAAATATTGGAATAGATAAGAAATGAGGGAGAGCGAGATATTTAGGGAGCTAAGTTATTAAAATAAACTTCAGAATTCAGACCAGTTTATGGTTGAGAGGGTCAGTGATCAAAACAATTAGAAAGCAGAATAATTGCCAGATAGAGCTGCATTAAAAGTTTCTTGCTAAGGATTCCTCAAGAAACCGCCAATCTGTTCCCATTAAGATCTTATTATAAAATTAGGTGTGTCCCCTTTGGTTTCTTTGAAAACTTTAATTTAGAGTTAAAATAAATCTTGCACAATCTGTTATTGATCCTCCCTAAAGGTGCCCAAACTAGTAATTTACTTGTAGAGATGGACTAGAACTAAAACTTGAGTTTGAATCGGATTTTACGAGTTCAAACTAACTTGGACTTTTCAAACTTTTGAATTTCTATTTTTGGAAATGTATAGAATTTGGAGAAAAGATATATCTACATCCAAAATAACCAATGATAGATATTTTTAGCAGTGCCAACCCGTGTATAAAAGACAGCTCGACAGGTGCCTTTTGACTGTGATATGTTACCCATCCGCCCACTTTACCTTGCACGAATCATACTCAGAAGGAGAGAACCCAATGTGGTGTGGGGTATGTCCAGGGGGGACAAGCCTTACTGCTAAGCCTGCAGTTTGCCAATGGTGGCAAACTGCAGTGAGCCTACTCTAAATGAATGGTTCTGCTGCTGCTTGACCCAGCACCTGGGTTGATTCAGTTGCTCAACATAGATCCCACCCAACAGCCAATCAGTAGAAATAATTGTTCCCAAGGTGCATTTTGGGAAGAAAATGGTCCATACCGAACCTGAAATGTCAGCTCACTAATGTCAACAGCAGTGAAGGGGTTTAAATTTAAACAGTTATTCAAAATAGTATATTCAAGAGAATATATAGAATACTTAGGTATGCATAATATAAACTAAGAATTTAAAAAATAATGTTATTTTCCACTAAACACAGATTTAATTACTTTTTTATTTTTAACCCCTTTTGTTGAGGTATGCAACAAGGAATAGCTGCCACTGCATGCTGGGCATGATTCTTCTTGTATAATAATAAACACTCTTTACAACAACTTTTTAAGAGATTCAGAGGCAGATTCTAGAAATATAAAATTTTTCGAAAATTCAAATATTCTCAAATTCCTGGGATAATTATCAAAAGTCAAATGCGGAAGCTTGAAAGTAGCGTGCATGCAAGGAAGTGACTTTATTTCAAGTTCTGGATATTTGTACGTGTTCCCCAGACTATTTCCCAGGTCCCAGAGCCATGTGCAGTAGGTTACCATTGCTATTTTAACCTTATTTTATCTGAAACTTTTTGAACTATTTGTCCAGACTGACTTTAATAGGTCCAAAATCGGACAGGATTTTTGGAAGTTTGGGCATCTCTATTTACCTGCGATATTCCAACGACCTTTCCAGATCCCCTCTACAACCGATGTTACAGTTGTTGCAGGAACATCGCAGGTTAGAACTGATGGACAGGTAGTTGTTACTCTTCTATGCTTTTTTTTTTAAAAGGTCACTATACTCACTCAAACAACTTTATGTTATCTGAAATTACAATTTAAAAGAAGTTAAATGGTGGTACTCACATGTTTATTTGTGCAGCAAATTTTTAATGTTTAGTGAGTGCTCCTTATTCCCCCTCCCATTACACTAATAAGTTCTGCACAACCTCACCATCTCCCCCTTCCTCCCCATTCTGCGAGGCTTTCACACTACTTCCATTCTACTTACTAGCACTCATTGCCTCGACTGTCTTCTGCTGCTGCTCAATGCCTTTTCTGTGCAAGGCAGCAGCTGAAGGGGCCGGACTGGCAGTGGCATTGACTGTTTGACTGATCCCTTAACCCATTTTAGGGAATCCACATATTAACGTTTCAGGGAAACACAGCCACCCTTAACACGTGGATTCACTGAAATAAATGGGTTAAGGACCCCTTTTTTCATGCATGTGTGTGTGGCTCCTTCTTTGTATATTGCTATACTCTTGGGACATGGCAGGACGTCTAGAGACCAGCACCACACTGGAATTACAACAGCACATGCTAGTGTCACTTCAAGTATATTTAGAAGCCTTGCTGTATGGTTCACACCTTGCAAGGTCTAGGATTGGGGGGTAATTGGGGGTGGACACATGCATATCTGCATATCTCCTAAAATAATCAATTACGCCAGATATAGGACTGCAATCCGAGGTCCTACGATATCAGTTACATATTGCTCATTTGAAAGCATTCCTCTTTTAGTTTGTCCCATGCGCATTTCACCACTTGCATAAATACAAGGCTGTTTTCTTTAAATACTTATGTTCACATTTATACGCCAAGTTAAATGTACACATCTCCTTTGGGTATCACTATTTTTAAGAACAATAGTTCCAGCGCAGGAATGAAATTCCATGTTCCCTCTTAAAGACTGTGATTATATTATTTTGCAATATGAATTGTTTTCTATTCCACGAGACTGAGTTTAAAAAGTATCCTATAATACAGAATGAAATTAAATTGTCAAATAAAGAGAGATGAATTCTTTTACTGCTTTACAAGGCGTTGTCCTTGTCTAAGTACTGTACCGCACTAATGTTTGGAGCCTCATCAAAGCTGGAATTGATCTTCAAATCAAAGTCAGCAGGAAAAACTCGTAATAATGACATTCCGCTCTGGTGAAAAATAGGCTCTGCTGGTCATAAAAATCAATAGGATAGAGATTGATGTTTTTACACAGTACTCTCCACTACAGGTAAAGCCTACTTGCTGAGAACCAGTTGCATTTGTGCTAGTCTGCTGGGTCTACATGAAAGAGAAAATATTTGGATTTAAACTTGGAAATAGAGAAGAATTCTCACACTCTATTATTAATAATGTGTTAAAGTCCTGAATATCCCTATCAGAATTGTTCTTGTACAATGAAATGTTCCAGTCATTGATGTAAGTTATACAAAGTGGAAATGTAAAGTTAATGGGATAACTTAAGAAAAGATCAGCAAATTCCTACTGTGAAATGTAAAGTAGCTTTTGTTTTTACTTTGTCACACTTTTTTAATATTAAGTTTGAGAGTGAGGGTGATTTGAGGCAGCATTCCTCAACCAGGGTTTAAACAGAAGGGGTTGTTACCTTGCAATGGCAAAATTAGAGTACTTGTGGATTTCAACAACTGTTCTCAAAGCTGCATTTTTTCTCCTATCTAAAATGGGCAAATGGCCTTTTAATTTGTAGATATAGTTTCATATAGGAGAAATAAAGTGAGGTAAAGACTACGAAAAATGTTGTAGACAGGCAGGTCTAAAGATTCCATTCTTATGCTGGCCATAAATTTGCCTCTCAATGTTGCCTCTCAATTTTTTAGCAATGTTCTGGCCGTCGAATATTAGCAGGTAAAACTGCTCCTTTCAACATTACAATCAAATTGGCATTCATCTTGGGTTAAATGTCTAATTAGTGTACTGATGAGGTAGGGTATGAACAGCTTTACCTTGTTCGTGCTGTGCAAGGGTTCCTTCTCTATAAGAAAGCTGCTGGTCCACCAGTTAAAAAACATGCACATTTATATTTATAAAAGTGGGAGTGGGCATATGTGTTGTCTAGCTTTCCTTGTTGTGAGCTCTTTTCCTTAGCTCCTCAAAAAAACAAACTTTAAAAAAATTTCTGTGGAATTTACCATATATACTGAAATATAAGCAGGGTAACCCTTATAACACAGTACACCACCTTTTCCTGTGTCCTCGGGGCAGGTAAGTAAGCTCTGGGGGATCTTGGAACTGTAGAAACCTCATCAAAGTAAGGTTTTGGGGGGTGATAATCATTTTAAAACAAACTTGTTTTTAAGCTGGACTTGCCCTTTAAGCATATAGGTATTGCAATTATTTTGCATGACATGCGATAACAGTGCAAATCTTTTCAGTGCATGTTATTTATTCTACCCCGACAATAACCATTTAGAATAGCCATCTTATATATTTAACAGGATAGATATTATCTTTAGGCCCTCCCTATACCCGATCTATAATGCAGCTCAGTGGGTGTTTGCAAGAGAAAAAACATGCTTGTTAGAATGTACAATTAACCCAATCGAGTAAAGATTCTTAGCACTATAAAATCTGTATTGTACTACATCTATTTAGTTGAAATTTCAATAGACAGCAATAAGATTTAATTGATTTTACTAATGAAGGCGAGTGAAATAAATACAAACTTAGTTGTATGCATGTTTTAGTTTCAAATACCATCAGCTTACAACATTAAAGGATTTTTATTACTTTCTTTTTAAGACTAGCTAAGCATGGAAAATCTATAAATTCCAACGAACCCTTATAAAATGGTTTCTATGTAGATGAACAAAGGGCTGCATTTTACTAAACTATTCAGGTAAATAAAGTTACATTTAACCATTTAAGATTCCCTTTTTAATTCAACAGAAATTGCAATAATAAATGTAAATGATATATTATTGGAAGCCCGGTCTGTTCATCAACCATATTCTACACATAGTAAGTGGAGCATTCCATAGGCATAAAATAAGACTTTCTTGGATGAAATGTTAAAAAGCAGAAACAATTAAAGGGTTTTCGAATTTTCGAATTTTAAATCTGAGCTGTAGATTCTGAGAAATCATCATTTGAAATCACAGCATTTACAGGAAAAGACCTGTCACTCCAGAAGCAGAAATTATAATATGTCAAATTTCTGACTAGGCTCCTTAGCTGCCTAAAGAGCTAAATTAAGAGATTCAACAGAGAAAAGAAAGATGGGGGAGATGTGTAAGCAGAGCAGTTTCCATGGTGAGGCTGAGCAGAACGTGTAAGTGTTGCAGACACAACAAGAAGGCAGTGAGTAAGGGAGGGTAGGGGCAATTAGGAGCACTAACTATAAACATTAATAATTTAATGACAAAGCAAGCACAGATAAATATGTGAATACCAGGGATAGTCAAGATAAAGTATAGATCGAAACATACCGTAGATGGGTATAGATATAGAATAGTCCCAAAATAGAGGAAAAGGGAAAGAACCAGGGTTAGACGAGGGGCCCAAAGCCCACACGGCACTCAAACTGCATCCAAGTTACTCAAAAAAGAATATATAGTACAATAGGACAAACAATCCTAATAAACGCAAATGGGTCCAAAAGTGGATATATAAAATATAGCAAAGCCTTTATTATACATATAACAACAATAAAAAAAAAACTAAAAACACATCTATAATGCAATGGTGTAATAAATATATGTGCACATATATAGTATATCTCAATGGTAGACAGATGGATAGGTACAACAGGCCACAAATATAGGCATATTAGTTAGTAGGCCTTCTGTGGTGATCTGCTCTGCAGTTAAACGGTATTGACCGTCACATGAAACATGCAAAAGTCACAAAACAAGCTGCACAAGCAAAAGGCAGGGAAACCACAGTCTTAATCGCAGCATTGATAATATAAAGGGAAAACGGAACGATCTCACCTGGATGCACAGGTAGGTATAGAATTCTCCTCCTTGTCCCGGTGTGTGGGGTGTCGCCTTCTCATCAGGCCATACAAAAGATAAGCTGTCACATCGAGGTGTGCACAGAGGACGCCTTGCATCAAGAATGAAAATATGTGAATACCACCATTTTACTTCTCTCAAATTGTAGTTTCAAAAAATGTAAAGTTGTTTGAGTGAGTATAGTGACCCTTTAATAATGAGTCTACCTAGCTGCTTACCTAGCTGCTAGACAGCCTAAGCATATTTACCCCCTCTACTTAACTGTATACTTACTTAAGCACCCCTGAAAACCCTGAAAGCCACCATGCACTCTGACAAAGCTAAACAAGAAGCTCTTTACGAGCCAGTGATTGGCCATGATGCCACCATGTATGTGACTGACAGTTGCTACCAGGAAGGGACAAAAAAAGAAGGAGCTGCCACCAAAAAAAGAAAAAGGACATAGGGTGATCAAGTATGTTTTATGGACTTTGAGTGGGAAGTAAACATGTTCTTTAGATCTGTGGTGCTAGTCTGCCTTTGGCCATAGGGGCCAAGTTCTGTTAGTGTGATGCAGTCCTCTCTACTGCTTAGACACACTTTATTTGCTCTTACCTGAACTATAACACAAAACAGAAGCCTGTCCATAAATTTTTTATAAAAAAGCAGTGATGAACAGATGCCCTCATTACTGCCACATTTTAATGTACACACAGAAAATAATAAGTTTCTGACCTTAATATACAGAAAATCTTACATTCTCCTGTTCAAATAAATGATATGTGTATGGGCGTGTCCACTTACCTCATCTGAATAAGATGGTTTTAGAGACAACAATATGGGCTGATGGCAGAAATGTAACTTCATTTCTGCCATCAGAAATGTAAGTCATTATGACTATGTTTAAAGCAAGTAAAAAAAAAAAAAAACATGCAAAAATCATCTGTGCATCAAGAACATGAAAATGAGGCAGGCCAAAATTTGCCTAATGGTTTCTAAATCAATATTAAAAAACAAAAATGAAATGGATAAATTGAGTGACGTCAGTGTTACAATTTTTTAAACATGTTATTTTGATATATCCCCATGAGACACATACATGTTACATATAACAATACTTCACCAAGCGAAATTAAACATTTATATTTAAATGTACATGAAATAAAGGTGCAATTGTCAGAAACTCAACCTAACCCCTTTGAAGTAATGTAAGCTGAGGTCACACTGGACCGGACAGTAATGCACATGAAAAGTGCACATTTCACGCATATTACTTTATTTGCGCTACAGTTTGTGCAACTTTGCATTATCATAGAACATGCGATTCACAAAAAAATTTGCTCAAGTTTTAAACACGTGGAAAATTGGAACGTAATGTGCAGCACAATGGACTTACCGTGTTAGGATCATATAGGTTTAAGTAACGATAACTGTTCTTTATTGTTTAAACCTATTTGTTCTATGTATCTATGTGATTGGTTAGTGGAAACCATGCACCATGCAAATCACCATGCAAAAAAGATTTATAACATTGTCCTTACTAAGGAGGTACCAAAAGTGGCCATGTCCAGGATAAGAAAAAAAAAAAAAATTACAGTTTGGTAGAGCACATCCCAAACCCCATTTTTGCATTATGTAGAATTGCCAAGATGCCTCTGAAGGGACCTACCTGACCTGGTCCCTCGCCCGCCTGGTCGCTGCCCCCTGCTTCTGTTTTGAGCAAAAACAGGCACTGCACTGACAGACACTGTACTTCCTGGTCGCAGCTGTCAGGCAATTTGGTGTGACTTTACGTCGCACCATGAATGACAGCCGCGACCAGGAAGAAGTATAGTATAGTATTTGAGGTTGAATAAAGACGTATGTCCATCCAGTCCAACCCATCTAGCAATATCCTCATTTCCTGCCTAACTGTTGATCCAGAGGAAGGCAAAAAAAACCCACCAAATTTATAAAAAAAAATGAAATTCCTTCCTGACTCCAAGTGCCGGCAGAGTGACGAGGAATAGAAAAGCACAACAGTCAACTTTTTCATGAAAATGAAAATTTTGTCATTACTTTCCGTAATTTTCTTTTCCTGGTCCGTAGCACAGCAGTGATAAACATTGGATTAATCCCTATTAATCCTGTATTTGAGTCTGATTGGTTGGGCTGCGCACATTTGGAGAGCCCACACAAACCAAGGCCTCCTTGGCCACCATGGAAGGATGGCAATAACTTTTGCTTTGTCTTCCGATATTTTTCTCAGAACAGCTGGTATAATCTGAATAGGTGGAAACACACACAAAAGTGGGTAATTCCATTTTTATTGAGAATGCGTTTATTGTGAATGCTTTTTGATCTTTGTACATTGAGCAGAATTTCTCCAGCTGGGTGTAAGCACTGGTTGCCACCAGATCTATGTATGGGTCTCCCCAAATTTGAGTGATCCACTGGAATGTTTGTGGATTTAGTTTTCATTCTATTTGAGATAAAGTGTTCCTGCTGAGGAAGTCCGCTTCCTGATTGTTTTTTCCTGAAATATGGTATAAAAACCATATAAAACCATATAAAAACTCCTCCTTTGTTGTTGATAAATGATAAAACTCCTCCTTTGTTGTTGATAAATGCCACCATCGTGGCATTGTCTGTTTTTACTTGAACTGCTGATTCTTGAAGAAGTTGATGAAAATGGATCAATGGCATAAGAACTGCCGTCATCTCTCTCTGATTCTGAAACATTATTTCTGATGGTCCCGTCTGCCAAAAAATATCATACAGATGTCTACATACATCTGCAACTCACACTGACTGGTAAATAAACTGCAGGGTAACAAGCAGCTTTCAAAGTCTTATCAGGGATTCCATATTGGTGTGGAGACAACTGTACAGAAACTACTCTGTGCATAGAGACAGTGAATCCTGGGATCAGGGGGCATGGTTCTTTGAAGCCAACATGGGCTGTGAGTTGTACTGGTAACAACATGGAAACCTTCTTATTTACAGAATCTATTACTCAAATCTACGTGAATGAAACTTACTAGAGAAGAAAAAAGCTTTCACATTAGGAATAAAAAAAAAAGGTTTAGTTCTCCTTTAATGAAATAAATCATAATAAGGACAATTTATTGTTTCTTTTTTATTTTTTGAAGGAAAAACTTATATTCTAAATTGATTATAAATAAATAAAACCATATGAAATGGAGTTTAAATTACTAAAAAAAAAAACTGTAGCAAAAATGAAAAAATCAACATTGGATGGAAGAAATCTTCCAAAACTGAACTCGCAGTCCACAAGAAGTGTTTCTGGCTTTGACCTCTATAAGCAGTGGACATAGTTAATCTGGATTTTGAGAACTGTAGGTGTTTGCGGTAACTGAAGGAAGTTCAGTAACAAGTTGTGCAAGGGAAACAGAGTTCATATTAGTTCGTTCAGACTTAATAGATTTTTCTAATAGCCAAGCCAACAAAAAATGTCTTCTTTAATAGCTTTTACTTTATGCCAGCAGAAAACCCAACTTTATGCTAACAGCTATTTCTTTTTAACTTGATAGCTCTTTTAACACAAATTCTATATAAAATACCAGTGGCTTAGTACATATCTTGGCTTTTTTGAAGAGGAAGAATGTGATTCACATTGTGTGCAATTTTCCACTTGACAGTAAACCACACGATATTGTATTACAGATGCTGGTCATGCCAATCCACTGTATAGCACACCCTTAGGTCTGGTTTAGTAATGTTTGTGGGTGAAATCACCAACCACTTGATGACACCCAAAATGTTCACCAAGAACAGACACGTAAATAAATGACTAGTATAAACTTTGATGAAATTAATACATGGTGGGATCTATCAGCAATGCAGCAAAAAAAAAAATCATTTTATTATACAATAAATATAAAACATGTACAGGGAGATTCAATATGGCCAAAATCTGTGTAAAACCCACGTTAACCCGAAGTAATATCAGGTTAATGTGTGTTTTACAAGGATTTTAGGGCACAGTGCCATTTCCAAATGTTTTTGGGAATAGCATTGTGCAACCGATACAAAACCCCATTTGTTATGTTTAAAACTTAACAGGGTTCTGTATGGGACTTTAATCCGGTGTGTCTTACCTTTATGCGATCCACGATGCAATACCAGACGTAATCTCGTTTACGTCTCGTATTGTATCCCGCAAAGTTAAGAAACGCAACCCACACATATTGAATCTCCCTGCTAATGTTCAAATGAAAAGGACAGTTGGTATGTGTGAATTGCATTGTGGGATATCCCTTCTCCTGGCTCACAGTGATTACGGAGCATTCTTGCCCTCACAGTCAGATTAGTCAGGGAAGGGAAATACTGAGCAAGTACTCGGTTGAAGCCATGCAGCAACACACACACACCTCAAAACATGTGCTGCTCACATGGATTCATTTATAGGTAAAGAAGAGTCAAAGTCACTGTTTTCGAGATTACATACCATAAAGTGAGGTTCACTAATCTACTAACAACTAAACAGCAGAATGGCAATTGCGGGCAGTAAACTGATATGAGACGAATGGTAGCTATTAGTAGTTGATATCTATAGTATCTATGGATACTATAGATATCAACAAACCTTTTAGTATTGTACACACTTACCCTGTTCGAGTAATCACACAAGATATGGTTCTCTCTGCATTCAATAGGATAGATAGTAAAAAAGCTGTAGGGCCACATGGTGTCTGACCCTTTTTAAGCTATCTTGTATAATACCTATACCGAAAAAGGCACAATCACTTGTACCAAGTTACTTCTGACCAATTGTCCTTTCATCTTTGTTGGCAAAATGTTTTGAGCGTGTAATACGGAGTATGTTATATAAAAAAAAGTTATGTTACTATCAGGTGACAAATTCCACTTCGCATACAAAAGGAATAGAACAGCTGAAGATGCTGTTAATACTTATTCACACTTGCCTGTTTCATTTAGACGAGTCAAACACCTATGTGAGAGCACTTTTTCTTGATTTTAGCTCTGCTTTCAATACTGTCTCCATTCCAGTGTTATGTAATAAATTGGAGGGGTTGGGAGTAGATTTTTATCTATGTAGAGGGATTAGGAATTTTCTTTCTAGCAGGAAACAGTGGGTTAGTTTTAAAGGTAACACCTTAACTGTACGTACCATTAAGGAGTGTGTCAAGAAGGCCCAACAGAGACTTTTCTTCCTTAGGATACTCTAAAAGGAGCATTTGCCCCAGGCTCTTTAAATACATTTTTATAGATGCACTATTGAAAGTATTTTAACATATAACATTCTTGTTTTATATGGAAATTGTACTAAAGCAGAGTTACAGTGCCTCCAGCGGATTGTCAAATATGCACAGTACGTTGTGGGCACTCAGCTACCGTCAGTTGAGGCTTTATTTTTTAAAACGCAGCTCTACAAGACTAAATAAGATTATTACAGACCCGTTCCATCCAAATGATGAACTCTTTGCCTTGTTACCTTCTGGTAGGCGGTTTCGTAATTTTTATTGTAAAACATGTACATAGATTCAGAAATAGTTTTTATGGGGGGCGGAGCTTGACCGGGCATGTAGGAGGACGCGTGTCTAAGCTGCTCCCGTCTTGCGGCCATAAAAACTACTAAATACTGGGGTATATATAGCTACAATTAACACCTATATCCGTCTTAAACATCAGGGTAACCGCACAGAATGCCCCCAAAGCCTCCTAAGAAAAATCAAGCGAAAGGAGACATGGAAGACTGGCTTAAAATGGACCACTCCAAGGCCTCAAACGCCGACACACAGATAGCACAGGACGCCACGCCCTGTACCAGATCGGACACAGAGCGCGCTCATAGAGCATTACGCGCCAAACCCACACTTAACGAACCGCCTAGGGACATCATTTGCAAAGTGCATTTCTTCCCAACGAAAGAAATGCTAATGTCACTTGTAAGGGAAAAGGGTCCCATAGAGTTCGAAGGTGCCAAGATCAGTTTCTACCAAGATTTATCCACGACCACGCTGGCAAGAAGGCGCGAATTCAAACCACTAATAGAGATCCTAATTCATCACAAGCTGAGGTACAGATGGGGGTTCCCATTTAAACTGACAGTCCTAAAAAATGGAAGACCCATCTCCATCTCCAACATGGAAGATATGGAAGATTTTCTAAAAAGGCTAGGAATCCAACACAGGGAAGAACCTCGCATAAACAAAAAACCCCCCGGCAGACCTTCCCCACCCAGCCCCAAGTGGAACCAGGTCACCACGAAGCTACACCACAGCCCAAGGAAAAACTCTGAGGGAGTGACCGAACCAAACCATATATAACAGACCTTGGGAAGGTATAGCATTACCAGAACCCATGAAAATAATACGAACGAAAGGTAGGAAAAGATTAATCCCACAGTAACCACTGCATAGACTTTCATATTCACTAAAGGCCAACTTAAACCCCTCAAGGAGAAGGAGAAAGAGGTAAAGGAAGGGGAAAGGAGATGGGGAAGGGGGGGGAGAGAAAGAAGAAAGAAAAAAGGGAAAAAAGAGAAAAAGGAGGTAAAAGGGAAGAAAAAGGAACATTTTTTGTACCCTGTTGAGACATATAACAGACAGATACCAGGAAGGGGGGAGGGGGGGGGGAGGGGGAAGAGTGGGGACAATAAAAGAGAGGCAACTATACAGAAAGAGTCGAAAACGAACTGACATCCTAAGATAAATATTTGCATCGACCGAACTATAAAAACAAAAGGAATCCGTCCCTGCGATCCCGGGATGGGCCTATTTGTGTTTCGGTTCTCTCCCCCTGTCCCCCCCCCATTGATATTTTGGGGTCTTGGGTCCCTTGCACTGTTCCCATAAAGTAAAAATGGTCAATATGTTTAACTGTTAAACGATAAAGTAACCTATGAAAATCTATCCTTAAAGCAGCTAAACTATGATGAATCACGCTGATCATAGAAACAGTATTAAAACCGGAGACCAACAGTAACTACTGTACTTTCTGCTTTTGCATTGGGTCTCTTCCTATGATCCTCTCCAATGGTATGACATTGCAACCCCAAGAAATTATAAAGAGACAAGTAACAGACGTGCAAAAGGCCAACAAAACAAAAGGTTCCCTGGATACTAAAATTATATATATGTGATGTTTAGTTGAAGAACACTGTATGTTTTGAGGAGGGGAGGGGGGTCAAAAGTGTTATTTGTCATGATAATATCATGGAAGGAAACTTTTAATCGAAAGGGAGCAATGGGTGAGTGGGAAACTGTGGTTTTCTTGTTGTTTTTTTTTTTTTTTTTTTTAGAAATATGGTAAGGGTGGTAGAACGGAAGAGTGTCTCAATCAGAGAGTTACAGCACAAAGAAGCTGTGAAACACCACCTAAGGCCATAAGCCACTCAACACTTACAAAGATATTACCATATAAGATTAAAAGGTACGGCATTGATCAAAGAAAAAACTAAAACTAAAAATACAAGGTTGTCTGATGTGCCCAATACTGATCCCGCTCTCACCGAAGTAATATTAGCGTAACAACAGAAACTACCAATTGCTCAAACAATTATAGTAGAATGTTGTATCCACACAAGTATGATATATGAGACTGTACTCATGTTAAAACAACAAAGTCAATATTCAACACACCCCTGCGCCCCTCCTCCCCAACATAGAAAAAGATATAACCATGCGGAAGTAAAGTGGGATTGCCCCCCTTCCTATATATCACCCCAAACCGAATCACATAAAGCCGCTAGCGGGCAGCGCAATGATCCCGCACTTCTAGTAATACCCGGATATATTGGGAAGTCTTCTTCCCCCCACCAAAAATAAGAGAGTGGTGGTACCACCTCTAATATAAGTTTACTGATTGTAAGGACTTAAGGATCCTTACCCGAAAATGTATATTCAGTTAGTCTTTATGTATAAAGACACACTCACTAATCTGTGTAAATATGTAATTCCTTTAAAGTTAATATTTTATTTAATATGTTTTTCCATGTCCGAAACGATTCTAACAACATCAACTATCTCTCTACCTACTACAGTCAATTATATACAAGGATTTCCAGCGTCCCCGGGTCTCAACCATACCTCCAACTACACCAAATTTCGCAGCATCAATCTCCTGGTAGATGAAATCCCTCAGCTCCCGCTGAACCCCACCTCAGATGACATCTCAAATTAAGGTAATCACCCACAACACAAAGGGACTCAATGCTCCGAAAAAACGTCAACTTGCACTACAATACTACCAAAAACAACACGCAGACATTCTCATGTTACAAGAGACCCACTTTAAATGGGGGAAAGAACCTAAGTACTGGGGACCTAAATTCCGAACTCATTATCTGGCATCCTCCGGATCAGGCAAGGGAGGAGTGGCTATATTAATAAACAAGACCCTACCGATAACTGAACACTCATGCTGTAGAGACCCACAGGGGAGATTCATTATTCTAAATCTCCTAATCCATACAACCAGAATATCCTTAGTTAACATATATGCCCCTAACACCAACCAAAAGATATTCTTCCAAGAATTAAGAAATAAAATCGCCTCTCATACATTTGGCCCTATATTAATGGCAGGAGACTTTAATGTCTCCATCAACCCAAAAATAGTTAGATCAAAACTACTCAACTCTATGTCAGGTTCCCCCTTATTCAAACATCTACAAACATTCACAAAAGACAACAACATACTGGACACATGGAGATTAGCCAACCCAACGAAAAGGGAATACACCTTTTTCTCACCAGTGCATAAAATATACACCAGAATAGATTACATATTTGCTTCACCTCAACTGATATCACAGGTACGAAAAACCAATATCTCAGAAATCACCTGGTCCGATCACGCCCACTGCTCAATAACTTTGGAAGACATAATAAAAGCAAAACCACAACCAATCTGGAGATTGAATGAATCACTACTAACAAATGAAGAATATGTAAACGAGCTGACCACACAACTAGAAAACTACTTTAAAGAAAACAACATTGAGGATACACAGAGTGCAATCCTATGGGTAGCACATAAAACAGTCATTAGAGGCCAACTAATCCAATTAGCATCCAGACACAAAAAGAAAAGGGAACAACACATTACACAATTAATTAACACTAAGAGAAGGAGACAAAAGCTTAGCTTGCAGATACGAGGAAACGAAAGCATCACAAACACAAGCAGCAAGAGAGGAACTGAGCCAAATCCTATCAAACAGAGTGGAAATGGCCCTCAGACTCACCAACCAACGATTCTATTATAAAAGCAATAGGCCAGACACTATGTTGGCGAGAAAACTTAATCAGAAAATGACTCAGAATAAATTTCTACCCTTAAGGGATAACAAAGGGAAACTACATCACGATCCAGTTTATATTACCAACACTTTCGCAAAATTCTATCAGAAATTATATGATGGAACTACAACCAAATGCAGTACAGATAAGGAAAACCGAATCAACAACTATCTCAAAAACCTAAATCTACCACAACTCAACACAACACAACAGCAATCCTTACAAGCCGACATATCTCCAACTGAATTACACACTGTTATCAAACAATTAAAAACCAGAAAGGCACCAGGCCCAGATGGATTTACTGCTCTTTACTATAGGAAGTTCCAGTCCACCCTGTCCCCATACCTACTGAAACTATGTAACGAAATACTCAAGGGCTCTCAAACGCTGCCTCCAGACATGCTAGAAGCTCATATAACAGTCATCCCAAAACAGGACAGGGACACCACCCAACCATCTAACTATCGCCCAATCTCTCTTATAAATATAGATGCGAAAATAATTGCAAAAATCCTAGCAAACCGACTCAACACAATACTCCCTGAGCTGATACACAATGATCAGACGGGCTTTGTCCCAGGTAGACAAACTGATACGGATAATATTAGAAAAACTATAACAATTATGCAACACGCAAACACAAACAACATACCCTCAGTAATCTTATCGTTGGATATTGAGAAAGCATTTGACAGGGTGGACTGGACCTTTCTCCGAGCGGCGCTCAAACACTACAGTTTCCTAGACCAGTTTATCTCAGGAATTTTTAGCCTATACTCTAATCCTACAGCAGTAGTTAGAAACATGGGCTACCCCTCTGAAAAAATCTATATAAAAAACGGAACACGACAGGGCTGCCCCTTGTCACCACTCCTATTCGCTCTATCAATAGAACCTTTGGCAATTAAAATAAGATCATCCCCAGATATAACGGGCATAAAAATAGGAAAAACACACTCCAAAATCTCTCTTTTTGCTGATGACACCCTGCTCTATCTATCTCAACCTCTTATATCCCTTCCAGTATTTCACAAAATCCTACACGAATTTGGCAACTTTTCAGGCTTTAAGGTCAATCAAGCTAAATCAATTGCATACCCGATACACTTATCAGATTCCACATACAACATATTACAAGACAAATTTCCGTATAAATGGACAATGGAATCTTTCAAATACTTAGGGATTCAATTAAGCCCCAAACCAGAAATATTACACTCCCATAACTATGATAGACTGATCCCAACCCTGATTAACCAACTTAAAAGGTGGACCGCCTACCCACTGTCACTGGCTGGTAGGATAAACGCAATCAAAATGACAACCCTGCCAAGAATCCTATATTTATTCAGAGCACTACCAATACCAATAAACCAACAAAAGATCAATAACCTACAAACAGAAATCAGAAAATTTATATGGAAAGGGAAGAAACCTAGAATAAAATACGAACACCTAGGCAGACATAAAAATAAAGGAGGCTTTGGGCTACCAATGCTACTTCACTATTATAGGGCAGCACAAATTGCCCAAACCTCACAATGGATATCAGGAGCTGGGAAAATTGCTTGGGTAGATATAGATAACGAACTACTCGCCCCACTCCACTCATCATCAATTCTATGGCTACCAAAAGAACAACACAAATGTTACTCCAGAAACCACTCCCCCTTTATACAACACGCCCTGCGACTCTGGAACAGAACAAATAAACAACACAAGTTATTCCCCCAATACTCCATATTAACCCCTCTGTTATACTCTCCAGTCTCCCCTGTGGGCCTTGCAGCAAAGGAATTAACATATTGGAAAAAGAAAGGTATAACCACGATAAACGATCTGAGAAAAGAAAACGGCTCACTGTGCACATGGGAAGAAGCTTCTTTGCACTTCCAATTACCTACTAACAAATGGTATCTATATACCAGAATACTACACTACGCCCAAACTGTTATGGAGCGATGCCAGAAAAAGCAAATTACCTCAGTAGAGAAACTTATGACTAACTCCACCCAAATGAAGGGTAGAATCTCTTCCATATATAAGATACTATGGTACAACACCTCACCAATCAAATCTAAATACGTCTTAAAGTGGGAGGCAAGACTCAATCAAACACTAGATGACCAACAATGGACCCAAATATATATTAACTCACACAAGAGCTCATTAAATATCGCAACAAAAGAAAGAACACTCAAAATACTTTATGATTGGTACACCCCACCGGAATATTTACACAGAATCAATCAATCCCATCCCACTTTCACCATACACTGCCCTTTTCAACCTACCCGACCAGGGATTAAACATCTACGCCCAAAGATTGATTGCCCATATATGCGCAGCAGCTAAAAGTCTAATAGCACTATCCTGGAAGAACCCAACCCCATCTAAAACAGAATTAATCGCCAGGATATGGAAAATAAAGTTTAATGAATATCTCGGCCACAAAATACAAAATTCATTGAAACAATGGACAAAAACATGGGACATATGGGAGCTGGGGATGGACCCGGGGACGACTGGAACCCCAAGGAGCTGAAAATAGGAAAATACTCCTTACTTCAGGTAATTTATATAGATACCAAAAGACGTCCTTACGGTTTAGATTGTGGAATGTGACAAATGGTAATACCTATGAAGGGGAATGGCCCCTTATCATTGCAGTGGAGAAAACGAAGGGAGAGAGAGTAGGAGGAAAGGGAAATATCATAACAATGATATGGTGAAATTACAACTAAAGGACATGGAAACAATATTGTATTGTATATTCTTATTTTTTAATGTTATTCTTTTTTAATTTTCTCACCAACCAGTACATATATTCTTTTGTTTAAAAATGGAAAAAAAACACCTACTTAAGCTAATTTTTCAAATGCTGATGTTAAATGTATGGTTAATATGTTTACAAAAAAAATTTAATAAAAATCTAATGAACAAAAAAAAAAAAAAAGAAATAATTTTAACCATCATCAGTCAACTTTTAAATTCCTAACTGGACAAGACTATTACATTGTTATTGTTGAATAACACTGTTTTTTTTAAAAAAAATTTTACTTGATACATTTCTAGTATTTATATTGTAATTTTTATATATCGAAGTACCATATATGATTACTGCTTTGCTGTTGCACTCAAATTGCTTAACCGGTATCTATCTGCTGCTAAAAAAAAAAAAAAAAAATCACGGACTCTATACGAATTACAATAAATTGAATCTTGAAGTTGTTGAAGGGCAAGGCCCCACTCCCGCATTTCAATGCACAATACGATTGCACATTAAATTGCACACACTAGTGTTGGTCAATTGATTTTACCACATTAGGTGCCCTACGATCCACTAATCAGAGTGCATGCAATCTGCAATCATTGCGCAATCAAAGAGCATGGAAACGTGTCCGTTCCAATCCTACAGGCTGAAGTATGGCCTTGGCCTAAGGGAGGATACACAAAATCAAAGCCTAAGCAACCAACTAAAGATTTTTTTTTTCATTCCTAAGTTGTTAATAGTTTATAGGTTACTGGACTGTGGCAAACACTGTACGCAAACTACTTACAATGTTGTAATAAAAAAGGAACTTTTTCTCTTGTTTCATGGAATTCAGATTAAATAAGTTTTGTCATGTTAAAACAGTGAAAATCGTTTATACTGCATAAGGATTGAAGTTCTATTAAGGAAAGGCCACAATAATGGTTTCAATGTTGCCACGACCTGAACTGATTAAGAAATTATTCTTATCTCAGGAAATAACTTTAAAATAGCTTTAAATTTGTGTTGTTAACAACTTTTATGTTTCACTCCAGGAGACTCAAATAAAAACTTCTGTTTCTCTTCAAATAAACCCACAGCCATAATACAAAGCACAACACAATTAATTTGTGGTGTGTAAAGTGACTTTGTTCAGGGGAAACAGATTTGCTTCCTAGCAACATTACTAAAGACTTCTCATCATAGTAAGGAGCCATGTGGACATTTAGCTGGTTCAAGTGACCTTTTCCCCTTTTTCATCAATTACAGGATCTAATAAAAAACAAGGCAGGATACTGCTAATGGTGACAAAAAGCTAAAAACCTGGGTCAAAGAATTGTGGGAAACAAATAATAAGGGGAAACTTCTACAGGACAGGGCATTACACAAAGCATTGGAGCAGGAATCCCATTTATATATAACATTAATATATGACAATAAAGATAAACAATAGAATACTATACTCTCACTGGCCACTTTATTAGGCACACCTGTTCAATTGCTTGTTAACACAAATAGCTAATTAGTCAGTCACAAAGCAGGAACTCAATGCATTTAGGCATCTTGATATTTTTCAACACAAGTTTTAGTGAGCTGATGAAAGGAGATTTAAATGACTTTGAACATGGCATGGTTGCTGGTGCCAGAATAACTGGTCTAAGTATATCAGAAACTGGTGATCTACTGGGATTTTCATGCACAACTATTTCTGGTTAGAGAAAGAGAAACTATCCAGTTAGTGGCAGTTGTGTGGGTATCTTGTTTAAGATTTAAAAGCAACAGTAGCAACACATAGCACATTGAAACTTGAAGTAGATTATTAGCACAGCTAGAATAGTAAATAAAGTAGTTTAAAGGTCACACAGCCAAAAATCTGTCTAGTGTGTAACATCCACTAGGATTATAATGATTTAATTAATGCACAGGGCACAACACATAACCAGTTGCCAAGCACGAAACTACTAATATAAAATACCCTTATAAACATATTATAAGGCAATAATGTTGGTCTAATACTAATAAGTGGCTTCCCCCTATAGTAAAAAGGTCCTGGTATTATAAACTCAGCTAGTGCTGGCTGTTAATGATGATTCCAATCATATACTGTACCTGTATATTGTAAAGCAGGTCATCTAATGCGAGTTCCAGGCATACATTATTAAAGGCCACAGAATTCTTGGTAAATAGCTGTGCTGTTTTTTGAACTGCTTGGTAAGAATATACGGGCAGGTAATATCTTCATAGACTACGATTAAGGGACTCGATTAAAGGATTATACTTACCATTTCCCCGATCCATTCCTGCAAAGTACCTAGGGTGAGGACCTAAAATGCTAAGTCCTCACCTCTGGGTACTTTATAAAAGTCCTGCACTACTTACTAGTAATCTCCCTCGTCGCTCCGACGAGGGAGATCCTCCCCACTGGCACTTTGAGTGACAGGTCGCGAGGCAGCCAATGGGAAGACGTGCTCTGCAAGGAGGCGTGTCTTCCCATTGGCTGCCTCCCAGAATGTCACTGACAGTGCCAGTGGGGTGGATCGGACCTGGGCGACGAGGGAGATTACAAGTAAGTAGTGCAGGACTTTTGTAAAGTACCCAGAGGTGAGGACTTAGCGTTTTAGGTCCTCACCCTAGGTACTTTGCAGGAATGGATCAGGGAAATGGTAAGTATAATTGTCCTTTAATATGGCTTAACAAAGTTTTTGTTTTTTAACAATACGATCTGGACTCCAGTTCATTGAATGGTGCAGCCCTAAACCAGTCCTTTGAAATAGATATTTAAAGGAGAACTAAACCTTAAAGGACAATTATACTCCTAATCACCATTCCACAGCTGCATAGTACCCAGGGTTGGGTTTTTAATCTCTAAGTCCTCACCCTGGGTACTTTACCGAACAGCTGATTTACTTATTTAAAGTTTCCCTAGACGCTCCAGTCCGCTCCTCCCCTCGATGTAGAAAAAGCTGAGGGAAAGTAAGTTCAGCTGTTAGGTGAAGTAACCAAGGGTGAGGACGTTTAGGTCCTCATCGTGAGTAGTACTAATGGGAGGAAGAAACGCAGTGAGGGGGAGGGGAAATATATTTTCTTTATGTGAAAGCTTTTCTTCCCAGAATGCCTATGCATTGTAACATTTAAAAAGTTAATTCTGTAACTAAGTCACAGCCTATGAAGTCTTCAAAAGAGCCTTGTGAGCATGTTCACCTATTAACCACACCCCCTGACCCCACTGTTCACTGTCTCACACAGTCTCAATTTAAAAAAATATATATATATATTTCTGCCTCAATCCTTGATAGAAAATAAAATGCAAAGATTCATTTTTATTTTTGTCAAAAGGTTGTCCTTGGGTAATATATATTTTCTTTTGCTTAGAAAATGTGTTTTGGGAAGATCTGAGTGTAGGGCAGATGCCTACTGGTTTCGGATTGAATACATTTCTTAGAAAGGTGTGCATTATTTTATTCAGCACTTTCTGGACTTTATGTCAGGAAAGATGATTTTTGGATGAATTTTTACTTAATTAAAATCTATAGAGCATCATAGCAATATATATGATCATCTTTATGATGATAATGCAAAAAAATAATATATTATTTTTCGATATGTACTTATGTTGGGTTTTCATATTCTAAGCTAATAATTTGATTCTATTTTATACATTTTTATGCCTCATATACAATGTTCAGTATGTTTTAAGCTGGGTACACACAGTAACGATAAAGCCCCAATACCTTCAGATCTGACGGCTTTATTGGTAATGTGTGTACCTTCGTTTTCCGAACGTTCAGGTCGGCCGAATGCTCGTTCGGGAAAGTCCGAAAGTTTCCATCGGCATCGCTAGACTCCCTATAGAAAAGTTTGCCGCGGCCGAGGGAAACACACAGTCCCGAGCGTTCTCCCTATGATGTTCACTGTGTGTTGACTGTGTGTATGCAGATCTTTGAAAGATGATCCTGTCATCTTTCAATGATCTGTAGTATGTGTACCCAGCTTTAAAAGAACAATAAGCAGTCATTAACAAATACAACAGAATGAATTGTATTTGCTAACAATACATAGAAAAAACTATATGAATGTCATCTAACTACATTAAATTTTAAATTGCAGTATAAAGTTATCTAAACATAAATGTAAAGTATTAGACCTTTAAATCTTCATCTGCTGAGTCACACACTGGGAGATCATTTATTTAAAAGGTGCTGCATGCAAATAAGATGTTCATATGCATTTCATTATATTTTAATGGTCAAGACCCTTAAGTATCTTACCAGCTGTGGGCTAATACCTACAGTTTTCTTCATATTTCCCTTACAGAGTTTCTGTCAGGCGCCAGTCTCAACTCTTGACTGTAGGGATGCATTTGTTTTCCACATCACATCTTCTTAATAAATAGGAGTCACTCTCAAACACAGACACATATACTGGCACTTTAACTTGGTTTAACAGTACAAAAATAGCTATTTGAAGTTTACCCTTTCCATATGTAGCATCCAAATCCTATAATGTATGTTATAATGTTATTTTACAAAGCTTAATGCTTACGATACCAGCTCACTGTCAGGGCAGCCTTATAAGAGTAAAAGTACACTCTCTTTTTATTATCTCAATAGCTTACCGCCTTTGTTTCTAAGCATACCTACCCCAACAGCTAATTATTATTCACATGTCTGTAGCAGTATGGACACACTCACTAGACTAACAAACAGCATCTTGCTTAATGACTAACCAATGCTATTAATTTTCCTTGGTTTGAGGAACTTTTAATACCGTTACATAATTTCCCCCAAACAAAGTTCAGCAATAACACAAACTACTTACTGTATAAAGTAATAACACTTGTTCAAAAAACAATCCACTTACTGCATAGTGTATTAAAGATGATCAACTTCTGTTCAGTGCTACCTGAGGGTCAGTAAGCATTGCCTTTTCTTTTAATTAGATAACAAAAGATTGCTGCTTATTCACAAACATTTTTATTATTATATTATCATTATGGATTTATAGTGTCTACATCTTTGGTAGCACTTTACAATTACATACAGTACATGTTACATAGAATGGAAGTGCATATAATACAAGTACACAAAGTGATGAGTTAATTAGCAGCAATACCATGATACACAAGGAAAGAGGACCCTTCCCAGTGAGTGAAGAAATGAGGGGCCTCATTTGGAATATGCCGTGCAGTTTTGGAATCCTATATACAGTACAAAAGGGACATCTTGGAAATGGAAGCAGTTCAGAGAAGGGCAACTAAAAAAAACAAGGGGAATGGAGGGGATTGACTGTGCAGGCAGATTAGACAAGTTAGGGCTGTTTACATTGGAGAAGTGACATTTGCGCAGGGATTTGATCACTTTATACAAATATATTAATGGGCCATATCAGAGGACTCGTAAACATCCTTTAAGAATAGAAAAAAAGAGTTTTAATCTTCAGGTTAGGAAAAGTTTCTTTACAGTAAGAACAGCAAAACTGTGGAACTGTCTTCCAGCAGATGTGGTAATGGAAAGTTCATTGAATAGCTTTAAAAATGGTCTGGATACGTTTCTAAAACTAAAAAATATTGAGAATTACTGGTATTAATTCATATACTGTAGTTCTGGTTGATCCAGGGATACTTTTCGATTGTCTTTTTTTGTTTTTTTTGCCTTCCTCTGGATCACTTGTTAAGTACAGTTAAGGTGGTTGGACTAGATGGACCTCTTTTTTTTTTAAACCTCAATCAATCAACTATCAATAAATTACGCTGCACACTGTACGTTATACGATCCAACACATCCCGAATTCTGCCTTCATTGGCAAGGACAGGATTCAGTGCTTTTACCTGGGCCAGTGCTGGAAGTGCGGGTCTTTTAGACACTTGCCCATGTATTGTGCCTGGAGAATGCTGCAAAAGACTGCCCTAACAGCATTTGCTGTAACCTCTGTGGAGAGTTGGGGACACCTCGTGCCCCGATTCTTGGCAGATCACACATGAATTTGCTGTGGCCATGTATGAGGCAGTGGGTGCTGGGGAAGCAGTGGACACTGTAGATGGGCCCATTTCACACCACTCTAGAAAGTATTACCTTGCCTGAAATTGCAAAGCCTGCAGAGGAGCAGCCCATGGTCGCTGCACCTGTGGAGCCTGTTATTGTGGCCCTACGAATAGAACCTAGGGCTATTAGTAACAAGAAACCAACAGGTCAGCCAAGATTTCTATCCAGTCCCATTCCCAAGATAGAGGAAAGGATCACAAGGTCCAAGTCCAGAGATAGATTTGTAGCTCCAAGTAGATCTGCTTTAAGGGTCCGCAGAGTAGCCAAAGAAGGATGGCTGGAGTACAGTTAGGAGAAGGGGGAAAGCCTCTTCTAAGAAAATTGTCAACCAACACAAAATTAATTTTCTGCTCTTAGTGAAGAGTCTCTGGAGGATGAGATCCTTAGGTTAGGGAGGGAGCTGGCTAGGGACAATCAGCACAATCTACTCAGAGCCGCAATCGCTTTGAGTAAATCTCCTGAATAAGATTTAATATCGTGTTGGTGAAAGTAGGTAAATCCTTAAAGGGGATTTGCTCACAGTGTGATTTTACGCCAGCCATGAGCTAGCGCAAACGCGATATTGAATCTCAAGCGCTGGCTGCGCAGGAGTCTTTTCTGATCCCCACACAGCCGGTGCAAAGAAGGAGTTGAAGTGACGCAAAGCTATTACCATGACTTTTACTACAAAAAAAAAAAGCACAGCAGCAAGCACTGCAGCTCTCGGAAATTAGGCTGAATGTCTCTTCTCTGTATGAATTTATAAGCATAAAGCCAAAGGAGGCAAAGCTTTTGCCTTTAGGGTTACCTGCTAAGAGAGAGGGGAGAAGGGTAAAAAGGGGAAAGTGAAAAAAAAAACAACATATGCTTAATCATCCTGAAAATGGCTTCTTCCAGGATCAGGAGCCCCTAAAGACATCTGCCGCAGCATGACAAAGTGGTGGGGGATCACCAAAAAGAGGGCCGCTTGACTCTCGTGGCCTAGCGATTGATAAGGTACATTGCATTTGAGAGTGACTAGAGGTCACACCATTCTCCTGATCCCTATCTGAATTGTAGGGACTCTGTCATTTGCAAGCTGGTTAATGGCTTGCGAGGGAGGGATAGGGCCTAAGAGACATCTCCTGGTGGTCTTCTCTTGATTGTTAAGAGCTTTTACACTGACATCTTGTCTGAGAAAGAGCAGACTCCAGTTCAGACAAGATCTGATATTCCTTGGGAATATTTGACAGGAGGAGGCTAGGGAAGCCATAGGGGGCCTCACTGTTAAGAAATCACCTGGGGCCGATGGACTCACAGCGAAGTTTTAATAGGTCTTTTGTGTTGTCCTTGTCCCCAGTCTTGTGGATGTTTTTTTGGGTTCCCTTTCTGGTGGTCTCCTTCCACACTCAATAAGACGTTCTACTTTCATTCTGCTGTCAAAAGGGTTATATTGTTTAAGTATTGAGAACTGGCACTTCACCGCTTAACTCAATGCTGGCAAAAGTGCTGTTTAACCGCCTCTTTGAGGAACCCCCCTATTCCCCCTTTACAGCACTGCATGGTCAAGGGTAAATCCATCTTTTCTGCAGTATTTTTAGTCAGGTAAAAGTACTAATGCGTTATTGCGAATGGGAAAAGTACGATTTGTTACTGGATCTAAGGCCTGAATCACAAGTCCTTGTCCTTGAAAGATATGTTATTCCTGAGGGGTTCATCAATTGACTTAGAGTTTTGTACAAAACTGCTGAACCCTGTACTGGCCAGTGTAAATTGCTCTGTGGAGATTATATGTCTAGCTGTATGGAGTTGGCTCTTTGGAACCCCTTTTATGGTACCTAGTATAACTTTCTGCTTGAAGTAGATTGTTTCTTTTACTGTACAAATTTGTGATCAAAGAACTGCCTACTTTATCATCTTGCACATATAGGAATGGAATTAATATTATACTCCAATGTGAATTTTACTGTGGCATGTTGATGAAATCAATCATCTCAGTAAGTTTAGCTTCCATAAAACTTCATCATCCACAAATCTGTAGTAGTGTCTGAGATGTTGATTCCATTCATCATTCTCCAAAATAAATTTATTTTCCAACACTGCAATAAAGATATTGGCATAGCACGGGGCTAGATTACTGCCCATCACAGTCCCCTGTTGCTGCAGATAGAACTAGTCCTATTTTTTTAGGACTAGTTCCAGCAACATGGCTGTTGGTATAGTAAATAACATACCGAGGTCCGGGGCAGGAGCGCTCACCTACGGCGTCTGTGTTCCATCCATGCTATGCTGTACTCCAGCGTGCAGGTCCCTCCCAGAAAGGAGACTTAAGCGAAACTTCAAGCAAAAAACAGATACTGGGGAGCGGACCGCTCCGCAACTCAGGAATCAGCCGCAGCAGATGGTGTCATAACATGCTTTATTTAGAACACACACGTGTACATCAGAAGAAGCCAAATAAATAACAGTAAACCAAAATAACAGAGGCAAAACAAAACAGTCAGTCTTACGCGTTTCACGGCGTCATGGCCGCTTCAGAGACTCATGAGGGAGAGGGATTACCCATGATCCCTACTTCCCTTAAATACCCATAACCCTAGAAATTTAATTAACCCACGACGTGACTGTGATAGTGCCGCACAAAGAAAACCAAAATAACACAATTATTGAGGCACAGGATCAACCGTGAGAATCAGACCCAAGTGGGCCATGGCGCAGGAACTACTGATAACTAATATAGACACAAACAAAAAGCAAGTACTGCACTCATGAATTTGCAAATAACAATAAAACCCCTTTATTATGGGACACTAATCATCCATGTTGGGGTACAGGGAACGGTGACAGACATAAGAATAAAAGCATCTAAAACCTTAAAAAAGGATAATTCGATCGGTGTACCCTGCTACAACTCATAAAGTGACTAGTGCACATAACCCTCAACCCACATATGTCAGTAATACTTAAGTGTAATACAATCCAGTACACACTTATCTGTCAGTAATGCTGCAGTATATCGACACAAAGTCAGGGGGTCCAAAGAGAGAAAAGGGCCTGTAGGCAGGGCACCGAACGACCAACCAGTGGGACAACGCCGAACGCTTTCGTCCAAGGGAACAGACTCTCAACAGCGAAGAAAACCAAACAGCATAAAGTGGCTGAGGGGGATCAAAACCTCAATCATAAAATTATAAAAATTAAAATTCTAAAAAAAATCATAAAATTATTATGCCTAAAAGCTAAAAACAAATAAAATAGCAAGTATGTGTAGGTGGTAATATATAATATATTGTTTTTTGTTCACATATGCAATATTGATGAGTATTTAAAAGCATTGATTATTTATTTATAAGCATTATCGCTTTATATGGGAATTTATGCTAAATTGATATAAATATTGTACTATATGAAACATAGCTGTAGATTGGGCTACCTCCTCTTTTTTTTAGAATATATATCTTTTATAATATTTTTAGTACTGACTTATTTAACACTTGAGCACTATATGTTAAGGATAGTAGACACTGTTATTTATGTATCTATTTTAATATTACTTCACTGTTTTATGGTGATACATACTCTCTTGCTATCGGATTATATATTACCACCTACACATACTTGCTATTTTATTCGTTCTTAGCTTTTAGGCATACTTATGTAGTTTGCTAGACAATTATAACAAATATCATAACACTTAGTTACTTTATTTACGAGCTCTTGGATAATTGCAATAATCATGTTATTATGAATATATGATTGAGGTTTTGATCCCCCTCAGCCACTTTATGCTGTTTGGTTTTCTTTGTACGGCCCTATCAGTCACATTGTGGGTTAATTAAATTTCTAAGGTTATGGGTATTTAAGGGAAGTAGGGATCATGGATAATCCCTCTCCCTCAGTGAGTCTCTGATGAAGTGGCCATGACGCCATGAAACTCGTAAGACTAACTGTTTTGTTGTGCCTCCGTTATTTCGGTTTACTGCACTGGCTTCCTCTGATGTACACGTGTGTTATAAATAAAGCATGTTATGACACCATCTGCTGCGGATGATTCCTGAGTTGCGGAGCGGTCTGCTCCCCAGTATCTGTTTTTTGCTCGAAATGGCTGTTGGTATATCAGAGCTCAGTAAGGCAGTTTCTACCCCCTCTTTATGGGGTATTGATGTATAAAGAGATTGTACATCAATGCTGCATAGTATATCAGTAGCAGTCCCTTCAACAGCATTAAGTTTCTATAAAAAATCCAGTGTCCTTAAGACATACTGGCAACTTAGAAACCACAGGTTTTAAGTAGGTATCAGCAAACTGAGACAACAGTTGTAGTGTTGACTAGAGATGTCCGAACTTCACAAAATCCGGTCCGCTCGAGGATCCGCGAATTTTCGAAAAATTCGAAAATCCGCGAACGGACCCGAAATTACGAGTTTTCACGTATTTTTGGGAATTTTCGAAATTACGAGTTTTCATGTATTTTCGAAGATATGTATTTTTGAAAATACAAGTAATCCTCGTAATTTCGAATATTTTCAAAAATACGTATGTAAGGAATTAAGAGAAATCAGTGTATTTTCGAAAATTTTCGAAAATACACGTTTTCCCATATTTTCGAAAATTCCCGAAAATACGTGAAAACTCGTAATTTCGAAAATAAGAAAAATCCGCGAATCGGAAGTTCGGAAGGCGGAAAATCCGGAAAAATCCGCCGTTCGCGAACGGGATAAATCCGCGGCGGATCCGGGTTCGGATCCGCGAACCGGCCATCCCTAGTGTTGACTCTAGCCCATAGATAATTGATCTACCTGGAGGGTTGGTTAGACCCTGGTGTATATGTGGTAATAAATACAATACTGGTACTCTTGGGTGGTCTGTACACAAAAATTCCTTTGTCTGTTGACCAATCCATTATCAAAAGCACAAGATACAGTGTTATCAATTTCTTTTTTGATGTAGGATCATTATCCAAAGGTTTATAATGCGAAACAGTATTTAACTGTCTTTCTGCTTTAGCAATATAATCTCCTTTATTTTGGATAACAGTGGCTTCCCCTTTGTTTGCTTCCTTTATTACAATAGGTTTGTTATTCTGTAACATTTTACAGTAAGTGCCCTTCTCTTTGCCTTATATAAATTATCCTTTTTTCTTTCCACTTGCTTGTTTCTCCCATAGTTTAATTACATCAAATAATAACAGTGCAGAAAGCATTCCATTTGTAAATTTGCTGGTTGGGGAACCTTTTAGGTTCTCCATAGATCCTCTGATAAAGAGGCTTGATGGCAGTGCATTGTGGGGGGTAACTGTCTCTCTAGGAGTTTCATTGAAGGTAGCTGCCTATTGGGATGATGTCACATTGGTAGACTGCAGCTCCGATAAGGTCGTTGAGGTGGCCGAACTGGTGCAAGAGTATTCTGATGCCTCAGGTTCCCTTATCAGCAGTAACAAATGCAAAACTTTTTAGATGGGGAAATAAGAATCTTCCCTAAGATTCTTGCCTTGCTGAACGTTCCGACTCCTCAAAGATGGTGGCGCCCAGGGTGCCGACGTCATTGCGCCGTGCATATGACATCACGAAAAAGGCGCCAATGCCTACCAAGCGTGATGTCACAAGATTTAAAGGGAACTGAATGCTCTCCCCTTTGCTTGATTATAGCAAAATAAGATTTTCAAAAATTGTGGTGGTGCTATAGATGGGAAACTCATTTGACTCAACCCACCTTCAAACACAGGATCCTATTTTTTTTAACTTTTAGGGTTACTTTGGCATTGTATTGTTAGCTATTGTAAACACTAAATTTCAATTCATAATGATTGATGTAGCAAACAATGGAAGAGTTTCCAATGGTGGACCTTTCAGAGCAAACAAACTTTAAGCAAATGCTTAAACAAAATAAATTACAGTAAATTTACTTCCTAATTCTATAAACAAGGGAGGATTGAATTTAGCATTCATAGCTGATGAAGCTGCTTAAGGCTTTCCCACAAAGAGTACTTCCCACAGAGCAAAATTATTTTACCTAAGGACTTTCAAGAGCAAGATGAATAGTTAAAAACGCATTTGGGATTTTGAGATGCCATTTTAGCATTTTTCATACAACAATAAACATCAAACATATCATTACTGGCAATTGAATACCCAGTGAATGGAAGACTAGGGAAAATGTGATCACATGCTTCTATGCATCATAATTGCACTAATGATGCAAAACACAATAGAGATAAAATATGTGGAGTACTTTAATGGTGTAGGTAGAGTTGACTGGGCAGATAAATAATAAATAATTTAGGTATAAATAGATTTGTTATATAAAATATTTTATTAAAATAAACATTAGTGTTTATTATTGAGTATCTTAATTCCATATAACTAATAAATAATAGACACATTTATGTTCGACTTTTATGCAAATTATGCAATTTTTTATTTGTAGCATTTTTCAAAGATAATATTAAAATAACTTTCTTGTATTTAGTTCTTTCCTGGTGCTGCAACAATAAGGTTATATATTTCTGTTTTGTTTTTATTTTGTTTTAAATTGAATGGAAAATCTTTTATTATTCAATATATGTCATTAAATATTGACAATTGCAGTGACAAAATCAACATCAATCACAAAAAAACATATATAACTATATTTTTAAAAGATTTTGTCCAGTAGTATATATTTTTATGTAACATTTTTTTAAACTTTTATATCCTTTTTACTATTTTAGAAATTAATATATATTATTCATATTGTATGTTGTGAATATTGTATGTAATTATAATTTGCAAAATTAGTAAAACGTACCTGACCATGCTTTGTATGGGACGGAGTTGTATACAAATATGATTTGTGATATTACATGGGTCATTATTTTGGATAACAAACATCATGATGAAAGTTAGAAAAGTGGATTGTCAGAGTATTGGTGTCATCTCATACACTAATATGGGTGAGCATCTATAATTTGTTTCTTGTAATCTATTTATTAGTTTAAATACTATTGATTCACATTTAAGATGTTGTCTTTCACTCATCCTTTTTTATTTTATGGGATGATCATCTTTGGTGGCTTTTGTGCTGTATTGGAACAGGCAACATCCTTTGGTTGACATCTTGAAGTTTAAGTGCAAATAGTTTGATTGTCCTGAACATGCACTCTACTCTATTTCGGTTCGTGGACAATTTGAACTTGGTGGAAGAGGACTAACTGACTTATCCATTTGTGATATGCTTGTTCTCTGTTGTAAAAGTTGTGATGGTGAAAAAAGATTCTATAAAAAAAATTATTTTGTTAACATTTCTCTAATAAAATATTTTTTATACATTTATATAATATAAGGGATAATACTCTACCTACAGTGTAATATAAGCATCTTACACCACCGAGGAGCTTTATTAACATATAGAAGCATGAGGCTGTAGGCCAAGTAATTATAAAAAATAATTATTTTTAAAAATTAGGTGTAAATCTTCAAATTCACTCATTTAAACTTATAATATGAATTATATTCATGTAATAATAAATAATATAAATAAGGTGTTGTAGTTTATAAAATATATACTTTATACATTCTAAATGTTTATTAAATTTAAATATATAAAATTTTGGAATATCTTACTATATCAATAAATGCAATGAATTTAAAAATATTAATTTAATCAGTTAATGAACTAAAATGAAAAAGAAATAAAAACTTGAATAGTTCTTACTAAAAACCACACAACATTCATTATACTTACTGGCAAATTTGTGTTACTAGTCATATCGTCATTGTTTTCTCTATCACCATCAGGTAGACTTGAAAATGAAACTCTTGCAACAGAACAGATTTCTTAGAATTTAACTTTATTAAAATATTTTTTTTAAAACAATTCTTGTGTTTGATATCTTATTCTTTGCAAATTTAACATTTGCATTGGGATTTACTGTTCATAAGACATGTAAACTGGGCAAATTGTTTTTTAACTTCTCACACAGTAATTAGGATTAATGTATGTATGTATATGTTTATTTATATAGCGCCACTAGGGGACGCAGCGCTGTACAATATAGAATGCTAAAAGTCGTACAAGGGGGACAGTAAATTAATACATAAATAAGTATGAGCATCATGAATATATGCGCTTGAAATATAAGTGCTTGAAACATGTAACATGAGGAAAGAGGTCCCTTCCCCGTAGAGCTTACAATCTAATTAGGTGGGTAACATACAGATACATAGGAAAGGGTGGAAGTGCTAAAGTAATAACTGGTCCAGTATCAACAGTCCTATGCTGTGCTGTGCTCAGTGAGGTAGGATGAGAGGTTAGATTTAAACTTGTTTATTGAGGTTTCTTGACATAGAGAGAGGGGAATAGAATTCCAGAGGATGGGGGCAAGAAGAGAAAAAGGTTTAAAGGGCATGTCCTCCCCTAAAACTATAATTCCCCCCACTACGTAGTGAAATATAATCCTTACCTTACATTCCAGATCCAAATGGTTCTCCTGGATCCCTGCCCCCAAAGTCTGAAAAACTGTCCACCAGGAGTATAGCAGAGTCCATATAGGACTCTGCCTCCTGTTTCCCCTCCGGGAGAAGTTTAGCATGCACACTGCAGGCCTCCCCCCCTCCCTCCCGATTTGGTCTCCCTCCTCCCCGATTAGGTCTCCCTCCCCCTACCATACCCTGTTAGTATGTTGTAGGGCTAGTTCTAGTTCCCCTAGCCCAACCGCTATAATCTTATATCCAGAAACTCCACCGATAGTTACTTACCTTCCCTCTATCCTCCGCCGTTGTGAACTGCCGGCAGCCGTGTGTGTGATTGGACTTTCTGGATATAAGATTATAGCGGTTGGTGCTGGGGGAACTAGCCCTACAACATACCAAAAGTTTTTATATACAGGTGGACATGCCCTTTAAGGCGAGAGGAGGCAGTGTGAGTGAGGGGTCTATACAAGAGATGGTTCTGTGATGAGCGGAGGGTATGGGCAGGGACATATGGGACACTGGAGAGGAAATATAAGAACGAGCAGCAGAGCAAAGGGATTTAAAATGTTGAGAAGGATTTTGTAGATAATGCGTTGTTTAAAGGGCATGTCCACCCACAAAACTATAATCCCCCCAACTACTGGCCCCATCATGTAGTGTAGTTTAATCCTTACCTCACATCCCAGCTCCATATGGTTCTCCTGTAGTCCCCCCCCCCCCCAAAGTCCCAAAAACTGCCCACCAGGAGGATAGCAGAGTCCATATAGGTCTCTGCCTCCTACCTGGCCTCCGGGAGAAGTTTGGCATGCGTACTGCAGCCCTTCTCCCCCTCCGGATTCCCTCCCCCTAGCATCAGTCCCCTTTGATATAGCCTTCCCCCTGGTCTCCCAGCCCCAACCGCTTCATTTTTAGGTTTAGAAAGTGCCCCAAACTTTTACTTACCTCCCCTCTTTCCTCCGCTGCACTGAATGACCGGCAGCCGCGTCCGTGATTGGCTGCCGTTCAGCCAATCACAGACGCGACTGCCGGTCCCACCCCTCTGCTTGCATTTTCTCGCAAGCAGAGGGCCGGCAGCGCTGCGGAGGAAAGAGGGGAGGTAAGTAAAAGTTTGGGGCACTTTCTAAACCTAAAAATGAAGCGGTTGGGGCTGGGAGACCAGGGGGAAGGCTATATCAAAAAACAGTTTTAAGAGTGGACATACCCTTTAATGGGGAGCCAGGTAGATGTGCGGCACAGAGGAGATTTAATTTCTCGATTGTTAGAGAGTGAGATAATGTATGGACTTAAGCGGAAAAGATGGGAAGCAGGAAGACCTGAAAGCAAAAGGTTACAATAGTCTAGGCGTGATAAGATGAGAGCATGGATAAGCATAGCAGTAGTTGGAAGAGAAAGGAATATACGGATTTTTGCAATGTTACGAAGAAAAAAGCGACAGGTTTTATAGCAACATATTTAATGTGATTGGAAAAGGAGAGGGCGGAATCAATAATAACCCCAAAGCAACGAGCCGACTGAATAGAGTAAATGGGGGTGTTAGCCACAGAAATAGAAAAAGGTGGGATAGGACCAGGTTTAGGTGGGAAAACTATTAGTTCGTTTTAATCAGGTTAAGTTTGAGGCATCGGACTGTCACTGGGTGAATGCTATTGGCTGTAGTGAGGCACAGATCACCCCCACTGCAAATGCTCCATACTCCATTTGTGCATCAGTTTTGGGAGGGGGTGGATACATAGAGAAGAGACATGCATACTAATAAGGAGTGAGCTAAACAGGACTTGAGCAGATCTAGTGACAGGGAGCACTGAGAGCAAAAAGGGATCAAGTTCCTGTCAGCACTAAAAATATAGAAATGGATAAAAGTCATTTTTTTCAGTTTAGTGTCCCTTTAAAGGGGAAGTTCAGTGCAAATACATATGCTTTTCAGAAAAAAAAAAAAGAGCAGTATTTTTTCATCCCAATGACCTTAATCTGCCAATTCAGCATTTTGTCTGTGTATAAATAAATGCAACCGAAATACTGACTTTCTGTTTGCAGGACACCTAGTAGAGACCGTTATGGTCTTGCCCATGACCCAGCGTCTAGGTTGATTCAGTTACTCCGTAGAGATCTGAGCATGTTTGACCCATCCAACAGCCAATCAGTAGAAATTACTGATAGGAACATTCCAGGGATTTGGTGCATCCTGGGAAGAAGGACCGTTAGAACCTGAAATGTCAGCTCACTAATGTCAACAGCAGGGAACAGCAAAGGGAATGAAATCAACTGATTATTCAAAATGGGAGAGAATATGTAGAATAACTAAGACGGCATTACACAAGCTAACAATTTAACGAATACTGATAATTTCCACTGTACTGTCCCTTTAACACAGGTCTACCAATTTGAAGTAAGGCATATTCGCAGTGATGCTATTTGAATAATTTTTAATCTGATTTTTCATAAACAAAGATGGATGTTCTCAATACAGTTCAATGATAATATGGACTGAAATGTATCTGCCAAAATATTTGATGATAATAAAATATTTATTATATTTACATAACTAGAATTTTATATTTAAATTAAAATGAAATATATTTATCAGTAAATATTTTATTAAATGTCTACTTTCCAAATTTAATATGTATATATAAAAATATCACAAATAGTAAAAATCACATTTGCGTCACTACCATAAAGCAAACCCACTACACGACGCTCTTCCGATCTTAAAGCCCCACTATAAGGGCGGTAATAATACATAAAAAACAAAATTCCTTCTTCTTGCAATACATGATTTCAGCCACCAAGTGGCACACAACAATGGTGTTCCTTTCATCGATCGAAAAAAAAAAAAAAAAAGGCTGCAGCAACACTGACACATGCTCCTTCCCTTCCCCATTAGCACAAACATTAACATCTATATATTTTGTTATACAGTAATAAGATTAGTACAATCACATTGATCTTCCTGGGAGCTCTATAGTCTCCATCCTCTATATGTATTCCTGTTCCCCTACCATTACTAACTAGAAGTTTGCTTTTTCTGGGGAATAATATTAAAGGGTATGTCCACCCCGTAGATAAAAATTTAATATGTTAAGCAGGGCCCCCAAAACCTAAGTTACGTTAAATATGCTCCTAGCATGAGAAATTCTACATACAAGTTCACAATCCACCACCGCGGCCATTACCAGACGAGAGAGGGAGGAAGCAACAGTGGATTGTGAACTTGTAAGTATAACTTCACTTGGGAGCATGTTTAACCAAATTGGAACCGAAGTTTTGGGGGGTCCATATTCACTTTTTTTCCATATTCAAAGGGACAGTTCAGTGGAAATTATCAATATCTGTTAAATTGTTAGTTTGTGTAATGCCTTCTTAGATATTCTACATATTCTCTCCCATTTTGAAATATCAGTTGATTTCATACCCTTTGCTGTTCCCTGCTGTTGACATTAGTGAGCTGACATTTCAGGTTCTAACGGTCCTTCTTCCCAGGATGCACTACCTCCTTGGAATGCTCCTAACAGTAATTTCTACTGATTGGCTGTTGGATGGGTCAAACATGCTCAGATCTCTACTGAGCAACTGAATCAACAAAAAAAGTTCACGAGAGGGGCACTCTTATAGGTGAATTCAACTCACTTTATTCGATCACATGAAATACACAACATTTCAGGGACCGCAATGTCCCTTTCATCAGGTGTAACCCACATACCAAATGAACACACTTATATAGTAAACCTTGTGATAGACCACATCTCCCTACCCCTGGGGGGAGGGGTCACCCAGCATAATAGCATTAACCAGTGTACATCACCAAAAAACGTAAGATGTACTAAAGTCCATATTGTCCATAATATAGTCTGTTTCCTTCTCTTTGCAAGTGTTAGGATGAGGATCCTGTGAAGTGAAGCAATAATTAAAACAATTTCCAAATTATGGAACCTATACCCAAACATATAGTGCTACCCTTATTCCACCATATCCTAGTGCATGGTATAACAAAAGATAATAACAAATACAATATACTACCACCATATAAGATTAAAAGATTTTTTTTAAAAACCAATATATACAATTGTACAATATTTTCTTAAGTGTCTATCGTTTTAAGACACTAGGTGGCAGTCTAATACACTTCACTCTGATCTGTATGTTGTGTGAAAACGTTGGCAACATTGTTGCTCTATAAGTTGCTAAAACAGAGTATATGACTCAATCTTTCAATCATCTATCTATCTATCTATCTATCATCTATCTATCTATCTATCTATCTATCTATCTATCTATCTATCATTATTGATTTCAGTCAAACCATTTTACAATCCTTGTGCTACTTATACTATAAATGGTTCTGTGTTAAGTGAATCCCTGTAGGAAAAGGGATCTTGGAGTTTTGGTGGATAACAAACTTAAAGGTAGCCAGCAGTGCCAGACAGAGAGGTATGGATTCAAGGGAGGAAAATGTTATTCTCCCTTTACAAAGCATCGATAAGGCCTCGTTTGGAATATGCAGTGCAATTTTGGAATCCTGTGTACAAGAACATCTTGGAAATGGAAAGTGTTCTGAGATGGGCAACTAAAATAATAAATGGAATGGTGGAGAAAAGGTGCTTGCGTGGGGATATGACTACTGTGTAAATACATTAACAGGCCATACAATAAACTATCTGGGGCATTGTTCACCAAAAGAACATATCAGGGGACATGCAGACCTCCCTTAAGTCTTGAAGAAAAGATTTTTAATTTTCAAGTTTGAAAAGGGTTTTTTTCACAGTGAGACCGGTAAAACTATGGAACGATCTTCCATTGGATGTGATGAACTGTTTTCCATTGGATGTGGTGATGGCAGATTTATTGGATAGTTTCAAAAGAAAGCTGGATGAGTTTCTGATAACAAGGAATGATGCATGTTACTGTTATTCATACATAAAGTAGAGTTGATCCAGGGATATTTCCGATTGCAACTTGGAGTCAGGGAGGATTTTTTTCCCCCACCATAATTCTGTTGTTTTTTTTTGTTTGTTTTTTTTGGGTTTTTTTGCCTTCCTCTGGGTCAACAGTTAGGCAGGAAATGTGGGCATTGCTAAGTTTAACTGGATGGACAGATGTCTTTATTCACCATGAAATACTATACTGTACAAAGGGTTAACATGTTTATATAATCCCAAGCATTTAAAATACAGACACAGAAAATATGTTTAATCTTACTTATTGATTGTTTCAGATATTAACAAATGATCTTTGAAAAACATATGGGTTATAATTAAAACCTTGTGGACAATCTGGTCTAGGTGGGGCACAGGGAGAAGTCTTGCCACACTGGATTTCAATCAGTTCTCAGTACAGTGTGTCAGTGTCAAAGTTTATTCACCTTCAGATAGGGAAGATTTAGGCACATTGATTAGAAATGCATTGCACAGAGCTGTGCTATGATCAGGTTTAATTCATTATTCTCCATCTGCAGCTCTGTACTATGCTAACTATTAATGGGGTACCGGTAATATTAAAGGGTATAGTATGCAAATAGAATGCAATCTCTAAGACTGTGGCACATTTTTAGAAGATTTGTGCAGATTAATTAGGAGACTGTGGCAGAATCTTGTTGAGTTTGTGAGAGATTGACCTGAAAACATGGAAAATCTACATATAAAAAGGCTGTGTAGTAGTTCAGTAAAGACATGATGTATGGCTACATTAAAATCAGTGCAGCCTACATTATGCTTCTTACAAGTCCCAACCAGCCTTTCACTGCATAGATTTAATATGCGTTTGTGTCTTGAAGGGAAAGGTGACAACTGGGTTGCCAGATTATTTGGTCCAATAGGGACATACTTACTACATGTAATAAATATGGCTGTACTGACTGCAAAGAGATTGGAATTAAACAGCAATAATTGTAATTCAGCCATACATCAATTAATAGATGTTCCTATATGTATTACTGATATGGCATATAGGTGCATATAGGCAGATTTTCCATATAGGCATACATCATGTATTTAATGAACTGCTACATATTCTTGTAAAATGCAGCTTTCAGGTTTGTTCAGGCTCAATCTGACGCAAGTTCCACTAGATTGCTTTTAATCTGTCACAGCCCCTGAGACACTGATCCAGCTAGAATGAGATCTGACTGAAATCCAGTTTGGTTAGACTTCTTACTATATTAGTATTTACACATGACAGGAAAAAACAAACCATGGAGATGAAAACTGGAAGAAAGACACAAGGTTAGGGGGAAAGGGTTTACATGTCATTTAAAGCTGACTGGAGTCCATTCTATTCAACTAATCTATTCAATTAATCTGATACTTTGCTGTGCCTGCACCGTTTCCATTAATGGCGAGTGGCACCCAATGCAGAAAGCAGAGCATTGGGTTTTTTGCTAGTTTTTAGATTTGTCTTTTAAATGGAGGGATTAGACCAGAACTGCTCACCTTCTATATTCCTGCGATGCAGCAAATATTGCTTATTAATTACTGAATCACAAGAACACAGTAATAGTAGTGAGAATAGAAATAGAGGATGAAATTAAAAACCATTAGCAGTGATGGAATAGAACACAAACCCAAATTTGGGCTGAACTTTATGAACTAGTTGGATTTTCCGAACTCGCAGATTTATTTTCAATAATTATCAAAATTTAAATTTTCCATTACCCTTGAATGTAGACTTCAAATTCAGTAACCCTCGAATGTACTGTTCGATTTTCAAGAAACCCTCGAATGTACTTTTTTAAAATTTTGGTAACCCTCGAAAGTTGCCTGCAAATTCAGTAACCTTCGAATGCAATGTTCGATTTTAGATAACCCTCTAATGTAACATTTGGTAACCCTCGAATGTAGCATTAAACCCGACAATTGTCCGATCTTGTAGAAAGTGTTTAAACTAGTTCTGGTAATAGTGAGATGTTGCCCAAACCATTTCCTAGGTGCCACAGCCATTTACAGTAAGTGACCATTGTTATTTTCTCTGCTATTTGTCTAAAATTTTCAAATTATTATCTCCTATTGGCTTTAATGTGTTTGTTTCAGAACTTTTACTGAAGTAAGTTCGCCCATCAGTAAGTTCGCCCATCTCTACTCATAATTCTTTTTTTTCTATAAGTACTTTTTAATTTGACTTACTACTTTATAATAAAAGACTATTTTTCTCTTAAGTAAGGCATTTCTCTTAAATGAGAACTAAACCCAAAAAATAAAAAGTTAGAAAGCACTTGCCTCAACATCCTTCTCAGCATGGAAGACTCCACTTAGGGGCTTTTCTTTACCTCTATGAGCTCATTTTAGATTCTGTTTGTTCCCCAACTCTGAAGCTGACATTTTCCCTTGCCTGCCAGTACTTTTACCTTGATTACATTTTCAGCACCTGTGTGATTTCCACTCCCACCTCTTAACCCCTATGATGTAGGAATATATTACATCATCAATATTCAAATTGGTGGTGCAGCTGATTAACCCTTTCCTAGTAGTAGTGTTGTAGTGTGATGTATATAGGTCTGGGTATCTAGTGTGTCCGGATCTGAAATATTGTATGTCTCACCTACGGCTTTCACTCCACTAAATCTGATATATAAACAATAAATTGCAGGTGAAGCATACAAAGACACAGGTCTGTAACTGTGAATATTGCAAGTTTATTGCAAAACATGCATGCTACATGTTTCAGACCCACTCAAGCACTTGAGGAAGGACAAGTGGGTCAGAAACATGTAGCACACATGTTTTGCAATAAACCTCCACTATTCAAAGTTATAGACCTGCGTCTTTGTATGTTTCACCTGTATTGTTTAAGTGTTGGAGGGCCATATTTGAAAACTTGCGATACCGCGGGTTTGCTGTAAACTTCCGTAATGATATTCTAAGGGAGGTCGTAGATTAACATTCACTATCGCACATTTACAAGATTTCCGATAGCGAATATAAATTAACGATTGCCATAACGATCGCAATACCACACCTTTATAAATATGTCCCGTAGTGTGAAGGTCTCTAGCTCTCCCTGTCAGCTGCAGCAATATTAGTGGGAAGTGTAGCTTCTTAAAGGATGAATGTTGGAGGGTAGGTGTGTTTTTATAGAAACTACACGGTACAGAACTGTAGGGGGAGGATTGTGAAGTGAACCTGATTTTAGCACAGCTCTGTGCAATGTATTTCTCATCCGTGTACCTTATTAAAGCGAATGTTGGAGGGTAGGAAGAGTGTGTTTTTATAGAAACCCCACAGTGCAGAACGGTAGGGGGATTATTGTGAAGTGAAGTTTTTAGCATAGCTTTGTGCAATGCATTTCTCATCAGTATACCTTATTAAAGGGAATGTTGGAGGGTAGGAAGAGTGTGTTTTCATAAAAAAAACACACGGTGCAGGATGGTAGGGGGACAATAGTGAAGTGAACCTGGTTTTAGCACAGCTTTGTGCAATGCATTTCTCATCAGTGTATTTTATTAAAGGGAATGTTGGAGGGTAGGATGTGTTTTTAATGAATGAATTTCACAGAGCTGTGCTAAGATCGGGGTCATTATATTATCCTGTTCATGTTCTATAAGTATACAAATTAAAGGGGAATGTTGGAGGGTATGCCACTTGCAGCTATGCACCATGTTGTTTCTATAAATGTACATATTAATAGGAATTATTGGAGGGAATGCCAAACAAACATGTTATATAAAATTAATGCAGCAGGTGCGCTGCCTGTGGGAAGTTTTGCATAAACAAAAACCCTCTTCCAGCTAGGATTCCCACCTTTGTCTTTAAGATTCCAACATATATACAGGCCTATGTATTAAAAGTTCCTATAGTTAAAAATGGTGCAAATTTTGCCCCAACCAATCAGATTTTAAGAACTTTTATTACATAGGCCTGGTAATATCTACACAACAAAAGGTTGTTAGTATTTTCTTTAGAAGCATGATGCAGGCTGATAGAGTTTGTATTTAATGCAATGGTACTTAATACTGCAACATGTAGATTTAATACGTGTTTGGGTCTTAAAGGCAAAGGGGGCCTTTAAAATGTATTGCACAGAGCTGTACAGAAGACCAATCAAGTCAATATGCTGCATCCTCCCTTGCACTTTAGTGGGGCCACAGCCTCAGGAAATTAATCTGCTGCAAAGCTAAGTTCCATTGCATTAAATACATGCTGTAGGGCTAAACTGAAATCAATGCAGCTTGCATTACACTTCTAGGGCTAGGCCACACATTTTTCTGGCGATTGCAATTTTCCAATTGTATTGAAATTGCAGCAAAGCACCAAAAACTTGCACTCTTGCAATCGCCTGCGTTTTCAGAATGAAAATAAACAAATCGCAAACGCATGTAAATGTGCGATTCAGGTGTGCTGCAGTGTAGCTGTGCTCTAAATGTACATTGCAGCAATACACACACTAATATGGTAGAGTGCAGAAATAAACACATACAAAGACACACAGGCTCATTTACCTAGAGCCAATATCGCTGTGGGTAAATGTCCTGTTTGCAATTCAATATCACGTTTGCGAATGTGGGATTTTCACATTAGGTATTTGCTGGCATTAAAATCCTGCGCTAAAACTAGCGCAAACGCGATATTAAACTGCAAGCGTTGGATGCGCTGGTGATTTTTGCATGACCACCACATCCAACGCTAATATGGAGTTAAAGTTGCGCTAAGCGGTAGACTTTAACTCCATATATCTGCCCAGAGTCAGGGTAAATGAGTCTGAAAGTCTCTTGCAGAAATCCTTGCAAATATAAAGGGTTAACAAGTTGCTTCCTAAATACATATGAAACGGGTTAACACCTTCCCCTACTCTTAGCAGGAAAACCAGCTAATAATATTCACTGCTATCTCTGATGATTGGCTGGGAGACACTGGCAGGTGGGGACTCTGAGTTCAACTGTAACATGCAGCTTAGCATAAGGGGAGTGGGAAACAAACACAAGGTAGCTAGTTAGCATGTGCAGAAGGAATTTTGGGTCCAGGACCACCAGGAAGAGGCAACACTAGAAGCCAGCCATGACATCATAGATTGCCAGTACTCAGAAACTCTATAAATGATTTCTACACTAAGGCTGAATTCAGAGGTGAGAAACAAATGGTTTTACTAAGTGACAGTTATAGAGCCTGTGGAGCGGCCTTTGTATTTTTGGTTTAGTTCTCCTTTAAGTCAAAGAGTGGATTTAGACTGAGTGTAGACTGGGTGTAGAATAAGTAGCAGTGTCATCTTTAGAAGTATTTGTCTTTGTTGTTGTAGACCTGTTGTTATTCTGAACTGGTGCAGTATATCTAATTTACAGCCTAATTAACTTTGGATTTTCCCTTTTTTTTATTTTGGATGTACAATGTTGTCATTCCCACTGGATTTATTTACTCTACATTTGGTTGATATTTGTAGCCCACCCATACTGTGCATATAAATTAAGTTACAGCCCATTCTGAATTCTGCTAAAATCCTTTGCAAAATCTAGGGTGTTCAGTTTTGATTGCTAAATATCCAATAAATAATGTATCTCTGTTACCTTCTAAAAATGTGCACTCATTTCTGAAAGCAAGTTATCTGATAAATTTAAATTAAATTAACAGATCATTTCTAACATCAGTAAGTTTTTTACTCCTCAAAGCAAATATAAAAATCCCAAACTGAATTACTTACCTGCCAGAGATCCTGCAATGTAGGAATCAGTTCTCGAGATTGTGGCCTTACACTTCACTTCAGGAAATGTTAAGTCTTGTGTTATATAGGTGTGTAAAACGTGACATTTTGTTCTTTATACAAGTCTCGCTGTTTACATTGGAGAAGGTGCAATTACTTCAGTATGACCACTTTTTATTTATTCAAATATAATAAACTCTCTGGTGCATTGTTCACCAACAGTGTCGAAGTAAACTGTTGGGGTCCACCAGGAAATCTGGGGCCCTCTAGGATGGGTTTAGGGGCCCACCTAACATTTCATATTTTAATTATCACTCATTTACATAGCTATCTTACTCCTACTGACTCTTATTTAAATACTAGAAGGATTTTGGGTGAATAGGCTGTGGGCCCACCTGGGGATTCCCTTGTAACCCTGTGTGCCATCCCTACACTGCATGGACATCCTTTGAAGGGTATGCCTACAAACCCCCAAACAAACATTTCATATATAATAGAACACATCCAAAACCTAGACCTCACAAGGTCTAAACTGTTCTGATAGGCTTGTATACTTACCAGCCCTCATTCCCTCAGCGCTCTGCTGCTGCAGTTCCATGCAGCAGAGTGGGCGGGACTGACAACGGCATCAGTGTTTCGGTCCGACATTGGTTCCTTAAACTCTGATTGAAACCCAACTGAATCAGAATTTTTAGATTTTTCAAATAGAATTTTTGATTTTCAATTGGAATTTTTGAATCTTCAATTTTCTAAATTTAAAATTTTTGATCCGTAGGTTTTTAAAACTGTCAGTTCCGAATCGAAACCAGGTTAGTTTTAAAATCACTACTTTTCAGCAACTATCTTAAGTTAAGGCTAACAGCCTAAGCTACATGTTTTTCTGCTTAAACGCTGGGTCCAGTTTTTATATTTTGATTGATAAACCTGCAATTTCTGGTTCCCATTATCCCCCATTTATAAACCCAATATTTTTTTCTTTAGAATTTTTCAACAGTAATATTTTTTATTGAACATGTTTTTATAGTCTTATTCTATCCCATATTTTCTGCAATCTTCAATGTTTATTGATTTTGCTAATCTTCATGCATTTATATGTAACAAAAGCTTTTTATTGCCAAATGTGTTGTAACAGCCATTCTTTACAGATCTCTATGTTCATTAATTTATTTATATGCTGTCATGCAGATGCAGTCACTTATGTGATTCCTTCTTAAAAAAGAACTAAAATCTACTAATAAAAATAAATGTCATCCCCCTCTGCTGGTATTTTTGCTGTGTCTGATTTCGTATACTGTATATGGCTTTAAAGGGCAACTATACTAAAAAAGTGACTTTGTCTCATCCTAATCTAAAAATAAATACATGTGAGAAGCACTTACTCTGAGGTATATGTGCATGCTCTAATCCAGTAATTATTTTGCTCTCTATGAAGTCAAGCATGCTCATAACTAGTGATGAGTCTTGGTTTCAAAAAAAACTGAATTTTTTGAAACTGAAAACTTTGTGATTGTGATAAAAAAAATCAAATGTCAAAAAATCAAATATTTGTAAATCAGATAAAATTCCAAAAATGTGTTTTAGAAAATTCCTATCAAAACGTCTGATTGAATTGTGTTCAATTATATCATATCTTCTACCCACTTTGAGCCAGCACTGGGAGAGGATATTTCCCAACATGCAATTCATACATCACCATTCCAGTCACACACCCTGTGCACAGCAGAAAAGTTTCGGAAGAGGTGATAGGAAAGAATTACAGTTTTCAGTAATGGGAACAATAGTAAAAAAAATACAATATTTCCACCCCCCTGAGACCCCATGAAAGCTGACCCTAAACTGTTACATATTCTCAGGATAGCTATCTGTTGTAGGTAACAATAAAAATATACAGGGAGATTCAATAAAAGTTCTTATCCTTAAAAACTGGGCTAATTCTGCCCCAACCAATCAGATGCCCCGTGAGTTCCGTGCATGTACGTGTGCACGGAACTCACAGGCATTGTCGTTTGAAGCTCAAGCAGAAGAAAGCAGAGGAAATCTATAAACATATACAGGGAGATTCAATAAAAGTTCTTATCGTTTGAAATGGTGCCAATTTTGCCCCAACCAATCAGATGTTAGATTTCAAATGTTAAATAAGATCTGATTGGTTGGGGCAGAATTAGCCCAATTTTTAAGGATAAAAACTTTTATTGAATCTCCCTGTATATTTTTATTGTTACCTGCAACAGATAGCTCTCCTGAGAATATGTAACAGTTTATGGTCAGCTTTCAACCTTTAGTTATAGGTTTATAGATGTCGCCTACAACCAAACATTATCAAAATGCACAATTTAATACAGGTGTATTTTATCGGTATACATTATCCATGAATAGAAAAGAAACATGAACATATCCACTCAGTAACTATATTTTATTAGCCCAGGTTTGATTTGAACTTGTCATTAAGCAAGTCCATTTATAAGTGTCACATTAAAAAAAGAGCTCTTTACTTAACATGTTGAGAGCCACATTAAAGCTCTTTGAACTGACTTAGTCACCTACGCAGTGTTAATTGATTTCAGTCTATAAAAAAAACACCCTTTTATTTATGATTGACAGCATTAAGGATACGTTTTGCGTACTGCTAACAGATTAGCAGAAAGAATAGAATAGAGCAGTAAAAGGAAAGCAGGTAAAAATAATTATTTTTCATACAATAAAACTCTTTCTCTTTGAAGTAAAATTCTTTTACTTCATCCATGAAATTGTCTATCACACTCGTCCCTTTAGAAGACACCAGGAGTGTTAAATATTACTTCATATTGATTTCTCAGAATAAACAGTTATTCTTTTGTGTGTATTTGTTTTGACCTGTAACCTGATGCTCCATTAGGACGCTTGGTTAGAAAGGTAAAGACACTTCAGCTACAAAGAAAAAGAATGAAGATGACACTGTCTCTGGTTTGGGCTACATTAATAGACCTAAATTCGTACAAAGGAAAAGTCAATTTTTTTCCTGCTGGGAAGTAAAGTTCTCAAGAGAATCATTCCAGAAAGAAGAACATGATATGAAAATCAATGAAGACCATATTGTGCTACTCGTGTGTCCGGGAAATGCCATATTACATCTTTCTAGCATATATCTCTAGAAAGCTTAGGCTTTCAGATTTGAATAATTCAATAAACACTATTTTGTCATTGAAAGAAAGGAAACTATATTCTGTTTGACGAGCACATTCTAATATTACTGAGAGATTTATATAAAATTGCATTTTTGTATAGCAATACATTTTTCCTTGACATAAATAATTCCTTTTCCATTTAAAAACGGTAGCTTACTTTATACAAATAGACTGCCGTTCATGCCAGTATTAAACAATACATACAAAGCATGCGCACAACTCTTTCATATAGCTTGTTTATTCTGAATTTGACTGACTATCTCTTTGCTTTACTTGATCAGTCCCTGCAATTAAATGCACACATATTGATTTGCCTTTCTTCTGATTTCCAGCTTTCTGTCCCATGGTTGTTTTAATTCAGTGCAGCAATTCACCACTTGCCTTTTGGTTGAATCATTGTCTAATAACCTTCTACCCTGCATTTTGGTTGGCTGGAAACTTTAGTTGTGATTATTTACAGTACTTGTGGTTTAGCGTTCTGGGGTATCTTTGGTGATCACTAGAGATGGGATCCGGGTCCGGCACGAACCCTGATCCTCGGTTCCGAAATTCAAATGATCGTCCGGATTTCGGGACTTCAGAACAAATCATTTTCGAAAATAGCATCAAACATTAAAAAATCCTCGAAAATACATTCGCAAACTCGAAAATGATCTACGATCTTATTTTCATGAATTTTCGAATGTTCAAGGCTATTTTCGAAAATAATCTAATGTAGCTCCGTATATTCGTAAATTGATGAAAATTTTCTCCGGTTTCGTATTTTCCTGAGATCCGGAAATCCGAAAACGGAACGAAACTAGTGAGTTTCGCCCATCTCTAGTGATCACTTTTTTCTTATGACATTTCATGTAAACTAGTTAAATAAAATAATTTTTTAATTCCCTTTAATTCATGGTTGTACCATCAAAATTGGGGAAACAAAATTCTAAAAGGAGAGATGTATTGACAGCGATGACACACATGCCCCAGTCACTCCTTAGTCTAATATTTTAATTAGATCAGCTGGGGATCCATGGTTAATCCAGCAGGAGACCAATTGCTTTCTAAATGTCAAGGGGTTAAGTCTGTGGGTAATGTAAAAAAAATGTTTTACATGTTAAACAACAGTTGATGAAATATTAGTGTTCTCCTCAGAATGTTTTCCAGCCAGGATGCATAGAAAAGTAGATAGGTGGCAAAAAAGGGAAATTTGGTGGTGGTGGTAAGAATTAAAGGGCATCAATACTGGGAAAAAAAGTTTTTTTTATATTGACCATTACTGGAAACTATAGTTCTTCCCAACTATCTAAAAATCTTACATTTCAGTTTGCTCTCATTAACTGTTCTTCTGTGAGCAGTTTTGCTGTAGCTGGAATGGTGACAGGGTTTTGACAGTTGGAATGCTGTGCGCAGTTTTGACGGTTGGTTTGTTGGAAAAGAGTCAGGTCAGATAGAAGTGGGAGTGGTTAAAAGAGGGCCCCTGCTCCTGGGAAAAGAGTCAGGTCAGATAGAAGTGGGAGTGGTTAAAAGAGCGCCACTGCTCCTGAACAAAATATGTGCTGTGTTTAAGGTATGCAGCAACACATGCAGCTCAGCGTAAGTGCTACTTACAGTACATATATTTATTTCGAAATATAAGAAAAATATTTTTTTCCAGTATAGTGTCCCTTTAAATGTGCACTGTTTTTACTAGTTAATTATTATTAATTATTTCCCAATGCTTTTTTTTACATGACCTTTAAACTCATGCAGTATAACTAAAATGAAACAGCAACACAACACGGCAGCGCAATCCAATGTGACCCTCATACAGAGTGCACAGCCTTTTGCAAGAGTTAGTTAATGTTTTCTTTCATTATTTTGCGAGTGTTAGAAAGGGATATTAACCAGGCAGTTATGGGGGGAGTTTTGTCTGACCTTGGAGCCAGGCACACACCTATTAAGCCTACATTTACATTCTTTAGTAAATCACAGTGTTCTCTCCAGGATTTCTTTCAAGCCCGTTTGCTTAAAAAAGTAGCCAGGTGGACCACCCTACTAAAAGACACTAAATAGAACACTGTATATATTCTCTTCATTTAATGTTATTATGTAAGGATGCAGCAACCCATTTTAGTTTGCAAATGTTATAATATTTAGAAGAAGGTACATTTTTTTAAAGGTACAATATTTGTTTCACAAAATACAGTTACACATTTCTTTAAGATAACCTTTTCTGACAGTAGAAAACACACAGAGCAGGTCAAATTATTTGTTCCTGCTGTGAAACAGAACATTTCTTTCCATGCCAGGGTAGCTTTATTTTAAAGATTACTACTATCCTTTAAAAAAATACTTGCTTTGGGTTATGCTTCTAAAATGCACTGCTAGGCATATTCTAGAGGGTTTGTATGTCCTTATTAGAGATGACGCCAGTTCCGAATTGAACTTTCAGATCTTGGATTTTCCATACTTTCAAAACTTATCGAAAAAAGCAGAGCTACTTTCCAGGTTTGCAGAATATACGAGGCAACATTTAAGGGTTACTGAATATATCAGGTTACATTTGAGGGTCACCGAAAGTATCCTCGTATATATATGCAGAAATTCAAAAAAAAGCTCACATATAAAGGAAGTTCATTTTTAATAATGTTTTGGTGATTTGTACCATGCTTGTTTTATCCTTATTTTGCCCAGAAATCCAAAAACAGAATGAAACTTGCCAGTTTCTCTAGTCCCAATACATGTGGCAAACAGATATTTGTACAAGGTGACTTGTCCAGATATTCTGATAAAGAAACATGGAAAAATAACTTAAATGCAAACAACTATAAGTATATAAATGAGTGGATTTTATAATTCCAAGCAAACACAAAACTGTTTTTGTGAGTTGTGATACCTTTTATTGGTTACCTAGACAACAAAAATAGCAAGCTTTCAGGAGTCCTAAGCCCCCTTCATCAGGTATCATCCCTTAGGACTCCTGAAAGCTTGCTATTTTTGTTGCCAATAAAAGGTATCACAACTATTAGGTTAGCCAATAAAAGGTATCAGAACTATTCTTCTATTAATTTCTGAATGCTCAGCTTCTGTAGTTCTTTAGCCCCCTTCCCTGTCCATCTTGTTCAAGATGTAAGGTAACTACTGGGTGACTCTATTAGCAAGGATTAGCAGTGAGAACTGGAAAAGGGGCAGCTAAAAGCCTGCAGTATAACAGATAGATGTATCATTTTATTTACATAGCCCTGTACTAGAGATGTAATGTGACTTCGAATAGAACCCAGTTTCGAATCGAATCTGAGGGTTTCGAAGTCCCGACCAAACTTTCGGAACTCCTTCATTTCACGGAACCCTGATTTTTTGAATTTTCGATTTTTATTGAAAATCAAATGTAGACGATTATCGAAAATCGAAAGTAGACGATTACCGAAAATCGAAGTAATGATCGATTCGGTAACTCTCGAAAATGGAATATGGGAGCTCGAAAACAGCCCGATCGTGAGGAAAGATAGTTTTGGTTCTATTTACGGGTTCCCCAGACCATTCCCCAGGGCTTTGTGTAATTTACAGTAACTTTCTATTACTATTTGTCCCTCAAAATGGACAAAAAAAAAATTCTCCCATAGACTTCTATGGGCCCATTTTCAAATTTTTTTCCGAGAATTCCAAAAAAGTTTCGAACATCTCTACCCTGTACTGTTATAATACAAGAGAACCCCACAAGAAGGACAAGGTAAGAAATATACTGTAAATAATGCATTAATTACTATATCAGTTTATAAGGGATTAAACTAAGGTTTAGTCACTTGGCTGTTGATTTCTGAAGTGAGAAGGACAGCAATCTGCTAGTTAGTTCCCTCCTTTTACAGTGTGTGCTCTGTATTATGCAACTATTTTGTGCATAAAATAAAATTATCTTTTCTAAGCATGGAAGGAAATCTTAAACAGCATTAAGGACAAAAATGGGCTCATTTGCCGAGAGTAGCAATCTTTATGGTCAGCACTATGTCAGCTGACTAAATATACCGATTGGCTTTGTTTGCAAAAGTGTAAAACTATACTTATGGCTGGTTTTGCATTTCTGAAAAAAGGAATTATTTTGATATTAAATAAGGCAGCTGTGTAGTTCGCTTCTTGAAACCACCACAGTCAATGCAAATCCTATATTAAATAGGTTAGTGTGACTTAAAGAGAGTATTTTGCACCGAGGCTTCTGAGTAAATGTTTGAGATGATAATGTTGAGATGATAGAAATAGGTGACTTTCCTTCCACCGGTTGATCTCTGGAACATACTGAAATTTCGAAAGTGTGAATTTTTTTACTGGCATTACCTATAAGTAATTCCAAGAATTTTGCTGGATTCGCAAATTAGAGACTCTTCTCTTATGATAAACCTGTTAATGTTGTTCTATAAAATAGAGAAATTAACAAAATGGGGGGAGAGGTCAGTTTCTATCTACCCAACATTTTGATGAAAATTGTATGTTGACTTTAAACACAACACATTTAGGGCCACATTCATAAAGACATTTAATGGATGTTGCCACAATCTGAAATTTACAACTGTGGTCAGAAATATGATAAAGGTTATGATCGTAGATTTACAATTCCTCATACAAAACCACTGCACTATTTTGGTACCACATGATATTGTATACACAAACATTTGTACATTTACGATTGCCCGTATTATCATAAGTGCCCTTTAGAATGCTTGAAAAGGTGTTCATATTATGTTAAAGGAGCTATGTCTTACCTCCCATTCTTCCATTAAACTATCAGGAGTGGACATGAGAAACTTACCCGCGATCGCGCTCCTCCTGTCTATTAGACAGACATTATGGTTTGGGTGTAATGGTTGGATTAGATGGGCATATATCTTTATACAACCTCCAATACTATGTTACTATGTAACTGTTAGACAGACATTATGGTTTGGGTATGAGGGTTGGTCTAGATGGACGTACTGTATGTTTTTATACAACCTCCAACACTATGTTACTATGTAACTGTTAGACAGACATTATAGGTAGGGTATTAAGGTTGAACTAGATGGGCATATGTCTTTATACTCCCTCAAATACTATGTTACTATGTAACTGTTACAAAGGCATTATGGGTAGGGTATAATGGTTGGACTAGATGGACATATGTCTTTATCCAATCTTCAATACTATGTAACTATGTAACTGTTAGACAGACATTATATGTAGGGTACAAAGGTTGGACTAGATGGACATATGTCTTTATACAATCTCCAATACTAAATTTCCATGTAACTGTTAGACAGATATTATGTGTAGGGTACAAAGGTTGGTCTAGAGGGACGTATGTCTTTATACAATCTCCAATACTAAATTACCATGTAACTGTTAGAAAGGCATTATGGGTAAGGTATAAAGGTTGGACTAGATGGGCATATGTCTTCATTTAACCTCCAAAACTAAGTAACTGTAAAAATACAAGGATATTTTAATTCTTATGGTTGATTTTCATTATTCTCTTTTACTCTAAAATGGCCTTTTTATATCACCAAAGAACAAGGGCAGCAAAGGTTGCAAGGTCGTGTGCTGGAAAGATAAATGAGCTGCTTAGCGGTAGAGCTGAAATGAGATGATATGTTAGGAGTTGTAAAATAGAATAGAAAATGTAATAAAAATACTATTCCTTAAGGTTATATGTGCACAATGCATGTGAACAGGAAGATAAATGTATTAGTGACGACCAATATCATTTTTCAAGAAAGGTTAAAAAGAAAAAGATTCAGCAAAATAGATATTTGCAGTATACAATGTATGAAATTCATATCCTTTATATATCCTTATATATGTATTAATGTAGCTTCACCAGAGAACATTGTAAGTTATTCAATAAAAGTTCTTATCGTTAAAATGGTGCTAATTTCAAATAGTAAATAACATCTGATTGGTTGGGGCAAAATTAGCACCATTTTAAACGATAAGAACTTTTATTGAATCTCCCTGATAGATTTAACCCACTACTGGCCCCACTGTTTAGTGTTAAAAAAATCCTTACTTTACTCCTCTGCTCCAAATGGTTTTCCCACAGTGCCTGTCCAAAATGCCAGAAAGTGAAAAGTATGAGCTGTCTGCGTGTCATCTGGTCCCTGTTTCTTCCTTTTCCTTGTTGAGGTCTCTGGCATGCATAGGGGAGCCCCCCCCTTCCTCCCACCCTCTGGATCCCTTAATTCCCTACCTTTAAAGGCTTTTCTGTAGCATAGGGTACCCCAGCCAAACCCCAACTACCGTGTTAGTTTTGTAAAACGAGCCCGAGACAGACCTGAATGCGTTCCCTCTGTTCTCTGCATATCCAGCAGCCACTTCTGTGTTTGGCTGACTCTCAGCCAATCATAGGTGGAGCTGCCAGTCCGTTTGCAACTTCCGGAAAGCAGGGAGACGGAAGCAGAAAGCTGAGGGAACAATTGCTGTTAAGTCTGTTTCTGCAGCTTATTTTAAAAAACTAACATGGCAGTTTGGGGTGGGCTCGAGTACCCTATGTTGCAGAAAATTTTAGGTTGGGGGGGAGATACCCTTTAATTTTAGTACAGTACTAAGTATAGACATAAGGGGATGAGAAAAATTAATTCTATTTTATCAACCAGAGGTTAACTGAAAGGCTAACCTTTTGTATTAAGTATTTCAGTTGTAAATTCAAATAAAAGCCAGTAGCAAGCTAGTTAGAAAGAATGAAGGTAGAGAGCAAAGCTGGATACACACATTTCAGATCTTTGAGATTTTATCTCTAATTTTTTAAGATCCCCCTACACACAGTCCTGAGCAATCTCCCCATGCGAAGCATAGAGAGAACATTCAGGACTGCATATTCAATTCTGCCGTGGCTAATTCCCTAACTTTAGAACAAGGAGATGACCACAGGTGAGGGAAATTTTCAGGCAGTTCCAAACAATCCCAAGGCTGATGGTAAACATTTGTGGGTTTCAGGAAAGCTCGGAACTGTGGTACACAATTCGCCATAGTGTCTTTATTGTCAAGTGTGTACCCAGCTTTAAGCTTGACATTCACCAAGCAATTGATTATTATTTGGCAATTGTGAGTAATTTATTTAATTATTATTGCCCCATAGGTTTCTTGGGGCCACTAGTGTATTAGTGTATAATTTAGTTTTTTTGACTTGACTTTTGACTTTGGTCAAGACTAGTAAGTTTCCTGCCTGATTAAATACTGAACATCTTACCTGTGTAGAATATTAATGGCTGAGCTCTATCTTTGTCAAAGGGTTGGTTAGGTTTCAAGTCCTCCATTGCTATAATGCGGCATAGAAGTAAAAAAGGTAATTACTCATTTGTGGAAAGCAGGACTTTGGCACAATGATTTCCTGTGCGATAATAAACACACTATACAGAATAAAATCAATATTACTATTAACAGTATATTATGCCCAGGAAAAGTATAAAAATGCTATGAAAGTGAGACAAGTGAAAAAGCTAAAGAGTAAATTCAATTCATAGTATCATACTTTCATACTTCCAACACCTGCTGGCAAAAATGAACTCATCACTATAGATGATTAAAACTGGCAAATTTTGTTCATACAGCAAATCTAAATAAAACCAAATTCTATCAGCATTTTCATCAAAAATTGTTGATCGAGTTTTCAGTTTCCTAATATTCGATTTTCAAATTTTCGGATTTTTGAAATTGGCAGTTCCAAATCGAAACCAGGTTAATTTCAAAATGGGGCTCATCACTTTTCATCTGTAATATCATACACAAGTAACTACTGTATGTGTGCATTATGTTCATTCTATATGTGAACCCCCTCCTCCTTTTTCAGTCTGTGCCAAACAGAATTAATACAATGTTTATTATTAATTTGTAATTATAAATATCAAAACTGTTGTGCGAACATGTATTCATTAGGGTATAGTTCTACAAGCTTGTTAATTCTATTCACACTTTGAAAGCTGAAAGTAACTACGGTTGACTTTTAATTGATTCTGGATTTACATTTGCTATAAAAGCCTCAGAAACCCTCTGTTACTAAGCTCTTCAGGCTGTTGAGAATCAATGCAGAAAAAGTAAAGCTCATTGGAGGAATGTGGATAGGCACAGCCAGTTATTATTCAATACAATTGTGTCAAGATGTTACTCCTCTCTCTAGCTCTTTCTCACAGTTGCCTTTCTGGATGAGTCCGCAATGTCTGAGGAGTTTGGTCATGGTCTGCTGTATTATAAAGATATCTATAGGAAAACTGTAAATGGTTAACTGCAAGCAGTCTTCTATTGCTTTGTTGTATTAATGGTCATTGGAAGCATACTGTATAGTGAGGATTAGAGGTGGCCGGTCCACACATCTCATGGATTTTCTAGAATTTCGCTTTCCAAACTTTATCCCGAACACCGTTTGGAAATTTATGAAAATCCTTGAATGTTCGAGGATTTTCAAATGATTGAGGATTTCCAGCCATTCGCTAATCCTGGAACAGCCGAAGATTCTCGAATGGCTGAAAGCCCCATGGTTGAGGCCCAACCCAGGAACCCCTCCCCGGCACCCCCGGCAAGTGCCCTTGTGGCCCTTGGTAAGGCCCTTGTGGCACAACAAGTGCCTTTTGGGGCTTAAGGGGTCCTGCAGCTTGTACCGGGACCCCCTTCCCGAACACTTAGAAGTGCCCTTACGGCACTTAGAAGTGCTCTAGCAGCACTGACAAGTGCCTTTGTTAGGGATCCTGCTGCTCGAAACCAGGACCCCCATTGGCTCTTAGAAGAGCCCCTGGGTCATGTCTTTTTTCTTGCCCGTGGGTGACACCAACTCTGCTGATGTTGCCAACAAAAAACACTGCGGACACCACTGGCACTGGCGACATCAACGACACCGGTGTTGTCGATGTCTTCTTTTTTCTGCCACCACTGTGATGACATCTGAGTTCTGCGGGGTTTGCACCTCTTTATATAGGTTTGCTGAAGGACCAAATCGTGATTGGCTAATCACATTAACCGATCATTTTTGAATAATAATGGTTAATGTGTGATGGTTAACGTGAAGGATTCTCGAAATTATCTGTTCGAGGAGTACCAAAAACCACCCTCGGAAACCCGGAAGTAGTGCGCGTCTGTGCTACTTCCGTTTTTTGCTGTTCTTTCCACAGGGACGTGTTTTCCGGATCATTTCCCAGGTACTAGAGCAATTTACAGTAAGTTACTGCTGCTATTTAAACCATTATTTTAGAACGGATGGACTTTTGGAAGTTCGGCCATCTCTAGTAAGGATGTAGCTTTGCAGGGAAGGCCATCCAATCTAAAGCAATTCCAAAGTGAAGCTATCCTAAGTGAAATCGGAGTTTAACAAGGGAGTTAATTATTTGACATCTCTCTCTCTTTCTTCCAACAGGTACGCATATCTACATCCATTGCTCTACCCTGTTTCCATATTTCAACTTCATCCTATGTATTTCACCCTTTAAGTGTTGGGGGCCATATTTAAAAACTGCCACGGTTGTTACTCTACGACCGTGGCAGTAGTATACCATAACATGCGGTAATAAACTATCATATTCTACGGGCGGTCGTAGATTTACGTTGCCTATCGTACATTTACAAGATTTACGATAGTGATCATAAATTGATGATTGCCATAGCGATTGCTAAAGAAGGCGATACTACACCATTATAAATATAGCCCGTAGTGTGAAGGTCTCTAGCTCTCCCTGTCAGCTGTAGCAATTTTAGTGGAAAGTGTAGCTTCTTAAAGGGGAATGTTGGAGGGTAGGAAGAGTGTGTTTTTATAGGAACCACATTGTGCAGAACTGTAGGGGTAGGATAGTGAAGTGAACCTGAACTTAGCACCAGCGCTGTGCAATGCATTTCTCACCAGTGTACCTTATTAAAGGGAATGTTGGAGGGTAGGAAGAGTGTGTTTTTAATTCAGCTGTCTGTATAAAAACAACAAACTGTAGTACAGAGCTAAGCTAAGAAATGTATTACACAGAGAAATGCATTGCACAGAGCTGTGCTAAGATCAGGGTCATTATATTATACTCCACCTGCAGCACTGCGCCATGCTCTATAAGTGTACATATTAAAGGGCATCTATAGTGGGAAAATGAACTTTTTTTCTTTCTTTCCATGTGTTCTATAATTCCCCCCAACCCCCAGAGTGTCTTCACTTTATTTAGATTCCCTCTCTGTGGGAATCTAAATACGGAAAAATACGTGATTGCATTCCTCTACTCCTACTTGGACTGTCAATCAAATCCCTGTGGCATGATCCCCCCTCCCTGCTCTGTAATAAACATAGAGATAACAGCATTAGCAGGGGGAGAGAGGTAGCTTTGATGGTAGATATAACGCTGCACTTGACCCCCCTTCTTAATAGCTTTCACTGATTGATGATGGGTCACAAAGTGAGAGATCGTAAACTGTACTGTTCTCCTTCTTCTTCCGTGTCCCAGGACAGCTTGCTTTCTATTGGCCACTGTGCGTAGGTGTGTTTTTCAGGATGTTGTACTTTTAACTCCTACTGCACATGATAAGCTTGTCGGTTATCTGGAGTTGAGACATGGAGGAGGTAACAGAGGGGAGGGGTAAGGGGGGAGTGCTGCACAGAGATCTGACACCATGGTTAAACAGAGTCACTGACAGAGATAGGATTAAGTACATGAATTTAACTTTGCAAAGGGGCAATGTGTTTTTTTCACTATAGATGCCCTTTAAAGGGGAATGTTATTTATATAAATGTACATATTAATAGGAATTATTGGAGGAAATACCAATTAAAGGGGCACTGTTAGAGGGAACGCAAACATGTTCTATAAAATTAATGCAGCAGGAGGGCTGCCTATGGGAAGTTTTGCATAATGAAAACCACTCTTCCAACTAGGATTCCAACCTTTGCCTTTAAGACCCGAACACATATACAGGCCTATGTATTAAAAGTTCTTATTGTTAAAAATGGTGCATATTTTGCCCCAACCAATCAGATTTTAGCATAAGAACTTTTATGACATAGGCCTGATAATATCTACACAAAAAAAGGTTGTTAGTATTTTCTTTAGAAGCATGATGCAGGCTGATACAGTTTGTATTGAATGCAATGGTACTTAGCACTGCAACATGTATATTTAATAATTGTTTGGGTCTTAAAGGCAAAGGTGGCCTTTGCCTTTGCACTACTTCCAAAACTACTTCCAGGCTCCAACATTCCCCTTTAAAATGTATTGCACAGAGCAGTGCTAAGACCATGTTCACGTCAATATGCTGCACCTGCAGCTCTGAGCTGTTTTATTTTTATAAGTGTACCTTGTAAAGTGGTCAGTTCAATTCTACTGGGGTTGCCACCTTTCCCTTAAAGACTCAAACACAGGGCTAGTTCCTACTAGCCCGTTTTGGATTGCGGTTTGCGATTCGATTGTGCTAGTGGGAGTGCAGGCATGTAATAGCCTATGGTACCGGCCCCACTACATGCTATACGTTTCCGTGTGCTATTGGAATCCATGTGATCACCATTTTTTTTCTCTGTATTACAAGCGCTCTGCTAGGGTCCAATCGTGAAAGCACAACGCCCATGCACGGAAGCGAGCACAATTGCACATTATTGCGACCGTGCGTCCTCCCTTGCACTTAGGTGGGGCCACAGACTCGGGAAATTGCTAAGTTCCATTGCATTAAATACATGCTGTATGGCTAAACTGAAATCAATGCAGCTTGCATTACACTTCTAAGGGCTAGGCCACACATGTGCGTTTTTCAGGCGATTGCAATTTTTCAATTGTATTGAAATCGCAGCCATTTTGTGCATCTCATGCGTTTTCATAATGACAATGGACAAATCGCAAGCGCAAACGCATGTAAAATCGTGTGTGATTCAGGTGCATTGCAGTGTGGCCGTGTCCTAAATGTACATTTCAGCAATGCACAAATTAATATAAATGGTAGTGCAGAAAAAACACATACAAAGACACAGTCTTGTAGAAATGCTCACAAATATAAAGGGTTAACAAGTTTGCTTCCTAAATACATATGAAAACGGTTAACACCTTCCCCCCACTCTGTTTAAGCAGGAAAATCTGCTAATAATATTCACTGCTATCTCTGATGATTGGCTGGGAGACACTGGCAGGTGGAGGAGTTCAACTGTTACATGCATTTTAGCATAAGGGGAGTGGGAAACAAACACAAAGTAGCTAGTTAGCATGTGCAGAAGGAGTTTGTGCAGAAGCCAGCCGTGACATCATAGATTGCCAGTACTCAGAAATGTTCTATAAATGATTTCTATAATAAGAAACTGAATTCAGAGGTGAGAGGCAAATGGTTTTACAAAGTGACAGTTATAGAGTCTGTGGAGCTGGTATAGAGTCTGGTTTTATGATCATGAGGCATATTTATAAAAGGGCATAATTCGCCACCAGGTTTCCTGCCGTTTTCCCAAAATCGGAATTAGCGCGATTTTCACTAAATTGCGGACATAACGTCAGTTAGCGCTCGCTTCTATTTATAAAGTGCATGGGAGGGGGTCCTAGTACGAGCTGCGAGACCCCTTTAGCCCCAAAAGGCCCTTATCAGGGCTGGGGAGGGGGGTCCAGGTTCAACCCCTTAAGCCCCAAAAGGCACTTGTCAATGCAGGTCCCTCCCCACACACCCTATCCCCTCTGTCAGTCGATGCGACCACCCGCAGCACAACCCCTTTCTAGCAGCCCCTTAGCCCCTTCCCAATACACCTGGATTTTAACTCTTTGGCGCGATACTATACTTTAGCACATTGCAAGTACAGTATCGCGGCGAAGAGTTCAAATTACTGCCATACATACTGCTGTATACATCGCCGCAGTGTGACTTTCTGCTGCAATAATGATCGCCTTTTTAAATATAGTGGTAACAACGATTTTTCAGTAGCGTTGTGCTGCATTAATTGAAGTCCAAAAATAATGGACTTTTATAAATATGCCCGCCCCCTTATCTTATTAGGGTTGTAAACTACCATTTATGTTCAGATTATCATACGAAAGTTTGTGTTGTGTGATAAATAGCCAGTGTATAGCCTCCATAAGATGGCCCCTCCCTCCACACAGTCAAAGCTGTGACAACTGACATAACAGCCAATTGACTGCTCTTTCACCAGCTGTCAACAGACTTCACTTATTTTTCATATATATGTATTCTTAACCTGTGAAACTTTATGTAAATGTATCTGTATAATGGCTTGCTCTTATCCCTGTTTGTGTACCCTGTATTTTATAATGTACAGTGCTGCTTACCCAATTGGCGCTATATAAATAAAATTATACATACATTACAGTAGATCACCATGTGCTTGACTTAACAGCAGGTTTACATAGATATTTTTTTTGGGTCTCTCTGGCTGATAGCTCTTCGGAGATAGCTCACAAAGATTGGTTGTTTCTGCAGCTCTTGAACTTGCATAATTAACAGGCAGGTCAAAATTACAAAGTAAATATATTACATATTTGTTCTGATTATCAGTAAACCTGGTAGAAATGCAGGGCTCATGAAAACTATCCTGACAATCTCCTGCTACCACCTCGAAGGAGGTTGGATACTGTCCCACAGAACACAGGGAGGAAATTAGGGGTTGTGTGGCTGTAATCATATAGTAAGTTTACTACTCTATCAATCCTTTAAAAATTAAAACACCTGATTATTGATTTTAGAAAAACATCAGTTTCAACTGGTTATGGTCAGAGAATCAATTGTGGAACAGAACTTGAAATTCCTGGGTGTTCAAATTTGTCAACATTTGTCCTGGGATTTAAGTATGTCAATTATTTTAAAAGTGCATTTTTTTTTTTAAAGAAAATTAAATGTTAAAAATAAATCTGCCAAAAATGTAGTCAGTTTTTATAGAGCAATGATAAAGTGTTGTTGTAGAGGTATTTTCGTAGTACTAACTTTGCTAGATATGCTTTGCAGTGTTATTAAGTATGCACAGAGAATTACTGTGCCGAACTGCCTTCTTTAGATAACCATTTCAATTATAGCCCTATAAAAAGATTATGATAATGATTAATCTCATCCAGGTCATAATGTATGTCTTATGTAAAACATGCAGATTTCGGAATTGTTTTGATCCTGCGGCAATAAACGTTTAACATTTTATCATGAAATCTTTACTATTACTAATATGTATTGAGCTGTTTATTTATATATTTTGCTGACTGGTATAAAGCCTGTACAATGATAATAAAGAATCTGAAGAATCTGAATCACAGAACTTACTCTTCCGGTTTTTTTGTTCATTCTTTGCATGCAAAATTCATATTTTTGTTTATTCAGGTAGGATGAGCAGCTGTTATTGTATCTGAAGACATCTGTGATCACTAAACACAATTGGCCTCATTTACCCAGAGCCACAATGGAAAAACACCTTGCTAACAATACTTACATACATTAAATCATTAATACATAGATTAAAGAGAAGTGGCCCCAACATAAATCCCTGTGGCACAGCACTGTAACAACTACTCTTTGTACCCAATTCATCAACCAATTTTCTATCCATGTTCTAATATGCTGCTCAAGCCCAACAGACCTTAGCTTATACATATGTGACCAATGTGGGACTGTATCAAAATCTAAGTTTACCACATTTAATACTATGCCAGAGTCCAAATTTTCCTGCTTACTTCCTCATAAAAACAAGCAAGCTTGTTTGACAAGATCTATTCCTCATAAATGATTACAGATTACAAGTTATAAGGTCTGTTCTTGAAACATACACAATATTTTCCTATCAAACTTTCCAGTATCTTCCCCACCACTTTAGTTTAACTTATACTTTAAGCCTGGTAACACTTTAATTACCAGGTAGTGAACAACTACCTTTTTTGAATATTGAATTTACATCAGCTTATATAAAAAATAGGTCTGTTGTACATCCATATTAAAGTGCAACTAGAGACCAAAAATATAATACATACAAAACATAGAATTCTAGTGCACAAACAATTGTATTTGCATATTGGCTACATCTCCATAAGGTTGCTGCTACAAACAGCCTGCCAATTAGTTCAATAAATTGGCCAAATTATTTTAAGCCCAGTCACCATGTCAAGGTTGCTTTCTTTAACTGGGTCCTACCCTACTGGTACTTGCCTATTTGGCTGCATGAGCTGACAGCTTCTCCTAATTGCTTTTATTTATGCAGGGTTTGGCAGGCTGTTTGTAGCAGCAACCCTATGGAGATATAGTCAGAGGGAAAAACTTGTTTGACGTTTACTTTTTCAGAATCCTCTGTAACCATCTTATCTTCACGATTTAATGTATCCAGTTAAAGAGGTAACACGTGCTCCATTACACTCCCGATACTAAAATCAGTTAAGTAGAAAATACTCTTTATTAACTCTTTATACATGGCACACTGACATGAAACAAACAAAGCTGTGACCGCCTTACGCGCTTTCCCTGTGGAAAGTACCTGCCTTTTATTATGTATGTATAATTTTATTTATAAAGTGCCACTTGGGTACGCAGCGCTGTACATTATAAAATAAAAAGTGTACAAACAAGGGAATAAGTGCAAGCCATTATTCAGATAGATAAAAATTAAATTAAATACAATTTCATACATCGGTTAAGAAAGCATATGTATATAAATTATGTATAAATTGCTATAAGTGCAACATGCCTCGACACATCAGGAATGAGATCCCTGCCCTGAAGAGCTTACAATCTAAGTGGGAGGGACAACATATACAAGTGGGGGGACGGGGTACAAAGTGCTTAAACGGGCTAACAATCATTTGTTGTGCTGATGCTCAGAAAGGTAGGATAACAGTCTAGATTCGAAAGCATTAATGGATGTCATCAGGCGAAGTGAGAGGGAGAGAGTTCCAAAGGTAGGGAGCAACAAGAGAGAATGGTTTAAGGCAGGAGGCAGCAGTGCTTGTTGGGGGTTTGTGGAAATTTCCTTTGCGAGAAACGGAGGGCTCGGCCTGGAATATAAGGGACAAAGAGAGAAGATAAGTAGGAGGTGCAGTAGAGCGAAGGGATTTAAAAGTTAAAAGAAGGGTATTGAATATAATTCTTTGTTTGATGGGAAGCCACCCTATGTACTGAAGTATCGGGGTTGCGGGTTCTCTTTTGGAGGAGAGCGAGATGATCCGAGCTGCCGAGTTTAAGATAGACTGGAGAGGAGAGAGTTGACAGGCCACTAATCCAAGTAGTAGAATGTAACAGTAGTCAAGATGGGAGATTATAAGGGCTGAGCATTTTAGTAGTGGAGAGAGAAACGGGGGGATCTTGGCATTATTGTGAAGGAAAAAACTACAGGTCCTAGTGACATTGTTAATGTGATGATGGAAGCAAAGAGAGGATTCAAAGACAACTCCATGGCAGCTTGCAGATTCCACTGGATTAATGACCATATTTTCAATAGAGATGGAGAAGGGTGGATTAGGGCCCAGTTTAGGGGGGGGAAATTATTAATTCCGTTTTAGAGCGGTGGTGCGCCATCCAGGAAGAGATAGAGAGCAGACATTTAGAGGGGGTTAGCGCGGGGGTAGACAAGTAAATTTGGGTATCATCAACATATAAGTGATACTTAAAGCCGAAAGAACTGATTATTTCTCCCAGAGAGATAGTGTAGAGGGAGAACATCAAGGGTCCTAAAACCGAGTCCTGAGGGACCCCCACACTAAGCGGAACAGGAGAGGAAGTCTTATTAGCAAAAGAGACAGAGAAAGATCTGTTAGAAAGATAAGAAGACAACCACACCGCAGCTTGATTTTGGATGCCCACAGAATATAGAGTGGGCGGAATGGTCCGCCCACATTATCAAAGGAAGCAGTAAAGGAGAATAAGGACCGAGAATTGTGCTGCTTTGGCAGCTTGTAGTTCATTTGAGACTTTGCAGAGGGCAGTTTCAGTTGAATGACCCAGTCGGAATCCTGATTGCAACAGGGCAATAAGTTATTAGCATGGAGGTATTTAGTAATGGTGTAGAGACAAGACGTTCTAAGAGTTTTGATGCAAACGGTAAAAGGGAGACAGGGTGGTAGTTTGAGAGACAGGTAAGGTCCAGAGAGGGTCTTTTTAGAGGTTTGACACACGCATGTTTAAGGGAAGCAGGAATAATCCCAAAGGTCAGGAAGGAATCGAAATGTGAGAGAGCAGGGGAAAGCATTTTACAGCAGTGTCTGAGTAAGAAGGAGGGCATGGGATTAAGGGTAAATAACGGGTGAGGACAACAGGAGGTCGAAGATTTTCAAAATGGGTGACAGGGGTGAAAGATTCCAGAACTGCAGGTGGTGGGGCAGGCAAAAGAAGGCGAGAGTTGCCCTGGGGTGAGGGGATTAGAGTACGGATATCATCTATTTTATTTCTAAAGTAGTCAGGGCCACATCTACCATTAGGCAGAGTGAGGCATTTGTCTCAGGCGGCACCCTGGCACTGAAGAAGAAAGGCGGAGACAGGCAGTTGTAGAAAAAAAAGGAGCAATATGGTAGTGGCAAAACAATGAGAAAGGGATGTAATATCTGTTTCTAGTAATTATTGCTAATTGAGGAAACTGTTTAAATACCTATGTGATAGAAAGTTAAAAATCATAAAACATTAGCACGCCCATTCACAAAGCCACACCCATTCTAACATGGCGGCGGCGCACAAAAGGGCGGCAATAAAGTTTGGCTCAGCCAGCAAAAACCCTAGAAATGCCACTGAAAGTAGTCTGCAAAATCCTGAGGAGCATTAATGGAATGATCAGATATTTGCAGATACCTGGTTTTCATGTCTTGTTCAGGTTCCCTAAACGTATGAAAGAGGTAGTAGGTTAGATGCGATTCTAAAAAAAAAAGTGGAACTGTGCAGCTCTACTTCCATTTATTGTATAGAAGTCTTACCAAAAGTTGTCTAAATGGAAGGGTAGTTATCACAAAACCATTAGTTGGTGCCATCTAAAATGTCTTCTCACACACACCTGTTACTACTAAAAATGATCCCAAAATAAGGAATACGGTTCACAGTTCTATAGTGTTTTAGCTGCGTTTCATGGTCTGATTAAAATTTTCTATGACCAACTGAAATTTATATTCTGAAATACACATCTATCAAACAGCTGAGAAGAAACTGCTAAACGCCCTCTTGCCCACTGTGTAAAACCATGTTAAAAAAAACACGACTATTCATTTGCATGCTAGTATGTCATTCTAGTCTTCTTAGTTTAAATGCATATAACATCTCTAAGGCTACTGCACCACCCAGTGGTAAAAAAAGACTTATTTTTACTATTTCTGTTTGATACGAATTTCTTCAATTGGTAACCTTATGCTGCAAGTGTACAAATTTTGAATACATATGGGAACAAAATTAGAAATGAATTAAAGGTTTAATTGTGACTGTAAGCATGACTATGTGCAAGAGAGTGTATTTGTGCTTGTTACAGATTTTCCACAACTGCAGGAATCAGCAGGATCAGCCCCCTTTTAAGGCTTGGTTCAGTGTCTAAGACCACCTGTCTTATCTGTGCGAGTAAAAAAGTGTGTGAGATATAAAATTCCCCCAAGTGTTCTGGTGTCACTGGGATTCAGTGTCCAAGACCACCACCATGTTCCAAGCTAGATAGACAAAAATGTTAGAGAAAATGAAAAATTGTATGTAATATGTATAGGCATGTTCTTCATTTTAGGTTACGTACATAGTTACACATAAACTTTTTTTTTCTTTAGATAAAATTAGATTGGAATGCATAGGTATTAAAAGGAGAATCAACAGCAAACTCATTGTAACTAACCACATTTTCAATTATTGCTTGTTTGTGGACTAATGGGAGGTATTGGTTAATATCAATCAGAAAGAACCACAACAAAAAAAGCAGAAAATGTCTCATTTGTACAAACTATCAAGCAAATATCATCCCAATTATTAAAGGGTATGTCCACCATCCAAACTAAATTTTAGTATGTGGATGGAAATGGCTATAAACCTCTACCTTGCGAGGCCTTAGCCAATCACAGGAGCGGATGACAGTTGAGCCCCTACTGCTTGACTTCTGTCCATGGAAAAGGCACGGGATTTAAGGTGTCGAGGGAAGGAAGGCTGGTAAGTACATATACACAAGTATAAACAATATTTTTGTACTGCAGACCAAAAGATTTCTGACATAGATCAAGCTCAGGATTTCTAAGTCAGGGATGTTAACGTATATCTTACATATATGTTCCTTGCTACCCTTTTCTAGATGCGTATATTCTGTAGATATAACTACAGCCAACTACAAAGTGGAGCCTAGTTTCTTGAATTTTCCTCTATCCTTACATTATACTCTTCTGAGATCAATAACCATATATAATTTAAAGCATGCATATGTATATATTATCGCAAAGTTTAAATACTTTTCCAATGTGTAGTTACAGCTTTACAGACAGCACGTATACAAACACTCTAACCATACCTCCCCACTTTTTTGTGTCCAGTACTGGAACATGGTGGTGGTCTTGGACACTGAATCCCAGTGACACCAGAACCTAATTTCAGTCAGTCAACAAAAGCCACCCATGTCTTTCTGCACAGCTATAGGCAACCACACTTCGAACAAGAGGTTTATTCAATTTCAACATCATATAGGGGTTCAGTCCAAGAACATTTTTCTAGCATGTCTGATTAAGAAAATAATAAGACCTATCATTGTAGATCCTTCAAAATAAATATCTATAGTATCATATCTATAGAATAAGCAGTACCTCTGTACACTTTAAATCACTTAGGTGACTCCAAAGGAAAACCCCTTAATTCTTCCCCCTTATCTTCCTATATAAGACCCTAGATACACATCTAATTCAGACGGATCTAGAAGCCAACATCATCAGTGAGCGGGTACAGCATATCAGGTGTGCCTTCTAAGAGTGGTTCGGCGATGTACTGAACCTCCGGTCCCCTTAGGTGTTTGCCCCTTACCTGCCTGTCCGAAATGCCTTACTATAGACGCTGACTGTTGAGTTGGTATTTCCTTTGGAGCCACCTAAGTGATTTAGAGACTGCACAGAGGTACCGCTTATTCTATAGAAATTATTATAATTATTTGCTAATCAAACATTAAACCTGATGTTCCACCTGATTAAAACCTGATGTGAAAAAAGTGATTATTTACCCATCATTACAAATGGCAAAATTTCTGGCAAATCTCTGACTTTCTCAAGTCTCAAAACAAGTGACCCCATGCACTAAAGGGTTTAAATGTTAGGATTTTGTTCACTTGTTTTGAGGCTTGAGAAAGGGCAGAGATTTTCCCGAAACTTTGCCGTTTGTAATGCTGGGTGGATAAAAACTTTTTTTTTCAATTTACAACAGACTACTCAGACTACAATTACTTGTTAGCCACATTGTTGTGCATGCATATATTGTTTTTAATCAAAGTGTATCTTGATATATTCTATATCCCTTTGATATAATAAAGGATTTTTACAGTAATTAGAGAGTACAGATTTTTAACGGGATACTATAATTCTTTATTTTGTCTATTTACCCCCTTATCCCTATGTAGCACACCCCCTATGCAGCTGAAATATATACCGGTATATGGTTATTACTGTTCACTGCTATTAGTGCTCCATCTCACTATCTTTTATTTTATTGTAGATCCTTCAAACATGATTCATTTGCATGTAATATCAAATTTGGGGTCTGGGTAACCCATGGCACCCGTGAGTGGGTGGGGCTTAGGCATCCACGAGTGGGCGGGGCCACATGGGGCTTTAAGATAATGGGCCATGGAGGCCTGCAACTGGAGGGACCATGGGGTCCATGAGTGGGAGGGACCAGAGGGGCTGCAAAGGGGAGGAGGAGACACAGGACAGATTGACTGACAGTTTCAGAGCAGGAAGCAGGAAGTGCAGGGGACCTGGTGATGCTGCTGCCATATCACACACAAAAATGTAAATATCTTCAAAACTATGCAAAATAAACAATGGAAATAAATCAATTTACCTCAATTTACCTAAAGTCACTTTTGGACCACAGTTCCCCTATAAGCTTTCAAAATCCCAGACAAATGTTAGTTTGCTAATCGGTGAGCTACTGTACAAACAGACAATATGCTGTTTGTACCTGTGCTTTATTTAATAAATATATATAATAATATTTTCTTTACTTGAATCCACACCCCTCTTTAAACAAGACAATAGCTTGCCGGCTCTGGCAGTTGCTGTCTGACAATGCTTGCTACATTAAAGTTTGTTATCCACTAAAACTCCAAAAAAAAGATCCATTTTCAACAGAGATTTAGATAACACTGACCCAGTAGCAAAGTGCATCACCTTAAATTTATAAACTATCAGGGAGATTCAATAAAAGTTCTTATCATTTAAAATGGTGCTAATTTTGCCCTAACCAATCAGATCTTATTTAACATTTGAAAGCTAACATCTGATTGGTTGAGACAAAATTAGCACCATTTTAAACGATAAGAACTTTTATTGAATAACCCTGATTGTATCTCATTTGCCACTAAGCAGCCCAATATGACATTCTGTCTAGATCCACCTGCATCAATTGTACCTCTTCTGTAGCTTTTGGTCAACAAAGTTTGGTGTCATCTGCAAACACAGAGACCTTGCTGACAATATCTACTTTCAAATCATTACCAATCATTACCAATGATTCTATGCATACCTTACTTCAACCACTGTTTATTAGATTGTATTCATATTTGAGGGACACAAAGCATACATTACAAAATCTGGATTCAGTGGATATTGAGGAGTTCGTTAGCCTCTATTCACTTTAGTTCTTTATATTTGTGTACCCCTCATCAGAAAGGCATGGTAACCATCAGGTACCATCTGGTACACCACCCCTCAAAAGTCATTTATTTTGGAAGTTATTTTTCTTTCAAATCTGAGGGGAGGCCATGGGGGCAAAGTTTGCCCCCCCTGTATGCAAATTTGTACATGGGATGGTGGTAGAGAGCATGGTGCTACCCAAACTCTTTTCCAATACATTTTACAAACATGTGGCATTATACAGACATTACATCGACGAACTGTTACTTGTATGGTTGGGGTCCAAATCAGAATTTGTAGTTTTTGGATGCCATCAATATGATTGTGCTCAATCTGAAATTCACTTATGAATTTGGTGGCATTTGCCTTAATTTTTTAATATTACTATCAGACGTCGTAATAACAAGGGTGACACTAAAATGTACCGAAAATTAAGCAACACCATTCTCCATACCACATCCTGCCACCACCTACTGTTACCTCTGAATTCGGCCTGTAGGAGTAATTTAAAAAACATTCTAGGTTACTGGAAATGTACAATGTCACTACAGCTTTCTAGTGTTGCCTCTTCCTGGTGGTCCTGGACCACCAAACTATAGACATACGTGTTACTTAAGCCACGCCCCTAGGCCGGAGAGGCCGGAGAAATCTATGCCATAGCCCTAATCTTGTTAAAAATGGATTTAGAATATAAACTGTATTTACTTTCTATTCCTGATTTATTGCGGTTACAAATAAATCACATTATAGGAAAACATACTCCTCTTTGCCGAGGTATATTATAACAATATTATGGCCCTTCAAGAAGTTTTCCTTTTTCAGTTTGTGATATGAACATAAGAAATGGCGCCTGCTGAGACTTTATAACCCTGGATATGTGTTTCCACGAGACCTCAATTCTAAAGGTTTGCTCAGTCTCACCCTCAGCAACTTCCCACTTGTATGTATAAAATTTCCGTCACACACCTAACGTACACCTACACCTAACGTACCACATAAACCTTTCCATGAGCCAACGTGTTGGCGTTGAAACGTACTAGGCACGCTCACAAATGGTTTCAGTGAAACGCACGTAATCTTAAACTGGAACGCTTACGTCACGTCCGGGTCGCGCGGGGGGGGGGGGGGGGATGCTGTTTTTAAAATTGTGCATTGAGGAAGTTAGCAGCGGGCTGACCAGCAAAGATCGGATGTTGATTTGCTTCACATTTGGCATATTTGAGTGGTAAATGTTTTTCTCTTACTATTTCTTTCTACAATGAAACATGTTGTGTGTTTAGGAAATCCTGGACTTTCTCCTGCAGGTTGTATACAGAGAACACGAGGTGTTACCTGTTGGAATTGGAAGGAGGTTGGAAGTCACATAGGAGATCTGTCCCAACACCATTTTTGTACAATAAATCAAGTAGCTTAGGTTGGGTATTTATTTAATTTATCACAAAGCACTTTAACACTATGGACTTTCATATTTAAACATTTTCTGGACACTACATTAAGGACTAGGCCACGCTATCGTGCTTTTTTTGCGATTGCGCTTGCGGTTTTTCTAACACAGCAATCGCAGTAGCAACTGCGTTTCCGCTTGCGATACACAATTGCGTGCATGCAGCATTTTAAAGCGCAATTGCATGCGATTTCGTATCTCAAAAGAAGAATTTGCATGCGGAATCACACGCAACCACGTTTGTGGCGCAGTGTGGCCGTGCCCTAAGTCAACAAGGCAGGTTGTTGGATTGATGTCTTTCTTTCTGTAAAATTACTATGTGTTGTCTTAAGTTATCCTTTAAAGCAGTGTAAACAATTTGACATTAGTAGCGATGAGCCAATCTAAATTTTGTGGGTATCCAGTCTCATAAGGGTTAATAAATAAAAGGAAAACTCTTCTAAAGACTACGATGTCAGGAATAAATTTCTAGGTGCTTTGGTTGCTTGTCTCCTGTGATATGTCCAGCCCTGCTTTAAAGGAGAACTATAGTGTGTATGAAGTTGGTTTTTTTTTTTTTAATAGTTAAAATGAAAAGTACTTGGGACAGAGACATAGGATTGGTAATTCTTAGCCTAGTATTTGCCAAGCATTTTAGTGAGAAGGAAGGATTTATTGGGAGACTAGCTGTAAAACTGGCATGCTGTTAGGGGATTTGATTGACAGCTCAAGCAGGAGTGGTTTATTGAAATCTTGACTTCTTTAAAAGGATAAGTTAACTGTAAAAAAAACAACTTAATGTTAGTGGGAAGCTGCAGTTTTAAAACTTTGGCTTATGATTTTTTTTTCTAACCCCCCCCCCCCCCCCCCAAAGAGCCTACCTTTACGTCTTCAAACTTGCTGGATTCATCCTTCTGTATAGTGGACTCTTCCACTATAGGTCCTTTCTCAAGTGTGAGAAAGGACCTAGACTGTCCGAAACATGTCGTGGTGTGCACAATAAATGCACGTTTGCTTATAGCAATACCTGTGGGGTTGTCTTGAGTTTTTGGTTGCTCTTTACTACACACTTTTATTTTGAATTTATGCCCAGGAACAGACATCGGGGCAACCAAAGTCTATAGGAGATGTGGTGAGCTAAATTGCATTTATAGTGGACTCTGTAGCTCTGCCCCCTGGCTCCTCCAGCTTTCTTGGTCTCGAAGCGTAAGTTCCCAGTTGTTACACGTGCACGGGACCTTGCCACATGCATGACGTCAGTGAGCGTGCGGCCGTGTGCATGCGTGATGTCATCTCGCTGCACGTTACTTGGGGGCAACAAAGTGACATCATTCGCATTCGAGAGGTCGCACGCACGTATAAAAACCGGGAACTTACTTTTTGAGACCAAGGAAGCTGGAGGAGTCAGGAAATCTCATGGGGTTGGAGCTACAGAGTCCACTATACAGAAGGATGAATCCAGCAAGTTTGAAGACTTAAAGGTATTATTTGGTGTGGGTAATGGAAAAAAAATGAATAAGCCAAATTACCCTATATACTACTAAAGCGTGCTGGGAGTTTCAAAACATCTGTAATTGCTTTAGTTGTCTTTTAAATGGACAGCTGTATTGTTTTGAGGCTTTAGTTGCCCTTTAAATGGACATATGAAATCCATACTGGATTTGCCTATTACTGTATGGGAATTCTGCTGTCCATTTAAAGGGCAACTAAAGCCTCAAAACAATACAGAATTAGAAGGCAGTAGTGGTCATAATTTTTACCCTCAGTTTATACTCGAGTCAGTCCTTTTACTACTTTTTTTTCAGGTAAAAATGGGTACCTCGGTTTATACTCGGGACGGTTTATACTCAAGTATATGCAGTATACTCGAGTATAAACGGAGATTTTCAGTCTAAAAAATCAGCCTGAAATTCCGATCTCGGTTTATACTGGAGTCGGTCACTCGCTTCCTCACTGCCTGTACTGGAGCACTGGCTGGCGTCATAGCCTGGTGCCCATTAGTAGCGTTAATCGGCACATCAGTAGAGGGAGCAATCGAGCGGTAGCATGCTGGGAGTTGTAGTTTCCAAACATCTGGTGGCTTTAGTTGTCTTTTAAATGGACAGCAGAATTCTCATACAGTAATAGCCAAATCCAGTATGGCTATTACTGTATGAGAATTCTGCTGTCCATTTAAAGGGCAGCTAAAGCCTCAAAACAATACAGAATCAGGAGGCTGTAGTGGTCATAATTTCTACCCTCTGTTTATACTCGAGTCAATCCCTCATGTATATATGGTAAGTTTTAAAGCTGCATTTTTTTTTACTGTTTTTTTACTGTTTACTTATCCTTTAACTTGAATATCTCGGGACAGGGGGAAAATTAAGGTACTCTGGGGGATGGGGGGGATATCTATAACACATAGGGGGGAAAAATACACATCCCTCTATAGATGCTCTTTAAGGCATTGCTTTATAGTGCTGCAATATCTGTTGGCAAATTGTATTGTTTATTGTATTTATAGGCAACAAACAGCATGATTATTTAAAGGAATTAGGTGTTGCATGTTTCCACGTGCTGATTTCAACCCCACATTTTTTAAATGTCTTTACTCTTGGAACTCCTACAACAACTATTGGATTACCTTGGTATACCAGTTGAACAGGTGAGCAAAGTTTTATTTTAGTAAGGATGTTTTAACTTATAAACTATAAATGAACACGTTATAGTTGATATTTATGGTTAAGTATTACTTTTGGGGGTTAATGTACCAAAAGGTGGACAAGTCTGTTCTGTTAATTTGCAGCATCCAATCAGATGTTGTTTAACTTAAGTAGAGCATTTAGAAGATTCACCTTATCAGATGTTGCAGTTTAAAACCACAGACAAACAGTTGCACCTCTTGATACAATAAACCCTTTTGTCTATATTTTGTTAGCTTTATAGTTTCTTTTGAGGAAAAGATTGGTGTAAATTATCAGGGTTATTCAATAAAAGTTCTTATTGTTTAAAATGGTGCTAATTTTGCCCCAACCAATCAGATGTTAGCTTTCAAATGTTAAATACGTTCTGATTGGTTGGTGCAAAGTTAGCACCATTTTAAACGATAAGAACTTTTATTGAATCTCCCTGATTGTGTTTTAAGTAAAGACAGCTATATATGTGGGCGATATTCAACAGATCCTTTCAGATTGTATGGTATTTGCCAAATATCTGCAAGGTTCACTGATAGTGAATGAGGTTTACACCTCATTCATTATCAGTATTTAATGTTCCCACCCCTCTGCTGTAGTGGGAAGCCGTGTAACATTAGTAGTGTACCCACTAGCCTTAAAGGGCATCTATACTGAAAAATAGGTTATATTAAATTGACCATAACTGGAAACTATAATTCTCCCCAACCGCCCAATTTTTTTTGTTGATCTGCCCTCTATTTCTCTAGATATCTAAAACTTCTTATATTTCAGCTGTCAATCAAGTTACTTGCTCTCAAACTATTCTTCTGTGAGTAGTTTTACTGTAGCTGGAATGGTGACATAGTTTTGACAGTTGGAATGCTGTGTGCAGGCTTGACAGTTGGTTTGTGGGGGAAAAGTCAGGTTGGATGAAAGTGGGAGTGGTTAAAAGAGGGAGGGGGGATACTGCTAAAGAAAATGTGTGCTGGATTGAAGGCATGCAGCAACACATGCAAATCAAAGTAAGTGCTACTTACATGTATTCAATTATAGATTAAGATGAGGCAACGTAATTTTTTCAGTATAGTGTCCCTTTAAATGTAAATGGTGCAATAAACATTTAGGGCTAGGCCACACTGCTGCAATATTTGCATTTGCGCGTGCCTTTTTTTCAAATCATTGGAATTGTGGGAACGCACCGAAAACGCGCGTCAAATGCGTTTTCCAATACTTAATGAAAAACCGCATGCGCAAACGCAACAAAATTGCACATGAAATCACATGCGATTCCGTGTGCGATTGCGTTGCAGTGTGGACGTGCCCTTACAGTCTGTTGAACTTCAAGAACATGACTGGCTTTTTCTAAATAAAAAAAACATATATACATTCATCTCCCTTTGTTAAAGTAAATAATGGGTGGGAAAAAAACTACGCCTGCAATGAAGGATTGTACACAGGCATGTCTTTGGTAAGAACTCACTTGGAAAGGCAAGTGATATCTTGTAATGATCCTCTGCATGAAAAATGAGGTTCCCCTTTAAGTATTTTTAGACTGTAAACACACTGGGCAATATTCCCTTTCAGACAGACTACCTGTGGTACTGACAAAGTTTCAGTGCTTCTATCACATGGTACAATGAAATCATTTGATCGGAAGAAAACTTTGTTGTCCGGTCCTGTTTTTCTCCTTCTAAACCCGACTATAAGGTTTTTTGTTTGTTTTTGTTTTCCAGCTTGTGCCAATATGGGAACGTTATATGAACAGACAGAATTTCTTTCAAGCTCTGCAAACTTATCTTCCATTATTATTTCCAGGGATCAATGTACAGGTATGTTAAGTTGCTTTAAATTAAACTATGGTAATAGGAAAGCACAAAGTAGATTGTAGTTTTGACTAGAGATTTAATATTCACTGCCATGCTTTAACTACATGCTTTGTTTCAAGTTTGTAACAAATATGTTTGAAAATATATATTTTCTTTACATTTTATATACAAGCCAGTCTAAAAACATATATTTATAAGCTATAAACTGCATTTTGTTTTCTTATGTGTATCCCAAAAACTATTAGTTATATGTAAGGGGAAATGTTTTAGTGTAAAATGATTTCTTTTAAAAGGCTGGTAGGAAAGTTGCTAAATAGATAAGACATAATATAGAGCAGCTTGATGCTAATTAAAAAACTACCGTATATACCAGAGTATAAACAGAGTTTTTCAGGCTGTAAAATCAGCCTGAAAACTCTGACTCGGTTTATACTCGAGTCACTCACCATTGAAGATCAGCGTCCTCTCCATTCCGGCAGCAGCACGATCAGTCCATGTACTGGCGCGCCGGCTGACGGCACTAATTGGCGCCGGGCAGTGACGTCAGCTGGTGCGCCAGTACATGGACTGATCGTGCGGCTGCCGAAATGGAGAGGACGCTGCTGCCGGAATGGAGAGGACCTTACCAGCACACAGTCCCAGGAAGCCCTTGGATTTAGGAGAGCCCACAGATCCTGGATGAAGAGAGCCCACAGGTACAACTTGAACGGGTGGTATGGTGAGAGGGTGGCATTCAAGATGTTTGGAACTACAACTCCCAGCATGCTTTTTAGCATGCTGCAAGATGTTTGGAAACTACAACTCCCAGCTAAAAGCATGCTGGGAGTTGTAGTTTCCAAACATCTTGAATGCCAAGTGAGGGTGGCATTGAAGATGTTTGGAAACTACAACTCCCAGCATGCTTTATTAGCTGGGAGTTGTAGTTTCCAACATCTTGAATGCCAAGTTTCTACCTCGGTTTATACTACGAGTCAACAACTTTTATTAGGATTTTTTGGGTGAATGGGGTACCTCGGTTATACTCGGTCGGTTTATACTCGAGTATATACGGTATTTAAAGTTTATCTTCTAGGGTGTGAAATTGTGTACAATCTCAGTTTTTAAACTGTGGAGATGTATCATCAGATTGCTTAAATGTCCACCTTTATGTCAGTGTCATTGCTTCTTTTAATGTAACATATTTTTTATTTCTCCTAAGGTTCTAGAAAGACTGGACATTAAAGAATATGGCTGGACCCGCAGTACTATTCGAGTTATTGGGACTTTGCTACCATTGGCTCCATGCCCAAGGCCACTTATTCAAGTAACTCATTATTTCAAATAAATTCAATGTGTTTGACACTTTTTATATAATGAACGTTTGTTATTTTAGCATTTAAAGGGCACTTCCACCCTTAAAACAACTTGTGACTTGTTTGTTATCTGCCCCCAATACCAACCGCTATTTTTATACGTTTATTACATGCATTTGTAACCAGATATTTAATAAGTTCTGTTTCATTTTTGCAAAGGTATCTGCCTCCTCCTTCTGCTCAATGAGCTGTTTATAAGCTTGAGTGTGTGCAGTGAAGGCAGCAGGGGAAACAGCAGTCAGTGATTGCTTGTGATGTTGGCAGTCACAGCCTTGACTGCATGAAGGGAGGAGCCAGCTTACTCTGCCAGAATGGAGGCAATAATTATACCTAAATATCTAGTAAATAATACATCTAATAATGTGCAGAATATATCAGTTGGGGGCAGGTAACTGATAAGTGACCAGTTTTTTGTTTAAAGGACAATTACACTCACCTTCCCTCCGCTCCTTCTTGTTAATTAGCTTTTACCCAGGGCGAGGACCGAACCGCTAAGTCCTCACCCTGGGTTCGCTAACCTACAACAGAGTCTTAGAGCAACGCTGCTCTGGTAGGCTCCGCGAACCAGGGGTGAGGACTAGCGGTTCAGGTCCGCTGGGAAAAGCTAATGAACTAAGAAGAGGAGCGGAGGGAAGGTGAGTACAATTGTCCTTTAAGGAGCGGACATACTCTTTTAAAGTGTTGCTGACTTCAGGAACTATCATTTCTGTTTTTTCTATTGTTAGTTTATATTTTATCATAGCTTATACAAGCCAGTCAAGTCTTAGACCGTTTTAATCAACTCCAGGTCTTCCTGCATTAATTTTCATGAAATTCACTGCGCTGTGTTTGGTCTGTTTGAGGTAAAAACTCAATAATATAGTACATATTTGGGGCAGAACAAAGATCAGCTGTGGTTTTAGGGCACACATTTTATGGTGTTTAAACCCAAGACCCTAAACACTAATGAATGCTGTTATTTTTAAATCATAATTCTGATAAACTATAGCTACATTTTGGCAATGAATCTATGGCAAAACGTAGCATTTTCTGTGCTATATATTGCAAGCTTAATAATAAATTGTTTACAGGGCAACAGTATTGCTTGTAAGTTTGACGATGCATTTTAAGTGACAATATTTGCTTATTTTCCACTCTTTCTCAACGCACCAAGAGTAGTATTTACCATTAGTAAATAAGAAAGGAAAGAATCTCCAACCACCGGTTTCTGGGGAATGGTTCAGTCTCAATGGTCAGAAAGCATTTGATATAGCACAAAACATCTACAGAGCTATGTAACCATGCCAATTATGTTTTTGGGTTTTTTTTGCAGCATATCACAGGACCTCATCTAGTTGAAGAGAAAAACAGTGATGTCTGCGGGCTTGGAATTCCCTCTCTAGGCGATGTCCATTGTTTGACAGAGGACAATGTTTTTTCTTACACCACATTTAGGTAAACAACATCACTGGCACTCAAGTTAATCTCAATAAAGCAAAATAAACACAGATACCCAGACAGCAGGTCCTTGAATCACTTAAAAGGGCTCAATTGTGTTAAGGGTTCACCAATCCCTTACAGCTTCCAAGATACAAAAAATAGTTTCACACAAGAGCCAAAAGTCAGGGCTAACAGTGGTTTATTTTGGAGATGTATCTTGTGTGAAACTATTTTTTTGTATCAATTTCAATACAGTGCTTAATCTCTATGTACTGTTTTGTTACATTGTAGATTTTTTGGCAACACTACATCTTGTTTTATTATTATTTTTTTTTTATAGACATGATCTTACAGGAAATAACTTTGGAGAAGTAAAGTTTTTAGCATTGTCTAACAAGAAGAATCCTAGTTGGAAGCCTATTATGCTAAATAGCCAAACCCCAGATACAAGAATTGTTCCTTCAAGTGACAATGCGGTTCAGAAAATAGCAGTCCTTGAGGATGAACTGGCTCAGCTAAGAGCACAGATTGCTGCAATTATTGCTATGCAAAAAACAAAATCAGTGCAACCCAGTAAGTGATGTGTGAGCATTTTCTTTACTTTTTGCGTTAAAGTTTCCTAAAGATAAAAAACATTCACCTGTAAAATAATGACATGTAAATTTACAGTGACTATGCTATTAACTTCAACTGTGTAAAGGACTGTAAATGATTTGTTGTGTAATACCTAAATCTCTATTTTAACAGTGGAACACAGTATTTGGTATATTACTAAGGCAGACTGTTGCACATAATACAATTTTTTATGTGGCTTTTTTTCTAATGTTTTGTTTATGCACATATTGCTACTGCCATTTTTGTTTGTTTACATTGTTTATACACATGGGGAGGGACTGTCTTTGTGATATGTTACACATGTTTACTTATTGTGTAAGTTTACATGAGAACTAGGTCTAGAAAACTAATTGGCAGCTTAAAGTGTTTGATGTAAGGAGAATGTGCTGGTTGACCACTGACACAATCAGATCATAGGAGTAGCACTGCTTATGAGATTAACATCTTCTACCTGATATCACCTTTATTTTATTTATTTTTATCTGGAAAAAATAGTCTACCAAGATTGTATGTGTTGTAGAGATGAATTACCTGCAGTGGTTTTAAACAAGAACCATATGGAATTTTGTGTACACATGACCAAAATATAGTTTAAATAGCTAGATCATTGCAAAAAAAATGCAATTTGTAAGAATAAATCCTAAAAATATTATTTAACATATTTATTAAGGGGTGTTGTTGTTTGAGAAATGTAGGTATATCTCTTTGAGGGGATGTGGACATGCCTTTTAAACATTAAAAACTAAATATCCAAAACCTTATTTAGTGAGGCATGCCTTACTTTGAGAATAAACCTTTTTTCTGTTTCTAGGTTCCATATTTGAGAGTCCTTCTGCAGTCCTTCCTCATCCACCTTTAACTTCTACACCAATTACAGGTCAGCATGGTGTAGCCCCACCACTTCCTCCACCACCTCCGCCACTTCCTGTTCTATCTACAAAGGTTAATTCTGAAAAATCTGCACTAGACCTTATAAAACAACGTAGGGCAGCTCACAAACCAAAAACAAGAGAAAAGGAGACAGTTAACCAGGACAACAAGGTCCCTAGTATGATGGATATTCTTAAAAACATGAATTCAGTCAAACTGCGTTCAGTAGAAAGGTAAGCCGAAGTGCATTCTGTATGCTGTGGTTTAAGGTGCTCACTGTGGCTATATATATATATATATATATATATATATAAGATTATAGATATATATATATATTATATATCTTATATATATATATATCCCTTATATGAATAAATTCATAATTTCATGGGGAATACATTAGGAGGTGCTATGTTGGTGGGGGTGGGTAAAAGTAATATACATAGGGACAGTGTTGTTTGTGTTGTTTAAGCACTAAATAATAGTTATATCAATAATAACAAATTATTAGTAATGACATTAAGTATATAGAAATGTAAAAAGGCAAAATATATAAATAAATAAAAGTACTTAGTAGTCCCCACTCCTGTTTTTTAATGGTATCTTGAAAATGGACTGGTAAGCCACACCCCAGGAAGTATTACAGGGAGGCAATGAAAGCTTACATAGGAACATATTTCTCATTTCCCTTTTAGTGTTGTATCCAATGGTGTGGTTAATATTAGATTGACAGCAGTGTTAGCGAATCAAAACATTTTCTGAGTGTTAGTAGGAAGTGTTAGTAGGAAGTTGCAAGACTTATATGTCACTTATTTGTAAAACATGACAGTCTTAGTAAAAACGTTCTTCTCACCTAACTCCACCCCTCCCCTCTCAATAGACAAAAAGGAGAGCTGCTGTTTGCTGGACAGTAAGAGATCTATAGATCAGGGATAGGCAACCAGTAGCTCTCCAGATGTTTGGAAATTACAACTCTCAGAATTCCCTAACTACAGATACAGAGTGCTTGTAGAGGAATGCTGGGAAGTTGTAGTTTGAATTCCCTAACTACAGAGTGCTTGTAGAGGAATGCTGGGACTTGTAATAACTAGAGTGCTTGTAGAGAAATGTTGGGAATTGTAGTTTTCAAACATCTGGAGTTCTACTGGTTGCTTATCCCTGCTCTATATGATAGGGGGACTGGATGGAAAACATCTCCATACCCATTTCTCTGAGACAATGAAGTTTTATTAATCGTTTATTACATTATTTAAGCAATAGACCCCATAGAAGCCATGAACCTGTGTCCTGAACTGATAAAATGTAATAAGACTGAAACATGACAGGATAGTCTGGGTTCTTTAGAGGACCGCACAATGACCAATAGTGATCCCTCTGTAACACATTGACCAATAGTGATCCCTCTGTAATTCATTGACCAATAGTGATCCCTCTCTAACACATTGACCAATAGTGAACCCTCTCTAACACATTGACCAATAGCGGTCCCTCTCGAACACATTGACCAATAGCGCTCCCTCTCGAACACATTGACCAATAGCGCTCCCTCTCGAACACATTGACCAATAGCGCTCCCTCTCGACCATTGACCAATAGTGCTCCCTCTCGAACACATTGACCAATAGCGCTCCCTCTCGAACACATTGACCAATAGCGCTCCCTCTCGAACACATTGACCAATAGCGCTCCCTCTCGAACACATTGACCAATGGCGCTCCCTCTCGAACACATTGACCAATGGCGCTCCTCTCGACACATTGACCAATGGCGCTCCCTCTCGAACACATTGACCATGGCTCTCCCCTCGAACACATTGACCAATGGGCTCCCTCCTCGAACACATTGACCAATGGCGCTCCTCTCGAACACAATTGACAAATGGCGCTCCCTCTCGAACACATTGACCAGTGGCGCTCCCTCTCGAACACATTACCAGTGGCTCCCTCTCGAACACATTGACCAGTGGCGCTCCCCTCGAACACATTGACCAATGGCGCTCCCTCTCGAACACATTGAACGCAGTGGCGCTCCCTCGACGACACATTGACCAGTGGCGCTCCCTCTCGAACACATTGACCAGTGGCGCTCCCTCTCGAACACATTGACCAGTGGCGCTCCCTCTCGAACACATTGACCAGTGGCGCTCCCTCCGAACCATTGACATGGCGCTCCCTCTCGAACACATTGACCAGTGGCGCAAATAATCGAATCAGTCACTTAACACCTGTGATACAAAAAACATTTTTTTTTGTGTGTACTAATAGCTACATAAAAAATTAATATGATATAGCTTTATTAAAACTTTACTAAAACTAACGTTTGCAAAATCTTAACATACTTAGCTGAACTATATACGGTTTAATCCTTGCCATGGTGCTACAGTTGGGTCATTTATAGGATATTTCCACCCCACTGTTGAGCTCACTTCTGCACCAACATTCACTTATCCGTGATTGGCTCAGACAGTTAGAGGTGGCTGCCGGTCCAGCCCCTTTTGCTGATCCATGCAAAAGGATCCAGAAACGTGGACTGGTAAGTACCTTTAGCAGCCGATTTCAGTTTTTTAACTTGGTGTCTAGGGTCGTGGAGCTTTCTTACCTTTAAAGGGTTTTTGGGGCTGGAGATACCCTTTAATAGTGTTTTCTATAATAGTTTTATTTTAAATTACAGAAACTTTTAAATTAGTACTTATTTATTAAGGAAAAGCTCTTAGGGATAAATACAGGGTAATGCATTGTAAAAGTAAATCACCTTGTAATGTACATTTTAACGCCATATTACTTATAAATAAACCCTGTCATTAATGCTGCTTCTCTACATGTTTTCCCTTGTTCTCTAAAGCTGGTGTTGTAAGCACATTAGGATAGTGGCAAGAGGTCCTTGAGAACATAAAAAAAAGAAGCAGAACCAATAATTTTTCATGGTAATTCATACCATTTTTAGGTGCAATAAAAGGAGCAAAAGGTGTGTAGCTGCAAATTAAAGGATGAGTATGCCGTAAAACTATGTAAAGTTTAGTTGGAAGTTTTATTGGACCCTCCAGAGCCTACCTTTGCTGCTTTAAGTTTGGTGACATCTTGCATCTGTTTATGTGACTTTGTAGCTCCACCCCTCCGACATTCCCTGGCTCCCAGATCTTCAGTAGTCGCAAAAGGTAATTCTCCTGCTTTCCAGCTCGCCGCGTGCACAGGACATCATCTTGCTTTGCTTGTGCGAGGTGACGTGACGCGCAGCAACGAGCACGTGCTGGGAAGCATTTGAATTGCCTTTTGCGACTACTGAAGATCTGGGAACCAGGAAATCTCGGAGGGGCGGAGCTACACGGTTACATAAACAGATGCAAGATGTTGGAAACTTAGAGGATAAGTACACTGTAAAAACAAGTTAGGTGTAATTGAAAGCAGCAGCTTTAACTAATAATTCCCTGTTCCAGCAACCCAACCACCCTCACCCCCTCAGTCCCAAAAAGTACTTTCCGTGTGCGCTTGACATTGTGCCATGCTGTACAGGCGCACCACAATGACGTCACGCGTCCTTGCATGAACGGAGCACACGGAAAGTGATTTTTGGGACTTGCAGAAAGAGAACCAGAAAATCACGGAGGGTGGAGCTAAGGAGAAGAGACTGCAGATCCAAGATGTCAGGAACTTTCCATCACCACAGGTAGGCTCAGGAGGGACCTAGAAATAAAAAGGGGGGAGGAAATGATTAGTTAAAGCTGCTGCTTTTAATTGCACCTAACTTGTTTTTATAGTGTACTTTTTCCTTTAAAGCAGCAGATATAGGTTCTGGAGGGTCCTAGAAAAAAAAGCCATTTGTTTTTTGAAAGCTGCTCCTTCCAACTAAACGTAACGTTGTTTTACGTCATACTTATCCTTTAATATCGCTGTCAATCAGAAGTTAGCCTTTTATTGGGTACCTCCAAATAACTAAAATCTATTTGGTTAACTAAATTAATTGCATGGGCAAACACTTTTGAATCTTTCCCATATTGAAAAGGGAGGGGGGAGTATTTTTTTACCTTGCTGAAGCAGTCAATCCTTATTAGGGCTGCAAACATGCACAGCTGAAAATTTAGCAATTCATATAGCCAATGCACCTGTAAATATCCCACTGACTACTAACTTTGGTTTATTTTGGAAACTTTAAAGGAGAACTAAAGTCCCAAGACAACATTGTCTCAATAGACAGAGCACATTCACAAACACACAAGCTGTGTCTCATGTCTCCCTTTGCTGTGCATGCTGGGTGATTTATGAAAATAACCTGTGTTTACTAAGGGTCAGCTCCCATAATTCACCTTATTGACACTTACAACTTCTAAATAAACCCTGTCATTAATGCTGCTTCTCTACATGTTTTCCCTTGTTCTCTAAAGCTGGTGTTGTAAGCACATTAGGATAGTGGCAAGAGGTCCTTGAGAACATAAAAAAAGAAGCAAAACCAATATTTTTCATGGTAATTCATACCATTTTTAGGTGCAATAAAAGAGCAAAAGTGTGTCTGCAAATTAAAGGATGAGTATGCCGTAAAACTATGTAAAGTTTAGTTGGAAGTTTTATTGGACCCTCCAGAGCCTACCTTTGCTGCTTTAAGTTTGGTGACATCTTGCATCTGTTATGTGACTTTGTAGCTCCACCCCTCCGACATTCCCTGGCTCCCAGATCTTCAGTAGTCGCAAAAGGTAATTCTCCTGCTTTCCAGCTCGCCCGCTGCACAGGACATCATCTTGCTTGTGCTGTGCGAGGTGACGTGACGCGCAGCAACAAGCACGTGCTGGGAAGCATTTGAATTGCCTTTTGCGACTACTGAAGATCTGGGAACCAGGAAATCTCGGAGGGCGGAGCTACACGGTTACATAAACAGATGCAAGATGTTGGAAACTTAGAGGATAAGTACACTGTAAAAACAAGTTAGGTGTAATTGAAGCAAGCTTTAACTAATAATTCCCTGTCCAGCAACCCAACCACCCTCACCCCCTCAGTCCCAAAAAGTACTTTCCGTGTCCGCTTGACATTGTGCCATGCTGTACAGGCGCACCACGATGACGTCACGCGTCCTTGCATGAACGGAGCACACGAAATGATTTTTGGGACTTGCAGAAAGAACCAGAAAATCACGGAGGGTGGAGCTAAGGAGAAGAGACTGCAGATCCAAGATGTCAGGAACTTCCATCACCACAGGTAGGCTCAGGAGGGACCTAGAAAAGGGGGGAGGAAATGATTAGTTAAAGCTGCTGCTTTTAATTGCACCTAACTTGTTTTTTAGTGTACTTTTTCCTTTAAAGCAGCGATATAGGTTCTGGAGGGTCCTAGAAAAAAAGACATTTGTTTTTTGAAAGCTGCTCCTTCCAACTAACGTAACGTTGTTTTACGTCATACTTATCCTTTAATATCGCTGTCAATCAGAAGTTAGCCTTTTATTGGGTACCTCCAAATAAATAAATCTATTTGATTAACTAAATTAATTGCATGGGCAAACACTTTTGAATCTTTCCCATATTGAAAGGGAGGGGGAGTATTTTTTTACCTTGCTGAAGAAGTCAATCCTTATTAGGGCGCAAACATGCACAGCTGAAAATTTAGCAATTCATATAGCCATGCACCTGTAAATATCCCACTGACTACTAACTTTGGTTATTTTGGAAACTTTAAAGGAGAACTAAAGTCCCAAGACAACATTGTCTCAATAGACAGAGCACATTACAAACACACAAGCTGTGTCTCATGTCTCCCTTTGCTGTGCATGCTGGGTGATTTATGAAAATAACCTGTGTTTACTAAGGGTCAGCTCCCATAATTCACCTTATTGGGAACACCCAGCTAAGTGTGCGCCAGACACTTCACAGGAAACTGCAGTCTTGCTTCCTGGAAGTTGACAGCCAATCATGTTACAGCTCAGAGATCCCTCCCTGGACAACAGACACAGATATCATTGCATTTTTTTGTGGTAACACCTAGAAATGCTCCTGCCCCTACCATTAATAATCCCTATGCTTTTCATATAAAAAATAAAACTAATCTTTGCAGTGTATGTCTAGCATGGATGAAAGAAACAACATTTAACATTTCAGCAAAAAATAAAAGTAAGTATGGGGAATCGAACCAGCAACTTTCTATACTGTGTCTTTCTAAAAAAAAAAAAAAGCTTTCTACCTCTATGCCACATGGGCTAATAAGTAATGACCCAGTACATGTAGAGTCTTTATCTTTTGCTAGACACATAATAAAAACAAAAAAAGGGAACATGGGGAATCAAACCTGTGTCCCAATAGTCTTATTTTTTCCCTAACCCAGCACTTTAGCAGAACACACCACAGGTGAACTCAGTCGATAGAAGTAAATGCAAGTAAAAATCAGTTCACTATTTTGTATTGCTACTGGAAGACTGTCAGTAATTCACGCTGGTTGTACATAAATAAAAGAGCTGCTATATATAAAGTTGGTACATATGTAGAAACTTCATATTTTTCTAGAAACTTGGAAAACAACACAAAAAAAGCAATAAACTCAGGCAGTAGACTGTTATATTGTTTCATAAATAAATTAGGAGATTTGAACTTGTGACTTCTTGGTCTGTTTGCTCCTAAACACACAGCATTTACATGGTGCGCCACCAGCAACTCAACTGTGACCACACGTACATTTAGAAATGTTATCTTTCGCTAGAAAGAGATGCTAGAAACTCTGCACATAGAGACAGTGAATCCTGGGATCGGGGGGCGTGGCTCTTTGAAGCCAACATGGGCTATGAGTTTTACTGGCAACAACATGGAAGCCTCCTTTGTTACAAAATCTATTACTTATATCTACTAAATGAAAATAACTAGAAAAAACGTAGGTATTCTGGGGAGAAAACTTTCACATTAGATCTGAAAAAACAAAGTTTAGTTCTCCTTTAATATAAACCTATTACACTGACTTTATTTCCCCTCAAACTGGGTTTGAGAAACACTGTTATCTTCACTCTACTAAAATGTGTTTACTGTAGTGGTCATTTACGTTTTGTGTTTTGGGTTTTTTTGGCGAAGGGGGGTGGGTGCTTAAAAATTATGGAATATATATGGTTTAGTTCTCATTTAAACAATGCAATATTTTTTGTATCTTATTGATATTGAATAAGATATTGATTAGAAATTTCCGTATACTCATTTTTTTTTTTTTTGTGGTGGCGATCAAAAGCGATGCTCCCTCCAGTCTCTGTTTCTAATTATGTGTTTACTGTTAATCTTGCAACATTCCTGCTGGGTGAATATAAATTTGTGCCCACATTTTTATATTTTTTTTTTTTCTCCCTAGATCCCCAGGAGGAACACCGGTCTCAAGAAAAAACAAAAAGAGGCATTCTATTAATGATCCGCAACTATTATGCTAATGCCTTGAAGCAGAAATTTGCACACAGAACTACAAATGAATCCTTTGATAAAGAGAACATTTCTTATGAAGAATCTTCTTTTTCCATGTCCTGAAACACCACGGGTACAGATTTTTTACAGATGTGCATGATGTTATCGGTTTTATACAGTTTTCACCTTAGGTTTATATAGGTATAGTATCAATCCCCTAAAAAGCATTGCAGAAATACTCTAATTCGCCATTGTAACCCATTTATGTACCAACGCATTTACATATTTATTTTATTAAAGGCATGACCACTCCCCTATCTGTAAATTACACATAAGTAGATTGACAGACCCCATCCAAACTGCTGTAATGGTGTCCATAGAAAACATTGGCATCTGTGATTTTTAGAGATATGCATTTGCATATTTTTTGCAAACTCCCACTGGTATCTGACAGTATGAAGCTCGTATTTTTATTAGTATACATAGAACATAGTCAAGCCTCTTAGCCAGATAAACTCAAGTCAAAGAGTTCAAAGGGGGTTAAGGTTTTGAGCGGTTCGAGACTGCAAATTGACACTGCTGTTGAGAGATTCATAGCCAAAAAGGTGAGGATTTGATATGGTTTATATTTCCAATAATTCATTTTTAAGTGCTGATTACATAAATGGGTTATGAATATTAGTGTTTAAGATGTAGTTTCTGAAAATGCTCCCCCCTGTCTTTGCAAGTAGATAGTAGAATTTCGTAAATTAAGTTTTAAATATAAATATACGGACACACGCTAAATGGGACTATACTTAAAATAATTTTTAGTGAAGTTCATGTGAACGCCATATGGAAAAACATCTCCCAGGGCACTTACCTATTTATGGAGATGTTTTTCAATATGGCGTATCCTGGTGAGGGCTGAAACACATAGATCCCTAAATAAAAGTTGTGTTTTCATAAAAGTTTCAGTGAGTGCATCTTAACCACCTTGAGACTTATACAGGCACCACCTCAAGCCGATACTTTGCCCGGGTGCAATCCAAGGCCACTTGTGTATATTTTATGAAGTCCAAGAATCAGGACCGAAATGTAGCCAACTAAATATCTAAAAGAAGTCCCAGGAGTGCTTCTAACTTGTGTGTATCTTTTTTTATAAATGGCTGCTCTAGGTTATTGAGCATTTTATACAAATACATAGCAAAAGACGTTTCTAGCCATGCACTTAACCAGTGAGACACAGATTTAACTCACTTGGTTTTGTGGTAGGCACGGGTGTAACATACCCCGTGCCTCTCACTTGAGTTCTAATTCCTTCAATGAACAATAATCATTCCACGGACTGCGGTATATAGGTACTCACCATTTCTCCTTGGTGGTCCGGGTGCTGCCTGCCCCGAACCCTTCGCTTCAGGTTTAGAAATAAAGTTGAAATGAGGAGACTGTGTCTTTCATTCAGCGCCACACCGGTAAATCAACAGTCCAAGATACTCACAAAGTAGGTAAAAAATCCTGTCTTATTTCGGCTGCATCAGCCCCATACAAACAAACGAACAACGAGCATGTGGATGTCCCGCCTTACGCGTTTCAAGCCTCACCGCCTCTTAATCATAGGCTGGGGGTGTATCCTTACTTGTCCCGTTTTATACAGAGACTCACATCACAGGGAAAGATTGCTCCTCCTCTGTCATTACATCAAAAAAACTTTTAAAATAACTTAATATAGCCTATTAGGTAAACATTAGATACACATTTGTCATGGCATAAATGGTCTATAATGTTACATTACAGTCATTTAGCTTTGCTACCTCTTAATGTTACCTAAAATATATTTTAAAACCAAATCTACAGAATACAGAAATACAAACTCCCAATCATGCTGTTCTAACTGTTGATCCACAATAATTTTCTTTAATATATTAACTAGCACCTAAAATTCCTTCATATATATATATTGCTTATGATTAAATAAATAAGTTAGTATACATTAAGCTCATGATGTAATACAATATATCTTCCTTAAACATTGCAAATACGAAAAGAGAATACATTATTATGATTTAATCTGTATACACTAAAATATCACTCTTGAATTGAGACCCAATGTTATTCTAGTATCTAAATTGAATATCCATTGCACTTCTACCTTTCTAAGACGGGCTAGTCTGTCCCTATTACGTATATCATGGTGAACTTTCTGTACTTAAGGAATTTCAAATTGGACTGGTTACACACTGTGAAGTGACGACCCACGGGGCTATTTAATTACATTGAGATTTATCTCTGATATGTTCTCGTCTCTTTGAAATCAAGAGACGAGAACATATCAGAGATATATCTCAATGAATTTAAATAGCCATGTGGGTCCTCACTTCACAGTGTGTAACCAGTCCAATTTGAAATTCCTTAAAGTACAGGGAATACAGAAAGTTCACCATGATATACGTAATATCTTGGACTGTTGATTTACCGGTGTGCGCTGATGAAAGACACGGTCTCCTCATTTCAACTTTATGGAGCATTTTATCCAACAAAAGCTGATCAGAGCAGCTGGAAAATTTGCGAAAATACAATCTCAGCTCCATTAACCATCAGCAGTTTCGAAGCTGGAAACGTTCAAGATTGATGGCCCAATGTGATGAGTTAAATTGCAACTTGATCTGAAAGTCTTAATGGGCTGCAGCACATCGTTCAACCATTGAAACGTATATGGGGTCCATAAGGTCTAGTACACAAAGGCAGACTTACTCTGTGATCTTCCCAACAGATTTACCAATCTATAATCTGTCATTTTGGAATAAAAGTGATGTGGTCTATAATTTGGCCCAACTAATTTCTTTGTGTCCTACACTTGTAATCCCTTGAGTTTAAGTTGTATGGTCAGAGAGTAAATCTAATACATGCAAAAAACAATATTTCTGATGAGTTTAAGACCCTTTGGCCTATATAATGGTATTCCTGTAAAAACCCTTGAACATCAGGGGAAAATCATTGCCTTATGCACCATTTTACTAAAAACAAAAAAACATGGTTGCTTTCAGGTCTTCAAAAATATTTTTATTGATAGAAAAACCCCAAAATATGACATTTCAGCTGTACATGTGCGCTTAATTATAAATCAACAGTCATCATCCAAAACAAACAAGTTCAACATGGGTATTCCATCAATTTGAATTTAATATTATTTGCTGTATTTACCTTTCATTTTCATTTTTTTTTCCCCGTAGTTCGGACAACACCTCTTAAAGGACAAAGGAATTCAAGCAAAAGCAGTAGCAGGGGAGCAAACGCTTGTGAAATCAGAACTTGGCCCAATTCATAAAAAGCTTTTAATACAAATCTGCAAACCAATGGAGCCATTTTCTATGATGCACAAACTTTTAGGATACACCGTTTTAACCTTTCCAATAGTTTTAAGGACCTAAATATTTTATTTGAAAATATTTGTTTAAAGTGTTTTTCGAAACCTTAAAAGAAAATTCTGCGTGCTAAAGCTTATTTTCTCTTTTTATGAGATGCAGTTAAACAAAATGCAACCCTGTTAACGTGAGGGTTCAAAATTTATTTGCACTGCATATTTTGCTTTTTATTTTTTTGTTATTTTTTACTTTCAAGTGTTACCCAGTGTTTTTTCCATGGGTAAGGGCTAGCCCACACTAGCGCAGTTTTTGCATGTTTGCACATGCAATTTCAAATATAATGGAAATCACAGGAAAGCAAAAATTCATGCAATTTTTGATGCACATACAATTGAGTATCTGTTTCAGTTTTGATTACGCAGTTTGGTTATGCAGTTTTGGCGATCACTTTTTTGCGCATGTGTTACCAAAACGTTTAAATGTGCATGCGCGACATGCGCACAACACACCGCATCATATGCGCACTTCTGGTGCGTTGTAGTGTGGCCTCAGCCCTAACCCTTTTACAGATGTAAGATGCTGCCATCTGAAACAATTGACGAATATTCAAACCCTGACTGCATCAGCAATCGGTCTTATGGTGGCCATAGACGCCACAACCTGATCATCCAATCAGCAGATTGTATGATTGGATTTCCCGAAAGAAAAATGTTTATCAGCTGTCCCAATACAAAAAACTATTGTACCATTGGGATCTTGGCGTCTGTGTCCACCATTACATTATTTGTGATCCATTCTGCTGGATCAATGGACGATGCCAACACAAGCAGCCAACACAAAACATTGTTGGGTGTTAGTCAGCTGCTTCCAGCCAATTTTGTGTTAAGAGGGCAGGGGAGTAATGCAGGGTTTCCTGTAGTGATTTTTGCAACAATACCCATTTTTGGTGCAAAGTTTTTATTCTGGGTATGGGAATCATAGAGGATATACATTATTTGCAGATTTTGTTTTATTTTGATTTATTGTCATTTTGCCATAGTCTTTTTAAGTCTGAAAACAATATTTTAGGTGTGTAATCCTCATGGTTAAACAATCTATCACATACAGGTGACACCTGGTAATTAGTGGTGATTGCAGATGGAATTCCTCTTCAAACAATCTCATACTTTTTCTGATATTTACGGTTTGAGATTTATTACAGTTATTACAATGTGTAAATATAAGGATGTTTTTCTTTAAGAAAAGTAAAATGGAAGTTAGGAATAACCCTCGTCACATTGTCACTAACTAACTTGTCATTACCACCTGCCAGCCAATTAAACTGAGCAGGATTCTCCTGCTTAGTTTGACCCATTCATACCTAGTGAGAAAATGTGCATTTAATCTTGCTAATTCTGTCTGCCATCTTTCAGGGATCTTTGGTGTGTGTACCCGCTTAATGCTTAGTTTCTATGTGCTCTAGTCTGAAAATTGCAAATGCAGAGGTTGCAAGTGCTTATGATGTGGCATTGTAACCACAAGCCTTATAGATACAGAAAGCCTGGTGGCCTTAGCCCACCCCCTAAACACAGATCACATCCCTATACCACCCAAAAAGGTGGACATTTCATTTGTCTTTTAGAATAGTAAGAACTTCAGTCAAAAATCCCAAGTAGCTTTATAGGGAGTAAAATAATTTCAAGAGGATACATTACATTTGTTATTAACACACCGCTGGTCATCTGTTATGACAATTAGGATTATTTTGAATATTGTGTGAAATAAGAAGTACATGCTTTTTGCTCTAATATTTAAGTTAACACAACAGTTGGTTGGTGTAAAATCCATTAGCGTAATTATATATATATTGATACTGTATATCAATTCGAAGAAGCCACAGGCTTTTTATGGACATGAATATGGCAGAAAAGCAAAACTCCATTCATCGCTCTCCTTCTAAGCATCTCTGTAGATATTTATTTAAATGGGTTTAAAAAAAATTAAATGTAAGTTCCTCAAAGCGTTATTTGTTTTTAAAATCTGCACTGTTGTAGAATTTATAATTAAATGATTTTTTGTATTTTTATTTTTAAGTGTTGTGTCCATTTTTTCACACACCTACTTAATGCACAAGACTTAACGCATTAAAGTCTTAATTGCTTTTATTCTTTTGTAGACATAGGTTTGCATGAATTTCAGAATTGTTAAAGGATAAGTGCACTGTAAAATCAAGTTATGTTCATTTGGAAGCTGCGCTTTAAAAATAACTGTTGCTTTTTTTTTTTTTTTTAACCTATGCCCCTCCAGAGCCTACCTTTGTGCCTTGAAAGTTGCTGACATCTTGTTACTGTTCGGCTGAATGTTAACACTCCGCCCTCTGAGATTTCCTCTGCTTTCCCCTGCTTGAGCCTCAACGGTAATGCCTGTGAGTTCTGTGCGTGTTCCACCCCTCTGAGATTTCCTCTGCTTTCCCCTGCTTGAGCCTCAAACGGTAATGCCTGTGAGTTCCGTGCGTGTTCACGGAACTCACAAGTATTATCATTTGAGGCTAAAGCAGGAGAAAGCACAGAAAATCCCAGAGGGGTGGAGCTTAACATTCAGCAAACCAGTAACAAGATGTCCGCAACTTCCAAGGCACAAAGGTAGGTTTTGGAGGGGCATAAGTAAAAAAAAAATAAAAATACAGCAACAGAATTTTTAAAGCTGCAGCTTCCAAATGAACATAACTTGATTTTACAGTACACTTATCCCTTAATTTAACAGACTCACAGTGGACAACACAGTCGCTTCAACAACATTTTATTTATGGTATGACTATTATTACCACCAGCCTATACACTATACAGTTTGTGACAAAAGTCTTAACCGCTGTGTATTTTGCAGTAACTCCTACTATTAACCTGATTTTTAATTGATCAATTGGTGTTAGAAATAGCTTATATGAAAAGCTAAAGCCCTCCCAAATAATATAAAATGTACTGGTAAAAAATAGTTTCACTGAAAAAAGATTTATCATTTAATCAAGACAGAAAGGTCAAAATGTTGCAAGACAAGTGTAGTCGCCTATATAGAAAATGATCTACTTTACACCCATCCCAAAATGTCAGCAAATTAAGTAGTGGTGTTGTGAGATCCAAATTTAATATCTTGTATGACTTCCATGACTGAAGGACAGCATCCATGCGGTTTGGCAAGGATTCATACAATTTATTGATGAAATCATCAGGAATACTAAGAAAGTCTTGCGTGCCTCCAGAGTTCATCAATATTCTTCTTCCATGCATCCTCTTTCATCCTACCCCCACATATGCTCAATGTCAGGTGACTGGGCTGACCAATCCTGGAGCATCTTGATCTTCTTGGCCTTAAGGAACTTTGATGTGGAGATGGAAGTATGCGATGGAGCACCTCCTGCTGCAGAATTTGACCTTTTTTATGGTTGGGAATATGAGGTAGCTAAGATTTCCTGGTATGATGTTTGCCTTCCACCCTGCAGATCCTTCGCACACCCCCATACTGGATGTACCCCAGACCATGACTTTGCCTCCACCAAACTTACCCGTTTTCTGGGTAAATCTCAGCTCCATGTGGGTCCAGTAGGTCTCCTGCAATCTTTGCGTGACTGTGGTGTAATTCAACAGAGATTAATCTGCAAAATCCACCTTTTGCCACTTTTCCACGCGTCCATCCTTTTAGCAGGCTGTGGGACTTGGCAAATGCCACACGGTTTTTTCAATTGTCTTTGTTTAGTGCTGGCTTATAAGCACTGATTCGACCATGGAGGCCATTTCGAGACAGAACCGACAAACTGTTCTGGTTGACACAGAATTTCAGGTGTCCAGGTCTCCTGGAGCTCTGCTGCAGTTGAAAATAAGCTTGCCTTAGATTTTCGAGCCAACAAACGGTCCTCTCGAGCAGTTGTCCTGTGGGGTCGGCCTGACCTGGGCTTGTCAAACACGTCTCCATCTCTTCAAATCTTTTCTTTATCCTCTGAACTTGACGCTGAGAGACATTGAAGGTGTGCCCCACATCAGCAGGGGATTTGGTCTTCAGCGTCTGATAATCAGCACTTTAGTCTCAGGGTGAATCTTAGGCATGTTGCAGAGGTCTATTTGCAGTTGATGTGAAGTTCTATGTGTACTGGGGTTCTTTTTATACATACCTGAAACCTAATTTATCCATTATTAGTCACAGGTGAAGCCCATATGACAAGCAACAATCTTAAGTCTTTGCAAAAATTTACTCAATGGGCTTTACCAGCTGTGAATATTAGAATACTTTTTGTTAGTTAAGCATTGAAACTTTATTACAGAAGCTGTTTGGAGTAAAATGAACCATTTCTTCTGCATTAGAATTATTGTTAAGCGGCACTTAAGGTCTATTTGTACAAAAGCGACAAGACTTTGGCAGAAACTGTAGTGGGGCTGACATCACAGAACTGTATGCAGGACTGTGGGATTTGAGGCAATTTTTGGGTACCTAAAGATTAAACAAAAATGATACCAGCTCCAAAGTTTAAATTGTAATTAAAAAAAATATTAAAAAGTATTTTAAATACCACATTCATAGTATATGCCGTCTCTGCTGTAAATAAAGCCCACTGCTAGTTGTTTCACTGGTGTAAATTCCAATAAACTATTAGAATGGGTTTTTTTTTTTATGTAAACCAGTGTATCTGTTGTCAAATTTAAAACTCACTTTGGCTCCTAAACGTAAAGGGCATGTCCACCCTAAAAAAATAAATGTATATTTAAATGCAGGACACCATACCTTTCCATCTGTTTCCCTAAACCTACTTGCCATAACAATCCCCTGCAAGCACATTCACACCTTCTATGCATCATCAATGTAACTTTGGTGTTGATGTGTTTGAGAATATGGCAGGCCCATTAATGTAAGCTATGGGTAGGCCACAATTTGAATTGGCCCAGGCACACGCTGTGGCTAATAGCCTGTATAATAGAAGGTGCCAACCCAGACCAAAGCTATAACACAAGCAAAAGATTGGACTGGGTGGCACTTTTATATGTGGTATTTTCTTTATTAAGTGCATCACCAGACTCACACCCAAACAAGATTCGGGGATCCACTTTGCCCCATTCGTCAGGTGTAACCCAAACACAATCTATACACCCTTTAAATAAGCCTAGTAAGCATAACCACTCCTTCCCTTCAAAGGGGGCGTGGTTGCTGAAAACAAATCATTATAACATATTCAACATAGTGAAAGAACCAATTTCTTAAGTCCATATTAAAGCAAGAGTCCAAGGAGTTCAAAGAATCCTTGTTTTACAGGGTCTTAGCCTCTCTTTGCAATACATTCCTATCAAACACCTGTTATTTTTCTTAACTACCTCTAAAGTTTGCCACCTTATGGCTCACTTGGTGTTTTTGCTGGAAAAATGATTGCTAATGGGAGTCTCATGTCTCGAACTGGTCCAATCATATTTGGTTACGATATATCTTTATTATATTTTGCCTACAGTATGCACCCCTTGCTACAAGGGCACTTAAGAAAGAAGATTCCTCCCTTTGTGTTACACGTGGCAGTGTAAATTTTTGCCCCAACCAGTCGTTCGTAACAAGTGAGCACGGAAAGGCCAAATCACTGTTGGCCGCCATGTCAGAAATTGGAAATCGCGCAATCAGCAGTGATTAAATGACACATCTGATCAGAGTGAACGGGCAACACACACCCGCCGGCATTTTACAGGCCAACCGACCAATATTTTCGTATGTTGGTAACCCAAAAATCGCCTTGTGTGTACCCAGCTTTAGACTTGAAAAAATGTAATGTAAAGTAAATGTTTATTCACTGAGAGGGCAGTGAGTGTTATAATCCTTAAGGATATAATCGAAGAAAACTTACAAAAAGGATTCATGCGACCCTCGAAATCACCGGCTGGAGCGGGCATATTCTTTGTCGAAAAGAATGTTGGGCTTCATCATTTCCTCCAAAGACTGACCATGGATCCCCAAAAAGTATTGGCCATTCAGGGTTGGCCCATTCCTTCTACTCGTAAACAAGTCCAAAAGTTCATCGGCTTTGCAAATTTCTATCGCAGATTCATTAAGAACTTTTCAACTATTATTTCCCCATTAACGCTCACTAAGATTCATGTACCATTCTCCTGAACTGATTCAGCTCAACGGCTTTGAACAACTTAAATCTGCCTTTACCTTGGCTCCGTTTTTGATCCATCCAGACCCATCTTTTCCTTTCGTTTTAGAGGTTGACCCTCCGAAGTGGCATGGGGAGCCATTTTTCTCAACGAACTGGTCCTAAGCATTACTCCATCCATTTTGCATTCTTTCCTGGAAGCTCTCTGTGTCGGAAAGAAACTATGATGTGGGAGATCGCGAATTGTTAGCTATCAATCCTCTCTTAAGGAATGGCGGTATCTCCTTGAAGGCGCCAATCAAATCATCCTATTATTATTTTTACAGATCATAAGAACTTAGAATATTTGCAGACTGCAAAAAGATTGAGGCATCGTCAAGCTAGGTGAGCTCTTTACTTCACTAGATTTAATTTTTCAAAGAACGGCAAGGCGGATGCTCTCTCTAGACAATCTTCTGAAAGCAATAGGTCTGACAAAGCTGATAGAATACTCTCCAGGTCAAATTTCCTGCTATTACACACAGACATCACTAAGATCATCAAGGAAACTTCCGCTCAGTCTTCATCTCTTTCTCAAGATGGCTTCATTTATTGTAATAATAAAATATTTGTTCCAGAAGCTGCAAGATCTTCTGTACTTCAACGATGTCATTGTCACCCGTTAGCTGGTCATTTTGGATTCTATAAAACATTTAATCTCGTAAATAGATATTTTTTTGGGCCCAATATGTCTAAGGACTGTAAACTATTTGTCGCTTCCTGTGATACTTGTGCCAGATTTAAAACTTCCAGACAAAGACCCTATGGATTGTTGTGTCCCCTGCCTGTTCCTAGCCGCTCTTGGGGCATAATTACTATGGATTTTATTGTGGAGTTGCCTAGTTTCAAGGGTTACAATACAATTTTTGTGGTAGTGGACCGACTAACCAAGATGGCTCATTTTATTCCTTTAAAGGTAGTTCCTTCAGCAGCAGTTACGGCCGAGGTGTTTATCAGAGATATTGTCCTTCTCCATGGAGTCCCTGATGACATTGTATCTGATAGAGGGGTGCAGTTCACTTCAAGATTTTGGAAAGAACTGTGTAGGTCCTTACAGATCCATAATTCTTTTTCAGCCGGATATCATCCACAATCAAATGGGCAAACGGAAAGAATGAACCAAACACTGGAGCAATATCTGAGATGTTGTTATTTTTCGGCCTCACAGGAAGATTGGTCTTCTTTTCTTACTTTGGCTGAGTTTGCTTACAATAACACCATCCAATCTTCCATTAAGTGTTCCCCTTTCTATGCTAATTATGGTTATAATCCAACTTTCATTCTTAATGTTCCTTCCATGGTTTCTACTCCAAGTCTGCAAACTCAAATAGAACTCTTACAACAAAAGTCTTTTGAGTTAAGGTCACTCATTTCCCAGGCTCAGAAACAAGCCCTTAAAACAGCTAATAGTTCTAGAAAAGACGCCTCGATCTTCAAGGTTGCTGACTTCAACTGGTTATCCACAAGCAACATACAGTAAGACTTATTATTCCCTCAACCAAGTTAAGACCTCGCTTCCTCGGTCTGTTCCTTATCAAGAAGGCTATCAACATTGTTGCCTTTGAGTTGGACCTTCCTAAATCACTAAAGATACATCCAGTATTCCATGTTTCTTGCTTCAAGAGATATGTATCTAATTCATCTATGATTCCTCCTCCACCTCCTGTGTTGGTTGATGGTGCTGACGAATACGAAGTCGAGATCATTCTGGATTCGAAAATTTCTGCCGGAAAGCTAAGGTATCTGGTAAAATGGAAGGGTTTTGGACCCGAAGAGAACTCTTGGGAACCAGCGCAACAGATTCATGCTCCTCGCCTGGTCAAGGCATTTCATTCAAAACACTGTGATAAACCTGGACCTAAAGGCACCCGGAGGGTGCCCGTGGGGGGGCAATGTTATAATCCTGGTCCTACCTTGGGTGGAGCGCGGGGGTGTGCTCCGGCGTTCACGCGCGGGTGCGCTCACAGCGAGCAGGCCGAGCATCCCTCTGTGCGTGCGTCCCTCGTGACGCAGGGAGGCAGGCGTCGGGGTTCCCGGTCTTGCATTCCTGACTCAGGGCAGGTTCCTTCTGGTGCGCACGCGTGTCACACCCAGATGACGCTCCTCTCCCTTCTTAAGCTCCTCCTCAGAGTCTGTTTCTTGCTGCCGGTTCAGAGTTACTTCCGCTGAAACTTAGCTCCTGTGAGCTGTGTCTTGATCTGTTCCTGACTTGTGCTTTCAGTGTATTATTGATCTCCATTCCCATTTTCCTGCTTCCAGTGTATTATTGGTCTCCATTCCTATCTGCCTGCTCCTGCTTTCAGTGTACTATTTGGTCTCCATTACCACCAGCCTGCTCCTGCTTTCAGTATATTATTGGTCTCCATTCCCATCTGCCTGCTCCTGATTTCAGTGTACTATTTGGTCTCCATTACCACCAGCCTGCTCCTGCTTCCAGTGTATTATTGGTATCCATTCCCATCTGCCTGCTCCTGCTTTCAGTGTACTATTTGGTCTCCATTCCCACCTGCCTGCTCCTGCTTTCAGTGTACTATTTGGTCTCCATTATCTCCTTCCTGCTCCTGCTTTCAGTGTACTATTTGGTCTCCATTACCACCAGCCTGCTACTGCTTTCAGTGTACTATTTGGTCTCCATTCCTACCTGCCTGCTCCTGCTTTCAGTGTACTATTCGGTCTCCAATACCACCTGCCTGCTCCTGCTTTCAGTGTATTATTGGTCTCCATTACCACCAGCCTGCTCCTGATTCAGTATATTATTGGTCTCCATTCCCATCTGCCTGCTCCTGCTTTCAGTGTACTATTTGGACTCCATTACCACCAGCCTGCTCCTGCTTCCAGTGTATTATTAGTCTCCATTCCCACCTGCCTGCTCCTGCTATTAGTGTACTATTTGGTCTCCATTCCCACCTGCCTGCTCCTGCTTTCAGTGTACTATTTGGTCTCCATTACCTCCTTCCTGCTCCTGCTTTCAGTGTACTATTTGGTCTCCATTCCCACCTGCCAGCTCCTGTTCCACAGGGGCCGTCGCCTGAAGATTCATAATAGTAAGGTTGTGGAATGTACTGTCGGCTGAATCTCACATTCAAAGGAGGCTTGGATGTTTGCATCTTGTGTAGGCGTGTGTTTGGTTGCATCTTGTCTCATTGGGGCATCTATCATTGGAGTGGAGGAGACTGCTTTTTTTTTGTTGGGTTGGTGGTAGGTGGGCCATTGTGTTTTCTTGTGGAGGTGTTGAACTTGATGGACTTTTGTCTTTTTTTTTTCAACCAAAAATAACTAAATGTTGATCATAAAGCAATATGGAACATAGCGTGTAAAAACTGCTATGGTAGTAGCTGTTGCAGTCAATTGGACGCTTTTTCATATCGAACACTGGATTAACTTATGTCTAACAAGTGTATGGTCCCCTTAAGTTCTCCTGCCTAACAACAATGTAAAAGAAATCATTAAAAAGTAAGCTAAATCTCCAGTAGTTGGGACATGTTTTTGTATTAGTCAATACCCTCAAACATTTTAGAAATGATAGCTGCTTTTTTGCACCTAATATAATTAATATAATTGTAGTTCATTCACTAATTTGGAATTAGAATACTTTATTTATGCTGATGTAATGTAATAACATTTAAAATTGGCTTGAATATATAATAATTATAATAATGTACTTGCATAACATGGGGTTTATAATATTAAAGGGAAACTCAAGCCCTCTTCACCATTAAAGAATAAGTTAAGTTTAGTTGGAAGCAGCAGCTTTAAAAAAAACTTCTGCCCTTTTTTTTTTTTCTATTCCCCTCCTGAGCCTACCTTTCCTGCTGTAAAGTTGCTGACATCTTGTGTCAGTATTGTTGAATGTTTAGCTCTGCCCCTCAGAGTTTTCCTGGATATCCTTCTTCATTAGTCGCAATGTAACCTCCGTTGATTCCGTGTGCACGCGCACCCTCGGCGTGACGTCTTCTGCGTCGAGATGACGTCATGCGCACGCCCTGACATGCACACGCGCGCACGGAACTAATGGCGAGATGACGTCATGCGCGCGCACTGACATGCACACTCCGCACCACTTCCCGCCTGTGTCCAGGGCCTGGCCAATATTAAGACACACTCTGCACAAAGCATTTCATTCAATTGGCCAAGTCTGGACGAGGCAGAGTGGACCAGACCGACCCAGTACAACGATAAATATAATTGGTTAAAAAAACTTGCAAACCCCTCGGTTCAGGTCCTCACATTGGGTACTTTAAAGTGCATTTCCACCCGAAACTAAAATTTAACCCACTGCTTGCCCCACTGTATAGTGTTAAACAATCCTTACCTTACTCCTCTGCTCCAATTGGCTGTTCTGCAGTGTTGAGTCCAAGTCCAGGAAAGTGTAGAGTAGGAGCCTTCCTGTGGGTGAAAAGGTTTCTGCCCCTTCCCTCTCCTCCTAGAGGATTCTGGCATGTGCATGGGAGCCCTCCCTCCCTCCGGATCCTTAATCTGTGCAGTATATTTTTTAAAAAATAAAATCTTTTCTGTAGTGTAGGAACCTCCCTCCCAACCCTAACCACCAAGTTTAAATTAAAAAAAAAAAAAAATACCCAGAAATGTACTTACCAGACCAGGTTCCTTCGGCTTTCTCAATAGCTGAAAGCTGCGTCTGTGATTGGCTGCCTCTCATTAAAGTCCATGGCCTGGTAAGTGAGTTTCCTGGCACTTTTTACAATTTTAACCTGGCCGTTAGGGTTTGGACCCTACACTACAGAAAAAAATAGTTTTGAGGTGGACATACCCTTTAAACAAAAACAAGTGACTTTTCTGTTATGTGCCGACAACCCACCTACTTTTTTTTACCCGTTTGTAACCGCATATTTAATCATAAGTTCTCTTCCATTCTGGAAAAGGTATCTGCCTCCTCCCTCTACTCAACAAGATTTTTACAAGCTTGAGCATGCACAGAGGAGACAGCAGGGGAAACAGCAGTCAATCATTGTCTGTGATGTCAGCAGTCATAGCCTTGATTTGACTGCATGGAAGGCGGAGCCATAATGAAGGCATCATTATTCTTAAATATCTGGTTAGTATTGCATCTAATAAAGTTTCTAAATATATCAGTTGGGGTAGGGTAACTGACCAGAATTTTTTATTAAGGGGAGATGCCCTTCAATGGTAGGGGAGAGGGTGGAGAGATGTACTGGAGTTAATTAATTGCTAATGCAAGCATTGGTTTCATAACATTTTACACAGAGGTTGAAATTTCATTAACAACCAGCAGAGTGCACCAGCGATCTATTGTCGGTTCTTTTTATTGTTTGGTAAATCTAGACATACTTCTGTTACACAATCATTAGAAATTATGCTTTGGCAATATATAAACCTCTCACAATAATGCTAAATCTTTCTGAACTAGGGAGTCATGGAAAAGTTAAAATTTTTAACACTGTAATGAAAGGAATTCTTTTACAAGTATTAATTAATTACTTTATTATATCATGCTTAAAACGTCATCCATTTACTATAAATTGTAACACGTGTTAAAGGGACTTTATATCTCACTTTAAGCCATGCAATATGAAAAGCCATAATGGCCAACTATACACAGCTAAAATTAAAATATATTCTAGATACGATTGTTCGCCTCTTACTTAAATTTTACCTCAATGCATATGGAAGGGAATCTGGAAAGGCTGCATTGTCCATTAGTTGGTTCTCATAATTCTAAGTGGATTGAAAGATGGTTGCGGTGTATTTGTGAATTGCTCTAATTCACAATTGGATTCCCATGTACCGTATATACTCGAGTATAAACCAAGTTTTTCAGACTGTAAAATCAGCCTGAAAACTTGGACTCGGTTTATACTCAAGTCACTTACCTTAGCACTCCGGCAGCCGCACGATCATTCCCTGTACTGGTGCGCCGGCCTGACGCCACTGCCCGGCGCCAATTGGTTACGTCATCCGGCGCGCCAGTACAGGAATAAGCGTGTGGATGCCGGAATGCTTACCTTCAATGGAGGACGCTTACCTTCAATGGCACACAGTCCCAACAGGAAGCCCTTGGATGGAGGAGAGCCCACAGTTCCAGGATGGAGAAGAGCCCACAGGTACAAACTGAGCTGGATGGGAGGGTGAGGTTGGCATTCAAGATGTTTGGAAACTACAACTCCCAGCATGCTTTATTAGCTGGGAGTTGTAGTTTCCAAACATCTTGAATGCCAAGTGAGGGAATCTTAAATGCCAGTTTCAGGATAGGAAACCTCCAATTGATATGCACTAAGAGCTGCTATCGGATCAGTGCATTTCATAGTGGAGGCAATAGAGAGCAATAACGGCTCTCGGTACATAGGTTGTAAGTATAATACCTAGGGATGTCTAATCTGAATATTTAATCAACAAAAAACCTTTTCACTAAACTCCCCCTTTGAATGATATATGGGTGCCCTTACACACAGGCATTTCAGACGATAATCACTGGTGTGTGTGCGTTTGCTTGGGCAGCATTGTACGAACAACGCCCAAGTGAATGCATAAAGATGCGCGGCTATTGGGCAAAACATCTGTTATTCGCGCTTGTATCTTGCCCTCGGTGGTCGTGCATCTTTCATGTGCACAAGGCTTTAGGCATTACCTTTGGCAAAGAGAACACATTTTTGGATCCAGTCACTTATATTTTGCATTAGGTTTTATATACCAAAGGATACAGCATAAATGCTGTCATGGTGTTAAGGCGGCAGACAGTACATTTGTTTATCTTGAATCTCATAAATTTCAGAGTGACTTACCCATACATGATTATTTTTTAAACAGGAAGCAATCTTTGAACCTGTAGGACACCACTCCTAATATGACCCTCATCTATCATTCTGACTATCTGAAAAGGAAAGATGGATTTATAATGATATGGTCTGTGTATGTCTCATATATTTTTAACTTCCTATTGTATACTGGGGTAAAGTTGAGATGTGGGTCAGTTTAGCATTGTTCACAAAACATGGAAAAATATTTGTTCTAATAATGACTTTTAAAAAATGTCCCTTTCCAGAAAAAAGGTATGCTGAATATTATAGAAGGTTTATTGTGACATAAAAATGCACAATGGTTTAGGTCCAAATTCCACCAGGTGCATATAAAAAAAAATATTTTGTCACAAAAGCTTCTAAAGTTCATGTAGTGTGTGCACTACACAGTCCTTCACAAGCAGAGTTAATTAGCATTTACACTAGCAAAGCATTCCATACAAACACATACCAACTTATCAGAGCATCAAAGACCAAAATTATTAAATTTATAATTTATAAAATAACATACAATAGGTACAACAGTTACATAAAATAAAAAGGATAAAAATATTCACAGACCCTAACTACTTACTAGAGGTTCTATGCCTCAGGGCGAGAAGGAAACATATGATCCAAACCCATTTAGCATGTCCCCTCAGTATGAACAAAGTTATAGGGACTACAGTGTTTTTTTAATCCCATTGATGAACCATCCCCCTACTTAGCTATGCATGAGGTGGGAGCGTTCAGGAATGTCCAGATTTACGACTAGCCAAAAGCATTCCCCCTCAGGCAGATTCCATATAACTGTAGATATGTACATTGTACTGGGATATAGGCCACATATTCCTCTCCTGTATTATTTATCAATTCCTACAATACCAAATATGACCTGTGTGTAATACATATTTCCCATATTATTAATTACTCCCCCTGGCAATGGAATAAGGCCTCCATGTTGGGTATCATTTTAATAGGCCTATCTTCCCATTCACAAATACTGTATAATATTGGTTTCCATCTCACATATTCCAATACCAAAATATATTTATTCTACATGTATGGCTGCCCTTAAGGTATCCACCAGACCCCTAGCTGTAAAGAATTCCGTATACATGGTTCGGCTCCACATTGTCTGGAAGAGAAGATCTGGTTCAGTGCTTCACTAACCTTAATATAACACTGAGGACTGTTTCCAGGGTGGAGTGGCATTATTATTGGTCCTTTAAAAAAACTAATACCAATAGGTAACCCATTCTTGCCAAGTCACTACACACTTTTCTGACACCCTGCAATTTATTTACCAGCCAGCATGAACTGCATATAGCCTTCATGGGGAAATATGAAATAGCTAATTTTACTTTTTTTTTTTAATTTCCATTTTGTTCCTAGCAAAAGATAAAGGGCCATGTTTAAAAACCTGTGGCCGTGATCATACATGTACGGCGAACATTCGTAAATGTATGAATGTTCTTTTGTAGAATACCATGTGTCAGTAAACTACTGCAATGGTATTCTTCGGACTGTCGTTGATTTACGATTGTTATCGGACATATACGGTCGCAATCGTAGATTTCATAAAAACGTTACTGTGCCTTTATGAATATGCCCCAAAGATTCTACATGTAGTAGTGCTTCACCTAGTATGTTTGGTGGGTTAGGGGTAAAAATGTACATCCATCCATGGAAATACACTGAAAGATTACTTATCTTTTACGTATGAAAAGCAAAGGATTATATCATTGTAAGGACAGGAGCATTGAATGTGTGTTGGGAAAAATAATAAAAACAAACTGAAATTCCTGCTCTGTGTCAGGGAAAGGGAGGATCTCTGTGCTGTTTTTTGATTGGCTGTCAGTAGAGATGGCTGAAATTTCGAAAGTTATGTCCGTTTTCGAACTTTTGAACTATATGTAAAGTTCGAAAACGGTCCCATTATAGTCAATGGGAGTCAGATAGTCTGAAAAGTTCAAATGAAATACAATTAAAATATCAATGGTAACTTAATGTAAATGGCTGTGGGACCTGGGAAATGGTCTAGGAAACATGTTTGAATATCCAAGACTTTCAAAAAATTTGATTTTACTCTCATGCGCACTACTTTCAAGCTCTCGCGTTCGAACGTTCGATAATTATCCCATGAACGACCCACAGATTCGATATTTACTCGCGTATTGGTATAACAGACATTTTACTCGCGGATTCAATAATTCGATATTTACTCACGTATTGGTATAATAGACATTTTACTCGCATATTCGCAGGCCCTAGGTCTATGATTAGCTGTTGCGCCGCCTCCCTATTTTTCGATAATTTATTAAATCACCTAGCAGCCACAGCAAAGATAGAGGTAAGACACAGCTTGTATGTTTCTAAAAAATATCTTGAGCCTAGTTCTTATACATGATCAGGTGGTGGTGTAATATCCTTATACTACACTGTAATGGGCGCATTGCCCCTTATATATCACTCCGCACCATGCACTATTACCGGTGTTTTTTGTTATCTATTATCACTCTATTATAAGTTTGTTGAATATCTTTTGGATTTGCAGCTACAGTAGCTTTGTTTCAGCAGTGGGACATTATTTATAATCTCCTATGGACCATACTTTAAAATGCCAACCATAGTTAAAATATATATTATCACAGTATTTTATCTCCTCACCAGGGTTGCCAGATCTTGAGGGGTGGGGCCATGAAGTCACAGTGAGGTCAATGTGGGTGGGACTAGAGGCAGGGCTGCAGCCAGTGGCACAGTTAAGGGCATAACTAGGCGGAGAGGGGGCGTAACTGGGAGGGGCTGCCAGTCTCTGAACGGGATTTCAGTCTTGCAGAACTCTGGATTTTATCCCTGCAGTCGGGGCAATCCAATCCAGATAGGGACACCTGACAACCCTACTCACCCAAGCCCTGGTCACCAGCATGGCTCAGGTTGGGCACCTCTTGATAAGACTTATGCCGATTGCTGCCATAATTAATATTTATATTGGGGAACCAGATTCCTAATGCACTGTGGATGTTTTCATTGCAGTGTTATTTTACTAATGAAATGTTGCATTTTATTGTGTGCTAAATTAAATCGAACAGATTATTACAAGCAGAAAGTAGATGGATTTACAATCTGTCCAGTGTGTTTTCATTTGCGAGGTGGGGTTGCCACCCGCACCCCACCAGCCTTTTGGGGCTTGAGGGGTCCTACAGCTTGAAACCAGAACTCCTATAAGGGCTTTGTTGGGAGTCCCACAGCTCGAAACCAGGAGTCCAGGACCCCTATTGGCTCTTAACAGCGCTCTTGCCACCCTCAAAAGGCCATTGTGGGGACCTGCAGCTCAAACTCGGGACCCCTACCTCTTAAAAGTGCCTTTAGGATAAGGGGGTCCTGCAGCTCGAAACCGGGACTACCCCTGGTCCTAAAAAGGATCTTTCCATGTCTACACTGTATTCTTTCTCGCAACCAATGACACCAATTTCACCAATGCCGTCGCCATTGGCACAGTGGCCGCAGATGACACCGCCACTACTGATGTCGCCACCTTCTTTCTTTCTGTCTGCTGTATAAATACAATCGAGCAGTAACAGTGGCTATAAGCAAAACAGCAATTACGGCAGTAATGAATTTTCACTGCCGGTTATCATTGTGTTTTTTTTTTAAAACAAGTCCGATTCTGCCGATAACCACAGTGAAAAGTTAACACACGTTTATAAATATGCCACTTTGGACCATATTTATAGAGTTGCGGTATAGCTTTATTATGGTGATCGTACATTTATGATCGATATGGTAAATCTATGATAGCAATCGTAAATCTACAACCGCAATTGCAGATTAACAACCTGCCATAGAATACCATTGCCCGCATGGCATTCTACGAATGACCTTTCGTAAATTTATGGCCACGGACATACAGTAACGAAAACCTGCTGTATCAAAAACTCGTGATACCGCAGGTATTTTAATATGGCAATTAGTGCATAAGCCAGGAGTAATAACGTAACAAGAGGAATGATCGTTATGTGACATTTTGTATAAAAGCCATGGCAGGCCATATAATACTAGTCAAGAGGTAGTATTTTTAAAATGAAAATGTTATGAAAAAGAGTTACGATCTTATAAGTGCATGTTACCAATAAGATTACCAGATAGCAGTTTAGAGGATGGCCATATCACTGCTCACAAAGCCCTGACAAAGGAGTTAGTGAACCAATACTACCATTACTTGAGAGATAACCAACATATATAAACATAGAATGGACCAAAAGGGGAGAACACAGGTCATGTATGGGTGAAGGGAACACAAGTCGCGGAAAGACTTCAAACACTCACCTGTTGGGCTCGATGTCAGTAAGGATGCCGGGGCCGTAAGCATACCACATTGACACCTGCTGGTCTGTATTTCCCAGTTACTCTTGGAAAGATGTGGGGAGCTAACATACCAGGGTCTGACTGATGTATACCTTACCTCAGTGTTAAAGTGATTAGAGGAATTTGATTGGTTCTGGGTACTTTCAGTCCAGCCATTCATATTGGAGTTTGGAACTTGATATAGGACTAACATCCTAAAGGACAACTATACTGTGAAAATTTTCTTCTTAGAAATGAAAATGATATTAGCCAGGCGAGGTACACAAGGGAGAGACAGAAAGAGAAAAGTCAAGTCAAGCAGAAATCTTGAATGGCAGCACAGGATCAAGGACGAGATTACAAGCTATGGTCGGTAAATGGTAAGCAAAATGACATCACACCACGAGCAAGGTAGATAAACTTACCTACAGGGTGGGGAAGTAAAGGTCAGAGAAGAATATAAAGGGAAGAGAAGCCAATAGAGCCAAGACTGGGAGAGAAGAGTTGATAGGAAAATTTCAATTAGATTGGAAGAGTCATTGTTGCACCTGAAATTGCCTATGATGGGCATAAAAGTACCTCACTGCCTTCACTTGCTAAGATCGGAACGAGCTGGAAATCGATGATTGCTGCAACCAGCAATGTGGAGTTCCAGTGACTGCCGGAGAAGACCAAAGACGAAAGATAGTTCCCGAGAGCACGGACAATGAGCAAAAAATAATGGAAGACCCATCAAAGCCGTGTATGGGGGCGAAGATGGTAATCAGATGAAGAAGAAACCACGGGAGCATGAGGCAGGTAAACTTGGCCTAACAATATTGCATTTTTTCAGATCCAATGATCTATATTATTATCATGCATGTGTATGGCTCCAAAACAACCAACCTAGTTATCAGTTCAATGCTGGATTTGTAATTTCAGATAAAAAATTAATGATAACCATTATGGGAGCCGATATCTACTGTGGTAATGTAATGTATTCCAATGACTAATCCCTATACATTGGTAAGGAAGTGCGATCAGGTAAGGCTGTATACACTCAGGACAATAATTTTAATCCAATGACCATCTGGTGCAATATTGCCAGGAGATTTTACAGCAACAGATATTTTTTGCCTGAATTTTTTTGTCAAAATCAAATGGATCAGACATGCTGGCAATGATTGTATGATCACATGGTTTTCAATATGCTACGCAACTTGTTGCACCAGCGTATCATTTGTACCACTATAATTCCAATCAGACAAACTACCATTTGGTTCCTAGATCATTAGACTGTGTGAAGGGAATATTGGGCCAGGGTTGGCCGTATATACACCGCCTTATTTTTAACACAGAATTTATTTATAATTCACTGCAAAATTATATAATATTGCATGTATTCTCCAATGATAATTCAATCCACTTGTATGTCCATATTAAAAAAATTGTCCCTCAAAATTAAACAATATTAATTCTAAATCAACTATGCTACATGTGTTTTAGGTGTTCCTACCAGTGGTGTAACTAGGAATCACTGGGCCCCCCAGAAAAACTATGGTGGGCCCTTATACCTGTGTCTTCTACAGTGGTACTAAATCTAGGCTAAATCATAGGAAAAATAAGAAGATGGGCCCCGTCTGTGGTTGCAGGGTATGCTTCCCTGGTAGTTAAGCCCCTGGTCTCTACTACAGATGAAAGAAACTGTTTAGTTTCATTCCGCCTGCAGTTCCATAAAAGTTTTGAACAGGTTTTTGAAGCCATCAGTTCAGAAACTGAACCAGATACATGACTAGTCCTAACATGTTTTACTGATGTGGCAACCCTGGTCACAGTATAAGCTTACACATGAGAAAAAAATATATACCCTGTGATCAGCTATATCTAGTGAAAAGATGAATAATTTAAAGGGCATGTCCACCCCGAAAACTAAATTTAACCCACTACTGGCCACACTGTGTAATATAAAAAAAAAATAACCTTACATCTGCTCCTTATGGTTCTCCTGCAGTGCTCATCCAAATCCAGGAAACTGAAGAGTAGGAGGTATCTTTCTGCCTCCTCCTTGTCCTCTGAGAGGGCAGTGGCATGCACAGGAGAGCCCTTTCCACCTTCCCTCCCTCCTGATCCCTCCATGGCTGCCCTTCATCTAGTGTAAAAAGTTTTTCATATAATGTAGGGGTTCCCTGCCCACCCTTAACTCTTAAGAGTTAAGAACCCTTAAGAATCAGAACTCCACTTAACAGCCCTTCGCTCCTGCAGTGCTCTGCATTGCTGGCAGCCACGTCTGTGATTGGCCCCCTCTCAGCCAATGACAGTCTTGGCTGCCGGTCTGACCCCAGTTTGCAAGTTACGGCAAATAGAGCACCGCAGGAGCGAGGTAGAGTTCATTATATTCATTATATTTTTTTATACATTGTATAAAAAAAAACTATTAAGAGGGTGGAGATACCTTTTTAATTAAATAAGAGGTAATCAGCTTTGCTTGTGAAGGTTCTCATTCATCCAGGTCATGGTATATCTGTTAGATTTCTGAATTGAGAAAGCCAGTCGGATGACTAGCTAAATGTCTTCAAGAACTTAACTTCAAGTCCAGTTGATCTAATTGAATACAACAGATGTAATCAGCTTTGATTAGCTCTGTGACACGTGGATTTAATCAAGAGAGAGTATACTTCTGCAAATGGTTTCTCAGGTCTCTAATTTAAAAATTCTGGGACTAGATTTGGTCCAAAAACAGGTAAAATAAAATAGAAGAAGAAAATAGATCAACATTTTTGCTTTTTTAAGCCACATTAATTAAGCAGCCATCCACAGTTTACTTACCTACTTTGTTATACAACTAGAACTTTGATTTAAAAAAACAAGTCTACATTCTCATTTCATATACTAGACAAAACTAAGACTGCTCCAAGTCAACATTAAAAATATCTTCTACAAATGATTCACAAGGCCACACAACACTCTTCTTGTTATTTTATTAGCTGTCATTTTTTGACATGACTGATAATTTACAGGAGTAATGTTGAAAGATACAGTTAAAAGTCTCTGGTTTTAATTCTTGGCATTACTGCATAGCAGCCACCAGATTCTTACACAATGTCTGCCTTTCAACTCAACTCATGGGACATAGAAAATGCTTTACAATAAACATGACTTTTACAAGTGAATTCATTTCTGTACAAAAATATTCTGCAGAACGCAAGTCAGCCAGCCCTTATCCTTCTATACAAAATGAATGTTATACACAAAATATTAAAATATCAGACAGTTGTTTACCCAAATTTATACTGTGTATATTCATATACAAAATAATCAGCCAAAAGAACCAATGGTTAATTAGCATAAGAAAAGTCAGTTGGAGTGCCAATGCCATAATAATAAAAGCAGCGTAATTTCCCACCAATAGAAAAACAACCATATTGTAACTCAAATACCTGGGAAAATATTAAGGGCTAGACCACACTATACGCGTTTTCGCACGCAATTGCGCTTGCAATCGGGTTTGCGATTGCATGTGTGATTTTTATTTAATGGAAATCATGGGAATGCAAAAGTTCCTGCGATTTTCAAAGCGCTCCGATTCCGTTTTGGAAGCGCATGTGATCACCATTTTTAATCGAAATCGCATGCGCTTCATAATCGGAATTAAGTAAGTGCAAATACGTTGCAACACGCAGAAATCGCAAGCGAAATTGCATGTGATTTCTTTAGCGCATCTGTTTGCATGTGGCCTTGCCCTAATGCTGTATTACAACCCTCTGGGGTTTAAAAAGGGAATGAAGTGCACAATGTTGTAAGAAGCAATGCAATTTTAAAGAACTGTTATTTTTGTTAAAACAAGTAAATATAGTGTTTTTGTACAGATGCTGTCATATTGCCTCCACATAAGCATTCTTAATAAATGTCAAGCAGAATGGCAAATTCTGTTTATACATCTAAATAAATGTGCTTAAATATCCAAATCGGCAATCGATACGATATAAAATTTAATTTAGATTTTTGATATAATAGCTTCTGAAACAATATAGAGATACAGCAAGTCAAAGAAATTTTTAATTTTTGTGTAATGAGAACCAATTAGTTATTGACTCATCTACAGAAATAGTAAAAGTTCCAAATTTCCTATTGGTAACTTTGGAATACTTCTCTGCAAAAAATATATATACTCCATGTGCAATAATTGGGATGTTTTATCAAACGCAGAAACTTTGGTGTGATAGAGTTTGAAAAGGTAAAAATCTTTTAATGCAAAACTATATCTACAGTATAGCCAAGGAGTAAATTAATTTCATCTGCAATATTTCTTTACATAAAATCAATTACTTCAATGGCAAATTCCATTAAAGCAAAATTGCAATATTTTAAGCTATAGAAATTATATTAACTGGTATACAGAAACACTATATCTGAAATAAAACATGCTTTATATAAAATACTCGTCAGTACCAGAAACTTTGACAAATATGTGTGTATAGGATTCAGAGGGTTTTAACAAAAAAGTGTTCTACATAAGGCCTGAATCATACACCAGGCCAATTCACATCAGGCATCGAAAATAACTGATTACAATTTGTGAAAAAGACAGAAAGGTTCTGTACAATTTCACAGAATGTTAACTTCTGTCAAGATCTAGAAACATTTAATATATTCATGTACATATATGTTAACAGTTATTTTGTGTGAATTTAATTATAGTGTTTTAGATCTTAGCCCTTTAATTGAAAATTGCATCAAATCATCTTTCCTTGGTTTCTGGACATTTCCCTGATTGCTGAATAGTTGCAAGAAGAGATTGTTAATAATACAAACAGAATGATAATGTTTTTTTAGAACTATGATTGTTTCCCCCGCCCCCACATGAATAAGAGTATTAGAAATAGCATTAACTGTGTTTTAATGAAAAAAAAAAAATTCTATCCATACTAAATTTTCTGTGTGAGGAAGTAAGGAGGATTATTATTATTATGGATATAATAATAATATATGTAGTGCCAACATCTTCCATTACATGAATACATTTACATCAGGCCCTGCCCTGAAGAACTTACAATCTAAGCACATTTATTTGACACATACAACCTATCAGTTTGTCTTTATGATTGTGGGGGAGTGTCCGGAGGAAATCCACACAAGCATAGGGAGAACATACAGATGTGTCTAAAGGTGGATTTGAATTCAGGACTGAGCCCAAGCATGACTGGAGGAAAAGGTAACAATCTGCTGTATTTTCCCATATATGAGTTTAATTTACATGCTGTGTTACCTTAAAGCTTTTTATCATCCCAATCCATCTTCTGTTTCCCTTAGATTTATTTACAAAATTTTAGTACATTTTTGAAGGACACACTTTATAAAATGAAACTTCATCTATGATTACTAGATCTGGTATTCTTCAGGACACCTTACCATACCTCTATTTGTAATACAAATAAAGACAAGATGTAATATAAAGATATAATACAAATATAAAGGGAGATGTAATAAAAGTTCTTATTGTTAAAAATGGTGCTAATTTTGCCCCAACCAATTAGATGTTATTTAACATTTGAAATCTAACATCTGATTGGTTGGGGCAAAATCAGCACCATTTTTAACAATAAGAACTTTTATTACATCTCCCTGGAAAAGTCTTGTACACACCAAAAGCAAACTCAAATATCACTTTATTAAACTCCATAGAAAGCTGTTTTATCTATGATGTGCTATGTAGCAAAATTTGAGTCCTTCTTTTTTTAGCACATCAAAATGACCTACTCTCTGTTAAGGTGCTATTGAGGGGGTATCTAATTGAGTAGTCTCTAAATTTATTTATATGGGGCAAATGTGCCATTAAAGCTAGGTACACACCATCCAACATTTCAACCTGATCGACATTTCAGTGTATCAGTCAAGTGGGCCAAAATATTGGATGGTTTCCTGGGCTGGTCTTAACCAGCATCTGACCGTTCACTCCTTCCCTTCTTCCTTGCTGACCAGTCTCAAATGACAAAGTGGTCGGTCACGAAGAAGCGGCGGTAAGGTAAGTTCCAGGTCCCCCGAGCGTAATATTATTCATAGGGAGGTGGGAATAAGCGTTCTCACCTCCCTCTGAATAATACAAACGAATGGCAAATAGTTATTTTTTGGGGTTTAGGGGAGTTAACAGTCCCTTTAATATGTTAATGCTACTATATTCAATTCCAAGAAGTTATTATGATCCATGTAGGATAGTTATAATATCTATATAATCTAAACCTATTGATTACATTTCCCTTGCTTATCCACTCTTGTATGTACTATATGTATGTATGTATGTATATGTTTAATTGTTTAAAACATTAATGAGCTAGTGTTGTAAACTCACAAGCTTTAGTCAATATGGCTGACTATTCTAAAAACAATCTCCATGCAGAAGAGGCATTTCCTTACATGGAAACAAGGCAAAAATGTCTATAAATGAAGGTGAAAGTGAATATACAGTTGTGTAGTAAGTCCCCTAAATATATAGTAAGACAATTCACCCAAGGCTTAAAACAACAACGTACATAACTTAGCAGTTAGTTGCTTATTTTCATGACATCTATAAAGTAAATTTAAACTAAGGCCCATACTTATAAAGCATTGGGATTCTTAAAGAGATAGGGACACAAAAAGTAGCCGCAGCAGCAACCGGACATTTCAGATGCTGCATGTTTATTAATATGACCCTGGAAAGTTATTTAAAGGGTATGTCCACCCTAAAAAGATTTTTTTAATATAAGATTCCCCCTGCCAGCCCAGCCCCAACCTCTATATTTATATGTTTAGAAAGCTCCCCAAAGCTCCCCAAACTCTACTTACCTCCCCTCTTTCCTCCGCCGCGCTCCCGGAAAATGCAAGCAGAGGGGCAGGACTGGCAGTCGCGTCTGTGATTGGCTGAGCGGCAGCCAATCACGGACGCGGCTGCCGGGAGCTCATTTTGGCGGAGGAAAGAGGAGTGGTAAGTAAAGTTTGGGGAGCTTTCTAAACATATAAATATAGCGGTTGGGGCTGGGGGGACAGGGGCAATACTACACATTAAGGGTTTTACACTAGGGGGAGGGAATCCTGAGGGAGAGGGAGGGGGGAAGGGCTGCAGTACGCATGCCAAACTTCTCCGGGAGGCCAGGTAGGAGGCAGAGTCCTATATGGACTCTGCTATCCTCCTGGTGGGCAGTTTTTGGGACTTTGGGGGGGACTACAGGAGAACCATATGGAGCTGGGATGTAAGGTAAGGATTACACTACACTACATGATGGGGCCAGTAGTTGGGGGGATTATAGTTTTGGGGATGGACATGCCCTTTAATGTTTCTTGTTTGGGAATAACCATGATTTATAAATATGCACCTAAATGCTTGTTAGCTTCTATTAATCATTTAAGTAGATGAAAACAAGAAAAATATTATGCTATTGTTTAAATTCATTGAATTTCATTTAATGCTGTAACTAAACATATTTCATCCTTTGCCAATGGCATTTCTTGCTTACCATAAGGATCTCTTTCCAATACTTATTGTTTAGAAATTATGGGGCTTATGCAATAAAAGGTGCAAAAGTTTGTCTGTGCTATTGATCTGCAGCAACCAATCAGATATTGTCTAACTGCAGTAATCCAGTTAAAAGTTAACATCTGATTGGTTGCTGCTTATGAATAGCGTTGGCAAACCTTTTTATGTTACAGTATAATAATTTATTTATTTGATTTTTATTACATGCATTGTATTAAAGGAGAACTAAAATGTAAGACACTTGTGGGGACCTGAACTACAAAAGTTAAACAGGGAGATGTAATTTTGTCTGCTATCGGCTAAAAAGAATTTAAACTCATGCTTCCTTGTATAACATCTGTTTAGCGTGGGTGTAACTTCTACTTTGCAGGGCCTGCACCATTTCAATTAACGACGACAGACACTCAATGCAATACACCTAGCGTTCATTTTTGAGCTACTTTTTAACTTGAAAACTAACACTTTTCAATGGTGGCATAGCCTCGGCGCTCTTTACTTTCCTGATTACAGCAGTGCAATATATCAGGTTGCATCATGGGGAGCCAGAAGGTAAGAGGAGCACCGTGGAAAATATTACTTTTGCTTGATAATGTTAAAAATGATACTATATATATTGTCAGGTAAATTGCACAGATGTAAAAAGAGGTATGCTACCAGTGTCTCATCCAGTGCAGTGGTCTAACCTTATGTCTCTCAATTTCTCTAGAAAACTAATTTTAGTCATCAAATCCTGATCCATGAATACTTTCAATATTCTATCATTTATAATAAGAGTTAATATATTTTGTATACGGTATTTACCATCAAATATAGAATAATATTAAGGGGATGTAGGATTCATAAAGGGTCATGGAAGCTGTCAAAAATTATTATAATTAAAAATGTATATGGGAATATTGTGAAATTAAATGTAGTGTCTTTTTAAGCTCACAAACTGCACCACTATTACCTTGTTGAAACAGTTTAAAGGGCATGTCCATCCCTTTTTTTAACTTTTTATATATTATAGATATTGGTCCCCTAGCCTCAACTGCCGTAATAGATTTCTTAGAAAGTGCCCCGATAATTACTTACCTTTCCTCTTTCCTCCGCAGCACTGCCCGGCCCTCTGCTTGCATGGAGGCAGCCAATCAGGGACGCGGCTGCCGGCTGCTCAGAACGTCAGAGGATAGAGGGAAGGTAAGTAACTATCGGGGCACTTTCTATGAATTCTATTCTAAACGAGAGGGGGGGGGAGGACTCTCCTGCGCATGCCTCAGACCTTGTCGAGGTTGAGACAGGCGCAGGATGAGTCACACAGACCTTCTACACTACACTTTCCTGGACTTTGGAGGGGCACAGCATGGCAACCATAAGGAGCTGGGATGTAAGGTAAGTATTTTTGTACACTACAGAGTGGAGCCAGTATGGGGTTAAATTTGAGTTTTGGGGGTGGACATGCCCTTTAAAACCAAATTGTGCCACTCCTTTCCACTAGCTGTAATACAAACTAGCACCCTCTTTTGCATATGTTAATGGAACTATACATCCGAGAACAGACATCTTTGCAGTCGTTATGATTAGAGGTGGGCGAACTTCTGAAAATCTGGTCCGATTTTGGATTTTCAAACTTCTGAAAAAGTTCGAATATCCGAAAACAGATCTATTTAAGTCAATGGTGAAAAAATAGTTTAAAATAAGGTTACACTAGCAATGGTAATTTACTGTGCATGGTTCTGGGACGTTGGAAATGGTCTAGGGAACATGTATAAATATTCAGAACTTCCTTCACACACGCGCTACTTTCAAGCTTCCACATTCGACATTCCATAATTATCTCGATATTGTTAATGTGTATGGCCACCTTAATTTCTACTGATTGGCTGTTGGATGAGCCAAAGGTGCTCAGATCTCTACTGAGCAACTGAATCAACCCAGGCGTTGGATAAAGGGCAAGAACAAAACTCTCTATTAGGGGTCCTGCAAACAGGAAGTCAGTTCAGAAGCATTTATTTATACACAGACAAAATGCTAAATGGTCAGGTTAAGGATGGAAAAATCCTGCTCTTTTTTCTTAAAAGTATTTGTATTTGCACATGGACGGTCAGTTAGGCTTCATTGTTATTAGACATTGTTGGATCATGTAGTAGGGAATGCACAATTGCATGTCTGTACCTAGCTTTATGGAGGGCTGACGAGAAAAGTATGATAAAAACATAAAAGAAGACAGAGAAAAAGGATTGAAGCTAGAATATTAATCAGCGAAAAAGGAAAGTAGAATGGAAGATAGCAAAGAAAAGTAATGGGAAATGAGGTAAAAAGAGGAAAACTGAGAAATGTGCGGATCAGAATGGGGTAATAGGTGAGAAAAACATGTAAAGAAAGAAGAGGAATAAAAGGGAACAGGGGTAGAGAAGTTGATAGAATATTATTATGAATAAAATGTATTACCTTATAAATACTGGGTGCCTGTTTTGACCGAATACTGTCCAAAAATAATTGGCAGCATTTTTTTGTTGTACATTTTGCTTTAAGAATAAAACAGCAATACAGACAGAACACCATTGATTATTTTGAAATGCATAGAATACCACGGCAAGTATTTTAAACTTTTAGAACTATGCCACAGTTAAAATGGTGGATAATCGAAGATGGAGGACAAGGAAAGGGCAGAAAGCTGTTGTCAATGAAAAGAGTGGGTAAGGTCTGGCCGTGAAGAGATAACAAATTGTTGTAATGAGGCAATAATAATATTATTTCACTAGAATATGAAATCAGAGGATGTAAACATCCATCCATTCATTTGATGGCTTATATTATTATTTGGTGCTTTTAGACTCCATTTGATAGGTAGTGTTTAGAAAGAACCCTCATTAAGTTATGTCACTTTTATTTAATTCCTGCAAACAGACCAAATGGCGATGGAGATAATTATATATTGTGATAAAATGAACAATAAATGTACAGTTCTAAATAAAAATACAATAGCTATACTGAAATGTATATATACGTGATATGATTATCATTGCAGACAAAATGTAACCATAAATAACATGAGCTAAGCACATAGACCTTGGCTGAATTGCTCATGAAAAAACTATATGTAATTACAATGAGAGATAAACTCATTAATGACTGGTTCAGTGCTTTTTTATATACTGTATCTCTTAAAGGGACACTAAACTCATAATCCATAAAAATAACTATTTGCCATTCGTTTCTATTATTCCCAGGGAGGTGAGAACACTTATTCTCACCTCCCTGTGAATAATAGGACACTCGGGGGACCTGGAACTTACCTTACCGCCGCTTACCATCCTTCACTGACATCCGCTCTGTCCCGACCGCGCGCCCTATCTTAGGCACATGCGCGCCCTATCTTAGGCGCATGCGCGCCAATACAAAAGATAGGGTGCGCGATCGGGAGAGAACAGCTGTTCTGTGCAGTAGCGGCTGCGAGTGGAGCGGTGGTAAGGTAAGTTCCAGGTCCCCCGAGCGTCCTATTACTCACAGGGAGGTGAGAATAAGCGTTCTCACCTCCCTGTGAATAATAGAAACGAATGGCAAATAGTTATTTTTATGGATTTAGTGTTCCTTAACTGATATCATGCATTGCAGTGTTTGTGCGTCCAAAGAACAAAATATGTGTATTTCTGCCCATTTTTTTTTTATTTACAAGTTTAATAATAGCCATTTATCGTTCATTGCTTCATCAACCACTTGACACGCGTTTCTTATGAGGTGAAGATTCCTTAACAGGAAAATATAAATGAACAAGTTGCTGAGCATAGGAACAAATGACAATTAAGGAGGCCTGCCAATTCAACTTGTTTGCTATTGTTTCCAACATTACATCGGTATGTTCAGAATATTTCATAATAAGGTGCATTCATTTTAACCCACATGATGTCTAAGAATTGTTAAAAAAAGATGCCAGTAAATTCTTATGTAACCTACCAGTCTTTCTGGTTTGATATCCTGAGACACATTACTGTATACAGGATCACTGTAGTGCTGATAAATGTTTTTTTTTATAAGAATCCCTCAAGCACAGGTTTCTAAACAAAACCCACAGTACAAACAATTGCAATCCTTAAAGGAATGCCTGTTAAGTAGAATATGATATGTATTCTGTGTAGGTTTGTTAATTGAGGTGATAATGCATTGAATGTGGAAAACTGTAACATTCAAATTTAAGGCTTTTATCAGGAAATGAAAGAACTAATAGTTAAACTTGTTACCATATTTACATTTTTTCCCCTTCAAATTAATTTTTTTTCTGTTCACAGTGCCTATGTTTTGTACAGGTAGCCATTCCTCAGTATTCATTATTTGGGCATGTGGGTTCAGTATATACAGAAAATATACAAAGTGTGACTTTACATACAATACATCATCATCTTTAAACCTTCAACCATAAAAATTATAAAGCAACTGTTATCTGGAGAGATGAAGGTACCCAACCAACAGTTTCTATGGTCATCACATTCTTCATTCAGGATACAATGCACTACAACTTATAGTAGCTAAAATACCAAGATCCAAAATGGTGTTAAAGCATTAAAAAATAGTCTCTAGTCTTCTACGGTAGTGCTTGATTCAAATATTTTAATCAGCTCATAAGAATATAAAAGTTAAAAAGAAAAAAGATATCTTTTTTTGTGATTCTTTTAGGTATATTAAAATAAAGTTCTTTTCTTTTCTGAGATAGATCATTTATGAGTCCAGTTGATGCTGGTGTTTTCTGTTCTTTTTTGCTTTCATGAATGAGAAAGCATGGTGCTTCAGAGGAGGTGAGATTGTGAAAAGTGCTTCAAAGGTCTGTTCCACAATTCTGATAGTCTACTAAGAAGATGCTTTCAGTCCCTCCGAGAAGTTTCTTAGCTAGGAACACACATTTCTGTGTTCGTAAATCCATCAGACACACATATATGTATAGGAAGCACCATTGAGGGCGCTGGTATGAATTGTACTGAGACAGGATAGAAATGCTGGAAAATAGTCAAACAGCAGAACACCAGAATATAGGGAGATGAAAGGGCATCTCAACCCTAATCTATATCCTTTCTTAACCACCTTACCTTCTATGACCCTGTATTTTCTCAAGCTGTTGTGAAAACCAACAGGAGCCCACCTGAGCTTTTTTATTAATCACTCTTCATTAGAAGAAGCAACAAAAACACCATACATTCTACAGAGAATCAGTCACTGTGCTGCTCCACCTTCTGTCAGCTTTTGGTCATCTTTGCCTTCTGTACCTTGCCCCAAATGATCGTTGCTCTTGTTGCGCTGCTTGTGCAGCAGTGATCTCCACTTAGACTTATTCTTCCTGAGATGGTTCAACATATTAACAGACAAAGGTGTGTCCCCTGTAAAACGTGCCCATTCGACAAACAATGGCTCAGCTATAAAGGTTATAAAACCTGTAAAGATGTGGAAAGATGCATTTTAGGTTGCTAACAGGATTGAATATGGAAGAAATATTTTTATTTTTAATAAGTTTTTCTGCTAATTACTGCAAAAATGAAAACGATAGATGTAGCTATCCCTAAAATGTCATTTACAGGAATATAGTAAGGAATAAAAATGTGTTTTTACTTGTATTAAACTAGAGTTAATAAAAAGCAACTAACAAGATAAACTCTAAGGACTGGTAAACAGGTGAATTTTTTTGTCCAATCTATTCCCAGTCTGATAATTTGATATAGTTGCATAACTAGGAATCTCCGGGCCCCCCAGAAAAAACTATGATGGGGCCCCTATTTGTGCTTTATCCACAGTGGTGTTCTGGGAGGAGGCTATATCTGTCATAGGAAAAATAAGAAGATGGGCCCCCTTGGCTCCTGGACCCCCCTGCAGTTGCTCCCCCTGCTCCCCTGGTAGTTATGCCCTTGATTTGATCACATCAGCTGGGCCAGTCAAAAACATAAGCCAACTAATCAATCCTGACCAAATTTTGGCTGAAAAATCATGAATAGCCATATGTGCTGTTTCCTTTAAACTCCCTCCCTAGCTACACACATAAGCAATAAAGGGATCAGTCCTTTTCCACTAATGTGTGTCCTGGCAAAATTACTTTTTCTGATGCTGATGATTGATTGGCATCGGAAACTGTTGTTTTGGACCTAAAATTCACCTCGGTCATGGTCGGCTCTCTGTTCTGTAGTATAGGGTATCAGCCAATATCATTAGGGTGGCAGTCCGAAACACAGATCTGTCTATCATTTGTTAAAGGTTGGTATTGGGCGTACATAGTTTAAGAATTAAAGTCCAAATTCTGGCCACGTGTCACAGGCCCAAAATTTTTCAAAGCAATAAACAAATGGGGCTATTTATGAAGACCTACACAGTCTCAGTCTCCCTGCAGCTGTTCTGTATATTTAATACTGTGACTGCAGCTCAATTTATATTGCATTTGCTTTTAAATGCTTGCTATAAACTAGCGACATTGCAGTGGATGTGTGGGTAACTGTTCTGAAAACTGTTTTTGAATTCGTTATCTTGAGTTTAAGATTAGGATTTTTGTGTTGCGGGTCTCCAAAAATAGCCACAAAAGCCTTTTTGTTTAAATAAGCAGAATATTTATATATAATGCTAATGCTAATTAAATAGACCTTACCAACTTGTATACTTGGTATTGAGTCCTTTTGCTGATTGCAGAGTGGGCTTATATCCAATCCACACTTTCGTTCAAGGTCTCCTACAAAAAAAAAATATTTGATGGTAGTTTATATTCAGGGTTATTCAATAAAAGTTCTTATCATTTAAAATGGTGCTAATTTTGCCCCAACCAATCAGAAGTTAGCTTTCAAATGTTAAATAAGATCTGATTGGTTGGGGCAAAATTAGCACCATTTTAAACGATAAGACCTTTTATTGAATCTCCCTGATTGTGCCTTAAAAGAAATGACCGCAAAAATGAGAAATAAGCAACAATTAATGCTACAGAGGGAACTCTTTTGACTTTTTTAGAGTGAAAATGCAACAAGGGAAACCCTGGTCATGGAAATTTATTTTTCTCTCTAAACTGTTAAGATCTCCAAAATACATGTTCCTTCACTGTTTTCCTGTACTTTCAGATGTATGTTGTAATCGCTTTTCTTACTAAGGAGCTTAATCCCGTTATAAATACTCAGCACAGCAGTTAACTTGTTAGAAGTGGATAAAATGAAAGACCACCATACACTCTTAAGCTACATACACACATGTTATGTTATGGCTGAGGATTGCATGTGTATGAGCACTCGGCCGGTGTTTGTTCATTGATCCGGCAGGCTGGCCTTCGGGTGTTCTTTCTGAGTAAAATTCCATGTGTGCAGGTCTTTACATAACTGTTTAGCGAGACAATGCATTGTCAATGACAATAAGTTGTCAGATAAAAATAAATAAAATATTGATGCTCATTTTTGTCTTTATTTTAAGTAACTAAAAATAATACTAAATGCTATTATTTTTATTCTGTGAAAGTGAGTTTCAGTACAATAGATTATGACTGTGGCATGATCATTATTATATTAGTGTAAAACAAAATCCAAAATGTTAGAACAAAAATCCATTTTCATCCCGACATAAATGGATCCCACATTTATAAATTTGGCCCATATTCTTGTCTCTTACCCTGTCGGTAGAATTCCTCACAGACCCTTTCACTCCACTGTTTGCTCAGCTCCCAAACACGACATGGGTTGCAAATATCTGCACACTTCAGAGCAATCTACAAAATGTGAGGATGAAAACAGCATTGATTGTCATGCTTTGTATAAACCTTACATAAACATACACATTACACTGCATAGACAGGTTTTAGAAAATATTTCATGAGAATATCTGTTGTATTCAATTAGATCAACTGGACTTGAAATGTAGTTCTTGAAGACGTTTCGCTAGTCATCCGACTGGCTTTCTCAATTCAGAATGACTTGTACAAGAATCTGTGGCACTTATGTACCCTGGAAAATCCCAATTAGCATATCACAGCCGGGTGTTAAGGGTGTGATTGGATGTGCCCTATGTGGCTTGAGATGCTAATTGGGATTTTCCAGGGTACATAAGTGCCACAGATTCTTGTACAAGTCATTCTGAATTGAGAAAGCCAGTCGGATGACTAGCGAAACGTCTTCAAGAACTACATTTCAAGTCCAGTTGATCTAATTGAATACAACAGATATACCATGACCTGGATGAATGAGAACCTTCACAAGCATATTTCATGAGAACATATTAACTTCAAAAATGTTCTGTGACCATAAATAAACAGAATGGAATACGTCCAATATCCCTGGAGATTATAACAGAATAAACTATTTTGTACATTAATCAATAATGTTGATTCGCTTCATGTTGTTGTGTACATTTTTCTTTCTTAAACCTTTGTATTTGTTAGTTATCGGATTCATTTTCATGTATTTACATTTCTATTATTATTATATTGTAAAGGCACTATTTTTGTGGACAGTTGCAATAGGTTTTCCTGACAGGTGATGGAAAGGGATGTAAGATTAGTAACACTTCCAGCACTGTTTGATTTCATTATTTGTACAGACTGTCCTATATATGTCAACTTCTGCACAATGGGTCATATTTATAAAGGCACGGTATCACTATACACTGCAGTGTTTTACATCCACGTTTGCATTTTATGGATGCAGTGTACAATAACGACTACCCTGTAAAATATAAATGCTGCACGGTATCTACCATACAATACCGCTGCAGCTGTTATCGACCAAAGCGATATTGTACAGCCGCATTATAAATTTAAATGGTTCTAAAAGAACCCTCTATGTGTGTCGCCAGTATAAAACTGGGGTATCAGACTTTTCCAATACCTCGGGTTCATAAATATGCCCCAATGAGTTCTGAGATATTTATAATACATTGACAGCTGTATATAACAATCTAAAGGAAAATCATATAACAACCATGACAAAGAAAAATCTTCAACCAGATTAAGCAAATAAAGTTGACAAGAAAAACCTTTTTTTACCATATATAAATATTACTTACTATATACTATAATACATAATATAGGTATGGGTTACTGTGACTTTAAATGTAATACTGTCTCAGAGATAAACTTTGCTTTCCTTTCTTAAAATACTGTACAACATTGCTGTTGTTTTCACCTCCATGCATATAAAGTTTATAAGCGTCTATATAGAAAACATTGGTATTTCCCATGGGTATTACCGCAGTTGGCAAATGGTGCAGTCAGTAAATAATACAAGAAATACTTTTTCTACTACATCTACCAACTGCTGTATTTATTATTGATGTTTATCCTTATATTTATCTCCTGCAGTACTAGAAATATCCAAGTTTTAGAAGTAAAAATCTAACAAGCACCAAAGGACACTTGAGCTGTTTTTTGTCCATTCAAGTGCATATAGAAAAACATAGTGGTTTTATTCACAATAAATGACATAATCTAGTCCTAAGCAGACATTTTTTGGCACCCCTTTACATGACTGCATTTACTCTAGAAAGGTGTCCAAGGGGTACCAGTAAACATACATATTTTGCTCTTAGAATTTACAAATCTTTAGAATTCTTTATTTTTGTAAACAAACCACTTAAAAAGACAGTTTCTTCCAATAAGTCAGAAAAGCAGCATATGTTTTAGACTAAACATTTCTTTAACCTACACTTGTTTGTCTATATTTATATGTGTGTGTGTAAATTCTAAACTACATATATTTGCGTTACCTGCAGCATAAAGTGCCTGTGGTCTGTGTCCTCCAGGCTGAGATCATTGTTGTTCAGGTGATCTTTCAAACGACCAAGGAACTCATTTTGACGATTGATGTCTGTTGACAGTATCAAAGATCCCAACTGTTGTTCAATATCCTGTCTAAAAAGTGATAAGTTAAAAAGTTAAATGTAGCTGAGCAGTCTGTATTTAGGGGGTCAGAAGATAAAGAATGTTAGATCAGCTAAAGGCTGTTATACATGAATAGATTATAAGTCCCAGCAAACCATCCACCACTAGTGCCTGACCCAAATGAAAAGGCGACCAATACTAACTGTTGCTGGCCAAAAAACACTTTTAGGGCCTACCGACCAATACACGTAAATATCAGTTGGTCAGCCTGAAAAGTCTCATTGTGTTTGGTTTAACAATCTTTACCTAACGTAAGCCTTAAAGGTGGCTATGCTGTGTTTTTTTCTTCGAGCTATCGCACTGTAGGGCAAACATCCCACCATTTTTTCCCAAAAAGTAAAAAAGTAGGTACAGTGGCTGCAAGACATTATTCTTGTATAAGTGTGAGCACACTGTCACCTTATTCCCAACCTTCCGCCAGCCTTCTACCACAGTGCATGGTTCGGGCCAGGCTAGACAGAGAAAATTATGAATGCCTGAAAAATACGCTTTTCCTGATTGACCAAGCTTTAGGTCCATTTTTTTGCCACAATCAGACAAAATGTGTACACATCCTAAATATTCCAGGCTACATGATATTCTTACCTCTTTACTGTTAGAATCCTGTTATGAATAATTGAACTTCTATAAAATGCTAACGTTACTTCTCTTTAAATGTACTAAATGCACAATTCTACTTTGAATTTGTCTGAATCCAAGCATATTTTTTTTCACATTCAGATTCAGGCATTAGGCAATTCCAAGCCTGAAGCCTTGTTTTATGCCATATTACTATTCTGGACATCTGACAACAATAATATTTGCTTGCAAAAGCTGAAATTCTGATGCTTACGGCTAAGTTTTAATTAGCTAGGACAGCTGGATGCAAATGTTGTGCTCATTAGAGGTTTAGCTTCAATATTTAGCTGAAAAGTCTGTGAATCCACATTGCCTACAATCAGAAACAAGTGAATCAGTACAGCAAGTTTCTAAATTCTATAACAAATTTATTTCATTTTAGAATCTTTATTTTTGTAAACAAACCACTTAAAAAGACAGTTTCTTCCAATAAGTCAGAAAAGCAGCATATGTTTTAGACTAAACATTTCTTTAACCTACACTTGTTTGTCTTATTTATATGGTGTGTGTAAATTCTTAAACTACATATATTTGCGTTACCTGCAGCATAAAGTGCCTGTGGTCTGTGTCTCCAGGCTGAGATCATTGTTGTTCAGGTGATCTTTCAAACGACCAAGGAACTCATTTTGACGATTGATGTCTGTTGACAGTATCAAAGATCCCAACTGTTGTTCCATATCCTGTCTAAAAAGTGATAAGTTAAAAAGTTAAATGTAGCTGAGCAGTCTGTATTTAGGGGGTCAGAAGATAAAGAATGTTAGATCAGCTAAAGGCTGTTATACATGAATAGATTATAAGTCCCAGCAAACCATCCACCACTAGTGCCTGACCCAAATGAAAAGGCGACCAATACTAACTGTTGCTGGCCAAAAAACACTTTTAGGGCCTACCGACCAATACACGTAAATATCAGTTGGTCAGCCTGAAAATCTCATTGTGTTTGGTTTAACAATCTTTACCTAACGTAAGCCTTAAAGGTGGCTATGCTGTGTTTTTCTTCGACGAGCTATCGCACTGTAGGGCAAACATCCACCATTTTTTCCAAAAAGTAAAAAAGTAGGTAACGTGGCGCAAGACATTTTCTTGTATAAGTGTGAGCACACTGTCACCTTATTCCCAACCTTCCGCCAGCCTTCTACCACAGTGCATGGTTCGGGCCAGGCTAGACAGAGAAAAATTATGAATGCCTGAAAAATACGCTTTTCTGATTGACCAAGCTTTAGGTCCATGCGATTTTCAAAGCGCTCGATTCCGTTTTGGAAGCGCATGTGATCACCATTTTTAATCGAAATCGCATGCGCTTCATAATCGGAATTAAGTAAGTGCAATAACGTTGGCAACACGCAGAAATCGCAAGCGAAATTGCATGTGATTTCTTTAGGCATCTGTTTGCATGTGGCCTTGCCCTAATGCTGTATTACAACCCTCTGGGGTTTAAAAGGGAATGAAGTGCACAATGTTGTAAGAAGCATGCAATTTTAAAGAAACTGTTATTTTTGTTAAAACAAGTAAATATAGTGTTTTTGTACAGATGCTGTCATATTGCCTCCACATCAGGCATTCTTAATAATGTCAAGCAGAATGGCAAATTCTGTTTATACATCTAAATAAATGTGCTTAAATATCCAAATCGCAATCGATACGATATAAATTTAATTTAGATTTTTGATATAATAGCTTCTGAAACAATATAGAGATACAGCAAGTCAAAGAAATTTTAATTTTGTGTAATGAAGAACCAATTAGTATTGACTCATCTACAGAAATAGTAAAGTTCCAAATTTCCTATGGTAACTTTGATTAGACTTCTCTGCAAAAATATATACTCCATGTGCAATAATTGGGATGTTTTATCAAACGCAGAAACTTTGGTGTGATAGAGTTTGAAAAGGTAAAAATCTTTTATGCAAAACTATACTACACGTATAGCCAAGGGGTAACATTAATTTCATCTGCAATATTTCTTACATAAAATCATTACTTCAATGGCAAATTCCATAAAGCAAAATTGCAATATTTAAGCTATAGAAATTATATAAACTGGTATACGAAAACTATATCTGAAATAAAACATGCTTTATATAAATACTCGTCAGTACCGAAAACTTTGACAAATATGTGTGTATAGGATTCAGAGGGTTTTAACAAAAAGTGTTCTACATAAGCCTGAAATCATACACCAGGCCAATTCACATCAGCATCGAAATAACTGATTACAATTGTGAAAACAGAAAGGTTCTGTACAATTTCACAGAATGTTAACTTCTGTCAAGATCTAGAAACATTAATATAGTAGATATATGTAACATTATTTGTGTGAATTTAATTATAGTGTTTTAGATCTTAGCCTTTAATTGAAAATTGCATCAAATCATCTTTCCTTGGTTTCTGGACATTTCCCTATTGCTGAATAGTTGCAAGAAGAGATTGTTAATATACAAACAGAATATAATGTTTTTTTAGAACTATGATTGTGTCCCGCCCCCACATGAATAAGAGTATTAGAAATAGCATTAAACTGTGTTTTAATGAAAAAAAAAAAATTCTATCCATACTAAATTTTCTGTGTGAGGAGTAAGGAGGATTATTATATTATGGATATAATAATAATATATGAGTGCCAACATCTTCCATTACATGAATACATTTACATCAGGCCCTGCCCTGAAGAACTTACATCTAGCACATTTATTTGACACATACAAACTATTCAGTTTGTTCTTTATGATTGTGGGGGAGTGTCCGGAGGAATCCACACAAGCATAGGGAGAACATACAGATGTGTCTAAAGGTGGATTTGAATTCAGGACTGAGCCCAAGCATGACTGGAGGAAAAGGTAACAATCTGCTGTATTTTCCCATATATGAGTTTAATTTACATGCTGTGTTACCTTAAAGCTTTTTATCATCCCAATCCATCTTCTGTTTCCCTTAGATTTATTACAAAATTTTAGTACATTTTTGAAGGACACACTTTTAAAATGAAACTTCATCTATGATTACTAGATCTGGTATTCTTCAGGACACCTTACCATACTCTATTTGTAATACAAATAAAGACAAGATGTAATATAAAGATATAATACAATATAAAGGGAGATGTAAAAAAAGTTCTTATTGTTAAAATGTGCTAATTTTGCCCCAACCAATTAGATGTTATTTAACATTTGAATCAACATCTGATTGGTTGGGGCAAAATCAGCACCATTTTTAACAATAAGAACTTTTATTAAATCTCCCTGGAAAAGTCTTGTACACACCAAAAGCAAACTCAAATATCACTTATTAAACTCCATAGAAAGCTGTTTTATCTATGATGTGCTATGTACCAAAATTTGAGTCCTTCTTTTTTTAGCACATCAAAATGACCTACTCTCTGTTAAGGTGCTATTGAGGGGGTATTAATTGAGTAGTCTTAAATTTATATATGGGGCAAATGTGCCATTAAAGCTAGGTACACACATCCAACATTTCAACCGATCGACATTTCAGTGTATCAGTCAGTGGGCCAAAATATTGGATGGTTCCTGGGCTGGTCTTAAACAGCATCTGACCGTTCACTCCTTCCTCTTCCTTGCTGACCAGTCTCAAATGACAAAGTGGTCGGTCACGAAGAAGCGGCGGGGTAAGGTAAGTTCCAGGTCCCCGAGCGTAATATTAATAGGGAGGTGGAATAAGCGTTCTCACCTCCCTCTGAATAATACAAAACGAATGGCAATAGTTATTTTTGGGGTTTAGGGAGTTAACAGTCCCTTTAATATGTTAATGCTACTATATTCATTCCAAGAAGTTTATGATCCATGTAGGATAGTTATAATATCTATATAATCTATAAACCTATGATTACATTTCCCTTGCTTATCCACTCTTGTATGTACTATATGTATGTATGTATGTATATGTTTTAATTGTTTAAAACATTAAGAGCTAGTGTTGAAACTCACAAGCTTTAGTCAATATGGCTGACTATTCTAAAAAACAATCTCCATGCAGAAGAGGCATTTCCTTACATGGAAACAAGGCAAAAATGTCTTAAATGAAGGTGAAAGTGAGATATACAGTTGTGTAGTAAGTCCCCTAAATATATAGTAAGACAATTCACAAGGCTTAAAACAAACAACGTACATAACTTAGCAGTTAGTTGCTTATTTTCATGACATCTATAAAGTAAATTAAAACTAGGCCCATACTTATAAGCATTGGGATTCTTAAAGAGATAGGGACACAAAAAGTAGCCGCAGGCACAACCGGAATTTCAGATGCTGCATGTTTTTATATATGACCCTGGAAGTTATTTAAAGGTATGTCCACCCTAAAAAGATTTTTTAAATAAGATTCCCCCTGCCAGCCAGCCCCAACCTCTATATTTATATGTTAGAAAGCTCCCCAAACTCTACTTACCTCCCCTCTTTCCTCGCCCGCTTCGGCCCTCTGCTTGCGAGGAAAAATGCAAGCAGAGGGGCAGGACCGGCAGTCACGTCTGTGATTGGCTGAGCGGCAGCCAATCACGGACGCGGCTGCCGGGAGCTCATTTTGGCGGAGGAAAGGAGTGGTAAGTAAAGTTTGGGGAGCTTTCTAAACATAAAATATAGCGGTTGGGGCTGGGGGGACAGGGGCAATACTATAGATTAAGGGTTTTACAACTAGGGGGAGGGAATCCTGAGGGAGAGGGAGGGGGGAAGGGCTGCAGTACGCATGCCAAACTTCTCCGGGAGGCCAGGTAGGAGGAGAGTCCTATATGGACTTGCTATCTCCTGGTGGGCAGTTTTTGGGACTTTGGGGGGGACTACAGGAGAACCATATGGAGGCTGGGATGTAAGGTAAGGATTACACTACACTACATGATGGGGCCAGTAGTTGGGGGGATTATAGTTTTGGGGATGGACATGCCCTTAATGTTTCTTGTTTGGGAATAACCATGATTTAAATATGCACCTAAATGTTGTTAGCTTCTATTAATCTTAAGTAGATGAAAAACGAAAAATATTATGCTATTGTTTAAATTCATTGAATTTCATTTAATGCTGTAACTAAACATTATTTCATCCTTTGCCAATGGCATTTCTTGCTTACATAGGATCTCTTTCCAATACTTATTGTTTAGAAATTATGGGGCTTATGCAATAAAAGGTGCAAAGTTTGTCTGTGCTATTGATCTGCAGCAACCAATCAGATATTGTCTAAACTGCAGTAATCCAGTTAAAAGTTAACATCTGATTGTTGCTGCTTATGAATAGCGTTGGCAAACCTTTTATGTTACAGTATATAATTATTTATTTGATTTTATACATGCATTGTATAAAGGAGAACTAAAATGTAAGACACTTGTGGGGACCTGAACTACAAAAGTTAAACAGGAGATGTAATTTTGTCTGCTATCGGCTAAAAAGAATTTAAACTCATGCTTCCTTGTATAACATCTGTTTAGCGTGGGTGTAACTTCTACTTTGCAGGGCCTGCACCATTTCAATTAACGCGACAACACTCAATGCAATACACCTAGCGTTCATTTTGGAGCTACTTTTTAACTTGAAAAACTAACACTTTTCAATGGTGGCATAGCCTCGGCGCTCTTTACTTCCTGATTACAGCAGTGCAATATATCAGGTTGCATCATGGGGAGCCAGAAGGTAAGAGGAGCACCGTGGAAAATATTACTTTGCTTGATAATGTTAAAAAGATACTATATATATTGTCAGGTAAATTGCACAGATGTAAAAAGAGGTATGCTACCAGGTCTCATCCAGTGCAGTGGTCTAACCTTATGTCTCTCAATTTCTCTAGAAACTAATTTTAGTCATCAATCCTGATCATGAATACTTTCAATATTCTATCTTTATATAAGAGTTAATATATTTTGTATACGGGATTTACCATCAAATATAGATATATAAGGGAGGGTAGATTCATAAAGGGTCATGGAAGCTGTCAAAAATATATAATTAAAAATGTATGGGATATTGTGAAATAAATGTAGTGTCTTTTAAGCTCACAAACTGCACCACTATTACCTTGTTTGAAACAGTTTAAAGGGCATGTCCATCCCTTTTTTAACTTTTTATATATATTAGATATTGGTCCCTAGCCTCAACTGCCGTAAAGATTTTTAGAAAGTGCCCCGATAATTACTTACACTTTCCTCTTTCCTCCGCAGCACTGCCGGCCCTCTGCTTGCATGGAGGCAGCCAATCAGGGACGCGGCTGCCGGCTGCTCAGAACGTCAGAGGATAGAGGGAAGGTAAGTAACTATCGGGGCACTTTCTATGATTCTATTCTAAACGAGAGGGGGGGGGAGGACTCTCCTGCGCATGCCCAGACTTGTCGAGGTTGAGACAGGCGCAGATGAGTCACACAGACCTTCTACACTACACTTCCTGGACTTTGGAGGGGCACAGCATGGCAACCATAAGGAGCTGGATGTAAGGTAAGTATTTTTGTACACTACAGAGTGGAGCCAGTATGGGGTTAAATTTGAGTTTTGGGGGTGGACATGCCCTTTAAAACCAAATTGTGCCACTCCTTTCACTAGCTGTATACAAACTAGCACCCTCTTTTGCATATGTTAATGGAACTATACATCCGAGAACAGACATACTTTGCAGTCGTTATGATTAGAGGTGGGCGAACTTCTGAAATCTGGTCCGTTTTGGATTTTCAAACTTTCTGAAAAAGTTCGAATATCCGAAAACAGATCTATTTAAGTCAATGGTGAAAAATAGTTTAAAATAAGGTTACACTAGCAATGGTAATTTACTGTGCATGGTTCTGGGACGTTGGAAATGGTCTAGGGAACATGTATAAATATTCAGAACTCCTTCACACACGCGCTACTTTCAAGCGTTCCACATTCGACATTCCATAATTATCTCGATATTGTTAATGTGTATGCCACCTTAATTTCTACTGATTGGCTGTTGGATGACAAAGGTGCTCAGATCTCTACTGAGCAACTGAATCAACCCAGGCGTTGGATAAAGGGCAAGAACAAAACTCTCTATTAGGGGTCCTGCAAACAGGAAGTCAGTTCAGAAGCATATTTATACACAAGACAAAATGCTAATGTCAGGTGTAAGGATGGAAAAATCCTGCTCTTTTTTTTTAAAAGATATTGTTATTTGACATGGACGGTAGTTAGGCTGCATTGTTATTAGACATTGTTGGATCATGTAGTAGGGAATGCACAATTGCATGTCTGTACCTAGCTTTATGGAGGGCTGACGAGAAAAGTATGATAAAAACATAAAAGAAGACAGAGAAAAAGGATTGAAGCTAGAATATTAATCAGCGAAAAAGAAAGTAGAATGGAAGATAGCAAAGAAAAGTAATGGAAATGAGGTGAAAAAGAGGAAAACTGAGAAATGTGCGGATCAGAATGGGGTAATAGGTGAGAAAAACATGTAAAGAAAGAAGAGGAATAAAAGGAACAGGGGTAGAGAAGTTGATAGAATATTATTATGAATAAATGTATTACCTATAAATACTGGGTGCCTGTTTTGACGAATACTGTCCAAAAATAATTGGCAGCATTTTTTTGTTGTACATTTTGCTTTAAGAATAAAACAGCAATACAGACAGAACACCATTGATTATTTTGAAATGCATAGAATACCACGGCAAGTATTTTAAAACTTTTAGAACTATGCCACAGTTAAAATGGTGGATAATCGAGATGGAGGACAAGGAAAGGGCAGAAAGCTGTTGTCAATGAAAAGAGTGGGTAAGGTCTGGCCGTGAAGAGATAACAAATTGTTGTAATGAGGCATAATAATATTATTTACTAGAATATGAATCAGGAGTAAACATCCATCCATTCATTTGATGGCTTATATTATTATTTGGTGCTTTTAGACTCCATTTGATAGGTAGTGTTTAGAAAGAACCCTCATTAAGTTATGTCACTTTTATTTAATTCCTGCAAACAGACCAAATGGCGATGGAGATAATTATATATTGTGATAAAATGAACAATAAATGTACAGTTCTAAATAAAATACAATAGCTATACTGAAATGTATATATACGTGATATGATTATCATTGCAGACAAAATGTAACCATAAATAACATGAGCTAAGCACATAGACCTTGGCTGAATTGCTCATGAAAAACTATATGTAATTACAATGAGAGATAAACTCATTAATGACTGGTTCAGTGCTTTTTTATATACTGTATCTCTTAAAGGGACACTAAACTCATAATCCATAAAAATAAATATTTGCCATTCGTTTCTATTATTTCCCAGGGAGGTGAGAACACTTATTCTCACCTCCCTGTGAATAATAGGACACTCGGGGGACCTGGAACTTACCTTACCGCCGCTTACCATCCTCATGACATCCGCTCTGTCCCGCGCGCGCCCTATCTTAGGCAAATGCGCGCCCTATCTTAGGCGCATGCGCGCCAATACAAAAGATAGGGGTGCGGATCGGGAGAGACAGCTGTTCTGTGCAGTAGCGGCGGAGTGGAGCGGTGGTAAGGTAAGTTCCAGGTCCCCGAGCGTCCTATTACTCACAGGAGGTGAGAATAAGCGTTCTCACCTCCCTGTGAATATAGAAACGAATGGCAAATAGTTTTTTTAGGATTTAGTGTTCCTTAACTGATATCATGCATTGCAGTGTTTGTGCGTCCAAGAACAAAATGTGTGTATTTCTGCCCATTTTTTTTTATTTACAAGTTTAATAATAGCCATTTATCGTTCATTGCTTCATCAACCACTTGACACGCGTTTTTATGAGGTGAAGATTCCTTAACAGGAAAATATAAATGAACAAGTTGCTGAGCATAGGAACAAATGACAATTAAGGAGGCCTGCCAATTCAACTTGTTTGCTATTGTTTCCAACATTACATCGGTATTGTCAGAATATTTCATAATAAGGTGCATTCATTTTAACCCACATGATGTCTAAGAATTGTTAAAAAAAGATGCCAGTAAATTCTTATGTAACCTACCAGTCTTTCTGGTTTGATATCCTGAGACACATTACTGTATACAGGATCACTGTAGTGCTGATAAATGTTTTTTTTATAAGAATCCCAAGCAAGGTTTCTAAACAAAACCCACAGTAAAACAATTGCAATCCTTAAAGGAATGCCTGTTAAGTAGAATATGATATGTATTCTGTGTAGGTTTGTTAATTGAGGTGATAATGCATTGAATGTGGAAAACTGTAACATTCAAATTTAAGGCTTTTATCAGGAAATGAAAGAACTAATAGTTAACTTGTTACCATATTTACATTTTTTCCCCTTCAATAATTTTTTTCTGTTCACAGTGCCTATGTTTTGTACAGGTAGCCATTCCTCAGTATTCATTATTTGGCATGTGGGTTCAGTATATACAGAAAATATACAAAGTGTGACTTTACATACAATACATCATCATCTTTAAACCTTCAACCTAAAAAATTATAAAGCAACTGTTATCTGGAGAGATGAAGGTACCCAACCAACAGTTTCTATGGTCATCACATTCTTCATTCAGGATACAATGCACTACAACTTATAGTAGCTAAAATACCAAGATCCAAAATGGTGTTAAAGCATTAAAAATAGTCTCTAGTCTTCTACGGTAGTGCTTGATTCAAATATTTTAATCAGCTCATAAGAATATAAAAGTTAAAAAGAAAAAAGATATTTTTTTGTGATTCTTTAGGTATATTAAAATAAAGTTCTTTTCTTTCTGAGTAGATCATTTATGAGTCCAGTTGATGCTGGGTTTTTCTGTTCTTTTTTGCTTTCATGAATGAGAAAGCATGGTGCTTCAGAGGAGGTGAGATTGTGAAAAGTGCTTCAAAGGTCTGTTCCACAATTCTGATAGTCTACTAAGAAGATGCTTTCAGTCCCTCCGAGGAAGTTCTTAGCTAGGAACACACATTTCTGTGTTCGTAAATCCATCAGACACACATAATGTATAGGAAGCACCATTGAGGGCGCTGGTATGAATTGTACTGAGACGAGATAGAAATGCTGGAAAATAGTCAACAGCAAGAACACCAGAATATAGGGAGATGAAAGGGCATCTCAACCCTAATCTATATCCTTTCTTAACCACCTTACTTCTATGACCCTGTATTTTCTCAAGCTGTTGTGAAAACCAACAGGAGCCCACCTGAGCTTTTTTATTAATCACTCTTCATTAGAAGAAGCAACAAAAACCCATACATTCTACAGAGAATCAGTCACTGTGCTGCTCCACCTTCTGTCAGCTTTTGGTCATCTTTGCCTTCTGTACCTTGCCCCAATGATCGTTGCTCTTGTTGCGCTGCTTGTGCAGCAGTGATCTCCACTTAGACTATTCTTCCTGAGATGGTTCAATATTAACAGACAAAGTGTGTCCCCTGTAAAACGTGCCCATTCGACAAACAATGGCTCAGCTATAAAGGTTAAAAACCTGTAAAGATGTGGAAAGATGCATTTTAGTTGCTAACAGGATTGATATGGAAGAAAATATTTTTATTTTTAATAAGTTTTTTCTGCTAATTACTGCAAAAATGAAAACGATAGATGTAGCTATCCCTAAAATGTCATTTACAGGAATATAGTAAGGAATAAAAATGTGTTTTTACTTGTATTAAACTAGAGTTAATAAAACTAGCAACTAACAAGATAAACTCTAAGGACTGGTAAACAGGTGAATTTTTTTGTCCAATCTATTCCCAGTCTGATAATTTGATATAGTTGCAAACTAGGAATCTCCGGGCCCCCCAAAAAAACTATGATGGGGCCCCTATTTGTGCTTTATCCACAGTGGTGTTCTGGGAGGAGGCTATATCTGTCATAGGAAAAATAGAAGATGGGCCCCCTTGGCTCCTGGACCCCCCTGCAGTTGCTCCCCCTGCTCCCCTGTGTAGTTATGCCCTTGATTTGATCACATCAGCTGGGCCAGTCAAAAACATAAGCAACTAATCAATCCTGACCAAATTTTGGCTGAAAAATCATGAATAGCCATATGTGCTGTTTCCTTTAAACTCCCTCCCTAGCTACACACATAAGCAATAAAGGGATCAGTCTTTTCCACTAATGTGTGTCCTGGCAAAATTACTTTCTGATGCTGATGATTGATTGGCATCGGAAACTGTTGTTTTGGACCTAAATTCACCCTGGTCATGGTCGGTCTCTGTTCTGTAGTATAGGGTATCAGCCAATATCATTAGGGTGGCAGTCCGAAACACAGATCTGTCTATCATTTGTTAAAGGTTGGTATTGGGCGTACATAGTTTAAGAATTAAAGTCCAAATTCGGCCACGTGTCACAGGCCCAAAATTTTTCAAAGCAATAAACAATGGGGCTATTTATGAAGACCTACACAGTCTCAGTCTCCCTGCAGCTGTTCTGTATATTTAATACTGTGACTGCAGCTCAATTTATATTGCATTTGCTTTTAAATGCTTGCTATAAACTAGCGACATTGCAGTGGATGTGTGGGTAACTGTTCTGAAAACTGTTTTTGAATTCGTTATTGAGTTTAGATTAGGATTTTTGTGTTGCGGGTCTCCAAAAATAGCCAAAAAAGCCTTTTTGTTTAAATAAGCAGAATATTTATATATAATGCTAATGCTAATTAAATAGACCTTACCAACTTGATACTTGGTATTGAGTCCTTTTGCTGATTGCAGAGGGGCTTATATCCAATCCACACTTTCGTTCAAGGTCTCCTACAAAAAAAAAATATTTGATGTAGTTTATATTCAGGGTTATAATAAAAGTTCTTATCATTTAAAATGGTGCTAATTTTGCCCCAACCAATCAGAAGTTAGCTTTCAAATGTTAAATAAGATCTGATTGGTTGGGGCAAAATTAGCACCATTTTAAACGATAAGACCTTTTATTGAATCTCCCTGATTGTGCCTTAAAAGAAATGACCGCAAAAATGAGAAATAAGCAACAATTAATGCTACAGAGGGAACTCTTTTGACTTTTTAGAGTGAAAATGCACAAGGGAAACCCTGGTCATGGAAATTTATTTTTCTCTCTAAACGTTAAGATCTCCAAAATACATGTTCCTTCACTGTTTTCCTGTATTTCAGATGTATGTTGTAATCGCTTTTCTTACTAAGGCGATTAATCTGTTAAAATACTAGCCACAGCAGTTAACTTGTTAGAAGTGGATAAAATGAAAGACCACCATACACTCTTAAGCTACATACACACATGTTATGTTATGGCTGAGGATTGCATGTGTATGAGCACTCGGCCGGTGGTTTGTTCATTGATCCGGCAGGCTGGCCTTCGGGTGTTCTTTCTGAGTAAAATCCATGTGTGCGGTCTTTACATAACTGTTTAGCGAGACAATGCATTGTCAATGACAATAAGTTGTCAGATAAAATAAATAAAATATTGATGCTCATTTTTGTCTTTATTTTAAGTAACTAAAAATAATACTAAATGCTATTATTTTATTCGTGAAAGTGAGTTTCAGTACAATAGATTATGACTGTGGCATGATCATTTATATTAGTGTAAAACAAAATCCAAAATGTTAGAACAAAAATCCATTTTCATCCCGACATAAATGGATCCCACATTATAAATTGGCCCATATTCTTGTCTCTTACCCTGTCGGTAGAATTCCTCACAGACCCTTTCACTCACTGTTTGCTCAGCTCCCAAACACGACATGGGTTGCAAATATCTGCACATTCAGAGCAATCTACAAAATGTGAGGATGAAAACAGCATTGATTGTCATGCTTTGTATAAACCTTACATAAACATACACATACACTGCATAGACAGGTTTTAGAAATATTTCATGAGAATATCTGTTGTATTCAATTAGATCAACTGGACTTGAAATGTAGTTCTTGAAGACGTTTCGCTAGTCATCCGACTGGCTTTCTCAATTCAGAATGACTTGTACAAGAATCTGTGGCACTTATGTACCCTGGAAAATCCCAATTGCATAATCACAGCCGGGTGTGTAAGGGTGTGATTGGATAGTGGCTATGTGGCTGTGATATGCTAATGGGATTTTCCAGGGTACATAAGTGCCACAGATTCTTGTACAAGTCATTCTGAATTGAGAAAGCCAGTTGGATGACTAGCGAAACGTCTTCAAGAACTACATTTCAAGTCCAGTTGTCTAATTGAACAACAGATATACCATGACCTGGATGAATGGAATTCACAAGCATATTTCATGAGAACATATTAACTTAAAATGTTCTGGACCATAAATAAACAGAATGGAATACGTCCAATATCCCTGGAGATTATAACAGAATAAACTATTTTGTACATTAATCAATAATGTTGATTCGCTTCATGTTGTTGTGTACATTTTTCTTTCTTAAACCTTTGTATTTGTGTAGTTATCGGATTCATTTTCATGTATTTACATTTCTTATTATTATATTGTAAAGGCACTATTTTGTGGACAGTTGCAATAGGTTTTCCGACAGGTGATGGAAAGGGATGTAAGATTGTAACACTTCCGCACTGTTTGATTTCATTATTTGTACAGACTGTCCTAATATGTCAACTTCTGCACAATGGGTCATATTTATAAAGGCACGGTATACTATACAACTGCAGTGTTTACATCCACGTTTGCATTTTATGGATGCAGTGTACAATAACGACTACCCTGTAAAATATAAATGCTCACGGTATCTACCATACAATACCGCTGCAGCTGTTATCGACCAAAGCGATATTGTACAGCCGCATTATAAATTTAAATGGTTCTAAAAGAACCCTCTATGTGTGTCGCCAGTATAAAACTGGGGTATCAGACTTTTCCAATACCTCGGGTTCATAAATATGCCCAATGAGTTTCTGAGATATTATAATATACATTGACAAGCTGTATATAACAATCTAAAGGAAAAATCATATAACAACCATGACAAAGAAAAATCTTCAACCAGATTAAGCAAATAAAGTTGACAAGAAAAACCTTTTTTACCTATATAAATATTACTTACTATATATATATACATAATAAGGTATGGGTTACTGTGACTTAAATGTATACTGTCTCAGAGATAAACTTTGCTTTCCTTCTTAAAATACTGTACAACATTGCTGTTGTTTTCACTCCATGAGTATAAAGTTATAAGCGTCTATATAGAAAACATTGGTATTTCCCATGGTATTACCGCAGTTGGCAAATGGTGCAGTCAGTAAATAATACAAGAAATACTTTTTCTACTACATCTACCAACTGCTGTATTTATTATTGTGTTTATCCTTATATTATCTCCTGCAGTACTAGAAATATCCAAGTTTAGAAGAAAAATCAACAAGCACCAAAGGACACTTGAGCTGTTTTTTGTCATTCAAGTGCATATAGAAAAACATAGTGGTTTATTCACAATAAATGACATAATCTAGTCCTAAGCAGACATTTTTTGGCACCCCTTTACATGACTGCATTTACTCTAGAAAGGTGTCCAAGGGGTACCAGTAAAATACATATTTTTCTTAGAATTTACAAATCTTTTAGAATTCTTTATTTTTGTAAACAAAACCACTTAAAAAGACAGTTTCTTCCAATAAGTCAAAAGCAGAAAGCAGCATATGTTTTAGACTAAACATTTCTTTAACCTACACTTGTTTTCTATATTATATGTGTGTGTGTAAATTCTAAACTAATATATTTGCGTTACCTGCAGCATAAAGTGCCTGTGGTCTGTGTCCTCCAGGCTGAGATCATTGTGTTCAGGTGATCTTTCAAACGACCAAGGAACTCATTTTGACGATTGATGTCTGTTGACAGTATCAAAGATCCCAACTGTTGTTCAATATCCTGTCTAAAAAGTGATAAGTTAAAAAGTTAAATGTAGCTGAGCAGTCTGTATTTAGGGGGTCAGAAGATAAAGAGTTAGATCAGTAAAGGCTGTTATACATGAATAGATTATAAGTCCCAGCAAACCATCCACCACTAGTGGCCTGACCCAAATGAAAAGGCGACCAATACTAACTGTTGCTGGCCAAAAAACACTTTTAGGGCCTACCGACCAATCACGTAAATATCAGTTGGTCAGCCTGAAAAGTCTCATTGTGTTTGGTTTAACAATCTTTACCTAACGTAAGCCTTAAAGGTGGCTATGCTGTGTTTTTTTCTTCGAGCTATCGCACTGTAGGGCAAACATCCCACCATTTTTTCCCAAAAAGTAAAAAAGTAGGTACAGTGGCGCAAAGACATTATTCTTGTATAAGTGTGAGCACACTGTCACCTTATTCCAACCTTCCGCCAGCCTTCTACCACAGTGCATGGTTCGGGCCAGGCTAGCAAGAAAAATTATGAATGCCTGAAAAATACGCTTTTCCTGATTGACCAAGCTTTAGGTCCATTTTTTTTGCCACAATCAGACAAAATGTGTACACATCCTAAATATTCCAGGCTACATGATATTCTTACCTTTTACTGTTAGAATCCTGTATGAATAATTGAACTTCTATAAAATGCTAACGTTACTTCTCTTTAAATGTATAAATGCACAATTCTACTTTGAATTTGTCTGAATCCAAGCATATTTTTTTTCACATTCAGATTCAGGCATTAGGCAATTCCAAGCCTGAAGCCTTGTTTTATGCCATATTACTATTCTGGACATCTGACAACAATAATATTTGCTTGCAAAAGCTGAAATTCTGATGCTTACGGCTAAGTTTTAATTAGCTAGGACAGCTGGATGCAAATGTGTGCTCATTAGAGGTTTAGCTTAATATTTAGCTGAAAAGTCTGTGAATCCACATTGCTACAATCAGCAAACAAGTGAAGCATAACAGCTAAGTTCTCAATTCTATAACAAAGACACAGTATAGAAAGTTGCTGGTTCGATTCCCCATACTTACTTTTATTTTTTGCTGAATGTTAAATGTTGTTTCTTTCATCCATGCTAGACATACACTGCAAAGATTAGTTTTATTTTTTATGAAAAGCATAGGGATTTATAATTGGTAGGGGCAGGAGCATTTCTAATGTGTTTACACAAAAAATGCACTGATATCTGTGTTCTGTGTCAGAGGGAGGGATCTCTGAGCTGTAACATGATTGGCTGTCAACTTCCAGGAAGCAAGACTGCAGTTTCCTGTGAAGTGTCTGGCGCACACTTAGCTGGGTGTTTCCCACATATCGCTGTCAATCAGAAGTTAGCCTTTTATTGGGTACCTCCAAATAACTAAAATCTATTTGGTTAACTAAATTAATTGCATGGGCAAACACTTTTGAATCTTTCCCATATTGAAAAGGGAGGGGGGAGTATTTTTTTACCTTGCTGAAGCAGTCAATCCTTATTAGGGCTGCAAACATGCACAGCTGAAAATTTAGCAATTCATAATGTGCATTCTGTGTCCTCAGCCCAGGGCTGGGCCAGTCATATAGCCAATGCACCTGTAAATATCCCACTGACTACTAACTTTGGTTTATTTTGGAAACTTTAAAGGAGAACTAAAGTCCCAAGACAACATTGTCTCAATAGACAGAGCACATTCACAAACACACAAGCTGTGTCTCATGTCTCCCTTTGCTGTGCATGCTGGGTGATTTATGAAAATAACCTTTGTTTACTAAGGGTCAGCTCCCATAATTCACCTTATCTGGGAACACCCAGCTAAGTGTGACGCCAGGGAACTTCACAGGAAACTGCAGTCTTGCTTCCGGGAGTTGACAGCCAATCATGTTACAGCTCAGAGATCCCTCCCTCTGACACAGAACACAGATATCAGTGCATTTTTGTGTAAAACACATTAGAAATGTCTCTGCCCCTACAATTATAAATCCCTATGCTTTTCATATAAAAAAAAAACTAATCTTTGCAGTGTATGTCTAGCATGGATGAAAGAAACAACATTAACATCAGCAAAAATAAAAGTAGTGTATGGGAATCGAACCAGCATCTTCTATACTGTGTCTTCTAAAAAAAAAAGCTTTCTAATCTATGCCACATGGGCTAATAGTATGACCCAGTAATGTAGAGTCTTTATCTTTTGCTAGACACATAATAAAAACAAAAAAAGGGAACATGGGGAATCAAACCTGGTCCCAATAGTCCTATTTTTTCCCTAACCCAGCACTTTAGCAGAACACACCACAGGTGAACTCAGTCGATAGAAGTAAATGCAAGTAAAATCAGTTCACTATTTTGTATTGCTACTGGAAGACTGTCAGTAATTCACGCTGGTTGGTACATAAATAAAAGAGCTGCTATATATAAAGTTTGTACATATGTAGAAACTTCATATTTTTCTGAAACATGGAAACAAACAAACAAAAAAAGCAATAAACTCAGCAGTAGTAGACTGTTATTTTTTTCATAAATAAATTAGGAGATTTGAACTTGTGACTTCTTGGTCTGTTTGCTCCTAAACACACAGCATTTACATGGTGCGCACCAGCAACTCAACTGTGACCACACGTACATTTAGAAATGTTATCTTTCGCTAGAAAGAGATGCTAAAACCTGCACATAGAGACAGTGAATCCTGGGATCGGGGGCGTGGCTCTTTGAACCAACATGGCGATGAGTTTTACTGGCAACAACATGGAAGCCTCCTTTGTTACAGAATCTATTACTTATATCTACTAAATGAAAATAACTAGGAAAAAAACATGTAGGTATTCTGGGGAGAAAAACTTTCACATTAGGATCTGAAAAAACAAAGTTTAGTTCTCCTTTAATAATAAAAACCTATTACAGCTGACATTTATTTCCCCTCAAACTGGGTTTGAGAAACACTGTTATCTTACACCTACTAAAATGCTGTTTACTGTAGTGGTCATTTACAGTTTTTTGTTTTGGGTTTTTTTGGCGAAGGGGGGTGGGTGCTTTAAGATTATGGAATATATATGGTTTAGTTCTCATTTAAACAATGCAATATTTTTTGTATCTTATTGATATTGAATAAGATATTGAATTAGAAATTTCCGTATACTCATTTTTTTTTTTTTGTGGTGGCGATCAAAAGCGATGCTCCCTCCAGTCTCTGTTTCTAATTATGTGTTTATCTGTTAATCTTGCAACATTCCTGCTGGGTGAATATAAATTTGTGCCCACATTTTTATATTTTTTTGTTTCTCCCTAGATCCCCAGGAGGAACACCGGTCTCAAGAAAAAACAAAAAGAGGCATTCTATTAATGATCCGGCAACTATTATTGCTAATGCCTTGAAGCAGAAATTTGCACACAGAACTACAAATGAATCCTTTGATAAAGAGAACATTTCTTATGAAGAATCTTCTTTTTCCAGTCCTGAAACACCACGGGTACAGATTTTTTACAGATGTGCATGATGTTATCGATTTTATACAGTTTTCACCTTAGGTATATTATAGGTATAGTATCAATCCCCTAAAAAAGCATTGCAGAAATACTCTAATTCGCCATTGTAACCCATTTATTGTACCAACAGCATTTACATATTTATTTTATTAAAGGGCATGACCACTCCCCTATCTAAAAATTACACATAAGTAGATTGACAGACCCCATCCAAACTGCTGTAATGGTGTCCATAGAAAACATTGGCATCTGTGATTTTTAGAGATATGCATTTGCATATTTTTGCAAACTCCCACTGGTATCTGACAGTATGAAGCTCGTATTTTATTTAGTATACATAGATACATAGTCAAGCCTCTTAGCCAGATAAACTCAAGTCAAAGAGTTCAAAGGGGGTTAAGGTTTTGAGCGGTTCGAGAACTGCAAATTGACACTGCTGTTGAATGAATTTCATAAGGCAAAAAAGGTGAGGAATTTGATATGGTTTATATTTCCAATAAAATTACATTTTTAAGTGCTGATTACAATAAATGGGTTATGAATATTAGTGTTTAAGAGTGTAGTTTCTGAAAATGCTCCCCCCCTGTCTTTGCAAGTAGATAGTAGAAGTTTCGTAAATTAAGTTTTAAATATAAATATACGGGACACGCTAAATGGGACTATACTTAAAATAATTTTTAGTGAAGTTCATGTGAACGCCATATGGAAAAACATCTCCTAGGGCACTTACCTATTTATGGGAGATGTTTTTCAATATGGCGTATCCTGGTGAGGGCTGAAACGCATAGATCCCTAAATAAAAGTTGTGTTTTCTATAAAAGTTTCAGTGAGTGCATCTTAACCACCTTGAGACTTATACAGGCACACACCTCAAGCCGATACTTTGCCCGGGTGCAATCCAAGGCCACTTGTGTATATTTTATGAGAAGGTCCAAGAATCAGGACCGAAATGTTGCCAAACTAAATATTTCTAAAAGAAGTCCCAGGAGTGCTTCTAACTTGTGTGTATCTTTTTTTTATAAATGGCTGCTCTAGGTTATTGAGCATTTTATACAAAATTACATAGCAAAAGACGTTTCTAGCCAGTGCACTTAACCAGTGAGACACAGATTTAACTCACTTGGTTTTGTTGTAGGCACGGGTGTAACATACCCCGTGCCTCTCACTTGAGTTCTAATTCCTTCAATGAACAATAATCATTCCACGGACTGCGGTATATAGGTACTCGCCATTTCTCCTTGGTGGTCCGGGTGCTGCCTGCCCCGAACCCTTCGCTTCAGGTTTAGAAATAAAGTTGAAATGAGGAGACCATGTCTTTCATTCAGCGCACACCGGTAAATCAACAGTCCAAGATACTCACAAAGTAGGTAAAAAATCCTGTCTTTATTTCGGCTGCATCAGCCCCATACAAACAAACGAGCAATGTGATGTCCCCCTTCGCGTTTCAAGCCTCACCGGCTCTTAATCATAGGCTGGGGGTGTATCCTTACTTGTCCCTTTTTATACGGACCTCAATCACAGGGAAAGATTGCTCCTCCTCTGTCATTACATCAAAAAAAAACTTTTAAAATAACACTTAAATAGCCTATTAGGTAAACATTAGATACACATTTGTCATGGCATAAATGGTCTATAATGTTACATTACAGTCATTTAGCTTTGCTACCTCTTAATGTTACCTAAAATATATTTTAAAACCAAATCTACAAGAATACAGAAATACAAACTCCAATCATGCTGTTCTAACTGTTAGATCCACAATAATTATTTCTTTAATATATTAACTAGCACCTAAAATTCCTTCATATATATATATTGCTTATGATTAAATAAATAAGTTAGTATACATTAAGCTCATGATGTAATTACAATATATCTTCCTTAAACATTGCAAATACGAAAAGAGAATACATTATTATGATTTAATCTGTATAACATAAAATATCATACCTTGAATTGAGACCCAATGGTATTCTAGTATCTAAATTGAATATCCATTGCACTTCTACCTTTCTAAGACGGGCTAGTCTGTCCCTATTACGTATATCATGGTGAACTTTCTGTACTTTAAGGAATTTCAAATTGGACTGGTTACACACTGTGAAGTGACGACCCACAGGGCTATTTAAATTACATTGAGATTTATCTCTGATATGTTCTCGTTCTCTTGAAATCAAGGATACGAGAACATATCAGAGATATATCTCAATGTAATTTAAATAGCCATGTGGGTCCTCACTTCACAGTGTGTAACCAGTCCAATTTGAAATTCCTTAAAGTACAGGGAATACAGAAAGTTCACCATGATATACGTAATATCTTGGACTGTTGATTTACCGGTGTGCGCTGAATGAAAGACACGGTCTCCTCATTTCAACTTTATTGAGCATTTTATCCAACAAAAGCTGATCAGAGCAGCTGGAAAATTTGCAGAAAATACAATCTGCAGCTGCATTAACCATCAGCAGTTTCGAAGCTGGAAACTGTTCAAGATTGATGGCCCAATGTGATAGAGTTAAATTGCAACTTGATCTGAAAGTCTTAATGGGCTGCAGCATCGTTCAACCATTGAAACGTATATGGGGTCCATAAGGTCTAGTACACAAAGGCAGACTTACTCGGTGATCTTCCCAACAGATTTACCAATCTATAATCTGTCATTTTAGAATAAAAGTGATGTGGTCTATAATTTGGCCCAACTAATTTCTTTGTGTCCTACACTTGTAATCCCTTGAGTTTAAGTTGTATGGTCAGAGTAAATCTAATATCATGCAAAAACAAGAATATTTCTTGATGAGTTTTAAGACCCTTTGGCCTATATAATGGTATTCCTGTAAAAACCCTTGAACATCAGGGGAAAATCATTGCCTTATGCACCATTTTACTAAAAACAAAAAAAACATGGTTGCTTTCAGGTCTTCAAAAATATTTTTATTGATAGAAAAACCCCAAAATATTGACATTTCAGCTGTACATGTGCGCTTAATTATAAATCAAACAGTCAGTCATCCAAACAAACAAGTTCAACATGGGTATTCCATCAGTTTGAATTTAATATTATTTGCTGTATTTACCTTTCATTTTCACTTTTTTCCCCGTAGTTCGGACAACACCTCTTAAAGGACAAAGGAATTCAAGCAAAAGCAGTAGCAGGGGGAAGCAAACGCTTGTGAAATCAGAACTTGGCCCAATTCATAAAAAGCTTTTAATACAAATCTGCAAACCAATGGAGCCATTTTCTATGATGCACAAACTTTTAGGATACACCGTTTTAACCTTTCCAATAGTTTTAAGGACCTAAATATATTTTATTTGAAATAATATTTGTTTTAAAGTGTTTTCGGAAACCTTAAAAGAAAATTCTGCGATGCTAAAGCTTATTTTCTCTTTTATAGAGATGCAGTTAAACAAAATGCAACCCTGTTAACGTGAGGGTTCAAAATTTATTTGCACTGCATATTTTGCTTTTTTATTTTTTGTTATTTTTTACTTTCAAGTGTATACCCAGTGTTTTTCCATGGGTAAGGGCTAGCCCACACTAGCGCAGTTTTTGCATGTTTGCACATGCAATTTCAAATATAATGGAAATCACAGGAAAGCAAAAATTCATGCAATTTTTGATGCACATACAATTGAGTATCTGTTTCAGTTTTGATTACGCAGTTTGGTTATGCAGTTTTGGCGATCACTTTTTTGCGCATGTGTTACCAAAACGTTTAAATTGCATGCGCGACAATGCGCACAACACACCGCAATCATATGCGCACTTCTGGTGCGTTGTAGTGTGGCCTCAGCCCTAACCCTTTTACAGATGTAAGATGCTGCCATCTGAAACAATTGACGAATATTCAAACCCTGACTGCATCAGCAATCGGTCTTATGGTGGCCATAGACGCCACAACCTGATCATCCAATCAGCAGATTGTATGATTGGATTTCCCGAAAGAAAAATGTTTATCAGCTGTCCCAATACAAAAAACTATTGTACCATTGGGATCTTGGCGTCTGTGTCCACCATTACATTATTTGTGATCCATTCTGCTGGATCAATGGACGATGCCAACACAAGCAGCCACACACAAAACATTGTTGGGTGTTAGTCAGCTGCTTCCAGCCAATTTTGTGTTAAGAGGGCAGGGGAGTAATGCAGGGTTTCCTGTAGTGATGTTTGCAACAATACCCATTTTTGGTGCAAAGTTTTATTCTGGGTATGGGAATCATAGAGGATATACATTTAATTTGCAGATTTTGTTTTATTTTGATTTATTGTCATTTTGCCATAGTCTTTTTAAGTCTGAAAACAATATTTTAGGTGTGTAATGCTCATGGTTAAACAATCTATCACATACAGGTGACACCTGGTAATTAGTGGGTGAGTGCAGATGGAATTCCTCTTCAAACATACTTTTCATACTTTTTCTGATATTTACGGTTTGAGATTTATTACAGTTATTACAATGTGTAAATATAAGGATGATTTTTCTTTAAGAAAAGTAAAATGGAAGTTAGGAATAACCCTCGTCACATTGTCACTAACTAACTTGTCATGTACCACCTGCCAGCCAATTAAACTGAGCAGGATTCTCCTGCTTAGTTTGACCCATTCATACCTAGTGAGAAAATGTGCATTTAAATCTTGCTAATTCTGTCTGCCATCTTTCAGGGATCTTTGGTGTGTGTACCCAGCTTAATGCTTAGTTTCTATGTGCTCTAGTCTGAAAATTGCAAATGCAGAGGTTGCAAGTGCTATATGATGTGGCATTGTAACCACAGGAGCCTTATAGATACAGAAAGCCTGGTGGCCTTAGCCCCACCTCTAAACACAGATCACATCCCTATACCACACCAAAAAGGTGGACATTTCATTTGTCTTTTAGAATAGTAAGAACTTCAGTCAAAAATCCCAAGTAGCTTTATAGGGAGTAAAATAATTTCAAGAGGATACATTACATTTGTTATTAACACACCGCTGGTCATCTGTTTATGACAATTAGGATTATTTTGAATAATTGTGTGAAATAAGAAGTACATGCTTTTTTGCTCTAATATTTAAGTTAACACAACAGTTGGCTTGGTGTAAAATCCATTAGCGTAAATTATATATATATTGATACTGTATATCAATTCGAAGAAGCCACAGGCTTTTTATGGACATGAATAATGGCAGAAAAGCAAAACTCCATTCATCGCTCTCCTTCTAAGCATCTCTGTAGATATTTATTTAAATGGGTTTAAAAAAAATTAAATGTAAGTTCCTCAAAGCGTTATTTGTTTTTAAAATCTGCACTGTTGTAGAATTTATAATTAAATGATTTTTTGTATTTTTATTTTTAAGTGTTGTGTCCAATTTTTCACACACCTACTTTAATGCACAAGACTTAACGCATTAAAGTCTTAATTGCTTTTATTCTTTTGTAGACATAGGTTTGTATGAATTTCAGAATTGTTAAAGGATAAGTGCACTGTAAAATCAAGTTATGTTCATTTGGAAGCTGCAGCTTTAAAAATAACTGTTGCTTTTTTTTTTTTTTTTACCTATGCCCCTCCAGAGCCTACCTTTGTGCCTTGAAAGTTGCTGACATCTTGTTACTGTTCGGCTGAATGTTAAACTCCGCCCCTCTGAGATTTCCTCTGCTTTCCCCTGCTTGAGCCTCAAACGGTAATGCCTGTGAGTTCTGTGCGTGTTCCACCCCTCTGAGATTTCCTCTGCTTTCCCCTGCTTGAGCCTCAAACGGTAATGCCTGTGAGTTCCGTGCGTGTTCACGGAACTCACCAGTATTATCATTTGAGGCTCAAGCAGGAGAAAGCACAGAAAATCCCAGAGGGGTGGAGCTTAACATTCAGCAAACCAGTAACAAGATGTCCGCAACTTCCAAGGCACAAAGGTAGGTTTTGGAGGGGCATAAGTAAAAAAAAAATAAAAATACAGCAACAGAATTTTTAAAGCTGCAGCTTCCAAATGAACATAACTTGATTTTACAGTACACTTATCCCTTAAATTTAACAGACTCACAGTGGAAACAAGCAAGTCGGCTTCAACAACATTTTATTTATGGTATGACTATTATTACCACCAGCCTATACAGCTATACAGTTTGTGACAAAAGTCTTAACGCCTGTGTATTTTGCAGTAACTCCTACTATTAACCTGATTTTTAATTGATCAATTGGTGTTAGAAATAGCTTATATGAAAAGCTAAAGCCCTCCCAAATAATATAAAATGTACTGGTAAAAAATAGTTTCACTGAAAAAAGATTTATCATTTAATCAAGACAGAAAGGTCAAAATGTTGCAAGACAAAAGTGTAGTCGCCTATATAGAAAATGATCTACTTTACAGCCAATCCCAAAATGTCAGCAAATTAAGTAGTGGTGTTGTGAGATCCAAATTTAATATCTTGTATGACTTCCATGAGCTTGAAGGACAGCATCCATGCGGTTTGGCAAGGATTCATACAATTTATTGATGAAATCATCAGGAATAGCTAAGAAAAGTCTTGCGTGCCTCCCAGAGTTCATCAATATTCTTCTTCCATGCATCCTCTTTCATCCTACCCCCACATATGCTCAATGTCAGGTGACTGGGCTGACCAATCCTGGAGCATCTTGATCTTCTTGGCCTTAAGGAACTTTGATGTGGAGATGGAAGTATGCGATGGAGCACCATCCTGCTGCAGAATTTGACCTTTTTTATGGTTGGGAATATGAGGTAGCTAAGATTTCCTGGTATTGATGTTGCCTTCCACCCTTGCCTTCCACCCTGCAGATCCTTCGCACACCCCCATACTGGATGTAACCCCAGACCATGACTTTGCCTCCACCAAACTTACCCGTTTTCTGGGTAAATCTCAGCTCCATGTGGGTTCCAGTAGGTCTCCTGCAATCTTTGCGGTGACTGTGGTGTAATTCAACAGGAGATTAATCTGCAAAATCCACCTTTTGCCACTTTTCCAGCGTCCATCCTTTTAGCAGGCTGTGGGACTTGGCAAATGCCACACGGTTTTTCAATTGTCTTTTGTTTAGTGCTGGCTTATAAGCACTGATTCGACCATGGAGGCCATTTCGAGACAGAATCCGACAAACTGTTCTGGTTGACACAGGAATTTCAGGTGTCCAGGTCTCCTGGAGCTCTGCTGCAGTTGAAAATAAGCTTGCCTTAGATTTTCGAGCCAACAAACGGTCCTCTCGAGCAGTTGTCCTGTGGGGTCGGCCTGACCTGGGCTTGTCAAACACGTCTCCAGTCTCTTCAAATCTTTTCTTTATCCTCTGAACTTGACGCTGAGAGACATTGAAGGTGTGCCCCACATCAGCAGGGGATTTGGTCTTCAGCGTCTTGATAATCAGCACTTTAGTCTCAGGGTGAATCTTAGGCATGTTTGCAGAGGTCTATTTGCAGTTGATGTGAAGGTCTAGTGTACTGGGGTTCTTTTTATACATACCTGAAACCTAATTTATCCATTATTAGTCACAGGTGAAGCCCATATGACAAGGCAACAATACTTAAGTCTTTGCAAAAATTTACTCAATGGGCTTTACCAAGCTGTGAATATTAGAATACTTTTTGTTAGTTAAGCATTGAAACATTATTACAGAAGCTGTTTGGAGTAAAATGAACCATTTCTTCTGCATTAGAATTATTGTTAAGCGGCACTTAAGGTCTATTTGTACAAAAGCGACAAGACTTTGGCAGAAACTGTAGTGGGGCTGACATCACAGAAGCTGTACGCAGGACTGTGGGATTTGAGGCAATTTTTGGGTACCTAAAGATTAAACAAAAATGATACCAGCTCCAAAGTTTAAATTGTAATTAAAAAAAATATTAAAAAGTATTTTAAATACCACATTCATAGTATATGCCGTCTCTGCTGTAAGAGTAAAGCCCACTGCTAGTTGTTTCACTGGTGTAAATTCCAGATAAACTATTAGAATGGGTTTTTTTTTTATGTAAACCAGTGTATCGGTTGTCAAATTTAAAACTCACTTTGGCTCCTAAACGTAAAGGGCATGTCCACCCTAAAAAAATAAATGTATATTTAAATGCAGGACACCATACCTTTCCATCTGTTTCTCCTAAACCTACTTGCCAATACCAATCCCCTGCAAGCACATTCACACCTTCTATGCATTCAATGTAACTTTGGTGTTGATGTGTTTGAGAATATGGCAGGCCCATTAATGTAAGCTATGGGTAGGCCACAATTTGAATTTGGGCCCAGGCACACGCTGTGGCTAATAGCCTGTATAATAGAAGGTGCCAACCCAGACCAAAGCTATAACACAAGCAAAAGATTGGACTGGGGTGCACATTTATATGTGGTAATTTCTTTATTAAGTGCATCACCAGACTCACACCCAAACAAGATTCGGGGATCACTTTGCCCCATTCGTCAGGTGTAACCCAAACACAATCTATACACCCTTTAAATAAGCCTAGTAAGCATAAACCACTCCTTCCCTTCAAAGGGGGCGTGGTTGCTGAAAACAAATCATTATAATACATATTCAACATAGTGAAAGAACCAATTTCTTAAGTCCATATTAAAGCAAGAGTCCAAGGAGTTCAAAGAATCCTTGTTTTACAGGGTCTTAGCCTCTCTTTGCAATACATTCCTATCAAAATCACCTGTTATTTTCTTTAACTACCTCTAAAGTTTGCCACCTTATTTGGCTCACTTGGTGTTTTTGCTGGAAAAAAATGATTGCTAATGGGAGTCTCATGTCTCGAACTGGTCCAATCATATTTGGTTACGATATATCTTTATTATATTTTGCCTACAGTATGCACCCCTTGCTACAAGGGCACTTAAGAAAGAAGATTCCTCCCTTTGTGTTACACGTGGCAGTGTAAAAATTTTTGCCCCAACCAGTCGTTCGTAACAAGTGAGCAATCGGAAAGGCCAAATCACTGTTGGCCGCCATGTCAGAAATTGGAAATCGCGCAATCAGCAGTGATTAAATGACACATCTGATCAGAGTGAACGGGCAACAGCACACACGCCGGCAATTTTACAGGCCAACCGACCAATATTTTCGTATGTTGGTAAGCCCAAAAAATCGCCTTGTGTGTACCCAGCTTTAGACTTGAGAAAAATGTAAATGTAAAGTAAATGTTTATTCACTGAGAGGGCAGTGAGTGTTATAATCCTTAAGGAATATATCGAAGAAAACTTACAAAAAGGATTCATGCGACACTCGAAATCACCGGCTGGAGCGGGCATATTCTTTGTCGAAAAGAATGTTGGGCTTCATCATTTCCTCGCAAAGACTGACCATGGATCCCCAAAAAGTATTGGCCATTCAGGGTTGGCCCATTCCTTCTACTCGTAAACAAGTCCAAAAGTTCATCGGCTTTGCAAATTTCTATCGCAGATTCATTAAGAACTTTTCAACTATTATTTCCCCATTAACGCTCACTAAGATTCATGTACCATTCTCCTGAACTGATTCAGCTCAACGGGCTTTTGAACAACTTAAATCTGCCTTTACCTTGGCTCCTGTTTTGATCCATCCAGACCCATCTTTTCCTTTCGTTTTAGAGGTTGACGCCTCCGAAGTGGCATTGGGAGCCATTCTTTCTCAACGAACTGGTCCTAAAGCATTACTCCATCCAGTTGCATTCTTTTCCAGGAAGCTCTCTGTGTCAAAAAGAAACTATGATGTGGGAGATCGCGAATTTTTAGCTATCAAATCATCTCTTGAGGAATGGCGGTATCTCCTTGAAGGCGCCAATCATCCTATTATTATTTTTACAGATCATAAGAACTTAGAATATTTGCAGACTGCAAAAAGATTGAGGCATCGTCAAGCTAGGTGAGCTCTTTACTTCACTAGATTTAATTTTTCAAAGAACGGCAAGGCGGATGCTCTCTCTAGACAATCTTCTGAAAGCAATAGGTCTGACAAAGCTGATAGAATACTCTCCAGGTCAAATTTCCTGCTATTACACACAACATCACTAAGATCATCAAGGAAACTTCCGCTCAGTCTTCATCTCTTTTAGTTAATTTTTTTTACACTTTCTCAATTTTCGGAATTTTGGAGCAAAAAGCTATTTATCCCATCATTTGGGTTTGCATAATATTAAAGTGATGTTACATTAACCAGATGTGACATAGCACTTAAGGCAACTAAAGTGGCCATTCACTACTAATATGGGTGTGCTCCAAATTAACAACCTGACCGTTATTCATTTGTCTGTTTTGGCAAAAAAAACAACTTTTCTCTGGCCAAGCGTAATACTTTGGCGAGGCAAACTACAGCTCATCTCTTCCTAGGGTTTTAGGTACGTACTTCTATATTTTATTCCATCTTTTTGGATAGTCAATGCTTGTTTATTTTCTTGTGTAAAGTTATTTTTTTGCCTGTCCTAAATAGTTCTTATATCTATATATTGGTGGCATTTGATTAATAAACATGATTTCTAGTGATGTATTTTTTAATGTAGCAAAACATTGAATTTTAAGGTTGCCAAACACACAGTAATATTATCATACTTCCTACAGATTATACTTCACTATATTTCTAGTAATATACATTTCCCAGCATGTCCCACAGACCTGATCAATTTTATCTGTCTGATTTGGTCATCAATACTTTAATAGGAATACAATTACAATTGTATCACACATGTATGACTGCTTTTAGTCAAAATGTTTTAGCTCTTTTTCTCAATTAGGTCTTATTTTATAATGTAAAACTATGTTCCCACTGATATATAGTGGTCCAAAAGTTTGGCAATTTGCACATATAGAATGAAAATGAATAGATTAACTATCACCTACGTCATTTCCTTGGGAAGGTGAGCTAATAACCTGATTCCCTTAGCATTCCCACAGTGGATCTCAGTGATGATTTTCTAATACAGATGTGTTCTAATTTGAGAAAAACAGTAGAATAAGGATATTACAGCAGTATTTCAGTTGCTTTCTGTTTTCTAAACATACTAATAACTTTTAGCAATATGAAATAAATATGGGTATATCTTTTCTTGCAAGGTTCAATATAAATTAAATTGGTCAACAGATGTCTGTCTGGTTTTCATTTAAAAGCCTAACAAATGATATTACATTCACTAAAGAGCTGCCACGGAAACCTGGAAATTACCCAGATGTCTCCTAAAAACAAGACCTCTCAATCAATTTGTACAAATAGGGAAAGAGGGTGACTTGGTAATGTGTCATGGTAGCCTTAAGGGAATTTTAATAGGCTTTAATAGTGTTTTTATACACATTTACCAATGAACTGCTCTACTCAACCCCAAAGCGTACAAGCAGTGCCGTATACCTAACCAGTAGACCCAGGGAACCCTACCATACTTTTCTGGGTAGTTTTCATGTTATTAGAGGATGGTTAAATAAGCTGATAACTGTCAATAACTGCCTCTATGTTCTGCCTTTAGTCATGAAATGCTGCTAAAGCCTCTTAGATGGTACCGTATTTATACATCAGAGGTTTTTTCAACCAGGCTCAGACTGGGGGCCGTATCAGCGGGCACCCCAGACAGTTATTACCAGGCTGTTTCGAGGCTCTGCCAGATTCTGCCCTTTTTCCTAAAACGTCCACAGGTTGGGCATCTTTGCCTTAAAGGGTCACTAAACTTTTTTTTTTAAATTTGTCTAAAGAAATAACTTTTAAAAGGAAAATAGGAGCCCAAATTACTTACAGCAGCCACAATCAGTTACTGAATAAAGCACTCCTGCTCTCAGTGACAGCTACCTAGATATGAACCTTTCCTAATCTGCGAAACAGCTCCTGTCTATTACATAGGTGCATATGCGAAAAGAGGGTAGATGAAAGGGGAAGCTGGCACAGTGCGCAGGAGTGCTATTTTCACTAACCGATGTAGCTGCTGTATGCAACTTACAGAGATAGAGGTGAGTGCTCCTAATCTATTAAAAGTAAATCCTACTTTTTTTTATAAAAAATTCCCCCCCAACCAGTATAATTACCCTTTAGTGGCTACCAGGTGGCATGGAAACACCCAGAAGGCTTCCTCTTTTTACCACAATTAACCTATATTACTGCTTTACTCTCCCTATACTATATACTATTTAATTCCTTTATTTACATAAAAATCCAATTTATAAAAAAAGAAAATTTAAAAATGCCATGTTACATAACACCCAATAGCCGGTTGATTCATAGTAAAGACTATGGGGCATTTATAAATGTAAATATATATATTTATAAAGCCACAGTTTTGGTTTTAAGCAATACTGTTCTTATGTCTTTATTTTATGATCATGTTGTAAAATAATGATGCAATTGTAAAATACCATCAGTACCATGCGGTTGTTTAATAATGTCACCTCGTGGTATTATAATCTACAAAAAGGCCCAGTATTGTTGAAAATAGCCCTTTATCTATTCTGAACACCAGTACTGTTATAATTCGATAAAACCCAAATAATTGACTATGAATGATGAATATTATGCAAAGGATGTGTTATACATCCAATAGATAAATTATGTCTCTGACAGTACAACCTTGTCCCGCATGCCTCTAATTATAATTATATTTATATACACGATTTGAGTAGGGTATATTGCCTTCTTGATCTCAATAGGAAATTAGAAATTTCCAAAAAGAAGTTTTTCCTGTGCTAACTCATTCATATAGAATTGCTTAATGACTTCCTGAATTTGAAGATTCCGTCTAGCCAATATTTTCTCGCATCGATGAGGAAGAAATGTCAACTATGGTATAATTTTCAGGTCTGCTGTAATTTCCACTTCATAGCATGAATTAAGTTGAGTTTTACAAATATGGCTCTATATGCTACTATAGCATATTTTACTATACCTGATACAAGCTGGCAAGATGATGTTTGGTTTTATTAAAAATGGCTGATTAACCCCAGGATGGTCCACATCTGTGCTGCTGCAGCTAATAGTCCAAGCATAATGTCCAAAGGCGTAAGAAAAACTGGCAAGTGTTATGAAGCAGATAGTAGTCAAATGTATAGTAATAGTAACACAAATTTATTTGTGATAATAGGCTTAACTGGAAGTTAAGTGTAAACCTATTCATTTACATGAACCCATCTTACTGTAAATCATTTTATGAAGCCCCTAAAAATAATTACATTGTAATATACAGGCACTGCTATAAAATAATTTTAAGAAAGTGCCCAGATCTTTACTTACCTTCCCTCTCTCCTCCGACGCACAGTCCGGCCTTCTGCTTGCAGCCAATCACGGACGCGGCTGCCGGTTCTCAGAATGGGGAGAGAGGAAAGGTAAGTAGAGTTCGGGGGACTTCTTAAAATTGTTTTTTAGCGGTTGGGGCTGGGGATAGGAACCCTAATATATGGCAAAGGGGTTTTATGGTAGGGGAGGGATCGCGAAACGGAAGAGGGAGGGGGAGAAGGGCTGCACTACGCATGCCAAATATCTCCCGGAGGCGAGACAGGAGGCAGAGTCCTATATGGACTCTGCTATCCTCCTGGTGGGCAGTTTTGGGACTTTGGGGGGGGACTACAGGAGAACCATATGGAGCTGGGATGTGAGGTAAGGATTTTATTACACTACAATGGTGGGGCCATTAGTGGGGGAGGATTATTGTTTTGGGGGTGGACATGCCCTTTAAACCACAAGAAATAATAATACACATTTCCTAAAATCTGTGGAACTGTTAAATGAAATGATATAAGCAATTTTTTAAAAGTCCAGTCTAGGCAAATAATTCTTGCCTTGAGAGATGTGACTGCCAAATCTTCAAAATACTTCAAGCACCAATAAAGGGGATTCACTAGCTCTGTAACTTTAAAGCAGTTTGTCGTGACACAATAGGACAACAAATACTGTTGATGCTATTAGACGATTCTAAAGACAATGCATTCCTGCACCCTAAAATTTTCAAAATGTATTATTTTTAAAAGAACTTAGTTTAATACATCTCCATGGAAAAGCACCATAGGAAAGATATTTTACAATAACAACTTTTGCCAAATTAAGGCGTAAAACGGGGTGTTATTTTGTACCTTTGGCTTTTCAAGTAGCAGTGCATAGCTTGGGAGACATCTGCAGCTGAACGGCGTTATGATAAGGGTTTGGCTGTGGGTAATCTTCTTGTACCATTACTAAAATAATTAAACAAAAGCTTAGTTGTTTGTTGCATTCAGTTTAGTAAAACACAATATACAGTATTTACAGACAAATAAATGAAAATTTCATCTTTCTCATGAAATTTAATAATAATACTGTATAAAAAAAGGATTATTGGTTTATCCTGAAATCCTGTGCCTTCTAAAGGCTTTTAGTATATAGTATCGAGGTTGAATAAAAAACATATGTGCATCCAGTCCAACGCTCAGCAATATCCACCATCCTGCCTAACTGTATATCCAGTTAGGGGAAAAAAAAACTCACCAGAATTATGAAGGGGAAAAAATTCCTTCCTGGCAATCGTAAACATCCCCGGATCAACTCCAACTTTATGCATCAATACCAGTAACATGCATCTTTTTTTGTGTTTAGAAACACAAACCTGCCATAAACACATCCAAACAGTTCCATAGCTTTACCATTTCACAGGTTCACTATTAAGGGACATCCACATCTTAAAGGGCATGTCCATCCCTAAAACTATAATTTAACCCACTACTGGCCCAACTCTGAAGTGTAATAAAAACTTACCTACATCCCTGCTCAAATGGCTGCCATGCTATGCCCTCCAAAGTCCAGAAAAATGGCCACGAGGAGCCTGGCAGAGTCCATATAGGACTGTCCTGTCCTAACTTGCACATGCCCAGTGCAGCCCTCCCTTCTCCTCACGTTTCCTCTCCCCCCCCAGCTAAAACACACGCATTATTATTACAACAGAAACTCCCCCAATCATTACTTACCTCCCTCTTCCCCCGGTTGTTCTCCATGCCGACAGCCGTGTCTGTGATTGGCTGCCTCTCAGCCAATCACGGATGTGGCTGCCGGTCCTGCCCCCTTCTTGCAGTTTCATGCACGCAGAGGGCGGGGACTTATTACAATCTCGTTTTTGGGCCAATCAATGCAAATGTTACTCTTATGTCGGATTGATCATAATCTCTGCCAGTGTATCCAGGGCACCTTTAATCTAATGTTGGGTAATAATACCTGATTGCTTTCTTTTTTTATGTACAAATTTATGTGTAATGGAATCCACACAAATTAAAAAGAGATGATCTAACTAGAGATATGTGTGTGTTGGTGTTGGCTCTCAATCCTTAACTAGCATATTCAATAGAATTTTATTAAAAACGGATATCCATGATATAGCAAGGGTATGCTACTTTTTAATCGATACCATATGATTAAAATATCATAAAAGAAATATTATATATATTATATATATATATATATAATTATATATATATACAGTATACTGTACATAAATGGAATAAAAAATACTGGAATTCCATATTACATTTAGTTAACTACGGTTTAGAATAAAAAGTAATGGGACAGCATATTACATTTAGTTATATTATATAGGTAACTTTAAAGTGGCCTAGCATACTGAAAAAATGTATTAATCATGTGAATCAAATTTCCATAGTATATTCTATCATAAGTCCATGAGGAAATATGGAATATAAAATGTTGTTTTAATAAATTGATTAATAAAAAATGAATATTGATGTGGGCATCCACACGTTTACCCTAATGTTGGTCCTGAGTTTATCAACATACAATATACAATACGTACATTTTATCACCAATTTTTTTCATTTATGTACATGTAGAAGCATCAAAAAAGCATGCACATGTCCTCTTACTAAAAACAAACAGAGATCATTAAAAGTTCTTATCGTTAAAAATGGTGCTAATTTTGCCCCAACCAATCAGATGTTAGCTTTCAAATGTTAAATAAGATCTGACTGGTTGGGGCAAAATTAGCCCATTTTTAATGATAAGAACTTTTATTGAATCTCCCTGAAGGGTGGAATTTATTAATGGTACTGTAATTATGCACATGACAGGTTGCTGCAATTTATATGATAACTAAGGACAGTCAAAACCCTGGTTAATTAAGGATTAATAAACTAATTCCCATCATCCAGCCGACTTTGGTTGTTGCCATTTTCTCTATAGCATGGGTTTATTTCGTACATTATTCTACTCTTAATGTACAGTTACTGTACAATACGCAGCAATGTTTAGCTCAATATCTAAAAAAAATTCAGCAGAACTTACAGTACATGTATTTCACTGTGGGCATTTTACCACAGTTAAAAATGAATAATAAAATTCAAGGATTAAACATCAGCAGCGGAAAGCTAAGTGTGATTTAGAAACCTAGGACTGGTATTCGATTAAAAAAAAACTATGGCTGCAAAAAAAATTTAACATTTAAACACAAAATCAACAACAAAGCCAAAGACACCTTACCTACCTAGAAATCTGTGCAATTTGACCATGTCAAGCTGGAAGTGGTGAATAAGCCCGTGGACGTTAAAGAGATGACACAGCAACGTAAATAGCTGTTACCTGAAAATATTTATGTATTATTATATGTTAAAGATATTATTAATGCAAGGTGTCACAAGTAGATGTGGTTAGACCAGAACAGGCTTGAAAACCATACATTTCTTGATTATTCATCAATCCAAACCTATGCAGGGCAGCTTGGATTTTCTCCATTCCACAAGATTCCTAAATTGCATGCCACATCAACATTAATAACAACTATAATAAAGGTTTTTGATTGGTGAAGCCTAATGCATATATTACTCTTTGTATATTCTATTGGATACAAAAATGTTCCGTTAGTCACCCTTTCTCTTTCTTAATCTTTACAACATGTGTGATCACAGAGGACTCCCTGCAACAATGCACAATGGGTATGACTGTCAGTTTCGACCAACGATCATGCCGTGAAAGGGTGCTTTGCCGGCCATGCTGTAGGACCTCATTGGTATGGTAGCGGAGTTCCAGGCTGTGATGGGAACACATGGAATCTTTCAAACGACTAGGATTTTTTGCCTTATGGACATTTATGTCCTTGGAGCTATGGGTTTTCCACCAGTCGGGGACGGGTATCGTATTATGATGATGTCGTTTAATACGGCCATGTTGTGTCAATGCTGATTGAAATGCACGTTCTCCGGGGTGGTTTTTCGTTGATTATGATTACTATATATTGTGAAGGCTTTAAATATGTGCTAAATCCTAAGTCGTATAGGCCACTTCACGGGTCTGTTTATGTATGGGCTATATGAGAACTATATATGAAGCCCACTTGTATATATATATATAGCCATTTAAACAATACTAAGGGGTTATTAAGTATAAGGTCCCTCACGGTAAGCCCGACTTGTTAGACATCCATCCCAGGTGTATGTGTGGATATATGTTTTATGTGTTGATCTGTATGTTTGTAGCACATCTCTGTATGTGCATGTGAATATATGTTCGAGGGGCGTCCAAGGGTTGCTACAAGGCACGTTTTGTGATTTATAAGCCACCTAATTAAGGTGCATAAAATAAAGTCAGTAAATGAGATACGGTGCCGAGTTACACAGTAGAGCACGTTGTGTAGGCACCACCCTAAAGATATATATATATCATTAGGGTGAGAATCTGAACTGACGTAAACAAATAATATGTGTGGGTGCCACATACTTAGGTATAATAATTGGTGTAATGGTTGCCCCATTTTTTGGCACTATAACATTTTTATTTTTTGTTTTTGGTTATATTTATTTTTGTTTGTATTATATTAATGTAGGACCTCATTGACAGATCCACCCACATTGTGCATCGCGGGTTGGTATACCTTTGAAATATACTTGTCATTGAAATGTAATAGTAATGTGTTTTTACTGTTTAAAAGCAAATCAATAGATCAACTTTTTGAAAACAAATTGTTTTAACTAAAACTCAAAAGCCTATCAATTGTATACAGCATCCCACTGCTGTAGCATATTGCTTAAATGGCAGAAGTATTTCCCATAGAAAGGAACACATAAGATTATGGTCAGCCTGGAGAAGACCATGATGGTCCGACTACATCGTCCAAGAATCTTGGCATCTCCTGTCTGCTTCCTTCATTGAACCGGCAGAATGGATAAAACGATGCAGATGGCAGCCACCACACATTAGATGTTAGCCAAATGATTGTCTTTGAACTTTGTCTTCCACTGTGGTGACATAATCTACCATTTGTAGATTTAAACATTGATAAACATTAAATGAAGTTGACCCTTCCTTTGGTGTGTTCACATTGAATTTTAGTTTAGTGGTAATGCTCTATAGATAATTCTGTTTATTTTATTATATAAGGGAATTGTGGGCACTCATGCACAAACCCTGGTGAACTCTGCTGTTCACCATCGGTTGTTACCAGAGCAAGCACCAATCGAGCCATGGAAAAGGGGTTTCTTACCCAAAATAAAGTAAACTAATTTTAAGTTTGTGCTTTAATGTTCAGCTTTGCTTGAGTCACTGTTTTGTATATCATCTCTGTCTGGTAATGTAGGGGTTAATGACATGGTTTTGATCTAAACTCCTGTGTAGAGGTTAATATAACCTATCATCATTCTATTTATTGTATCTGTGTCTATCTGTTTAGTGCTTTTTCAAAAGTGAAAAACTCAGTATTTAAGTTAAATTATCGTATTGGCACTTTTGAATATGCGGTGCAGTTTTGAAATCTATGCAGGCAGATTAGACAAGTTCGGTAGGTCCATTTTTTTGCCACAATCAGACAAAATGTGTACACATCCTACATATTCCAGGCTACATGATATTCTTACCTCTTTACTGTTAGAATCCTGTTATGAATAATTGAACTTCTATAAAATGCTAACGTTACTTCTCTTTAAATGTACTAAATGCACAATTCTACTTTGAATTTGTCTGAATCCAAGCATATTTTTTTTCACATTCAGATTCAGGCATTAGGCAATTCCAAGCCTGAAGCCTTGTTTTATGCCATATTACTATTCTGGACATCTGACAACAATAATATTTGCTTGCAAAAGCTGAAATTCTGATGCTTACGGCTAAGTTTTAATTAGCTAGGACAGCTGGATGCAAATGTTGTGCTCATTAGAGGTTTAGCTTCAATATTTAGCTGAAAAGTCTGTGAATCCACATTGCCTTCAATCAGAAACAAGTGAATCAGTACAGCAAGTTTCTAAATTCTATAAATGTAATTTTTTTTTACACTTTTCTCAATTTTCGGAATTTTGGAGCAAAAAGCTATTTATCCCATCATTTGGGTTTGCATAATATTAAAAGTGATGTTACATTAACCAGATGTGACATAGCACTTAAGGCAACTAAAGTGGCCATTCACTACTAATATGGGTGTGCTCCAAATTAAACAACCTGACCGTTATTTCATTTGTCTGTTTTGGCAAAAAACAACATTTTCTCTGGCCAAGCGTAATACTTTGGCGAGGCAAACTACAGCTCATCTCTTCCTAGGGTTTTAGGTACGTACTTCTATATTTTATTCCATCTTTTTGGATAGTCAATGCTTGTTTTTATTTTTCTTGTTTAAAGTTATTTTTTTGCCTGTCCTAAATAGTTCTTATATCTATATATTGGTGGCATTTGATTTAATAAACATGATTTCTAGTGATGTATTTTTTAATGTAGCTAAAACATTGAATTTTAAGGTGGCCAAACACACAGTAATATTATCATACTTCCTACAGATTATACTTACACTATATTTCTAGTAATATACATTTCCCAGCATGTCCCACAGACCTGATCAATTTTATCTGTCTGATTTGGTCATCAATTACTTTTAATAGGAATACAATTACAATTGTATCACTACATGTATGACTGCTTTTAGTCAAAATGTTTAGCTCTCTTTCTCAATTAGGTCTTATTTTTATAATGTAAAACTATGTTCCCACTGATATATAGCCTGGTCCTAAAAGTTTGGCAATTTGCACATATAGAATGAAAATGAATAGTATTAACTATCACCTACGTCATTTCCTTGGGAAGGTGAGCTAATAACCGTGATTCCCTTAGCATTCCCACAGTGGATCTCCAGTGATGATTTTCTAATACAGATGTGTTCTAATTTGAGAAAAACAGTAGAATAAGGATATTTTACAGCAGTATTTCAGTTTGCTTTCTGGTTTTCTAAACATACTAATAACTTTTACTGCAATATGAAATAAATATGTGTATATCTTTTCTTGCAAGGTTCAATATAAATTAAATTGGTCAACAGATGTCTGTCTGGTTTCATTTAAAAGCCTAACCAAATGATATTACATTCACTAAAGAGCTGCCACGGAAACCTGGAAATTACCCAGATGTCTCCTAAAAACAAGACCTCTCAATCAATTTGTACAAATAGGGAAAGAGGGTGACTTGGTAATGTTGTCATGGTAGCCTTTAAGGGAATTTTAATAGGCTTTAATATGTGTTTTTATACACATTTACCAATGAACATGCTCTACTCAACCCCAAAGCGTACAAGCAGTGCCAGTATACCTAACCAGTAGACCCAGGGAACCCTACCATACTTTTCTGGGTAGTTTTCATGTTATTAGAGGATGGTTAAATAAAGCTGATAACCTGTCAATAACTGCCTCTATTGTTCTGCCTTTAGCTCATGAAATGCTGCTAAAGCCTCTTAGATGGTACAGTATTTATACATCAGAGGTTTTTTCAACCAGGCTCAGACTGGGGGCCGTATCAGCGGCACCCCAGACAGTTATTACCAGGCTGCTTTCGAGGCTCTGCCAGATTCTGCCCTTTTTCCTAAAACGTCCACAGGTTGGGCATCTTTGCCTTAAAGGGTCACTAAACTTTTTTTTTTAAATTTGTTTCTAAAGAAATAACTTTTAAAAGGAAAATAGGAGCACAAATTACTTACAGCAGCCACAATCAGTTACTGAATACAGCACTCCTGCTCTCAGTGACAGCTACCTAGATATGACACTTTCCTAATCTGCGACACAGCTCCTGTCTATTACATAGGTGCATATGCGCAAAAGAGGGTAGATGAAAGGGGAAGCTGGCACAGTGCGCAGGAGTGCTATTTTCACTAACCGATTGTAGCTGCTGTATGCAACTTACAGAGATAGAGGTGAGTGCTCCTATATCTATTAAAAGTAAATCCTACTTTTTTTTATAAAAAATTCCCCCCCAAGACCAGTATAATTACCCTTTAGTGGCTACCAGGTGGCATGGAAACTACCCAGAAGGCTCTCCTCTTTTTACCACAATTAACCTATATTACTGCTTTACTCTCCCTATACTATATACTATTTAATTCCTTTATTTACATAAAAATCCAATTTATAAAAAAAGAAAATTTAAAAATGCCATGTTACATAACACCCAATAGCCGGTTGATTCATAGTAAAGACTATGGGGCATTTATAAATGTAAATATATATATTTATAAAGCCACAGTTTTGGTTTTAAGCAATACTGTATCTTATGTCTTTATTTTATGATCATGTTGTAAAATAATGATGCAATTGTAAAATACCATCAGTACCATGCGGTTGTTTAATAATGTCACCTCGTGGTATTTTATAATCTACAAAAAGGCCCAGTATTGTTGAAAATAGCCCTTTATCTATTCTGAACACCAGTACTGTTATAATTCGATAAAACCCAAATAATTAGACTATGAATGATGAATATTATGCAAAGGATTGTTATATCATCCAATAGATAAATTATGTCTCTGACAGTATAACCTTGTTCCCTGCATGCCTCTAATTATAATTATATTTATATACACGATTTGAGTAGGGTATTATTGCCTTCTTGATCTCAATAGGAAATTAGAAATTTCCAAAAAGAAGTTTTTCCTGTGCTAACTCATTCATATAGAATTGCTTAATTGACTTCCTGAATTTGAAGATTCCGTCTAGCCAATATTTTCTCAGCATCTGATGAGGAAGAAATGTCAACTATGGTATAATTTTCAGGTCTGCTGTAATTTCCACTTCATAGCATGAATTTAAGTTGAGTTTTACAAATATGGCTCTATATCAGCTACATTAGCATATTTTACTATACCTGATACAAGCTGGCAAGATGATGTTTGGTTTTTATTAAAAATGGCTGATTAACCCCAGGATGGTCCACATCATGTGCTGCTGCAGCTAATAGTCCAAGCATAATGTCCAAAGGCGTAAGAAAACTGGCAAGCTGTTATGAAGCAGATAGTAGTCAATATGTATAGTAATAGTAACACAATTTATTTGTGATAATAAGGGCTTAACTGGAAGTTAAGTGTAAACCTATTCATTTACATGAACCCATCTTACTGTAAATCATTTTTAGAAGCCTAAAAAATAATTACATTGTAATATACAGGCACTGCTATAAAATAATTTTAAGAAAGTGCCCAGATCTTTACTTACCTTCCCTCTCTCCTCCGACGCACAGTCCGGCCTTCTGCTTGCAGCCAATCACGGACGCGGCTGCCGGCTTCTCAGAATGGGGAGAGAGGAAAGGTAAGTAGAGTTCGGGGGACTTTCTTAAAATTGTTTTTTAGCGGTTGGGGCTGGGGATAGGAACCCTAATATATGGCAAAGGGGTTTTATGGTAGGGGGAGGGATCGCGAAACGGAAGAGGGAGGGGGAGAAGGGCTGCACTACGCATGCCAAACTTCTCCCGGAGGCGAGACAGGAGGCAGAGTCCTATATGGACTCTGCTATCCTCCTGGTGGGCAGTTTTTGGGACTTTGGGGGGGGACTACAGGAGAACCATATGGAGCTGGGATGTGAGGTAAGGATTTTATTACACTACATGGTGGGGCCATTAGTGGGGGAGGATTATTGTTTTGGGGGTGGACATGCCCTTTAAACCACAAGAAATAATAATACACATTTCCTAAAGAATCTGTGGAACTGTTAAATGAAAATGATATAAGCAATTTTTTTAAAAGTCCAGTCTAGGCAAATAATTCTTGCCTTTTGAGAGATGTGACTGCCAAATCTTCAAAATACTTCAAGCACAATAAAGGGGATTCACTAGCTCTGTAACTTTAAAGCAGTTTGTCGTGACACAATAGGACAACAAATACTGTTGATGCTATTAGACGATTCTAAAGACAATGCATTCCTGCACCCTAAAATTTTCAAAATGTATTATTTTTAAAAGAACTTTAGTTTAATACATCTCCATGGAAAAGCACCATAGGAAAGTATATTTTACAATAACAACTTTTGCCAAATTTAAGGCAGTAAAACGGGGTGTTATTTTGTACCTTTGGCTCTTTCAAGTAGCAGTGCATAGCTTGGGAGACATCTGCAGCATGAACGGCGTTATGATAAGGGTTTTGGCTGTGGTAATCTTCTTGTACCATTACTAAATTAATTAAACAAAAGCTTAGTTGTTTGTTGCATTCAGTTTAGTAAAACACAATATACAGTATTTACAGACAAATTAAATGAAAATGTCATCTTTCTCATGAAATTTTAAAAATAATACTGTATAAAAAAAGGATTATTGGTTTATCCTGAAATCCTGTGCCTTTCTAAAGGCTTTTAGTATATAGTATCTGAGGTTGAATAAAAACATATGTGCATCCAGTCCAACCTGCTCAGCAATATCCACAGTTCCTGCCTAACTGTATATCCAGTTAGGGGAAAAAAAAACTCACCAGAATTATGAAGGGGAAAAAATTCCTTCCTGGCAATCGTAAACATCCCCGGATCAACTCCAACTTTATGCATCAATACCAGTAACATGCATCTTTTTTTGTGTTTAGAAACACAAACCTGCCATAACCACATCCAAACAGTTCCATAGCTTTACCATTTTCACAGGTTCACTATTAAGGGACATCCACTCTTAAAGGGCATGTCCATCCCTAAAACTATAATTTAACCCACTACTGGCCCAACTCTGAAGTGTAATAAAATCCTTACCTTACATCCCTGCTCCAAATGGCTGCCATGCTATGCCCCTCCAAAGTCCAGAAAACTGGCCACGAGGAGCCTGGCAGAGTCCATATAGGACTGTCCTGTCCTAACTTGCACATGCCCAGTGCAGCCCTCCCTCTCCCTCACGTTTCCCTCTCCCCCCCCAGCATAAAACACCGCATTATTATTATGTCCAGAAACTCCCCCAATCATTACTTACCTTCCCTCTCTCCCCCGGTTGTTCTCCACTGCCGACAGCCGTGTCTGTGATTGGCTGCCTCTCAGCCAATCACGGATGTGGCTGCCGGTCCTGCCCCCTTCTTGCAGTTTCATGCACGCAGAGGGCGGGGACTTATTACAATCTCGTTTTTGGGCCAATCAATGCAAATGTCTACTCTTATGTCGGATTGATCATAATCTCTGCCCAGTGTATCCAGGGCACCTTTAATCTAATGTTGGGTAATAATACCTGATTGCTTTCTTTTTTTATGTACAAATTTATGTGTAATGGAATCCACACAAATATAAAAAGAGATGATCTAACTAGAGATATGTGTGTGTTGGTGTTGGCTCTCAATCCTTAACTAGCATATTTCAATAGAATTTTATTAAAAACGGATATCCATAGATATAGCAAGGGTATGCTACTTTTTAATCGATATACCATATGATTAAAAATATCGGATAAAAGAAATATCTTATATATCTATAATATATATATATATATATATATATACAGTATACTGTACATAAATGGAATAAAAAAATACTGGAATTCCATATTACATTTAGTTAACTACGGTTTAGAATAAAAAGTAATGGGACAGCATATTACATTTAGTTATATTATATAGGTAACTTTAAAGTGCCTAGCATACTGAAAAAATGTATTAATCATGTGAATCAAATTTCCATAGTATATTCTATCATAAGTCCATGAGGAAATATGGAATATAAAATGTTGTTTTAATAAATTGATTAATAAATAAAATGAATATTGATGTGGGCATCCACACGTTTACCCTAATGTTGGTCCTGAGTTTATCAACATACAATATACAATACGTACATTTTATCACCAATTTTTTTCATTTATGTACATGTAGAAGCATCAAAAAAGCATGCACCATGTCCTCTTACTAAAAACAAACAGAGATTCATTAAAAGTTCTTATCGTTAAAAATGGTGCTAATTTTGCCCCAACCAATCAGATGTTAGCTTTCAAATGTTAAATAAGATCTGACTGGTTGGGGCAAAATTAGCACCATTTTAAATGATAAGAACTTTTATTGAATCTCCCTGTAAGGGTGGAATTTATTAATGGTACTGTAATTATGCACACTGACAGGTTGCTGCAATTTATATGATAACTAAGGACAGTCAATAACCCTGGTTAATTAAGGATTAATAAACTAATTCCCATCATCCAGCAGACTTTGGTTGTTGCCATTTTCTCTATAGCATGGGTTTATTTCTGTACATTATTCTACTCTTTAATGTACAGTTACTGTACAATACGCAGCAATGTTTAGCTCAATATCTAAAAAAAATTCAGCAGAACTTGTACAGTACATGTATTTCACTGTGGGCATTTTACCACAGTTAAAAATTGAATAATAAAATTCCAAGGATTAAACATCAGCAGCGGAAAGCTAAGTGTGATTTAGAAACCTAGGACTGGTATTCGATTAAAAAAAAACTATGGCTGCAAAAAAAATTTAACATTTAAACACAAAATCAACAACAAAGCCAAAGACACCTTACCTACCTAGAAATCTGTGCAATTTGACCATGTCAAGCTGGAAGTGGTGAATAAGCCCGTGGACGTTAAAGAGATGACACAGCAACGTAACTAAGCTGTTACCTGAAAAATATTTATGTATTATTAATATGTTAAAGATATTATTAATGCAAGGTGTCACAGTAGATGTGTGTTAGACCAGAACAGGCTTTGAAAACCATACATTTTCTTGATTTATTCATCAATCCAAACCTATGCAGGGCAGCTTGGATTTTCTCCATTCCACAAGATTCCTAAATTGCATGCCACATCAACATTAATAACAACTTATAATAAAGGTTTTTGATTGGTGAAGCCTAATGCATATATTACTCTTTGTATATTCTATTGGATACAAAAATGTTCCGTTAGTCACCCTTTCTCTTTCTTAATCTTTCTACACATGTGTGATCACAGAGGACTCCCTGCAACAATGCACAATGTGTATGACTGTCAGTTTCGACCAACGATCATGCCGTGAAAGGGTGCTTTGCCGGCCATGCTGTAGGACCTCATTGGGTATGGTAGCGGAGTTCCAGGCTGTGATGGGAACCACATGGAATCTTTCAAACGACTAGGATTTTTTTGCCTTATGGACATTTATGTCCTTGGAGCTATGGGTTTTCCACCAGTCGGGGACGGGTATCGTATATTATGATTGTCGTTTAATACGGCCATGTTGTGTCAATGCCTGATTGAAATGCACGTTCTCCGGGGTGGTTTTTTCGTTGATTATGATTACTATATATTGTGAAGGCTTAAATATGTGCTAAATCCTAAGTCGTATAGGCCACTTCACGGGTCTGTTTATGTATGGGCTATATGAGAACTATATATGAAGCCCACTTGTATATATATATATAGCCATTCTAAACAATACTAAGGGGTTATTAAGTATAAGGTCCCTCACGGTAAGCCTGACTTGTTAGACTCCATCCCAGGTTATGTGTGGATATATGTTTTTATGTGTTTGATCTGTATGTTTGTAGCACATCTCTGTATGTGCATGTGAATATATGTTCGAGGGGCGTCCAAGGGTTTGCTACAAGGCACGTTTTGTGATTTATAAGCCACCTAATTAAGGTGCATAAAATAAAGTCAGTAAAATGATGATACGGTGCCGAGTTACACAAGTAGAGCACGTTGTGTAGGCACCACCCTAAAGATATATATATATCATTAGGGTGAGAGATCTGAACTGACGTAAACAAATTAATCTGTGTGTGGTGCCACATACTTAGGTATAATAATTGGTTGTAATGGTTGCCCCATTTTTTGGCACTATAACATTTTTTATTTTTTTGTTTTTGGTTCATTATTTATTTTTTGTTTGTATTTATATTAATGTAGGACCTCATTGACAGATCCACCCACATTGTGCATCGCGGGTTGGTATACCTTTGAAATATACTTGTCATTGAAATGTAATAGTAATGTGTTTTTACTGTTTAAAAGCAAATCAATAGATCAACTTTTTGAAAACAAATGTTTTTAACTTAAAACTCAAAAGCCTATCAATTGTATACAGCATCCCACTGCTGTAGCATATTGCTTAAATTGGCAGAAGTATTCTCCATAGAAAGGAACACACATAAGATTATGGTCAGCCTGGAGAAGACCATGATGGTCCGACTACATCGTCCAAGAATCTTGGCATCTCCTGTCTGCTTCCTTCATTGAACCGGCAGAATGGATCATAAACGATGCAGATGGCAGCCACCACACATTAGATTGTTAGCCAAATGATTGATCTTTGAACTTTGTCTTCCACTGTGGCTGACATAATCTACCATTTGTAGATTTAAGACATTGATAAACATTAAATAGAAGTTGACCCATTCCTTTGGTGCTTCACATTGAATTTTAGTTTAGTGGTAATGCTCTATAGATAATTCTGTTTATTTTTATTATATAAGCGGAATTGTGGGCACTCATGCACAAACCCTGGTGAACTCTGCTGTTCACCATCGTTTGTTACCAGAGCAAGCACCAATCGAGCCATGGAAAAGGGGATTTCTTACCCAAAATAAATGTAAACTAATTTTAAGTTTGTGCTTTAATGTTCAGCTTTGCTTGAGTCACTGTTTTGTATATCATCTCTTGTCTGGTAATGTAGGGGTTAATGACATGGTTTTTGATCTCAAACTCCTGTGTAGAGGTTAATAGATAACCTATCATCAATTCTATTTATTGTATCTGTGTCTATCTGTTTTAGTTGCTTTTTCAAAAGTGAAAACCTCAGTATTTAAGTTAAATTATCGTATTGGCACTTTTGAATATGCGGTGCAGTTTTGAAATCTATGCAGGCAGATTAGACAAGTTAGGGCTGTTTTCATTGGAGAAACTGTGTTTGTGCGAGGATATGATCGCTTTATAGAAATATATTAATGGGCCATATAAGAACCTCCCTGGTGCACTGTTTACTAATCGGTCATATCAGAGGACACATGGACATCCTTTAAGACTTAAAGAAAAGAGTTTCTAAAACTAAACCATATTGAGAATTACTGGTATTAAAGGGACTGTCCACCCTTCTCTTGAAAAATTAATATATGGTAGATTAGCCCCCAAAACCTAGAGATTGTTTAAGTCTAAAGCTTTTTTACCTTCCTCTGGATTAACTGTTAGGTAGGGTGTAATGGTTGCACTAGATGGACGTATGTCTTTATTCAACCTCAATTACTATGAATGCAATAGGAACTTTTGTGGTCATATAAAGGATGCTGCTGCAGTACTCATGTAGTTTGAGTAATGTAACCAAAATATAGTAGCAAACACATTATAAATGTTAATGTACAAAGTATAAACTGTACATTTCATGTTTACATACAAAGCATTATACATTAGTTGTCCAATTTGTCTTTTATTCCAGTTTATTTGGAAGTAAGCAAAGGCAGATCCAAAGGGCACATGTCATTTCTCTTACATTAACGGAAAATGTTTCTTTTCTATCACAGAGGACATTCCAGATTTCAACCTTTAGGTAATCAGTGACTATGTTAATGCAAACTATGTTAATGGATTAAATAATTTCTAACAGGGCATAATTAATTTCTGATGCATGCAACAGTTTTGTAGCCCTCTTCTACTGGCCATTCATTACAGATTACCTCCCATCATTCCTGCAATGTTGCCCTGGCCAACTGTCTAGCATGACTATTTTGCAGTCAACATTCGTTAATGTCTTCTCATATATTAGATAGATGCCCAGCAATAGGCAGATTTTAATGATTCATAGATCAATATGTACCTCTTACTGTGAAATATTTGTATAAAGCCATTACTAAGTGCCATCCTTTAAAATTACACCCTTTTATCGTTCATTAAGGTTATGTTCATTCAATAAGGATAATACGTTAATCAAAACAATTCATATATAATATTTTCCAATTCATATTTGTCCAAAACATTTAATTAGCATTTTTCATTTAAAGTATAGGGGCCAATTAATGAACAATAAGAAGCAAAAAGCAGAACAAGATAACATGGAACTATTTATTATTTTTCATATATTATTATGAAAATAGTATAAAAAAATTAAATTTCCAACAACCCTTTTTAGATGGATTTGCAATCGACCTCCTAAAGACGCCCTGAGATCATGCCAATAATAATACACTAATGTACACTACTCCACAATCTGACTATACTTGCCTGATGCAATAAAAGGTGGAAAAAAATTATTATTATCTGTAGCAACCAATCAGATGATATCTAATTGGAGTAACCCAATAAAATTGATTGGTTACTGCAAATTAATAGCACCGGCAAATTTTTGCACCTATTATTGCATAAGCCCTTTTGTGACAAAATATAGTAGTAGATATTTTATACTTCATAATAAATAGTTGCTGCATTCTACAATATTTTGGCCTGTCTTGTTCCTTGTCATTGTTAATAAAATACAGTAATACAGCAATTTTGTCTTGCCAATTTTTCTCTGGTCATGACTACAACTACAGTTTATCTTCCATGTGCTGATAGCAAAGGCCTCTAAAAGCTGTGTGCGTTATGCCTATTTACACTCAGGACAGCTAGATTTATTTTACTTAGTAATTCTAATACTAACTATAAAATCAACCAACCTACCTTTACCAACTGATTTTTCTGATTATTGTCTATTTATGCATGTATTAAAAAATAGTCTGTTATTCCCTGTGCTCTCAGTTGTAAGGTTACTTATATATTAACTAGTATGCCGGTCAGAAGGTGGGATGATTTCAGGTCACCCTGTGAGCATTAGATTTTAATGTCTATCTGGTGTTTGCAGCTCTATAAAAACTGTGTGTGGGGGGTGTGTGTGTGTGGGGGGGGGGTGTTAGGGGGGCCACATCCTATGCTCACACATCAAATGCTTCTCAATACTTGAGAAAATCACCTTTTCTCTTTATATATCTATATTTTATACATATATTTTCTATGTATTAATTCAACATTCATAATCCCATATGATTCATTTTCTGTTTTAAACTATCACCATCTGTTGACTGCGTAATGGTGATTATGTTTATATTATGCAATGTATTGTTAAAACAGGATTACAATTAACACTGAAACAATAGCTCATTCATTTAATCTCATCTGTGTTCACATTATTCAGCATGACACTCATTACTTAATCTTGTTGTTACTATAATGTTCCCTGTGGCATGTCTCAGTTAACACTCAGGTTCCTTAAGGCTGGGTACACATGGAGGGACTATTTGTCCCGAGTGGGCACTCGGCTGGGACAAATGTCCGTTGGTCGCGTCAAATTCGGCCATGGCTGAATTTGCGTTCCCATAGAGAACAATGCAATCAATTGGGATTTTCTGACACGTCCATTTGTCCGATCCAGCCGAACAGACAATTCGGCTGGAGAACAACTGAGTGCATTCCATTTAGATCTTGCACTGACGAGATCTAACAAGATCGAAACATGTCATGTGTGCAGGTCAGATGATTGGCTCTATATATAATATTAGGCTATATTGCATGTTATTAAGTCAGTGTTCTGGACACATAAATAAGCTAAGGGACATAAAGGAGTATTTTGCATATCTCCGCCCCTTCCTCTGGGGAACCTAGGAGTAAGAAATTACTTCTTGTTTCTTAGATTTTGTGGGCAATGCTATACATATAGCATAAGACAACAGAAGTTGCCTTCTGTTATAAGAAGGTGTTTCTCCATTTTTAATCCTCATACAGACAGACTGCTTGTTAATAGCCTAGCTGCCTGTTCTGTACTATAGGGGGGGAGAGGCGTGATCATGAGTTCTCCCTCACCAATGATGATCCTGCATGAAGAATGATTCAACAATGTCTCCCAAATGGTGCGCACATATCAGATTGTCAGCTGTACAAATCATTTAGTCTGACTAAAATCTAACATGTGTACAGGACTGGAGACTAAGCTTCTTATAGATATTTTAACTCACCATTTGTCAGACGATCAAACAGGAATATGTCGAAATTCCACATTCCCACTTTAGATAGCATATGCTGTGAAAATAGTATTACTGTGTTACCAATATTTATTATAGTTGATCAATAAATTCGAGTATATTAGCATTTATACAGTTTAGTCAAGTCGATTATAAGTTCAGCAGTAACAGATATTAGATTGATCTGACAACAGAATGTTGAATTGGCCTAATATGTATGAGGTACAGTCAGCATTATAGAACATAAGTCATTATATATTAAGATTTTCAGATACAAGTACAAACATCATTACTTTAAAACATGCTTTGCTTATCTTCTATTTTCCCACAGTGTACAAATCACTTCATAGCTGTTGTATACAGTACATTGTGGGAGCATAGAAGGTTAAAATTACCCTTGAAGTTTAAGTAGCTGGCACTTATTACTTGCAATTCAGGTACATTTTAAAACATTAATTCAAGATCAAAGGAAAATGGCTGCAGATTTCATTTGATTTATTTAGTAAAACAGGTGTCAAAGCTCCCAGTGCTGGGGAGATACTTTTTCCAGACAAAGAGTGCACGTCTAGGTGTAACATTACCATACTCAGCTTTATAAGCTATAGTTCTGTTTAAAGAATGCTGAAGGCAAGTATCTAATTGCCAAATGACTCTAGACAAGGGGCTTCAAACTTAATTAGTTCTAAAACCATCTATGATATTAGCTTACTGTGATGGCATACCTTGCACAAAAAGAAATCTAAATGGAAACATGTTTATGAGCAATATGCCTCAAAAAATCCTGTGTGTTTGGTAATTTCACTTACCCGTGCTTGTCCAAGATAGTCCTCATCCAACAAATGCAGAGACGCTTGTGGCACAATTCCACGTAGAAGCCTTGATGCATGAAAATACCTCTGGAAGCTCAACAATCTTTTTACTTTCTTCTTAGTGCCAATTTCCCCTGAGTGTGTTGTATCTGCAACAACAAAACCACCCATAATGGAACAGTGGTAACTCAGTAGTTAATAATTCTAATGTGGCAGTAGTGTAATTGCAGCCCTTCACAATCACAGAATGCAGGACTCTACCTGCAGGTGCTTTGGCCAGGGATAAGGCCCAATGAATGTTCTGATCCATAGTTGTGGTATTCAATTTCAGAATATCCAGATATTGTAAAACGAAACTGATCTCCGTAAGAGTTGTTATAAATTTGTAAATAAATTTATAAAAATAAAAAATGTTGATGCCTTTAAACTAAAAATACAATAGTATTATCGATTTGGATTTTGCAATTTAATCTTATTAAAATGATTTTTAAAATGATTAAAAATTCTTATTAACATGATTATTTAAAAAAAAAAAAACTTTTGCAAGCTATTGAGAATGGAGATTTGGGCATAGACATGTGACAAGTGAACTCTTGTATAAGTATATGAAACATGCAACTATATTTAAGAGGCATATTAATGTAACTGGTTTGATAATTAGCTGCAGTTTGCTGAAAATAAGCAATACTAAAAAATGTGTCCTAATAATAAAATATGAGAAAATTTGCCTTTTGAGTTTTACACTATCATCCTATTAATGAAATAGAGAAAATTCACCTTTTGAGTTTTATACTAGTTATATCTTTGGCTGAAGAAAACAGCAAATCTTGGTTCAGTGTGTATTAACCAATTTAATACTTCTTTGAAAAACCACCAGGGAGTATTACCTATTTACCATCATATGTGCTGAGCTTTTTCAGCATTATTAGTGCTACTTTTTGCTAGATAATTTTCGCTTTTGATGAGAATTCGCCTTTTTAATAACTTTGATGAAAGGAAAAGATGAAAGTTTAAAAAATTATGGTAAAGGCTGGAGGGGGAAAAGCAAAAATAATGTCCCTTTATAAATATGTCCCTTAGACCCCCATTTGACTTTATTGGTAAATAAAGAAAATCGTAACCTTAAAAAAAAAAAGATCATTAAAAAGTGAAAAATTAACCTTAAAAAAGCAAAATCTCAGATCGTATTACAGTAAATGCTGGAAAATAGTCTAAAAACACACTGAGGGCGAACGAACGATCAAGGTCGGTCATGGCCCCACACTAACAGATATTTTCGGCTGACTGACCGAAAGTGCCATGAATCGGTAGGTCGGTTGAAAATATCTGCTGGTGTGTACCCAGCCTAACACTCCCCTGGGTACTTATTAGCATTGAGAAACACTCCACAATGTACTGACACCTCCATGGACCCATTGGCAGGCTAAATAAATGGCCACTTATGCATTTTTGCCACCTCAAACTTGGCGAATTGGAGTGGCTGAACTTAATGCAAAAATACACTATTCGCCATTTTATAAATATGCTTGAATGGTTACCACAGCGATTTAAGGTGAAAAGCGAAATGTATTGGTAATGACCTTTCGCCACTGGTTATCACTTCTTTATAAATAGTGTAAAGTCCAAATTTGGTGAAAAGGCCATGTTAAAGAAGGCGAAAAGTTTAACAAACCTTTTGTAAATATGCCCCTAAGTGTTTTAAACATGTTTGATGTACAAATAGCTATTTATTGTGATGGGTAAAATGTATTCTGGTCTTAATATAAAAGGCACAGGTGTTAACCATATTTAACATTTAATGTTGAGAGAACTTACATATAAATTTTGATTTTGGAAAGAAATTCCTGATCACATCTGGTTAGTTACAATTCTGAACATCTTTCATAAGTGTTTCCCTGACCCCTTTTTCAACTGGGGATTGGAACTGGATATAACTAGCTCAAGCAAGCTAAAAGTTTGCTGTGCTAAAATACAATTTTATATTAGTCTATACATCAACTCGTGTTTTTATTGCATTGCAGCCTTAAATCAATTGACTATGTATATAATATCAAAACAATCATGTTTTGCTTATTGCAGTCTCTAGGATCAAGACATTGGAATAAACCTAGGATAAACATAAAGGACACACAATTTTACATGTAATTTATTTTGTCTTTATTTAATTTAAGGCATCTTTATTTTGACAATCTACCGTAGTTATAAATTTTAAATGAACAATAGTTTAAAGGTTTTGTGTAAGGATGTCTTCCACCTGTTGGCATAGTAAATCTTGGCATACTTGGCATAGTAAATCTTGTAAATCCTGCTAAACAGAAAAGGATCCAATTTCCTTATTTCTCTGTAAATGGAGCTTTTTTGTGAAAATTCTTATTTATACCAAACTCTCACAAACTGATTGTTTTATAAATAATATTAACGTATTATCTATCATTAACATCATGTATTTGTTTGTGGAACACTTATTCAAGACTTTTTTAGTTGTGTAAAGGTTAGACAAAAAGTAGAATTTGGTTTGAATTAACTTTTATTAACAAAGTAAATTAGAAATTGCAATCTTTCAGGAAAACCCAGGTGATTTCCTTCTAACATAGCATGATTAGGACCTGAGGATGTGTGCTTGGCCAAGAACTGTATAGATTATAGCTAACCTAGAACAAACCCTACTGGAATATATTCCACTATATCCTTGAATATGAGGCAAGTGTAATAATTTGAAGAACACTACCTATCAGATATATCCTAACTAGAGATGATCCACTGGGTTCCAGTGCATTCACAAAATGTTGGAAAAATTTGGTTGCAAAAATATTGACATTGAAATTTTGTCAGAAACAAAAATTCTGCTTCAATACACAGGGAGATTCAATAAAAGTTCTTATAATTTAAAATGGTGCTAATTTTGCCTCAAACAATCAGATCTTATTTAACATTTGAACATTTAACATTTGAAAGCTAACATCTGATTTGTTGGAGCAAAATTAGCACCATTTTTAACGATAAGAACTTTAGTCTAAATTTAGCTTTGGGTTCTAAGGTTCGTAGTACTGTTTATTTCTCATGTAATATTCATCTACAATTTAATTTCATAGTGGTGACAGCGCGGTGACTGGGTTTGAATCCGCACTTGGACACATCTTTAAGGCATTTGTATGTCCTCCCTGTGCTTGCATTGGCTTCCACTTGTTTTCCCAACAATCATGCTGACATACTGATAGGTTGTATGTGTGAAATAAAGTGCTTAGATTGTAAGCTCTTCGGGGTAGAGACTGATTTAAATATATCAATATAATTGCAAAGTGCCACAGAACATGTTTGTGCTATACAAATCCATAATAATAATAAAAATTAGAAAAATAATAATACAGAAAAGGATTTTTAACACAAAACCACCAACACAAAATCACCATAGTTTGCCAGCTATATCAAACCTAATCTACTTTATTATCACATAGGTAATGCTTTTAAGACTTAAAGATTTGTCAAGTTTAAGCAGTAAACAATGTTAAATGGTGTCTGACCATACGATCATAGAAAGCTGTATGTTGTATGTGACAATTTCTGGGAAGTGTATCTATACATTTTACATCCTGTGACTTATATTTTGCCAGAGGTTAGCTTTAGGGTTCAACTTGTAACAGCAGATGTTTTCTAACAGGAAACACAGCACAGACAAAGAAAATGCAAAACATTCCTAGCACTCTTGCTTGGAAAGTTGATGTTAATCAGTAAACCTGTCAGGGAAGTCACCAAGGGAAGAACTGTATGAGGTGGTTTGAGACCGTGCAGTACAAATACAAAACTGTCAGAAATCAGGTTGCAAGCAAGTAGAGAGATGCCTTTTGGACGAGCTTCGAATACAAAGTTCCTTTAGCAACACTAGCAGTTTGAATGCTGCACTGTGCCATGGGAAATCAGGCTTGTTATAATAACTGAACGATAGACAGAATACACGTGCAGCATGCAAATCTAAGAGGCCCAAAGACCACTTCCTCTTCCCTCATGACATGCCTGGTTTCTAGCAGAGATATATTTTATTCTTCTACTGGTTTTAATAAGAAAACAGAGTTGTGCATAGGGAAGGATTGCATGTTGTTCAAATGTCATTAACACTTTCCCTTTGTACTGCAGAAAAACTATTTCTAGTATGCAGGGAAATAGGCTGGAATGTGTTGAAAAATTTTAAAGAAGGAATGAACAACCTTTTAAAAGGAATGATTTTTATGTATACATAAGAACAGTTATGAATAAAGATGTAACCAGAGTTTCAAATCAAACAAGTTTTCCAATCACGACTACCAGTTCATTGGTTCAAACTACAGACAAAAAAAAGTTTGTGACTTCAAAAGTTTGTGAATTTGTTTCAGAATTCAGGTTTCGATGGTTGAACTGCCACATTCAAACCTGGGACATTTTTAAGAACCCCCTGTTGGAACAACTTCCTGCACATTAGAGTATTATTGATCAGTGCTTAATTTGAGGTAAAGAATCAGAATTCAAAGTTTTTTAGAATCTGTTTATGGTATAGGGTGAGTACTTTTAAATTATTTTGCTTATTTAAAACAGTAAGATCAGGCAGGCTGCGATAGATTCAAGAATGGACTGAAACACAAAAGATCACATTTTACAATTTTTATCATCATAGATAAATAGCGAAGACCAATTTTTATGAACAATGGTTAACTTTTTAAGAAGCAATGACTTCTGATCTAGTTGTAGCCGCATGCCAATTTTACTACTTTCTTGTGAAATGCTGCTGCTGTACAGCTAACCTGGTACATATGCTTACACAGAAACATGAATTATCCAGTCTGGTGTGAGCCCCCATTTTGGACACTGACCATTACTGCAGTTTCTATTTATATGGTAGGTTTTATGGACTAAATTGCAGGGTTTTTTTAAGAATAATTTACTAACATCTAAAGAAAGTTGGTGCTCTATTTAATACAATTAGAAAATTAATATGTAATAAGTGCAATTATTCATAATCAACCCTTCTCCAAACCCTGATCTCAGTGGGATAGCTCCATTTTAAGGAGCCTGTCCCACTGTCCCAAAACCTGATGCTTTTTTTCTGGGATGGGGGAGGGGCTCTGGTGGTCCATGGGTGTGGTCAACATAATATGGGAGCATGGCTATGTGCTCAATTGGATGTTCTAGTTCCATTTACCAGGGAGTAACTTAATTTGGACTAGCATTTTATTCTAACTGACAAGGTTTTGAGAGTTTTAATTTCTTCATCAGGCCAATGAGACTAATATTAAAAATGAAAAAAATCCTTTAGATTAAAGGACAGGTGTCCATCTGTATGTCTTGTTTTTATGGTAGGATTATAAATAAGCTGTCTATTTTACTCAGCAATGTACTTTATAGATAGCAATTTACACTCATTAATGACCAGATAATGATTATATAGTACATATAATGTTCATTTTCAACACAGAACAGTTATTAATAAAATGTGTCAAAGTGCTATTATACACATAAATAAAAGTGTAAACCATTTATTAATACATCCACATTACTAACTACTAACCAGTTTTATCAGCACAAGTTCTGTATACCCTTTTGTGAGGGTAGATACTATCAGGGAGATTCAATAAAAGTTCTAATCGTTAAAAATGATGCTAATTTTGCCCCAACCAATCAGATGTTAGCTTTCAAATGTTAAATAATATCTGATTGGTTGGGGCAAAATAAGCACCATTTTTAACGATAAGAACTTTTATTGAATAACACTGTATATATTTAGAATACGATCACATAAGCCCACTATTATGCAAGAATTTAAAGAAAACTGTAGTAAACTCGGAAGGGATAACCAAATTTTAAACTAAAAATATATACACATATATTACTGCTATCCCATTTGGTCTGCAATCAAAAAGAGGTTAGGTAACCTGTCATGAAAGTACAGACATAAGGGTCTTAAAGTCTTAAAGTGTTAGTAAAGAGGTATAGCTACTGTCCCTGATCCTGTGGTCATAAAGCTGTATAAAGATAGCTGTGAGAAGAACACTATCAGGTATCACCCCACTATGGTACGGGGCTTCTTCGTGTGCTCTTTTAGGTGCATGAAGGAGCCTTGTATCATCGAAAGGGGGAAACACAGGTTTTTATCTATACCAAGCTGGGGATACATTTCCATTTTAGATTACCCTGCTGGCAGGTGTAGCTTTTTAGCATTTCAGTGATGTTAATAATAAAATACAGATACACAGTCTCTAAATTTTACCAATTCTTAAAACATTTTACTGTCACCTTAAAGAATCTACAGCTACACAATGTGCAATTTTCTCTGACTTTCATATTAAAAGTTTCCTGTGATAATTGTTAACTTCCCCCAGGCCTCTCTTTCCAAACACTGCCTTTAAAACGTGTCTCTTGATAGACTAATTCTCTCCATCACCTAAGCAGAGAATAATGGTTCCACTGTAGCCCTGCTCAGCAAGGGTCCCATGCTTCACATACCAAACTTTCTGAAGTAGGAAATAAGTGCTTAAAAGATCTGCACAAAGCAGGTGAAGAGGAAACAAAACTGACTGAAAACGTGGCTTTACCTGAAATGACCCTAGGAAAACATCTTAAAAAGAACTAGAAGGTTATATTTGCACAGATTGATTACTCAAGAGCACAAGATTCATAACACATGAATGAACCTTTTTGATTCTGTTCAAGAAGGCAATAAAATGTAGTCAGTTTCCAGTTTTTCTACACATATCTAAGCTACATGTGAATGATATGTGCATTTTGGAATACAAAATGAAAACTCAAACCACACATAACTCATTAACTCTCTGGAACCAAAAAAATCACTGTTACAAAATACCCTTCCATAATATATGAATTTTAGTGTGGAATCCATTTTTTGTGTCTCTATAAAATCCATTTAGCCTACAGTAGTTAGCTATCTGGAAGAGAAATAAGGGGAAAAAATGCACAACATTTGTAAATGTGAAAATGTGTTTATAAGATCTATTTTAATCCTATGCAGCAATTTGTTAGTAGAGTCTTTTAGATTGTTTTTTTTTGGGTGACGCATTTATATAGGAAGAACGGAAATCTCAATCCTTCTTGTTTTAAGGGAAAGTAATTTATTTTCACTAATACTTTGTTACTGTACGTACTGTCTTGGTGGTGAGAAGCACTTGATAGCGGTAATACAAAGAGAGATGGATAAGTGATATACTGTAGTTTTGCAGCAAGAGTCACTGTAATATAATGCTACTTAAAGGGAATGCTCCTGAAAAAAGACATACCTGGTTTCACATAATTAAAGAATGGAAGGTAAGGAGCTAAAGGTTGCCATATTACTGCATTCTTGATCCATATTATAGCAACAGGCGCTACTATTAGTTCCTTTGCCTGCTTCTTGATTGAACCTTCTTTAATTTGTGAACTGGGTAAAATCATTATTTCAGCGACGTAACCTTAAAAGGACAACTAAAGCCTCAGTGCAACACTGAATCAGAAGGTAGAGCATTGATGTAAAAGCTGTAAATGTAAAAAAAACATTCTCACATAGGGTTTGTGTTTTTTTCCCAGCAATCCAGTATCGCATAGTGTTGGTCCACTGGCACAGTCCTAAACTAAAGGTCACATAAGCCAATCCTGTTACAGTTCATATTAAAGGGCCATGTGACCAAGTCAGTAGGTATGGTAATTTATAGTTCATTGGTATTCTGGGTGTGGGATGATTTCAGATTATGGATTATTAAAAAAATGGTTTAGTTCTCTTTTAACTAAAGAATATTAGTAACCCTATTTCATCTGGTGCTTGTCTACCTTAATATTACATATCGATATATTGATTGCACTAAAACCCCTAAATAAAAACCTAGGGGCATATTTATAAAGGTTTGTTAAACTTTTCGCCTTTTTTAACGCAGCCTTTTCGCCAAATTTGGACACTTCGCTATTTATAAAGAAGTGATAACCAGTGGCGAAAGGTCATTACCGTTACATTTCGCTTTTCGTTTTTCGCCATACATCGCTGCGGTAACCATCAAGCATATTTATAAAATGGCAAAAAGTGATAAAATATCTAGCAAAAAGTAGCACTAATAATATTGCAAAAGTTTAGCATATGATGGTAAATAGGTAATACTCCCTGGTGGTTTTCAAGTAGTATTAAATTGGTTAATACACACTGAACACCTTCTTTGTTATTAAAAATGCCTAACATGTGGTGTTTTGTCAGCCAAAGATATAAATAGTGTAAAACTCAAAAGGGCATTTTCTCTATCTATTATTAGGACACATTTTTAGTATTGCTTATTTTCAGCAACTGCAGCTAATTATCAAACCAGTTCCAGGGGCAAAAAGGCGAAATTTCACCTATTTATAAGTGGCTTTAATACAAAAAGTGACAAAAATAGCTCTGAAATTACACTAGAGAGCAATCTCTTTTTCGCAGTGATACCACACTACGGGCTCGTTACACTACATCAGTTTGTATCCGTTTTCCAAACGCAGGTGCGATAAAAAAATGGACAGACAGTAAAACACCACCAGGATTTCATAATATTTTCATTAATATCGTTCACACCTGCTGCGTTATCCGTTCCGTTCCAGTCCATTTAAAAAACGCACTGCATGCAGCATTTCTGTCATTTTTTATGCATTTTCTATAGAAATCTATGGAATACACATTGTTAAAAAATGGATACAAATGTATGAAAAAAATGGATACAAACTGACAGAAACGCACAGCATGTGATTGAGCCCGCAAAGGCGAAAGCGAGCGTGTTTATAAATAAGGCGAAAATAGCGCTATTTGTCATTGCGATGTCCTATGCCCCCTAGTTTCCTTAAAAAATAATAGTAAACTAATAATAGTCCACAGGTGCATCTGCTTTCACATTTTCCACTAGGTTTTTTTTATTTAGTAATTAAAGATTTGTTGAGAAGTAACAAAGACTGAACTTACTAATGGGAAAAAGATTTGTAATTGGCTAAAGAAGAACATGACCTACAATTTTGTAGCAACAACATCCTCATGCCAGTCAGACCCACTGTTAACTTAAAGGATAAGTACACTGTACAAGCAAGTTAAGTTTAATTGGAAGCAGCAGTTTTAAAAAACCTTACCCCCCCAACATCTTGGTTCTGCTTTGTAGACTGCTTAGTTACGCCCCTCCAAGACTTCCTTGATGTCCTTCTTATTCAGGTCCCAAAAAGCACTGTCCGCTTGCTCTGTGCACATGCACGCACTCGGGTGGGCTGGCGCGCGCACGCACGGTGCAAACGTACAGTGCTTTTTGGGACCTGAATAAGAAAGACATCAAGAAAGTCTTGGAGGGGCAGAGCTAAGCAGTCTACAAGGCAGAACCAAGATGTCAGCAACTTTACATAAGCAAAGGTAGGCTCTGGAGGGACCTAGAAAAAAAAAAGGGGTGGGGGATTTTTAAAAGCTGTTGCTTCTAATTAAATTTAACTTGCTTTCACAGTGCACTTATCTTTAAAGAAATAATACTCAATAGTTAATCCTACAACATTTTAAACCATACAACCCAATATAAATAAAAAGGAAAAAAAGGGGTTTTGTCTAGGGAATTTTATATCCTTAGTGCCTAGTGCACGTGCTATGTATTTATACTGAACATGGTATGTATATATACTGTACATGGTATGTATATATACTGCACGTGGTATGTATTTATACTGTACATGGTATGTATATATACTGCACATGGTATGTATATATACTGCACATGGTATGTATATATACTGCACATGGTATGTAACAGGTCAATGTGCAGGATTTCAGGTTAGATTAAATATTTCAGTTTTCAAACTATTACCATTTAGGGTTTTTGGGGGTGATTTACCTGTATGAAAGTTTTCATTTTGGGGCTGGACTTTAAATGGTGTGAGCTTGCATTGGTCTGTATAAACGCTCCAAGCGAAACGTCTTCAAGAACTAAACTTTAAAAAGAGCACTATAACTGAAAAAATACTTTGCCCTATCTTAATTTATATTGAATACATGTAAGTAGCACTTACTCTGATTTGTGTGTGTTGCTGCATGCCTTCAATCCAGCACACTTTTGTTTAGGAGCAGTATCCCCCCCCCTCTTTTAACCCCT